>JAVDOI010000001.1:9893092-10529342 GCA_032191485.1 Leptoclinus maculatus | reverse complement strand
AACTAAGTCGTGCATACCTTTTCTGGCCATAGTCTAAACCTGCCAAAATTGCCCTACAAAACAACTTTTAATTACACAACTGCCTTTAGAAGTGAAAGAAAAGGGCAGTCTCCTCTGCAGGGTGCCAGTGGCATTTAAAAGTGGAACAAAGGTTGATTAACGGCTCCCTTCCTTAATAAATCTGTCTTTTTCAACCAGGACATTTCTCCACATTGACACACAATGATTCTCTTAAAACATTTGCTTGACAGATGGAGCATTTCTGTGCATTACAGCCGTTCAATAATTTTTTGCTTTTGAGAACTGATACTCAGATTGGATGAAAAACATAATGGTCTCCGTGGGGAATAATGTTACAGCATAAAAATACAACACTGACTACAATACAATATGGTCTAAGGTGCTAATTAGTAAGAATCCTTTTTAGTTTCAGAGCTATCTCACAATTAACACATTTCTATGACAACACGTATATGCAGATAAGAGAACTGCAAATTCAGAAGATGCGTATATGCAGGATGTGGACATTACAGAGAGAACATTATTTATTCTTCCTTCATAACATTTATTATGCATCAGCTCACTGCATAGAATTAAAGGCCTTCAGAGAAATTATGTAGGGGTCGTGTGCTAATTGTCAGATGGATTTTCAGTCCAGTATTTGTGGTGATGGACTGGTGACTACATCTTATGGCTATGTAGCCGTGTTTAGCTCTAATCAATCTGGCACTAACATCTCTCTGCCATAAAAACACTAGCCAGTCATTGCAGATGGCAGTGTCGTGTCTCACACACTCCAAATATCTCTCTTACAAACACACACTCACAACCGTATAAGCGCATGCTTTTCCACCTCTCGTTAGCTGGAGAAATCATTTCCATGTTGCTGTCATGCTCATAATTGATTTCTTGGATGTCATTCTGTTCAGTCCGCTTGTCCTGCTTTGGCTGCAGCCTTTACACATGGAAATGCCGCTTGAATGCACATAGAAATTGAATGCTGAATGTATATGTAATGCGTGCATCCTTATTGCTCTATATTATTTCCTATTGTCCTCTCTTCTAATTTGGGCTGTGATGCCATGTTGTCGTCGAGTAATATCTTTCGGCGCTAATGCTACCAATGTAATTTACTGCACATTTATTGAATTTGACACATAATGTTAATATGGTTCTTGTAGGACATCATGCACCAAATTGTTAGTGTGTGTGGGGGGGGGGGGGGGGGGGGGCGACTTGTCAGAGCTGTCATTAAATGTAATTCTTGACAGTTAACATATGGCAGAGCTACAGATTTTCACATGGAGAAAGCCTAAATTGGAGCCCTGTCAGAGATAATTTATTGCTGTGGATGCAGCCCAGGAAGGGGGGGGGGGTGGATTTGCTTTATTATAGATTCAGCAATGTGGATGACAGTTCAAGTGTTGCTAGGGTGAGTTTTGATTGAACATTGAACAGACACAATTAGAAACATGTGAATGCAGAGCTCCTCTGTTCCAGCTAATGTAGAGGTTGAAACAGAGATGAAAGGCAGTGTCAAGCATGCAGCACAGTAGTTCAAAGCACACATCAAAACACAGTGTTGCAAAGTGTTACTACAAATTACACAAAGCACCTGAAGTGCATGGAAAAATTCAAACGGCAGATTATACTTCAGAATGAGGTACGATAAGTTGTACAATGCCTGAGGCATTTACCAAAAGATGAGTAAAGAACAAAATCAGAAACGTATTTATCACCAATCAGCTCCTGGCTTGTTATTATTAGCAGGTAGTTCCTAAATTGGGCCTTACACGTTTTAGGGAAACTGTTCAGGAGTTTGTGTCCCTTATTGCAAAGTGCAACCCAGGATTTCATTGTCAGAGGGAGCAGAGAAGAAGGATTTTGGCAGATGGGGATATGATTCGTAGGAAAAAAGATAATGTTGCATAGCTGAGTTTTTCTGCGTACAACAGAAGATAATGGTCAGTAATTGGCATTCAAGCCTTCAGCTGTCTTGTACACCATTGGGACAGGGGTTTTAAGTTATCAATTTAACATTACGTCATACATCCCCTGCTTTAATTATTTCAGTGTAGTTCCGTGCAACCTCAAGGGGATGAGATGGGTGCATATCTTTTTAATGAGACATTTGAAATATGTCTGCACTATACAAACGTATAGAAGAAGGGTTCAAGTTTAAATGTCGTTTGTTCCGCCAAACATTTCCCAATACTGATCCTCTAAACCACAGTTCCGTCTTAATTAAACATGTCATCCTTTTAGCTCAGCTTGTCTGCGTTACAGCAGATAAGTAAGCAGCTCTGACATCAATCGGTTTTCCTGCTTTGCACTTGTTTTGTGCATACCGAGGTGCAATCTAATGCAGGGAAAAAAAACAAGATACTTATGCTAAAACGTAGCTGTATAATTAAGACAGAGATAGTGAGAGAATAAAAAGCAGTTGAGGCTGTGGAGATGGTCGAGCTCAGCCTGCTGTTTTTGGCACCAGGGTTTCAGCACAGAGTGTACCCAGGGCCTCCTTCAGCAATCAGGGGCTTAATGGATGACTGGCCTGGGAAACTGCAGGCGCTATACTGAAGTAATGGAGGTCTGGCTCAGGATGTTCCTGTCTTACACACACTGACACACACACACACACACTCACACACTTAAGCAGACACACAGATGGGTAGTTGGATCTCAAACAGCTTTGTTCCCCAGAGGACAACTTGATCTTTCAGAGACAATTGGGCATTAGCTTAGCAGAGCACATGGTGGATGGCAGCATTTTGCACTGCTAAAGTGGTATTTTGGTGGGATGCATGCACGTTCTGTTGACAGTCGGACAGTCTATGATTTGTGCTTGCAACGCCGAGTTGCTCATCAAGACTCTTTACACCAGTAAGCCTGGGCCATTTTCATTAGCTTAATGCATGTCTAACCAGATCTTATTCAAAACTTTACCAGCTCTTGATGTTGATGATACTGTCTGTTAGTCAATTCAAATGGATATCAATATAGCTCCAAGCAAGACAAAAACAACATTGTTAGGTGGCTGTATGAATAATGATCCATTGTAGAACTATTTTTATGAACCATGTTACATATAACATATACTATTACAATATTATTGCATGAAGTGAGGGTACCTAGTTGTTACATGCCAATTCTGTAGCAAAGCTGTCACTGCGGTCCACCACGGCACCTGCATTTCTTATGAGCAGAGTAACTCAGTAAACAAATGGCTGCAGTTTTTATTATTGCATGATTTTCCAAACCTTGGCCCTCTGGTCAACCAAGCTGACTTATTATAGTAAAAATGTCAATTACTGAAAGCTTTAGTCCATTATTACAATAATGTGGCCTTAATGATGACACATTCCTCTGGTTTTGCTAGTTATATGCAGACAAGGTGTTCTAAACCTGTTACAGTGAATCAATATTGGATTAGGTAAACAACTTAATCAAGCCATGAAGTGAAGAGGTGTTTTATTCTCATTAGGAAATTGCACTATTCTAATTTTAGCTGTCAGGTCTGGAACGAGGAGTCAAAAACATTGTATTATTTGATATAAACGAGCCATCCGTGGGTTTCTGTTGCAGCCATCATCATGTGAAAGTTTCTGATTGTTAGGCTAAGTGGCTGCTGTCCTACGCACCTGTCTGTTAAGCTACCTGCCAGTCTACTTGTTGATCATGAATTTGTCTTCAGCTGCATAGTGGTGGTGTATGATGCTCGAGGCCATGGCTTGTTTTCCAAACCTACATGTTTGGTTAATTTTTATTCTTGCTAATGTTTTAATCCATTGTTTTTTTAAAGGCTATTAACTGTTTATTTAAATCCACTATTCTGCATGTGTGCAATGCCTCTCCTCCTGCCTGTTTCATATTTACTCTAATCAGTCTTTGAAGAGCCAAATGCACTTTCTGTGACAACTTACAAAAGCTTAAGAGATTCACAATGCCCTAAGGCCTCCTTGCTTTTGTCAGCCAAACAGTGACTGAGTTCAGTGTTTGTCCCTTTTCCAAAACACAAAAAGATTTTGCAAACCTGAAAAGCACTCTGATATAATGTGCCTCTATATGCCGTGTGCCCAGGGGGAAGACTAATAACCATTTGAGAGAAACCACAGATCAGGGTGTGTGTGTGTGTGTGTGTGTGTGTGTGTGTGTGTGTGTGTGTGTGTGTGTGTGTGTGTGTGTGTGTGTGTGTGTGTGTGTGTGTGTGTGTGTGTGTGTGTGTGTGTGTGTGCATACGGGTAGAGGTTAATGGATATTGCAGTAGATAATGCAGATATAGAGATACAGGGGGACTAAAGATTGTGAACAAAGCCCATTTACCATCCTTAGTCCTTTTTTGAACAGACTCCCTTCCCCGAGGCTCCATCTGTACAGAGTAATAAGTCATCATACAACCGATATGCACGGATACACTCTGGACGTGTCTACCTGATCGATACCACAGTGGCTTCCATGATCTGCCGCAGTGAGCAGCCATACTGCCCCCTGCACTAGGTGGTTGAATGCTGAGAGATGCAGACAGAAAGTGAGGGATCGCACCATTAAGACAGCTTAGAAATAAGACACCAGCTAGCTATTGACATTATCCGTAGCACACCTGGTAACCATGGAGACAAGTTTCGGCTCATTGTCTGAGGATGAATAATTTTTCCTTATATTTAGTGGACACCCCAGGAGATGAAAGAGTATGGGGTCGGAAGTGAGAGGAGTGAAATATAGTTTGTCAAACTCACCGCAGTACGTCAGACAGGATAAGTTTGTCTGTAAATGTCTGATAGAACGGATATTATGTGTTTGACAACATAAAGGAGATACACCTGTATTACAGCACACTCTGAGGTCATGCACACTAATTCAATATGTTGATGAGTAACATCAAATATTACCCAGATGTTAACACGTGTCATGTCTATTTTCACTGCACTTATATTGCCATGGAAACATCAGTGATTTTTGTACCATCAGTTTTTATCATGTAAATTAATCTCACAGCTGCATGCGTTGACATTTTAAACTCTGACATGGAACCATAATTTACATAAAGTTTATGGATTCTAAAGTTGTTTGTACATAGGACTCGATGTGTACCAATAATAAGTGAATGACAGTACAAATACAGCAGCGACAAATCTTTTTTTAGAACTATTATTCAGAAAATATAGTGCAAATATACAGATTTTTACATTATGAAGAGTTGTTGTAGAAACAGCCTCTTACCTGTAGAACTGATATAGCTTTGTGCAGAGGAAGCATATATGTTTACTACTTTAAATGTAATTATCGGGGTGGACACAATGCACACTGCTGATCTTATCCAAGACAATGTTACCATATGTATGGACTGCTGGTTAAAGGTGTTTACAATTTAGATGAAGATGGTGTATTTTTTAAAACAAGACTATATGGATGCTAATAGCACTTGTGAAATATGTGAAACATGTGTCTGCAATTTAAGAAAATTACATTACTTACTGTAAAGCAGCTTTTAAACCCAGGAAAGGGCACTTATGAGATATTACAATATCCAAAATCTAAGACGATGTCTCTTATCACATTATTCATCTGAAGATTAATTTACATTCTCTGACATTCTAATTTTCATAATAATGAAACATAGACTGGGCAGTTAGTCAAGCTCCAGGGTTCCCCATCTGGTGCCCTCGTCTAAAAGAGAAGGGCACTCCAGAGTGCAGTGAACCAACACATGATGAAGCACGCCCACCTGATTTACTCTATAATATCGTCAAAGCTTTAAATACTGTATGGAAACTTAAAATGACATGCACACTCGCACAAACACACGCGACCTTGTGCACAGCCAGTCCGTTGCCTTTCCCCCACTCTCAACATAAAATATGTTAATATGTACAAAAGCAATACTCCCGTTATTATTGCTGTAGTAGCTACTCTCATACTCTGTTCTTCTACAAATCACGACATCCATTATCTTCCCCATCTGCCCTTGTGCTGATACCTCAACTGACAAGTCTGCAGTGCTTGATGACACTGACATTTGTCCCAAGTGTTCATTCAGATTTTGGTGGGTGTGTTTGAATGTAATTTGCATCTCTCAGCACACTCTGTCTATGAGAGGTGATATTTAGAACATCTTTATGTAATCGTCACCAGAGACCTGATTCAGTCTGCTGACTATTGCCCATTGACATTTATAGTGATAATAGGATGCCATGACCATTCCGTCATGAGCAGCTATGATGACAAAGCATTGTGAAATGTATGCAAATAAAAGCCACGTTAAGATGCGAGCAGCATATCTGAGTGAAGTAAATCATCGCTGATTTGGTCAAGTGCTAGCACACAACGGAGGGGACCATTACAGGGTGCTAAGTTTCATAGATAAACGTGATTAATACAGCTCAAATCTGCTCACTTCTGAATAATAAATCTGCTTGCCTCGGACGAAAGATTAATGTCATTTTGCTGATGTTGTTTGCATAATTCTCAATATTGGATCGTCTTAACTCACCTTTAGACTGAGCAATAATTAGTTTGGCCATATTGTTATGGAGTCAGCCACATTATGTGATGGATTTCTGGCTGCCTGGCATCAGCTCTGAAATGTCACCGGCTGAATATTTATTAGCAGGACTTTCTCTATTCCGTCTCAGGTAAAGCAACAAATAACATCAGTCTCCCATTGAGCTCAGTTGACGTTTAATAAAAACACTGTGAAAGGTCACTTTATCGATGTGATTCCACAGCGGGAGCTGATGCCAGCATAAGCTGCAGTCATTTTAACAAAATTTTGCACTTACAATAAATGCATCAGTTCTAGTCAAATATTGACATTATATTACAAATGTATGGTTTCTGTTTGAAATGATCCATGATGCTCCATTTAACTACTTGGCCTTTTGTAAGTTGATATGTGCAAGAGTGATCTCACATTATAGTAGCCCTTTCACTGTCTTCCTTTTACTTTTTCCCGAACTACTTGTGTCTTTTAACATATCAAAATGGACTTAGAATTTGAATAAAAACAAAACCGTTGATATTTATTTGTCAAGATAGCATAACATAAATACTGTACACACCCTTCAACAATTTCTTTGAAAATGTATTTCGTCCAGTAGTCTGTTTATGAACAAATCCCTGCAAAAGGAATAACATTTCCATTAGCCCAAGCTGTACGTGCTAATTAGCATGCTAACAGACTAAACTAAGAAGATGAACATGCTAACATTATACCTACTAAACATCAGCATGCAAACATTGTCATTGTGTGCCTATCGCTGTCGACTCTCTGTCTTGTTGTGTGATGTGAGATGTGAGATACTGCCATCAGAGACACACAGAATTGCTTGTTTAATGAAAGTTGATATAAATCGATGCCCACTAAGAAAATAAAAAATCTAAATGTAATCAAAACAGCACACTCCCATGTAATTAATTATGAAACTCGTCGTTACAGAGTTGAGGGAGTTTATCCTTAAACTCTTATACTCACAGGCTGCGAATGTTCACTTTCACTTCTACAGGAAGTAAACTAATTAAATCTAGTTGCGGCTCGACACTTTTCCTGACATCACACTGCATGTACTGTCAGATTAGCTCAACTGAGTCTGTCCACTCAAAGGGTATTTTCTCCCCAGTGTATGCCTAAAATTATGGGTATTTTCGAAAGCAATTGTAGCCATAGGGGATGATGTTTAAGTGTTGTGGCTCAACGGGGTGTTATAATGCGACTGGTACATATCTTACGAATACAAATCGTATCTTCTGATTCAACAGTTCTGTTGAATGCAGTGTCAACGGTTTCTGCTGCACTGTCTGTTCTTGAGAAATGAAGACGTAGCAGCACAATGTGATTAGCGCAAGAGCAAGGATATTGTTGTGGGCATCTCACAACTAATGCACTGTTACACCAAGATACAAAAAGTAAATGATCTATGTAAAATGTAATGATAACAATGATCTCCTGCTGTTTCGAACACTAGGCATTGGTGGTGTTGAGTTAAAAGATGGTGCGGCCGGATGGAGAGCAAATCTAATTCAATGATTACTTCCTCAGAAGGTTTTTATTCTTCAGACAAAGCGGGGATGTTTACCAAATGGTTGGGCTCAAGTTACTTCCAGCCAGTGATCTGTATTGCCATAATGATGTTAGAAAACACAGATCAATGAACATTAAAACTTTAAAATCTCCCTAAACTGCAGTTGTATCTTTTCATATCCTCGTATATCTCTATAGTCTTTGCTTTTATAGTTCAACCGTACATTGAAACACCAGCTGATCTGTGGTGCATGAAAAGACAGATGTTACTTTGAATTTTAAAAAGTATGTCAGGCGTATAATTCACTTCACTGCAATTACCTTGTTTCCCCATATCCGCAAAGCCCAATGGATCCTGGTCTTGCCGTGTCGCCTATAAAGAACAGCACTCCAGTATATCTCTACCATTATATGCCATGTTATCTAAAGCTAGTTAGTGGTACGTATGGCTATACAAAACTCATCCATTAGTTCATATTTTGGCTTTACTGTGTTTTATCAATGTACCCATGCATAATGATATTTGTGTCATTTACTCTAACTTGCTTTACCTTCTTGAATAAACAATATCTCATTTCAACTATCCTTTTGAGCTACAAATATGTTACGTATTCATGGTTCTATCAAAATGCTACTAACAAAAGTAGTGTGGCCAAGCAAAGAGCTGTCAAGTCCAGGAGGCTTTAATTCAGTAACCCACTTACACAAAAGTGTAATGACCCACCAAGTGTTGTTTATGCAAGTTCTGGGAAACACCTGATGAACTTTAAATTTCAAAATGGACTTTCTTTTAAGTATTTTGGGGGTTTGGGATATAAAATTGACAAAAAATATAATACTTTTCTTTTGTTGTTTTTCTTTTTTTTTATACTTCATATCTTATTTTTTGTTATTATAATACAAAATAGAAAACATCTTAACCTGGAAGGAAACAGTGATGGCTTTAGCATCTGGGCAGTCGCTCAAGTGCCCGAGGATGATAAATGAGGAGGTTTCAGTATTGATCAACTGTTAGTAGAAGTCAAATAAAAAGAAATAAATGCAGACAGTATGATGGATGACACTTCAGTCAGAATCTCTGGATACATGTGTCAATTGGTAGCAGTTTGTGCTGTTTAAGAGGGGAGAGTTTAGGAAGACAGCAAGGCCAACCTATTAAATCACTAATATGAAGCTCTAGTAGTTGAAGAGAGGTCAGGGTCCTGTGGTGCCACTAGATCCCCTTAAGAAGGCTCCACCATATCCTCCATCAGCTGACCTATTGATTATCTATTCTGAGAGAAGACTGAACTGTATAACAAACCCTTCAGGCTAGTAAATAGGGAATCTTAGTTTGAGCAATCAGTGCTTTTCTCTGATCTATTTTTATCTTTCTGTAAAATGTAACTTATTGGGAAAATATTAACATTTTGTTTTAGAATATTCACACCTATCTCTGAGGCCACTGAAGGAAACTGATGACTTTTTAAATGAAATACATTCATGATCATGGAAACAGATGTGTACAATAGTGGAAAATATGAATTAATAAACATTCTGTTTATTTATTGACATCGAAAACTACAGGCAAACTTTTAAAATGCAGAAATGCTGTCACATTTACTGTATCAGCTTGAAGTGTCGACAAATAATTACCAACAAAGAGTGAGTCAAAATTGTCTTTTCATATAGCTGATGCCAAGTTAAAGTACTGGAGATTTGCCCATTATAAATATTCAGTGTTTGAATATGCCGAATCAAACAAGCTAAGGATTAAGGCTTGAAGTTGTCATAAAAAAAACAAATGCTGCAGAGTGTACCATATGCCACTAGATTCTTCAGCATATGAAATATCTCTTGATTATTCAACACTGTGAAAAGCGTAATCCATAACAGCTTCTTTGAATGCTTCTGAATTATAGTGTTCTATTTTCACAACTCACCAGAAAATGGGTATTTACACACAATGTTTGAATAATGCGTACCGGTAACATTAAGGGTTAGACTAGTGCAGCATTCATCACACGTATACAAGGCGTGTACATAGATGCTGCAGTAGCAGTAACAAGCAAAAAACATCCTAATGAGGACATCATTTTATGATGGAAACTGTGCAGTTGTTTTGGAGCCGAGCAACATTTAGTCTACGTGGCTGTCAAACGCTGTGCTGTGACCGGAGGCACAATTCTGATTCACGGATACAATAAAACAGTATCAGGATGATTTAACGTCACTTTTCTCTGATTTCTAAATCGACCACTTGTTGTGAATTCAAAACAATAAAGTGTTTTAGGTGAATAAATAGTATATCAGTATTTTTATAATTTGTACATGTTGAACAAGCCCTGCTGCTGCCTTTCTGTGGCCTAGGTCTAGGTTGCTTTTTGTCTTTGGCACAGATTTATATATTTATTGTGGTGTTTTATTCAATGCCTTGGGTTGAAATGCTTTCAGCCTTAATGGTTCTTACAAAACTATGAGCTCTCTCTCTCTCTCTCTCTCCATCTCTGACATAGCAAGTAAATGCACATGCATCTCTTCAAATTACAATTTGTGAGTGGCTTTATATGATTTACAGAGATATTTCATTACATATAGCAACAGCAAATCCCCTGTTTCTTTTATGAGGTCATTTTAATTCAAGCAGAAGATAAGATGACACCCTTCTGGTAGTAATTTCTCTTTCTAGTTCTCAACTGATTGCCTCTCTCTGTATCTCCATCATACAGCTGATTAAAATATATTCCTTCCTACAAATAAGATGCGTACTCTATCACAGCCTAATACGCTTAACCCCATGTGAACAAATGCCAATTATCATGATATACTTAAAGATATTATACCTGCTGAAATCCATTATTTTACTCCCTTAGTCTGTTGTATTCCATTTAACTTGACCAGTTCCCATGTGGTTCAGTGAGCACAGCAAGCACTCTAACACCTTCAGTCCACTGAGGTAACAAGAACAGCCCCACAGGCTAATGTGAGAGATGAAGTGATGGAACACATATGAATGAAAATGGAAATAGAAATGTATATACAACCATCAGAACAGATTCTATAATAAATGATATTACATTGAGCAACAGATCTTTTATCACATTCACTACACTCTCCTCTTTCCATTTTGTTTTCGTTTTACTGTTTTTGTGACTGAAATTTGTACTGTATCTTACCCTTTAGAGACCAGACTGTTCACAAACGGTATATAAAAAGATGGATGTGTAGCTCAATGCTGTGACATTCACTGGCTAAGCCTCCAGGGGCTAAAGACTTCTCTTTCCAACTTGAAGCTGCAGCAATAAAATACTTGCAGACATTTAGTGTGACCTCACTCAGCTGCTGTCTATTCCCAAATGTTTACGTGTCCTCTCTTCACCCATTACCCTCATTCCCTGCAGGCAAGTCTATTAACCTGATGATGTGAATAGCAGTTTGGAATGACGCTGCTGAAAGTTCCAGTTCAGTTTATGTGAACAATAACCAAATCAGTGTCCCGTCTTAATGACACATTTTTTTTTCATTTTCATTAAATTGCTGGTCATCATGACAAACTGTTGACAGGATAGGTGAAAGATTGCCGTCTGTTATCATGAGAAAAAAACCTAAGCATAATTATTTCCGGATGGTCATGATAGTTTCCTGAAAATGTATCTCAATTGTTAAAATGTTCTATATGAACTGGTTGATAATCCAAACACGGGTTGTCACCGGAATCACCTTCAGGCAGTTTGTTCATGCAGGTATAAAAGGATAACCAGTGTAAGATTGACCTTTTAGAATTGCCCGAAGATCTCCTTTGTCAGTTATAAGAAGCAAGCCTCAGAGGCGCTATTGGTCTTTTGGTTTGCTTTGGTTATATAGACACACATACACAATGTGACAACAGGCAATACCTTTAGGTTTTTTTTTACTTTTGGAACACATGTCCATTTTGCTAATTTCTATTAATGCCTCACAAGAATCACAAAATCTAGATCCAAAACCTTTAAACAGTTACCTCTGCAGGTAGAATACTCCACAGAAACACTGTCACTGTCTCTTAAATGATAACCACTGCAACCTTTAAAGACATGTTATACTTTAAAATATTACACCATATTGTCAGAAACATTTTTACCTACAACATGCAACACCAGTTCATTTTGACACTGCCACACTGTGATAGCAGGAACCACTCAAAGGGATGAGATGCAAATGTCAAAAGCCCCCAAATCCAAATGAATACAAAGCTCCATGGCAGGAGTGAACTGACTTTCAATTAGAGTATGATAATTATAAAAGCTAATGTGATTTTTTTTTTATTTTAAATTTATTTAAATTATATCACTCCATGTTTATCATCTGCTGTTGACATTTCAACGTGTCAATGACGCCATCATCTGCAATCATAGCATCTGTTTTCATTGTTATGCAGACGACACCCTTCTGTATGTGTCTGTCAGCCCACTTTATTTTCACCCTGTTGAGTATTTCACAAATATCATTACTTACATCATTGACGAGATTGTTCATTTCCTGCTGATAAATATGGACAAAACGGATATAATGGTCAGGGGAAATTGACTGGGTACCCAGGATACTGCAGCTTCAACAGCTATGCGTCAAACTTTTTAGGAGCTTTCCGCCTCCAAAAAATGCTGCATACTCAACCTGCATACCAAAGTCACAACTTTGCTGATAAGCTCTGTTCCTGATGATTATTCATGATGCATTTGTAGAAGAAAAGTTCAATACATTTGAAGCAAGTACTCGCTGTGTTGCTATTGTTTGGTGATTGTTTCCTCAGAAACTGAAGAAGAAAGAAAGATCCCCAATTGCCACAGCAACAACATAAACCAGAATGATACAATCCTACAGTCATTACAGTCAAACAACACAATCATTAATAAGAACGTCATGAATATATAATTAATGTTGGACTAACAACCGAATCAAACAGTATGACATTATGTCTGTCTTGTCTTCATGTTGCATTTATTCTCATATATGCTATAACTGCAGAGCCCTTCTAAAGAGAAAACACAGTGACAAGTAAATTATGGAGTGCATGTTTCTACACCTATAATTACAGCACACAGATGATTTATTTTCTTTTCAGAGACTGGTCATTTCCATGGTGATGGTGTCCTTCGAGAGGCTTTAGAAAGCTCTCTCCTCCCAAGGTGCTAAATTACCCTTTTTTTTTTACAATTTGCTTTCGTTCTGTACCCACCCGCTGTGATTACACAGTGCAGCTACCTATCAGGCAAGATGAAAAGTATGCCGTTTTAATGGAAGAGGCATGAGGGAAAGAAGCAAAACCAGCAGGGCATACTTAAACTGCTCAGCCTGCACTCTGTACTGCTCAAGCTTGACTCAGGAGGGAAAGTCTTCTTAACTGTGATGAATAAAAAAAGATAATTTTGCAATGATGCACTTCTTATCTGAAATATTCACTATAAAGCCATTTTTATGCTGTCTCCATGCTCCACCAGGTCATCTGAAAAGTAGTTACACGTGACCAAAAATTAACAACCATTAGTACGATGCTGTGGTTCTCAGTTCTCTGCCTTATTATTTTTGCAGTATTGTCCTTCTCATCTGCTCCTATGTAACCAGCAATTGTGCATAGTTGAATCATGCGCTCCCCTGCTTCACCAATTATAGCTGAAGGGCCGTCAAGCAAAGCACTTAACCCCCAACACTCATGAAAGTCTGAAATGTATACTCCATGTTGTGGACATGAGTAATTTAAAGATCACATTTTTACACCATAAAAGTTAAGTTATGAATTACACTGAGATTCTATGTCACTTCAGTTCCCTCTTCGTCTTATGCTATTTTAGTGTCCTGTTGCATTTACAGTCAAAAGTACTTGTATTCGCGACCATTGTGTTCATTTCAGGAGATTTAATTAGACCAGTAAATTACCAGAAGCTGTTGTCAGAAGATAGGCGTGAGAAACAGAAACGTTACTCCAACAAAGCAAAGCCTGAACAGCTTTATAGTACATTCCATATTACAATGATGGACAGCTGACAAATGGGGACAAACTTATTCACAGACACACAAAGACATGTACAATGATTTATTTTTAATAAACACGTGTAGCAGGATTTTCTCATTCCTGTCGTTGTGTGTTTGATGTGGGTGGTCAACACAGGGCTTGTTATCCTTGCATACGACCCACCACCGATTGTACACATGTCACAAAACCTCATTTAGGACTCATTTGTGCTTTTTGTTGCCCATGTGCAATTTACAGTAAGCGTTTGATTTATTGTGCACACATGGTGTATGTGAGTTGTCACATGTGGCAGGTATAATTGCACAACTGGTTCAACTGTTGAATGATAATCAAAGGTGCACGTTCAGTGAGGCATTGGAGAATACCGAATGTATGTTTCATTAGATGAAACAGACATTTACAAAGCCCTTGCTTTGTGTTGTTATACAAAAGTATTCCCTCCATCCTCAGACCAAGCTATTATTTTTGAGGCAGACAGTGCCTGTGGGCCTGTGGGGTTGCTTAATACCCTATTAGAGGACAACACAATCAATGCAGTTTGAGCTAATAATTTGATTTCTCTTGGGTTTTCTTTAAGGTTATCACCTAAGGCAAGAGGGAGAGGGAAAACATGAAACATGACCTCCATCGGTCTGCTCAACTTACCTTTATTTGCATTGTGATTGGATCCCTTGTCTGATAAGCCATGACTGCGATACCTCTGGAGAGGTTGATAAGGGTAATTACCATGAGCCTCCCAAGGCGTTAGTCAAAGCATGAGTGGAGATGTCTTTAAAGCTGGCGTGTGCCTGCGAGTGTATGAACAACAGATCACAATCACATCTGTAATCAAATGACTCCAAAGCACCAGAAAAGCTTGTAAAAAGCTGAGAGAACCAAACACCGACATGTGTTAAACAATATAGCATTTTTTTGTTAGGGCAATAGAATAATAATAATGATGATAAGAAGAAGAAGGATATAAAATAAAGTAACAGTTTTTAACACAGACTGTTACTGAGGCTTCTTCTTCTTTCTCTTTTGTTTGCCACTTTCCAGATTAACTTTGATATGCTTACACAAATTTGTGGTATCACCACGTTAGCTGACAGCCTTCCCACACAATATCAAAGCTAGTGACATTTTCATTCTTCGGCAGAAGGTGACGATAGTGCTTCAGTAAGGTCGCGATTTGAACTTGAAATTTGAATATAACAAGACAAAGAAAACTATTTATATTTTTGTGCAACAAAACAGAGGAGGGACACTGCAATGTTTATTGATCCTACTTCTACTGAATGGAAATCAATACTTCACCAATGCACAAAGAAGAATGTGTGAACACATGAACAGAAAAAGAAACAAGAAGTCTCTCCTATTGGGTTGTCTCAAATGATTAGATCTCTTATACATGATCGCAGCTGTCTTTGAGTGGCTTTATTGATTAACCCTATGGCAGCAGTGCCAGTGATGGGGAATAGTGTCATTTTAAAGGAACTGTGTGTCACATTTAGGGGGATTAATTGGCAGAAATCGAATCTAATATTCACAACTATTGTGTGTTTTCGTTATCTTAGAAAAAGCCATTCATATAGAGCAGGTCCTCTTGCATGGAGTCCGTTGGTTGCAATCTGCAACACACCACTAGATGCCACTGAATCTTACACACTGTTCCTTTAAACTTGTGGTACTTGTTATCAAGGAGATAAGATCAAGTGTCGCCAGCATCCACAGTAAAAAGTGTCCTTGTTGAACCTGCACAAGGAAAAATCGTATTCAAATCATGGTATCATATTGTCAAGCCACCACTGATAAGGGGTAAATGCACTACATTCACAGGTATCTACAGTTAGTGAGATTTAAGGAAACTTGCCCAGAGTCATATGCAAAAGATTAGCATCAGTTTAATCCCAGCGTGTCAAGTAAAGGTACCGGTCCACAAAGCCAAAAGAGAGATTCCAGAATGTTTCATTGAAGAACACCAGCTGTGGACAGCTTGTATTCAGTCTGTTGTAATGGATAAGTTAAAGGCTAACTGCTGAATTGTTCAACCTGGACATTATTCCATGTTTTTGTGTGTAAGGGATTAATGGGAACAACAATTTTTGAAATTGGTCCAGTATTGAGCGAGAAGGCTGCAGACGGCAGCCGTTAAACGGGCTGTAATGTAATCGCTCAGGGCAACTCCTCACCGTCAATTTCCGTCTATTAAAAGTATTTGTGTTTGCCACTGACAGGATCGGATAGTTTTTTCTGACAAAGAGAAGTCTCGTTCTGAAATAATGCGTCGCATCCACATTGTAGAAATTAGCTAAATATTCAGCCATGACACTGAAAATCTTTTTGATAACACTAAACTACACTTTCTGTACTCCAACACTAAAGAAACGTGTTGTATTTCTCTGTAAGGGTCCTTTCCATAATGTTGTCAGACATTCATAATAACAATTTGAGACTGTCAGTGGCAAAATCAAGCACTCAGTTGACGTACATTGAAGGTGGAGAATTGCCATTAGCGGCTGCCGGCCAGAGCGTTCTCACTCAATACTGGACCAATTTCAAAAAAATGTCTCCCCATTTGTCAGTTAAACACAAAAACATGGGACAATACGGTTCAGGTTTAAACATTACCAAAGAGAAAGTGCCAAAATGTACACAAAAACTAAAACAGCCTCCACTTCTCCACTGTCCATTGGTATTGTCAATATGTTAAAAATACTTTTAATTCTGCCAAAATATGGCCAATTATGCAACTTTTTTGTTGAGGTTCAGGAGGGATAGCATGACTAGGAAGCAGAATAATGAGTCACATCTATGGCAGACATGACATGGACGTGTTTATATTTAAACAAGCAGTGGCACAGTGAATATGAACCACTGATGCATCAAAAGTAGAGAAAAAATAACAATTGAGGCATAGATGTCTTTGGGTTTTTACTTTCATTTCATGAAAGTTGGGACCACTATAATGAACACAGTAGTTATCAAAACCTCTAAGACTGTGAGCTGCCTTTACATTTACAAATATTGCTCTGTTTTATATACAGTATCTGAAACCTTAATGATGTGTGTTAGTAGGTGTTTTTTCCGTGCTATCTGTGAAAATGATTCTATATTTCTGAAAAAATCTGAACTAATGAAATCAAGTAACAAGTCATCTTTCAACATTGAACATGTCACACATGGATATTTCACTT
Source organism: Leptoclinus maculatus (assembly GCA_032191485.1). Lineage (NCBI taxonomy): Eukaryota > Metazoa > Chordata > Actinopteri > Perciformes > Stichaeidae > Leptoclinus > Leptoclinus maculatus. Next base: position 10,512,160 of record JAVDOI010000001.1, on the reverse strand, counting down.
CTGTCCAATTATTTCCCTACCTGCCTGAAAAGTTTGGAAAGGTTGAGAGCCTAATATCACAAGGACCAGAAACCAAAGCAATGCCTCTGTATGCCCGGATCTAGGGCACTGTTTTTACTTTTAGAACAGAGCTTTCATAAGGTTCTTATTAACCATGTGCAGCGGGAGCGCTCTGCAATATTGAACATTGAGTCACTGCAACCTAAGATTTGTTCAGCCTGTTCATAATCTCCCCACACAAGCAAAGAATAGTTAAAAGCTTTTGTTGAAATAGTGTAAAACTATATCAACAAGCAAGCTAAAGCCGGAGTGAATGTTTATGTTGTATGCCAGTCGGACAGATGGAGATCTGTGAAAACACATCAGGCAAGGGCAGCAACAACAGTCTGTGTAATTTGAACAAACTATATCCTCATGTCAAGCATAGCGTGTATGCCGTCCAGCTAAGCAGAACAAGGAAAGCAGCTGCAAAAGCAAAGCTGGGGAAGACCTGATGTGAGCAAAGCAACTTATAATATGAGCTTGTTTAGAGTCATCCTCCAAATCACATGACACCTTATGATCTCTCCTTAACCAAGTATTTTAGTTGCCAGACCTTAACCGTTTTGTAATTGCCACGTGCAGATATTGTGAGAATAATCAGTGGAAACTGCTCAAACGTTATTCGGTAAATGGGGTTTTGCAGAATGGCCCGTTATTAACCACGTGTTTGGGGAATGCGTCGCAATTAGAATCCACTCTTCTCCACTTTATGTTTAGTCTCTTTTCTACTCTACTTTACACTACTCTATTTCCAGATCAATACAAGAAACCTTGTGATCGACAGCCTGGCAGACAGCCCAGCAAGCCAAATGAAAAGAGTTCTTCTTAAATCCCCTGCTTTGTGGGGTAAATTGATGCTTTGTTTAGGCTTCAGGGCAGTGGGATTGCAGTAAATCAGTGGCCACTGACTGGAACATGAAGGATGTTAGAAAAGTAGAGTGATATCTTGTGTGAAAATCTGAGTCGACAAGCGGAAAGGAAGGTGGGAAGAGGGCAATTACAAAAATCAATAATTGTTGTGTTAGTTGGAGGACGGGGACAAGTTACAAAAAGCATCACATATATATATATATAAAATCCTCCTCTTTCTTTCCTATACTTCAGACATGTCAACACCCTCACTTTGTCATCTCTGTGTCCGTGTTGCTGGAGGACATTGTTCAGTATTGCTCCCAAAAAAGGCCTTTAGACTCCCCCATCTGGTCGTCCCCTTGATAGAGGGGGTCAGACAGTGGGCAACACCTGGCTCTCCACCAGCTCCCTTGGGGCACAGAGGCTCACACATTAATTGTCTGAAGTGAGAGGATCTGTCACCAAATGTAATGCACACACACTGATGCTCAAAGCATACATACGGGCACACCCGCACAGCTAAACACACTGAGCTGCAGCTCGAGCGACAACAGCCTTAGCAACAGGAACTGTGCCAGTTGTTTTCTCCCTCATTTTTACATTCTCTCTGAACACATGCTTGAAAAATCATAATCATGAAATACTTTCTAAGAAAATATACATTATTTTTTCACAAATTCCTACATAGTTCACATTTGTGCTCTGCAAGTAATTTCTACGTTGTATTACGGAGCCCTTAAATTCCCGTAAGATTTTTTTTGTTTGTGTCAGTACTGCTGTGAGAACAACTTATTATCTTTTGCGCACAAGATAATTAACGATAATAATTTGTTCCCTCAAGATTATTAACTTTTTATTAATAAAAAAAAAAAAACACCTTTCAAGACTTTATCGCTCCGTATCATTGTGCTCGTGCTGCTTCAGTTTTGAATTTTAACTTGCTGATATTGATTTGATATTATCTCATAATTGCCAGCTTGCAAATACCGAGGGAGTTAAATAGTTCTTCTGAGATGTTTCGGTGCATTTGTACAAGATGTTTTTCAGAGTGATGGGCCATTTGTAGGTTCCCTGCTTTTTGAAAAAAGTCTATTTTACATTATGTCCTTTGTTGTTGCTCTGTATGAAAAGACGTTGGACTGCATGCTCGTCAATTAAAAGGTTAAAGGGATGATACATGATTACATATGGGTGTTTTAAAGCCTCCAGTCCCACTGACTTGCATGTTTTTGAGATTTGGGAGGAAAACAAAATAGACATCACACCTGCGGTGGTGCTGTTTAACCGAAATTAAATGGTGCATTGATTCCTACAAATGTTAACTAGCACCAAGATAGAGAGAAAATACTGTTAAGGAGGGAAATCAAATCACTGGTTGACATTCTTTGAACTGTAATTGCAGAATGTCTATTAAATGGTTAAATGGTCATTTAAAGAAATGCTTCTGAAATATCCCATTAGCAACCTTATAAAAAACAACTGTTGAGAGTGCATTGAGCAGACTTGTGTGTTTAGTGCTGCAAGACATATTGGTTCCCTGTACATGTAGCTTCATTAACCGCTCCTGAGTGATTTCTTTGTGGTACATTGTGTAGTGGTTCCTCAGTGGTTCCTCGTGGTTGTTCCCTTGTGTGGGCAGAGCATGATAGACCCACTGCTAGAAATTGATGACAGAAAGAAGGAGTAAGGGCGCTCAGTAAATTAGGTCTAATGGGGGCTTGATGCCAGCAGAGGCTAATTTGTGTCTACTCAAAGTATCTCGAGGCAAGACCCTGCACGGACAGTTCACTTAATGATTATTGACTCAAGTTTCAGACAAAAGACAAAACTTCAAATTAAAAGTGAGGCAGGAAATAGCCCCTAACTTTGTCTCAACAAGCAAAAACTGCAGGTGTTTCTCAATATTCTGAACAATAAATACTGGCTAATAACTTGTTAATACAGCTTTTTTTATTTCAATGCAAACTACCGTACCGCAATCTTCTGGTGTTGTTACAGCTGTAGTGTCACTATCGAAGTTTAAAACTGTCTAATATTTTGAATTGCAACAAAAAATCCTGAAAAGTGGTTAGAAAAGTAGAAAAGTTTTACTGATGATTATCATATAGTTAGGATTATTACTCATGCAGCCTGCCATGCTGAATCGTTTGAATGCTGATGCTGCAGAGCTGATATGAAAGCAACCCACACAAAAGCTCAAGACATGAACAGGGATTTGTGCCGCCAGAGAAATACATTTGGTGTCTATTCCTGTTTTTCAGAATTACCCAAACATTGGCATCGCCTGAAAGCTTTTCCAGCGCTGGAATGTGCCAGTGGAAAGAAACTACACACCGAACATATCATTAACACTGACATAGTTCTTGAAGTAGGAAATAAATGTGGAGAAGTGAATATGTCTTGAGATATACTGACTACTAAAAGCCAGGACGTGTCAGTCCCTGCGGCATCAATTTTGACCATTTAAAAAATCTGTCACTCAGAAGTCTCCTTGTGTGAAGGAAGATAGTCACACACTGGAAGCCATGATGGAAAAAATAAATTAATAATTGACCAACGTTTTGACATGTCAACACGTCTTCTTCAGGGTAATACTTTGGAAATGTTTTCAAGTGATGGAGTCAGCTGTTATGCAAACCAGTTTTCTCTTTGTAGTGTTATGATAATTCACTGCAATATACTTGGATCCCTGCACTTCAATTGGTGCAAGGCAGTGTTAACAAGTTATACAAGTTAAATGAGAAAATACCCAATGCGTCCAACCTACTCCCTCCGCAGACTTTATTGCTCTGTTATAACATCAACTGACTTCCTCATAATTGCTACAGAAGCTAGAGGGCTTTTTGTCACTTGAACAGAAACATACGTCATTTTAGGGGGCACTCACTGAACCGACGATGTTGTTTTTCTTGGGAGGACATTATCTTACAATATCATCAGAGGAGTTTGTGTTTTCTGGACATTTTTAATGACTACAGGGTGTAGAACTGGCTTTCTTAGTTAATAAGAGTAGAGACAGTGAAATGTAGACCATAATTGAACCATACCAACTATAAACCAATTAAGGCAAAATGACAAAGCAGAAATTGCCAAACTTGTACTTAAAAAGCAAAGAAAAAAATTTGATTTAAGATGACAGTTGGACCTAATTAAAGCCTAAAAGCTACTTTCTCTTATTGTACAAGTAGGAGTGTGCCGTAACCATAGCATGCGATGGACGACATGACAGCTCCCCAAAAGTGAAGGCAAAAAATATTGATCGCCCCCTGATGGCTGGCTGCAGTACAGGTCATAAATCCTGACCCCTCCATGTAAGCAGATGCTGATGGGATATAGGCCAAAGAAAAAAAGAAAAGAAAACGTCAAATACGTTTTTCCCAAAGATGGTTTCTGTCATTTTAGGTAGCTGATGTATGTTTAAGTTCTCATTTTTTGTTTGGATCCAATGAGTCACTTGTTATGAAAGAGGATGAGATGTCATGACAGCTGTGCTTTACATCTGCTCTGAGGGAAGTAGTCGCAGAGCAGGAAGCTCTGGAATTGTGCGAGAGAGGAGACGTGTCTTTTGCTTTCCGGAAACCGTCACAAGTCTGTGTAATATGTGTAACATCTGTTTTGATTTGATTATAAATGCAGTTATAAAGACATTACAGTAGTTGTTTCTGCCTTTTTAGCCAAACAGCTACCGTGGTGCTAATGTAGCTAATGTCGACTCCAAATGAAGTCAAAATCTCAAGTTGGCAGCTCCTGTATCTGAGATATTTTGGTTTCACTTTTTGTAGAGTGGGAGGACGTGGAGATGCGTCGTCCATCTATATATACAGTCTATGGCTTCAAGTGGAGCACTATAGCCCGTAGAAAACTACTGGTAAGAATGAAGGCTATCAGATTCCACTGTAGCACTCTATCATATTTGAATAAAGCATTAAAATCAGTCCTGACTTGGCCGCACTGTCTTGAAGATGTAAAGTGATGCACTCTGGACTTTTCTGCAAGTTAAAGGCTGCTCTTTTATTATTCACCATTGTTAAGTTATTTCACTGTCAACTGGGAAAGGCTTTGAAATCGATTACTGTTAACTGAATAATGTTAAAATACAGCCCCCTTTCTTTCGCAAAGTAGCTTTAAAAGTAGTAGACATTTAAATTTAGCAGGTCATTTTGCTCTCTCAAAGGGACAGCTGAGGGTGACAGATAATAGGAAAAGTGGTCATATGTATTATGTTGTTTTGAAAACTATTGAGTCCTCATGATAAAAGCATTGTTACCGCAAAACCAAAAGAGCCGCCAATTGAGATGAGAAGACAATCTGCCATTGCCTTTAAAGGATTCAGACATGAAACATTCCTTTGAACAGGCGACATTAATGACCCTGGTCTATCATAGTGTAATCACCTAAATACAACTTGCTAGTGGTGGTCTTTAAAAAGCTCTGTAATAAAAACATCAAAAGGAAATCACACAGTGTTCTGGAAACATGTAGTGCCTGCACACAAGAAAGGGGAAAAACATGTAGTAATGCATTTGATATTATGTAAGCAAAAGATAACTGCTATGTCCTTGACAGATCACTGCAGCAGAGTCAAAGCTGTTCTTTCAATAAGGGGTCAGCGTTGGTGAACATCCTGCACAGTAGCCCAGAGCTTCAGGACGTACTTATAGAGGACATGTGCGTACTCTGCTCAAATCTGTTTATTCTCCCTGGGGTCTGGAGAGTGATAGCCGAGAAGAGGTCGCCATTTCTGCTGCTGCTGCAACCTGCGGTTTCTTAAGAAGAGCTGTTTACTCGACCTTGACAACATTCACATAACTCCTGTGAGCGGAGAATAAAAAGTGTATCAACATTACACTGAAAACGGCTTGCAAAATTCACTGGAGTTTATACTCACTGTACTGCATTTATGTCCAAGAATAAATGGCTATTACTCATTCACGGGATATTACTTATCCAAGGTGCGTTTTCATATTAAACTAAAGAAGTCTTAACCTAAACAATTTATCATAATTTCAACCAGAAAATGCACACGAACACAGTGCACAGCTGAACTTAACCTCCCCGAAAACATACCAAGCGTAGAAGTAGCCTATTAATTGGATTTTGCTGTTTGATTCTTAGCAGTGTAATTGTGGCATCTGTTTTTCTAAGATATATATATCATACATGTGTTAAAAATAATACATCCTTAATTACATTTCAATATAACAGTTTCCTAAAGACTTTGTTCCTGTTACCCGTTACCCATCTTTTTCGTGTCTCGTGGTGCATCAGGCCTTTTTCAGCTGTGTGCCTCAGTGGCGGTCTTTCTCTTCTTCGTTTTGTCTTCTGTCGCCAAGTTCATTGCAATGTTGCAGTTGTTGTTTTGATCCTGCCTTAGTATTTGTCCGATCATCTTCCCTCCACGCCACTTGTCAACCTCATCATGTTGGCTCTTTCCAATAACTTTTTATTACCGACATGGGTCTTGCCATTGATTTCGGGGGATTCTTGGGAGACACTGCTTTGTTGTCAGTGACACTTACTGGATTATAAAATAACACAATCCAAGCAGCAATTACATTCCCAACTAAATATATTTAGCAAAGCAGATTAGTTTGCATAAAGAAAATTTCAGGTCAACCCTAAACAATGAAAAGCAGTTTGTTTTGTTACTCCTGTCTTTTGCAAAAAAAAAAAAAGACGTGTTAGGAAATGAAATACAGTGCAGGTATCAACAATGAGAAAAAGTAAATCCTTGCACTTCATTGTGCATTGCTGTGGAAATGTTCTTCCTCTTTTAGCAAATTTTTGCTCACTTAAAATATGAACTGTGTTTTGGGAAGCCAGGGTGGCAGTCACAGCCTCAGTGCATCTCCAGGGAGGACAGAGACAGATCAATTTTAATTACTAAGTAGCGTCTCAGAAAGCATGAGAGTAATGGGGATTTAAACAGCTCACATAGCTACACTCACCTCAGGGAACCCAGAGAGCCACAGACACAAAATAGAGCACGACTCCCACAGATGCACCCAGCAGAAAAAAAAGAGGGATTATGAAAACCTGTGACTTATATAATCGTGAAGTTGACAGGGGCTCTGTCTTTTCAAAAACTGATTCTATACACGGCGCGGTGTAACTTCATGAAAAGGGTGACTGATTATTCTCAGAAGCGTAGGACAGGATGAGGATGGCACTGTGTTTCCATGGAGATAAAAGAGAAAACTCTGGGTTAGAGCACAAGTTTAGATTTCAGGGAACAGGCACACAAAAAAAAAGAGAGCTGACCAACTCTTTGTTAAGCTTTCAACTAGTTTAACCTGCGGCGAGTTTGAGAGAGTGTGAGGCAGCGATAGGAGCAAGAAAAAGGGGAAAGACAGACGGTTAGAGGGGATGATGCAAAGGGAGATCACTGCCAACTGGATGTTCATACAGAATAGCGGCCTGGTTACATTTCACAGACAGAGAGGTTGCCTGTTTGCTTTGTAGCTGCAGAGACAGCCTGCTGCACATTCTCTTAGGTCTCCTCTTACCTCGATAAGAACACCATCTGTTAAAACTCATGCAACTCTTAACTACAAGGCAGCTCGCCAGTTGTGCATAAATGGGCATCTGCAAAAAACTTTTTTGGTGTAAAAAGGTACTGCGCTGCAATTCATACTGAGAGTACTGAAGCAACAAGCCCAAAGGCTCAAAAATGTGCTGCAGCAGCCGAATAGATTGCGACGTAAAGTCTTAACAACAAGCAATAACAGGGTGTTTATACCCCCTCTGCAATATGCTGAAATGAGTGAAAACTACACTGCATGTCTGATAAGTGGAATTCACCCTCATCCTGCAACTGTTAAGTAAAAATAGAAGAGAGGAGCCCCTTGTGTCTAAATCCCCCTGCTGCAGAAGTCGTAGTGTTCTTCCCCTTGATGCAGAATGTTGCCAACCAGTGCAAGAAACGCTACCTTCATTATAATAAAGGGCCTGTGCTGTAATGAGCCAGCTTTAGAAAAGTGAATAAATTATTGTTAGTGAGGCAAGTGAATCTACTGTTTTGCGTTCGCTCGCCACATCGTATCCGATGTTGTTTAAATGTCCGCTCCAATTAATCCCCTTTTATGGGAGAAGAATTAGCTACAGGACTATTTTTAGAATCAATAATATTTTTCTGATTTCTGGCCTGTCCGCCACACAGACGGAGATTATTTAAATGTGCTCCCCGTACTCCTGAACCTACTCTAGCTTTTGTTTGAAAACCTGCTTCTAAGCACATGCAGCGAAAAGAACCAGCAGAGAGTTATTGACGTCTTACCTTAATTGACCATTGATTGCCATGTCTTTGATTCACTGGTACAGCATGCTTAGAGGCATACTATGTCACATTCTTTTCAATCTAGTTCAATTTCCTGTACCTGCCTGTCATGATCAATGCTTTGCGTGTCTGTGAGTGTGTTCCTAAATCAGTTGGATGAAGTAATGTATTGATGTATTGAAAGGGAGGTGTTCTTCGTTATAATGATATATGGTCATAATTGTGAATGAAGCAGATAAAAAAAGACAGGATAGACACAGAGAGCCGCTGTACCCAAGAGAAGTCTCCATGTGGGATTCAGGCCGAGTTTAAGGGAACCTCGTTATCCCACGGGTATACAACCATTTAATGAGTCTATAGAGAGCATCAAAGAAATAAGTACATTTAGAAATGCCTCAAGAGGCAGCCAAAAGTGCAAAGAACGAAGGAGAGGGTTTTTTTTTCTTCTTTTTCTTATAATAACTAAATTGGTATATAAGTAAAGTATATGTGTAGTACAAACCCACAGACTCATCTTCAGCAGAAATCTGTGACATTTCACTGTGACAGCAACCTGCAGTGTCTTGCCAACATAAACTCACACACAAACATACAGACAGACATGAGGAATGAATCTGGCCTGGAGACTCTGTAAACATGTCAGGGGACATTCAACAGCTTTATCCACTATTAGGAAGAATTTACAGCACCAACAGGTCTATATGTTGAAGAGAGAGAGCGATAGAGGGGGGTGGGGGGGGGGGGGGGTGGGGGTATGATCAGATAAGCTGTTTAAAGTGGGCAAACCCTGATATATAACCTGACTCTAACATCATGATCATCACTGAGAAATGAGTCAGAACTGGATGGAACTTGATTTAAGCCTGATTAAGTAATAAGCACATACCATTTCTGAGATTTAACCCCGTTGTTTTAGGTTGTAAAACTGACGTATTTTTAAATCTTAAAAAAATAAGCATCAGAAGCCTTATAGTTATCAGTAAATGTAGCTTTATTAGCTGTCTTATTTTGTTCTTTTCCACTGGTTGAGCATCAATTAAAAGTTAAATAGGTACTATGCCTTACATATAGTTGAATGCATTATTGTGTTTATTAAAACTAGCCCTATTTAATAAAAATATAACCATAGTAGGTTAAGTAATATCAAAGGTAATGCTTTTACAACAATCCGCTATTTCTGGATGTCAAGAAAAGCTAAATGGGAAACTGGAATTGTGTATGTTAGGTGCGATTTTCATTTGTTTGTAGGAGAAGCTGAATGTCTGGCTGAGTTGCTTGTTTAGATGATTTCCCCCTGTCTTGCAGTGCCACAGTGCTCAATGCGTCTCCAAGTGCGCACGACCAGTCTGCAGCAGCGCGCCGCATATCCGCTCGCCAGGCATCTGGCTGCTCCGCGTTTATTCCTGGAGGCGCTGCTTTTCGCTCAATCATTCCCCAACAGGTGGATAAGTCGAGTGGGAAAGAACATCTGTGGGAATACGCCCTGAGGGAAAACTGGACGCGTTGCTGAAGCAAGTGTAATCCACCGAGAAAACTTGTCGCTTTCGTCTCTTGCGCGGTGAGCTGAATGCGGAGTGCGCCGGTTTGCGTTTCACCCCCCCCCCCAAAATAAGACCGAATGGAAGTCGTGATGAAAACTGACCGAATCTGGATGGACAGTGGGACAGTTCAAGTCTCCAAAAATGAGATGGGAGAATGCAGACTAGACTGAAAACCAAAGAGAAAGACGGACTGACATCACAAGGCACCAACACATGAACGGTCTTCATGCAGATCCACACTGCAGTTTTCACATTTGGGGTAAGCTATCAGGAAGTTAAGGCGAATTATATTTTTAAGCTTGAAACATCTGTTTTATTAGTCCTCACGTGGTGTCGGGATGTTTTCAAAAGGAAGAACGTTGATCTCGGTGAGCGAACTTTAATGCCCTCATCCCAAAGGTTAGTCATTTGCGCCAATGGAGGCTACTTGAAAATTCGCATGTTTTGTCTATAAAAGGCTTTTCACGCCAGACAGGAGTAGACTATACAGGTATCAGATGTAACTTGTTGCCTTTAGGGTCCCTCGGCTTGTAACTGACGAAGGACCCCAGCAGGCAAGAAGAAGAGTCCTCTGTCATTTTCGCAACCATTTTTATTTCCATCCATGCTATTTCCTGTAAGCTTTCTCACGCACAAACACAGAAATAAAAATGTCAAAATCCCACCTGTGAGTGTAAACATGGCGCCATTCACTGGAAATGGCACATTGAGTCTGCCAATTGACCTGTTGTCGTTAATGAATACATGCTGGACCATGTTATAGTTGTTTTACTGCTATTGTAAACACAGGGCAGGCTTCTGTAAATAGGCTTCTTGGATTGCTGGAACTATGAATTGTGTGCTGTCCAATCAATGATACTTTCAGAATAAGAAAAGATGTTGCCCATCATATTCCCTGCCTCTACGCTTGAGTGGTGCTGCACTCTATAAAAAAAAACGCTCAGATTTTCTATTTCCAAATCATGTATCGATTCCAGGAAAGTGTGATTAGACTAGAAAAGGGGCCCTCTGCACAGAAGGCTTCAATAATAGCACACAGTGATATCAGCAGACCATCAACAAATCCACTGGTACTGGTGTTATGCTCAGTGGGCAGCCTTACTTTATATATAGCTGCTGTATTTTGTGGCTCAGTGTTATAACAGTGTTATAACCTGATATAGGCTACAAGACATCTGTCAAACAAACACTAAAACATACTTCTGTCTATCCTTTATATTCTCTATAGTGGAACAGTGAATCCAGAAATCACAAGACACACAAAATAGGCTATTGAGACCATGACTAGTTGTAAAAAATGTACTTTTAAGAGAAAAAAAATATATATATTTGAATAGAGTTGAATATTCAAATATATTGAAATCATATTTTTGTTTATTTTATGCTTAGAATATGTTTAACGCTGTTGCTGAGGAGAGGGATTATGTTGTTAAAAACATGTTTAGAATCAACAGGCTTTTCTTACTGTGCATGCATGTTTTCTGCATAGTGCATGGTGGTGACTGCACTGCAGTCAAAGTGGATATGTATCACAAAATGCTATAGCAATATCAAACTAATGCCCAGGATCTCAGAAATCCTTCTTTTCATGATGAGGTTCTTTTCTTTAAGTTAAAGGAGGGGAATTAGAGGCACCTTAGGGCATCCCTAAAGTGCCACCTTGAGTGTAAGAGGAGATGACAGGTGACAATGGGGGAAAAGATGTTGCTTAGGAACACTTGCCGACAGTTAACTGCATGATGTTCCTTTTTATATCCATTACTTTGGTGCTATATATTAGCTTGCATTTGAGCCGTCTTAAATTCCTGCTCTTTCAGCACATCAGAATGTGGCCACATTAGAGTTGCTAGTTCAAACCCTGAACCTCTCCCACTCTTTACATTACGTTGGCTGGGAGTAACTTCCTGAAGTCTTGTCATCATCGCGAGGTTGTCAGTCAACCAGCGGAGACTCCAGCAAGTTACTGCGCCAGCCAAGAAATAGTGAAGCAAGTAACCTCCGTAAAATCACAACATGTTGTTTTAACTGTTTTTTTGTGCAGATTAAACAAACAAGATATAACCTCCTAATTAGTGATCTTTAGAGTTGCAGTTGGCTGGAATTTCTCACATTATGACTGAGTTTGGATAGGTGTTTTTCTCTGTTTCCAGTCTTTGTGCTAAGCTAAGCTAACCCCTGCTGGCTCTATCTTAATATTTACTGTACAAACACAAGACTGGCATCAATCATCTCTTCGAACTCAGCAAGAAAGCAAGATTAGAGTTTAAAAACATTTTTTTCCCCTTAAAATGTGTTATTTTAGAAAATCTAACTTTTACACATTTTTATAAATTGCATTGCTGTTCTTCTTCTTGTTCTCATAAACTAATTGGGCTGCTGTGAATCTGTTCATCCACTCATTATTTAAAATACAGAGGCTCACAGAGGACAGCATTAATGAGTTATCCTAAAACAGTGAAGAGACAGGCGGCATTACGCACCAGCTACTTGAACTACTATGTAACCTTTTAGACTTTATCTTGTTTAATGTTTTATTCTCCCCCCCTCTCCATCTCCTGCACCCCTTGTTTTCTTGTCCTCTCAGTCCCCTGTGGTTTTAAATCCTCTAAAGAGCAATAGAAAATGGCCAATCCCTTGTGTTTGTATTCATGTTTGTGCGCACCTGCTCAGTGGATATAGTCAACTCACTACTGATACTTGTTTTAGAATGAGCTCAATAGTATGGTTGCATAGTCTGAGGACATCCAAAGGGTTACTTTATTTTTAGGATTAACTTCACAGATTTACAAATGCTACTTATTTATGTAATTATGAACACTATTTCCCCGTCTTCTCTTCATGGTCAGTATTTCATTATGACAGTGTGTTTGTAGATCTCACCAGATCGACAAAGATTACAGAGATCTTGACTGTTGCCTTAGGAGACAATCACTGTCACCGTGACGTCTTTTTCCTGTGAAGCTGCACAGTGCAGAAAGCATAATTTTTGCTGTCACCAGGCAACCACTAAGTCAGCTGATGTCAATCAATTAGCCAGCATCACTAATGACATTTAGTCATTAACTCAAGAATTAAAGATCTTATCATCCATTTGAGCTGCAACACATCAACCCTTCATCTCTCTGTCTATATAATCCCTTCACCTCTGCTCCTGTTGTCTTCTCATCTTTTCTTTTTTGTGAAAGTCAATACCAACAACACGTGTCTTCTTCCTATAACACCTTTGTTCCGGTCCCCTCTAGTGTGACCTCCCCCAGCTTGGTAGCAGCTGTAGCAGTGTTTGCAGAGTGCTGGTAAGCTGAAGCCCAGGGAGATGTCACAGCTGTACTACCGGCGGACTGACAGCTCCTCGTACCGGGACCGCATCCCGCTGAGAGTTGTGCGGGCAGAGTCGGAGCTGTCACCTTTGGAGAAAGCCTACCTTGGAGCTGTGGAGAAGGGAGACTATGCTAGTGTCAAACAGGCTCTAGAGGTATGTTTATCTGTGTGTGTGTGTGTGTAAGTCCATGGAAGAATGGATAATGTGATAAATACAGCCACTGAACCTCTAAATTATGGATGGGAATTAAAGCCTTGATCTAATTGGATTGATTTAGAAAATATTAGAAGATTTATGGGTAAGATGTGCAGCCATGATTATCCTCTACTCATTTCCAATGACATCAGGGGCATTTATTTACCTTGACAGGTGTCAGACATTTAGTAGACAGAATATTGCTAGATACCAGCTGTTTGGTAGTCCCACAGTACCTGTTGGGTACGTGTTTGCTCAGATCTGAAATCAATGTGTATTCTCTGTCAATTACTATTTTCCCTTCTGATCACTGATGTTCTATTTAACAAAGTCCCAGAGTAGCACTTGAAACAAACCCTGACTTTCAACCACAACCTCATTTTGCCAGGAGGCTGAGATCTACTTCAAGATCAACATCAACTGCATCGACCCTCTCGGCCGCACGGCTCTGCTGATTGCCATTGAGAACGAGAACCTGGAAATTATCGAACTGTTGCTGAGCTTTAACGTCTACGTCGGCGATGCCCTGCTGCACGCGATCCGCAAGGAAGTGGTGGGAGCTGTGGAACTGCTGCTAAATCACAAGAAGTCTAGTGGTGGCATGCAGGTGAGGAGGGGAATGAGGGGGGGTGGAAGGAGTTTTAAATTAAGAGTGCTTTATTCGTGAGGAAGGAGTGTGTCAATGCACAGGCAGTGAGCTGCTGACAAGGCGACACTAGCAGAGAAACTAGGATTGTTGACGTTTACTTTCTCCCCAGAAGAAATCCATTCCTTTTTTTGTCAAATCATGTTTTGCTAATTTTAGCACTAATTTATTTCTCTTTTTTTTGTAGTTGATACTTATATCACCTGTAGTGATCCTATTTGTGTTTGAAGGGACCTGGCGCCAGTTTGATGTGTAAACGGTATAATAACCTTTTATCCAACAGAATATGACATCGGACAGATGCACGACTCACACCACATGTATTGTTTATCATAAAATGTGTGAACAGTGATCTATAAAAGTAAATGAATAACAAAAGCTCCCGTGTCTCAAACCCTAGAGAACAATGAGCTGGAAGTGCACAGTGGCCTCAATACCAAATCACTGAATGGTATAAAGTGCAGTAAATAAAACTGCTCCTCATTGTGTAGCTTACAAGCTGAATGCAGTTGCCTGGAGCTTTTTATACCATCTAAAATAATTGACCCAGTAGAGTTGGAAACAACAAAAGCTGACACTTCAAAAGGCTGTCTAAATAAGACTCCTTCTGTCTTTTGGAACAGGTCTTACATTTAAGACATTTAATGAGTATGTTTACTGAGAGAAAGTAAGATATGGACATTTTATCCAAAGTTACAGTATATTTATTTAAAACAAATCGTGTAAGGATTCAGAATACTGCTGCTCATTAACAAAGCCTTCTTCTAGTCTTTGAGAAGTGCCTGTTTAGAGCTTTTATTGCTATAATTAAAAAACGAAATACAGTGTAATTAATTTCAGATTGGTACGCCTTTGCACTGATTGCTCTCGACTCAGGGAGCATTTTCTTGTTCTTGTCCCTGCCACACATGCACTGTGTACATACTGTACAAACTGGAACACACACATACAGGCTGCACTTGCTCTTTTCCTCACTTCTCACCAGTAATGCACCATAAACCACTAAGGAACAGATGTTTTTAGCTTCATCGATCAACTGAAAGGGGGATGTTATTGCTGTTCCTGGTAGAAGCTGTGCGTTTGTCTTTGATAATATAAAGTGAAATAGTGTGGGGGGGGGGAGGAAAATGAAAGGAAAAGGAAGCATATATTAGGGAACAAAAGAGCACAAGAGATGGCTCAGGCTTGTTTGTTAAATCGAGAGAGGCGGAGGGAGAATGACATACAGAGGCCAACAATATCCATCCGAACCCCTCAGCTGTGACATCTATCAGCCGCCGCATTTCGCTTAATGTCTTTGTGAGATAGGGCTTCTTCTCATGAGGGCCTGGTTATGCTTTAAAATAGGGGAGCAAACTTGGAAAAATACATAATTGTCAGGGTTCACGGGGCCGTCACCCAGAAAAGATTCGTTAGATTAAGGGTGCTTTGACATTCTAGGTGAGTGGGCTGTTGTGTGGGAGGAGGAAGATAGCAGAAGAAAATGATTGGGCGGGCTTAGTTCAGTACTGCGACTGCCACAGATACTGGAATGATTTAATGATTGCTGTTGAGATGTAAAGACAATGTGCAATAAGGTTAATTAATTGCATTTGGAAAAAGATGGATAAACTGTGCTTATATGTGTTTATCCACTAGATCCCATGTAATCCCCAAAAATATTACCAACAGCACTAATAGCAAAATAGCCACGTTACACTTAAAAGAGCCGACTCTGTGATTCAGCTCTTTTGTGAATATCCACAGACGAATCATTTCCAATCACTGGGCAAATGATTGGCGGGCTTGCTGGCAAACATTGACTCACAAATCAGTTCGGCATTTCGGTGAAAGTACAGAACAAAATGTGGCGGAGCGAAACTCTAACTTTGCTCCCTCTAATTGAATAGCGGGGATGCATTTGCTCCACTGGCTCGTTTGCTCAGGCGCCTATATGCTTCTTTCCATCACACGAGTAGGTAGTGAAAATAGATCACACCAAATTTCCTCAAGAGAAGGTCATTGATTATATTAAAAGGCTGTCTGGGAAAACATTGCATTATATCCGTTGCCATTGTCTTTTCTGAGATTTATTAGTAAGAAGATTAATTTATGCCTTGCTGGAATTGTGTGTATTTATCTTTCCATTTTGCAGGCTGTCTGAATGATGTGTTTGTAATAATCTAAAGTGTTGTGGGTTATTTGTTTTCCGCTGAGCAGCGCCCTGGATGTCAGCGTTTTAAACAGCTTCATGTATTATCCTCTGAGCACAGATAAGCATCTGTCGGAGGCACAAACACTGGAGCTCACAGTGTTTCTCAATTAGAAGGGCCTTAGGGTGCTTCTCTGTTGTTTGTTTTTTTTCTTTTTCTGTCATTCTTTTCATTTTTATGGGTTACTCTGCAACCTACATGTGCACATAAAGATAGTTACGTAAGGAAATCCCTCTCCTTCTTACATAGAACACAATAAGCATAATCACGCTTGCTTGAATCCACGAAGACTTGAGCTTGTTTTCTGCAGCGTCACTCAAAAACAGGACTGCTCAGTGTCCCACTTTATTCCCTCTTGATCTAAACAGCGTGTGTGATGTTGTAGGATGACAGGTGAAAACCAGTGGGGGAGGCTGGAAAATTAGCACAGTGAAAAAGAACACTGTGCTTTTGCAGATGCTTGTCTTAATCAACGTGGTGACGGTGGACGCCTCATTCTAATATAAGACAAGTGGGCTATAATTTCATTTCTCATTCTCCATTAGTATCATAACTCCACATCTAGCCTGCACTCCTCTTTGCTCCGTGCTTGGGCACAGGCCAAGGCTGTTTGATGTAGATTATTTGATGTCCCTCCTCCTCCCACTCGGAGAACAGAGTATATAGCTTATTAGATCACCCTCCTCTGCGAAAGATGACGACTCTCAGACGTGGCTCTGTGCCACTCTTTGTAGTTGCTGCTGCACTGTGACTGCTCTGAGAGTAAATTACACAAGTAGTTAGTTTCCACATGTAAAATGACTTTTGGATGCAATATGGATGATGAAATCGTTATGAGAGTTTCACTGATACTATTCCTGTTTCTAGTCATGATAGATGACTTTTCTCAAACAGCCTACGGTACAATAAACCTCAAATCTTATCTTAAATGAGACTTGTGCATTCACATCTATTGTCTTTCACTCATTTATTTTAGAATCAAACGGAATCTATATTCTATAAATGGCTCTATTGGGGCTTGGTCAGTTAGTCCACCGCTTTGGTTCAGACTTATCTCAACACGTTTCATGGATTTCTATGACATTTTGTAGAGACTTTCATGGTCCCCAGAGGATTCATTCTAAAGATTTTGGTGATCCCTTGACTTTTCTTTTAGCGCCATGAGCACATTGACATTTGTGGCTTCAAGCGAAATACCTCAACCTATTGCTGGGTTGCCACGCAATTTGTCACAGATTACAGTGGTGCGTAGAAGATGAATCTGAATGACTTCCGTGATCCCCTTACATTTCACCTAGTGCAGGTCAAAGTTTTCACTTATTCAGGGAAATTTCTCAACACCTACCAAATGGATTGGGACAAAATCTACAGATATCCATGGTCACAGAGAGGCTAGCATGGCTGTACACTCTAAGTCTTGTTATTTCATGCTTTTTTGTGCTAATGAGAAGAGTAACTATTGTATATCCCTAATAAATCGATTAATACAGGAAACAGTGCTGTGTATATCGATTTACAGCACTGTTTCAACTCTACTTTCCTAGTGGATCCACTCATAGTAAGACTCGCATAAAAGCTCTCACAGGCTTTTTCCCACGTGTCCCTTGTCACCAAACTGTGATGTACTGTCACATATGGCTTCTCGTGTAGAAAGCTGCCAGTAGAAGGCCTCCTGCTGCTTACCGATTTTGTTGTACTATCAGATGAGAACACCTGGTTGCCACTGAGAGACCAATATCAGCATATTGGCAGTTTTGCCAGTTTATCAAACCTTCTGTCTGTCCCTTGAAATACACTAATACAGTCAGTTCTGCTATCAAGGGTTTAGGTCAACACAAACCCTTAGTATTAATAAGGACATATGACAATTGTAATATGTGAGTTAATGTAGTGTATGAGTAAACTGTTTAAAGTTTAAAGGTAAAGTTTTGACATTTGACATTACAACTTATCAAACTGTTCCACAGTAACACAGCTGATACACTTCCGTGGTTGTGTAGTTAAAAGTAGTTTAAAGAGGACATTAGTCTGAGTAAAGCGCTCTCACTACACTATCCCCTTACATCTTTCCTCTCTCAGAATCAGAATCAGAACCGTTTATTGCCAAGGAAGTTTGCACCTACAAGGAATTTGTCATGGCGGGTGGTGCGTAACATTTAACAATAAACCATACAATTAAACAATCAACACAGTGCAAGAAATAGAAACATATTAAAATTTACAATAGAATATAAAAGAATATAAAATAAAGTGCACAACAAACAGAGAACAGGACTGTAAACAAGTGAAATGTTAAAAGTGTCGAGTGTGTTTGAATAAAGAAACACAGGGATGTGCAGGGGAGTGACCAGGAGGAAACTGTCCTGGGGATGACAGAGTCAGTGGGGGTCCCGGGCTCTGTTAATGAGCCCGACTGACGATGGGAAGAAACTGTTCGTGTGGCGCGAGGTCTTGGTCCTGATGGACCTCAGCCTCCTGAACAGATGGAAGGGACACGAACAGTTTATGTCCAGGGTGAGAGGGGTCGGCTACAATCTTTCTTGCTCGCTTCAGGGTCCTTGAAGTGAACAAGTCCTGGAGGGACGGCAGATTGCAGACAATCACCCTCTCGGCAGAGCGAATGATGAGCTGCAGCCTACATCAAGTTGCTAAATACATCCTAACCTATATCACACAGTTATCCTCCAACAATTCTCTGACTATCCTGTCTCTCTCCCCCTCTTTCTCCCTCACCGCAGAATCAGATAATAGTATACTTCAATTAAAAGAAGTGAAAAGGGCCAGCTTACTCTTCTGCAGCCTGCAGCCACTGAATGACATGGGAATAGCAAAAGGGGCTTAACTAGAGTGGGGGATAAGAGGAATAGGTGGAATGAGTTTCTTTCTGAGCATAATAATTCCCTGTGAAATGTGTGAAATACTGACGCTTTTTATTACATTTTGGCCTACACCCTTTACAGCTGTCTTGATATGGAAGACATTTTGTTTGTGACTTTGACCAAGGGCGCCATTTCTTGGAGGCAGTTGAACTGTTTTCACTGCAGCTGCCGAAAGCTTTACTGTTTTTATTTTGTGTTGCTGTTTTATTCCATTTATCTTCGCTGTAAAGACCTTTGAACTGTTCTCTGAGGGGGACAGAAGATCTTTTAGCTACTGTGTTTAACCACACCAATTACTGTACTTCCACTGTGCGCTAAGCATGTCAGTCAAACCTGACAGAAGGAAAAATAAATTGGTAGTAGATCACATAAATGGCCAAAGCCATTCATTCAATACATGTGTGGTCTAAAGACTGTTATTCTGTGCTCTCACTGAAAGGTTCCTCCGATCTTATTGGACAAGCAGTTCTCTGACTTCACCCCTGACATCACTCCCGTCATTCTCGCTGCACACACCAACAACTATGAAATTATCAAGCTTCTGGTGCAGAAAGGTGTGTCTATGCCGCAGCCTCATGAGGTGGGTATACCATGTGTGTTTTTTTTATTGTCCACGTGAAAACCCCGTATCGCCAAAATATCAACAAACGTTCTGGGAGCAAACAAAAGTCTTGTGTGCAGAAGGATTAAAGTGCAGTTTTGACACTACATCCAGTGGGGTTATGAAAGTGTTTTATGAGTCAATAAATAGAATCGATTCAGATGATACAGAAGATACACTACTGGATGTTTACTCAACAGCAGCAATTTGTATCTTCAGCAAGGTAGTTACATAGTATACACTACAGTATACTGTCATTAAGTATTTGTATTAATAAGATATTATAAGATATTATCAAATAATTGACACCAACTTGATGTCTTCTGATTCTGTTAAAGCCCAGGGGTTGTCAGATTATGATTAGTTCACTTGAGAAACAAAAGTTTTCAATATAATGTGTAAATATGCAAATAAATTACAAGGTCAAAAACTCGTTGATTGGGCCTTCAATGTCTAACACCATATCCGTCATAGTTGACATAATGGATACAGCGCTTGCATTGCAGGACCGAAGCCTGATCTATTACTAAATGCTGGGAAGCCTCATTAACATGTGTCCATGCTTTTGTTTGATGCTGCAGGTGCGCTGTAACTGTGTGGAGTGTGTGTCGAGTTCAGACGTGGACAGCCTGCGGCACTCTCGTTCCCGCCTCAATATCTACAAAGCGCTGTCAAGTCCCTCGCTAATTGCGCTCTCCAGCGAGGACCCCTTCCTCACTGCGTTCAGGCTCAGCTGGGAGCTGCAGGAGCTCAGCAAGGTGAGGAACGTCCTTTTCGTCGGATTTGATTATGTTGCATTAATTAACCTCTCTGTGCCCTCTCATGATACCATTATGTGGCATTCAATGGCCTGTCCATTTATTAGCTCTTGCATTAATATAAATTGCTCTCGGTAAATGTCATCTGGTAAAAAAATAATGAAAAGGGTCAGCGATGAAAATTCACAGAAATAATTGCAAACACTGGATCATTGCCTGCTAAAGTTTGTGATATTTCCAGATGAAATATAAAAAAGTTCATCATCATTCTTTTTTTTTATTAAGCTAAAAATGCCAGGTGCTTTCAGGACACAAAATCCACAGATTCAAGATTCAATTTAGAAACGCCACTTTTTTTAAACCTGTACTCAGACATTTTTAATATAATATATTGACTTACATTTCAGCTGCAAGGGTCTTGCAGGACTCTTGGTGTTTAGCGATATCTGTATTCTGTGTACACTTTTTTTAAGGTGGAGAATGAGTTCAAATCAGAGTATGAGGAGCTGTCTCAGCAGTGTAAACAGTTTGCCAAGGACCTCTTGGACCAGACAAGAAGCTCCAGAGAGCTGGAGATGATCCTCAACTACAGAGATGACATCAACTTATTGGATGAAGAGGGCAACACCGACCTGGCAAGACTCAAACTAGCTATCAAGTACCACCAAAAAGAGGTAAGCAAGATACATACTATTTGTGTATAGGTACAGTACAAGGTATTCAGTTTATGTTTTAAAGAATAATTCATAGCTTTCTAACTGGATCAGATGGCAAAGGCTGTGAGAATCAAGGCTAAGTAAGTGAGTGTCATAGTCTGACATCTGTAGTTCATTTGATAATCACCCTGCTCGCAATTAAAACACAAGAACTCAGTAGTTTTCGAAGGACAAAACATGAAAGACTCAGAAAAAGTTGCTTCTTTATTTCATAGAAAGTACCGTAATGGGAAGGAAGCAGAGAATATCATCCTCTTGGCTATCAACAAAATGATCTCGAACACTAGAGTGCATCTCAGTCAAGTGAGAGTCAGAGAAAGAAATATTACAATATATAAGAAATCATCTTGTGTTTTTTCAGGCTTCTCCTCTCGTATTCTTTTTTTTTCTTTCTGGCCAGTATTGTTTGCTACGTTATCTACTGTGCAACTTGTTGTTAGATTTCAATGCCACATGCCTGCCAAGCCTGCTGTATTTGCTGCACCAAGCCAATGTCTTCTCACAGGTGATACTGCCAGCCAATAAAAGCCGGTGTAATGATGGTAGATTAGCATCAGGTTCTTCTTTTAGTTAGGATTGTATCTTTTTTTTAGCTTTGGCAGCTGAAGATATGCAAAGCTTGAATTTCATTACCAAAGCATTTAAACTGCAAGGTAACTCTTTGATTTCATGTTGAATCAATCTTGATTCAGGATGTCTACTTCGTTAAAATAACATGAAGATGGTGTTTATTCATTCAAATCCAGTCAGTCGTTGTGTCACTGAAAAGGCATTAGCCTTTAGTTAAACATGCGTGCTTTATAATAGTCTGTGATATTTAATGCAAAACATGTGGGTTTAATGCGCAGGCAAACAGGCATTAATTAAGTGATAATTACTTTCACAGTCGAGTTTCAGTTTCCTGAAGCTTCCAAATGAATTGGACTGTTTTATTCAGCAACCCTGTAGGACCTCCGTTGCATTTTAAACACACATGAATAATTTTGAGGGAAATGGTTCAAACCTAATAACTCCAATGCAATATTTACATTAAAATATTAAATATTTATCCTGGTTATAGCGTTGCTAAGTTATGGGATGGCTGATGGCTTCCTCAGGCAACTAGAAAGGGGTCAAATAAGTGTTCCGCTGAATATAAAGGTGAGGGAGCCGACACATTACTCC
Source organism: Leptoclinus maculatus (assembly GCA_032191485.1). NCBI lineage: Eukaryota > Metazoa > Chordata > Actinopteri > Perciformes > Stichaeidae > Leptoclinus > Leptoclinus maculatus. Next base: position 10,489,979 of record JAVDOI010000001.1, on the reverse strand, counting down.
TCGGAGCGTTTTATAATTAATTTACTCAGAGCAGATGCACTTTTGGAGGCGTCTCGATTTATGACTCTGCTCTTTCCCCCCCTCATCCATCCAGTTATGCGCATCAAACACAGGTTGGTGAGTGAGCATGTTGAGTCTCAAAAGGACAATTGGAAGTAGTGCAACAGGTGTCATCTTATCCAGCCTCTCTGTTGTTGGCAGTAAATCCCTCATTTCACAAAAGTGTAAGCAATCATCCCCTCCTACTGCTGCTGCCACAACTGTTGCCACACATCCCTTTTCCCCAGGGGTTCTTTAATTATTCAGACGATGTCCCAATATGCCCTTCTCCTGCGTGCTATCTATAACACCCTTCGATTGCACCCGGACTTTGATGGAGGACAGTGTCTCATGATATGAGTAACAATCCACCCAGCTGTCCTTTTTAAATGATAAATGTCCCAGCTGCCTAGATTGGTTAGCAATCATTTCAAGGTAAAGTTATTCTGTTAGAAATGCTGTTATATAGTTAGAGTGTATTAAATGTAGAAATCTCCGAAGCTCATCTTTCTTTGTAAAGTCAACAAGTGAAAACCTTTTTTTCAACCTGTTAGGTTCAACTAATTCCATTTTCTTCATTCTAATAAAGCAGCCTGCCTAAAAACTCTAACCCTCATTTAAAAAATTACACCTTTTAATATGTTGATTTCTGTTGGAAACTGCACTTATTTTGATGACTTGATTTACAGATTTCTTGCAGAATATGTAGTAATGGAGCTACTGGTTTTGCCTTTGTGGAGTGAAGGTACTCTAATGGAGGCTGTGTGGAACTGGATTTAATATAGATCCAACCACACAAGCAAATATTTCATTAACAGTAATAACAGTTGTCTTGGCAGCGCTGTGCCAAAAGGTGTAGTATTTTGTGGGATATTTCTTCAGTAAATAGTTCATTGAGTCAGATAGAAGAAAAGTTTGAAGTGTGTAAAATGGGTGAAGTATTACGTAGCGTATCAGATTTTGACCATAGAATTGCAACCCAAAAGAGAATTTGCAGTGGAAATCGGTAGATCTGTCAATATCACAATGTTTTCTGCTGCAGTCACCTGAGAAGTTCAAATGTGTTACAGAGTAAATATACGAACAAACACTCACAGAGGTATTTAAAGTGATTGCTTTGTGCCTGTGACAGATGATCTTTAAGCCAGACTGGGTTTTGCCCCCTGCGAGGCATCGAGCGTTACGTGGACGCTTAGTTGGACTTGAAAGGCTTGTTTTTGCAGAGAACAGTCATTGTGTTCAAGGCATTTTGTCTGCGGTGTGATCAAAACTCATCTCTTTCAGCAATTTTCCAGACAAACACTCAAAGCTCTTATAATTGGCCTGACACTCAGCCTGAATGTGTGATTTTTTTTATTTTTTAGATATTGTACTGGCTGTGGCTGAGTGTTGCACTGAGTCACAGGGAGCATGTTTTTGACCCTCAACTGAAAAGGACATTTCAACTCTTAACCCTCTGATGTGTGTCGTTAGCGTGCACGCTGGCTTAGGTTTTTAGTATTTATTCTTGCAGCTGTGTGTGTTTTTCGGGTTTAGCTTCTGCTGTGCTTGCGGGGTTTAGAAACGCAATTTATAATGGTCTGAAGAGAAATCTCCACAGGCCTCCGCTTTAAAGAGCAGAGCAAACAGAGCAAACAGAGCAGTCTGCGCTTTGATGCAGCGGGAGGCCAAATCAGATAAATATGATCAGTAACACAATAAAGTGCAGATTATCCCCTCTACCTCCCTGAGGGTTTCAGCAGTGGATTACTCTCATTTGTACTGATGTACTTGTAGGTGAGTACATTGAAGATTCACAGTGTGAGCGAAGCCAGACTTGCCTCTTTAATGTTTGAATTCATCAGAGGTACATGCTGTAGTTTGACGTTGCCCCCTTGTGATATGTCGTAAAAACTGCAATACGGTATTTCAAGATGTTTTTGATGCCTTCATTAAATGGAGATAAAATTGCAGTAAGAAGAATAAGTGTTATGCACTGAAGGACCATTAACACTCAGCACTTATTCACTGCAACAGAAAGATCTGTCTTCCCAGTTCAGCCTTCAGATTGTTTTGTTAAAACAAAAGAAAGAGAACTCCAAAAAAAATACTCGCGCAAATTTATTTGTATTTAGAATAATCTCCTTCATACTATAGCCAGACTTTTCACTCGGACGATGTTCTGCTTTATGTAATGTGATTGTTACTGCAGAACTATATATATATAGGTATTTACATTTTGTAGGTGGAAACTTTCAGCACCAGCTTTTGTGCTATGACACCCTGTTTTTTTGACAGAAACTTTTACACCATGCAAGCAAAGGTGATCAGATTGTGCAGGTGATCTTGGCATATTTGACATTTTTGTATTTCAACTATTATCAAAGCGAATCGCAACTAAAAAATAGCCAGCTGTAAGTGTTATGCCTGTCAGTGTGTGTCTGTGAAAGCGGAGTAGAAGAGTTTCAGCAGACCTTTTATGTTGGTAATGCTGCAAGGGAACTTCACAGAGCTAGAAAACACCCTCAAACATTGATAGTTTAATCACTGTGCTGGCCCTTTTGGGCTGTTGGCAGTAGAGAGGGGCAGGAAAGGGTGTAGGGATGCACTTTCTCAGTGGGACGTAAGACCAGGAGGGACTCTGATTGAGTTGTGTGAACATGCCACCTAAGGCAAACATGACACTTTATTACAAGCTGAGTTTTGGAAGTGATTGTGTCAGACGAAGGAATGGTGACGTTGTTTTTCACCAGGAAAGAGGAAATAGAAAGAGAGGTTTGTATTGGAAGGAAGCTGTTCTTAATGAATGGAAGTAGTTCAAATGTTACAGCAGCGTAAATCAAGGAAAGAATAATAACCTGTATCTATACGAGGACAGTGCACTTCACCACTTTTGCTTTCTATAAAATCAAATACTGCGAACAAAAAACAATAATCGTATACAGACCACAGATTTATCTTGTAAAGGTACATAATCTCCTTTTGGAGATTACATTATTATTACAGCTCATATGCCAAGACAGCATGGATACATGTTCCTAATTATGGTGCTAATTAGCTTAATGTCTGACCTCATTAGCATCGCTGTCAGTGTTTAATGTATCATGCTGATTAAGGCAAGACATCAGGCAACTCAAGTACCTTTTGTTTACTATCATTAATTAGCAATAATGTTCTGACAAGCAGTGAAAGATGAAAGCTACAAAGGAACAGTTTTATTTATGAATGGGCCACTCGCTTGTGCGATAAAACTAGACAAAGCTATCTTTAGATGGAAACAATTGTATCTATAGTGGCCGCAGAATTTAAAACAATGGCTCTTTTTATTGTATTATTTACTGGGATCAAGTACTTCATTACAAGACTCAGCCTGCACCCATGGGTCTGCTTCAGACATTGGTTGCAACTTAACGAGGTTAGCCATCTTGTCTATAATAAGATTCACGCTCAAAGGAATTATATGAAAAGAGAAAATCAACAGGGGAGCTTTTTTCCTTCCCTCTTTATTTTTCCATCATCTGAATACAAAGAGTTGTATCATTGATCATATTATCTCTCTCTCTCTCTCTCCTTCTCTCTCTTTTGTAAAAAGTAATCCTCTTCTTCTCCACTCATCCATGAAATTCATCTCCGATATTCCCTCTCTTCTGCATTTCCTCTCAAGTTTTGTGGCAACACTGTAGTTGAAGTATGGAAATATGAGCAATTCTTCTCCAGACCTCCTCACGCAGTTAGGGATCTCTGGTTCCCATGGTAACAAGGCTGCAGAGTTGGTGAATTGGCACCCAACGGTGCCGGTCGACACTTTGACTCTGGTATAAAGGCTCAACGTGATATTTCACAACGCTGTTTGTGCCTGTGTAAGTGTGTCTGCATGTGCCCATGCTGTTAAACTCATTTATTCGATAGACAATGAGTTTGTTTGTTTGTTATCTTTAACGGGAATGTATTCCAGATACGTCTAGATTATCACCACATGCTGCTGATGCTACAGACCGTTTGGCGGAGGCAGTTCTGTAGCACAGCTGCAGTTTTGATCCATTGATGTTTTGGTCTCACTGATGATTTCAAAACCTGTACGCAGTTACCAAGAGAAGCATGGCAATGACCTTGACAACTTTTTCCTTTATTATTTTCCTTTTAGCACTCACATAAGGTATTGATCTCACAACATCTCAAATATTCAAACAACAGAAAGGAACACAAAATATTTCCCACATGTTGAATCATGTTGCAAACATTTTTAATAACCTCGTTGTGTGTAAGGGAGATAACATGTTGTCTGTTTAAAATAAGTTTCAATCTTATTCAGACATCTCGGGAGGAAGCACTATGTTTTTATCTCAATAAAATCATTGAGAAATGCAATGCAGTCATCTAAACAAGTCTCTCTAGTTTCTTGTAGATTCTTTTTTACTGACCTCACAGCCTATATAAGCTTCCTTAGACTGCCTTTACTTGATTTCCTTCTAAAATATCCATGTGTGTCGATGATTACTCTACATTTTGACACCACCAACACATCCCACTCCTACGTTTGCATGCTCTGAACTGGAACTTGCTGCAGTTGCTAATTCTGGCACGTGGTCACTAGGGCATTATGTTCTGTGTAAAACCGCTCAATAGCCTCAGGCTGAAGGATGCTGTCTCCCTTCTGGAATCATACCATAGATTAAAGTACTAGGAGTTATGTTTTATCTCCCTAGATCAAACAGAAAAGTATAACTGTCCTCTTGTTTCTTTAAGTTTGTAGCTCAGCCAAACTGCCAGCAGCTTTTGGCGTCCCGGTGGTATGATGAGTTCCCCGGCTGGAGACGACGCCACTGGGCCGGGAAGTTCTTCACCTGTGTCTTCATCGGCCTCCTCTATCCTGTGTTTGCTCTCTGGTACCTCATCGCTCCTAAGAGTCGCCATGGCCTCTTCATCCGCAAGCCCTTCATCAAGTTCATCTGCCACACTTCATCCTACCTGACCTTTCTGTTCCTGCTGCTCCTCGCCTCCCAGCACATTGTCACCACAGAGCAGGACAGGCAGGACAGACAGGGCCCCGCACCGACCACTGTGGAGTGGATGATCCTGCCCTGGGTGCTGGGTGAGTCAAATGAGTGAAGTCTGATCCATCCTATTGACTTTAGTGATCCCCAGACTTTTCTTCTTGCGCCACCATGAGCTTGACATTTGTGGTTTTTAGGGAAACGTCTCTACAACTATTGATTGGATTGCCATAAAATGACCTCGCTGAATGAATTGTCATGACTTTTTTGATCCCTGGACTGTTCATCTAGCTTCAGCATCAAGTCAAAATTGTAATTTGGTTTCATTACCAATACATTGGTTAATGACCCAATAGCTGCACAAGTAATTACATCCATCCCATCAGCCTCAGCTGCACTTTGTTAGCATGCAAACATGCCAAACTGAGATGGTGAACCTGGTAAACATTATAACTGCTAAACATCAGCATGTTAACAGTGTCATTGTGTCTTGTTAATACAATTCTAATGCATTTGTATAACCCATGCCCATCCAAACTAAAAAGGCTCTAACTCCCACTCACCTGAAAATGTCTATGCAGGAAATAAACGTGACTTTTATTTCCACAACCTTGGATGCAGCAATGACTTTTAGAAATACTACCTGCTCGCCAATCAGAAACAAGTATTTTTCATGTCCTTGGTATGAGGATATTTATTGAAAAGATGTTCTGACAATCTCTGTATTGCCAGGATTCATCTGGGCAGAGATCAAACAAATGTGGGATGGTGGTTTCCAAGACTACGTCCACGACTGGTGGAACCTGATGGACTTTGTCATGAACTCTCTGTACCTGGCCACCATCTCCCTAAAGATTGTAGCCTACACTAAGGTAACCAATTATCTGTGAATAGAAGTAAAATAGACAGGTGCAGTGTAACTTTATAGTGCTCTCACTTTATCTGTTTCCATCCTCTGTCCTGTTCAGTACAGTGGTAGTAAACCGAGGAACCAGTGGGAGATGTGGCACCCAACACTAGTAGCTGAGGCAGTGTTTGCCATTGCAAACATTTTCAGTTCCCTGCGCCTCATCTCGCTGTTCACAGCCAACTCTCACCTGGGGCCACTGCAGATCTCTCTGGGGAGAATGCTGCTGGACATCCTGAAGTTCCTCTTCATCTACTGTCTGGTAAACACACAGACGGGGAATATAGTCATGCATACAAGAAACACGTGGATTTGTTGAAATAATTTCATCCACTTGGCACACACTCTTCTCTCTTTCTCCAGGTCCTACTTGCATTTGCTAACGGGCTGAACCAGCTGTACTTCTACTATGAGACCAAGGCTTCAGATGAGAGGGGGAAATGCAAAGGCATCCGCTGTGTGGAGCAGAATAACGCTTTCTCCACGTGAGTTCACATGAATCCAAACTTGCTTGCATGCGTATTCTAGATGTGTGATGTTGTGAAATTAAGTGGCAAAGTAAGAGAGAGTTGTGTGTCTCTGTGTATTGCTGTTACTGGTTGAAAAATGTGTGAAAAAAAATAAAATAAAAAGTTTCAGTTGCTAAGAGAAACTGATGTTTTTACAGACTTTGAGTAACACATATATTTCCCTGTTTCCCTTGCAGGTTATTTGAGACACTGCAGTCTCTTTTCTGGTCAATCTTTGGTCTGATCAGCCTGTATGTGACCAACGTGGATGCTGACCATCAGTTCACTGAGTTTGTCGGCGCCACCATGTTCGGCACCTACAACATCATCTCACTGGTGGTGCTCCTGAACATGCTCATAGCCATGATGAACAACTCCTACCAGCACATTGCTGTGAGCGCAGATGAAACACACTGCAAACAAAAAGCCGCACGACGAGTGTGTGGGATAGATGATGTTTGTGTCGTGCTTTTCATGTGCCCTAATCTCGGTTTCAGGATCACGCAGACATCGAGTGGAAGTTTGCCAGGACAAAGCTGTGGATGAGTTACTTTGAAGAAGGGGCCACTCTGCCAGCCCCGTTCAACATCATCCCCAGCCCCAAATCATTCTTGTATCTCATATGCTGGATCAAGAGACAAGTGTGCAAGAGGACCAGAGCCAAGCGCCCTGAAACCTTTGGAACTATTGGAGTAAGTCAGGTGTCAAATACTAAAACGATACTTGTCAATGCTATCAATTCAAAGTAGAATCCATAAATCTAATTTTAGACCACAAGTCTTTCTTGTCTTATGCTGCAACACTCAGGGGCCATATGCAGCGAGACCCACAGACGGCAAAGTGTAATACAAATGTGTGATACCGTGAAGAAAAAGTAAATATGCCCTTTCTCTCATCTCCCACTCTTTTATTAACTCATGCTCTCTGGCATCTGATTTCTGTGCAGAGGCGAGCAGCAGATAACCTGAGGATGAACCATCAGTATCAGGTAAATGCAGTCTTTTTCAAAGCAAGCTGAAAACAATTACTGTCCTCTGCTAGTGTGTGCTTGTGTGTGTGTGTGTGTGTGTGTGTGAGAGAGAGAGACAGAGCTCACACTGCTCTTCGACGCCTTTCTCCACTTTCAATTTCCATCTGTCAATAGAATGATTTTGCGACGTCTCACACAATAGGCCTAACAATTACACCCAGCGGGATGTTCATCACCTTTCTCTGCAGAGGATTTCCTATTTGCCCATATCTGCAGGTGGTTATTGTAGCATGTTTGTATGAGATGCAGCTTGAAATGTGTTTCCTTTTGTGCGTATATATATATTTGTCGTCTTCTTCCTGACTGACTGACTGTGATTTTTATATTGAAGCAACACTTTCATTCGATATTGGAGGATGTTATTGTGTTGCCTTTTGTTTCACGGATGTAGGAGGTGCTGAGGAACTTGGTGAAACGTTATGTGGCCGCCATGATCAGAGATGCTAAGACAGAGGAAGGCCTGACTGAAGAGAACTTCAAGGTAGGCACAGCTCCTAGCAGAGAATAATCAATATATATTAACAATAGATCACATGACTGTAAGGGGTGGCTCATAGTGACGACCCACAGAGAATTATCACCCGACTCTGCAGTTAGAGTTCAGGTCGCTGTTTTGGTTTTCCGTCCCACAACTTTGCTGTCAGATAGACAGACACAGTTATGCAACTAGCTGGTAAACATGGAACATTTAGCTTCTAAAAAGCCAGATATTTCCCTCTGGAGTTGGTAGAGACCAAAACCTGAACTACTGTAAAAGAAGAGTAAATATTAGACACATTCATCAGGCCGACACAGTCAACACAAAAGTAGTTCTAAAGTTGCTCTGTAACTGCTGGGTGGGTAAATAGGCCACTGTGTGCTGACAAGTTTGCCAACTAAGTATTGACTGAGTTAGAATATAACCAACTACTCAAGCTAATATAGTCAAATGAAAAAAAGCATTCATTAATGTACCAGGGGAGCTCACTTTTTGCTTTCCTCTTCCAGGAACTGAAACAAGATATCTCCAGTTTTCGTTATGAGGTGATGGGCATGGTGAAGACAGGGAAGCCTGCTCTACAGGTGGCAAAGGCCAGTGGGAGCTCAGCGGAGTCCAGTCTTGCTTACCCCAACTCCTCGCTCAAGGTTTCTCCCTCACCCCAGAGCGGCCAGGTGAAAAGCAAACTCAACCGTTTCAAGATGATCGCATCCATCCTCAAGCAGGGCAGTTCTACAGCTTCACCCAGGCCGCCTGAAGCCTCCAACGGTCTGCCTAACGGACTTGTGGTCTCTGATGAGAGCTCCAGCAAAAGCCAGAGGGGAAATTCCCCCAAAGATATCACTGACTTTGGCTTGTTCCAGAAACGCCACTGGAGTGGAAATGAAGCCACATTAGATGCAGGAGAGATTTCCAGAGACATGTACTCTCTGTCAGGGGAGGCAGGGGGCTCAGAAGCACAGCAGCAGGACAAAGAGCAGCAGGCAAGAGGTAAGGATGAAAAAGAACTCCTGCAGACAGAAAAGAAGGAGGAAGCTGCAGTAAATGAGGCCCCAAATGAAAACAACGATGTATTGAAGACCATTAATAGCTCAGATGAAGGTGGAAAAAAAGAAACGGAGAAAAAGGACAAAGAGAGTTTATCCTGCGGTGACTCGGTAGCTGGTGGATTTTTGTCAATGTCGTCCAGAGAAGAAGCATAAGCTATGACAGGACGTGGATATAACTAAAGGCCAAGTAATGCTGGACTGAAGAAAGAGAGAGAGACAATCAATGTGAGTTTCAAGTGAGGTTGTTTTGCAAAGAGTCTTGACTTTTCCAGTTATTACCAAACTAATGATCAGATTTGATCTTTGGAGACTCAGAGAGGCTTTTGGTTTCAGTGTTTTAAATGCAGTTATGTTAGAAGTGGAGATGCAGCAAAGGTAAACTGAGCTCCGTGTGAGCATAGCAAGGATTTAGATTTTAGGATAAAGTCATCTTATCGCATCCCTAATTATTTCCTGAAACTGATCATTTTTAACATCTCTCTCTCTCTCTCTCTCTCTCTCTCTCTCTCTCCCCCTGTCACTTACCTGACGTGTGCCCTTCTTTTCAAGTTCCTTCATCAATCTCTCTCTACCTCTTTTCCTTTCCCGTTTATCTCTACACCGCTTAACTCTGCCAATCCTTATCTCACTAGAGCAATAGATGTGTTCTGTTTTAGACCCGACTCTCTGCCTTACTCTGTCTGTTCCTGCACTTTACACTGGCGTACAGTATCTGAAAGATGGGTCAACCTCTGATCATGCAACAATTCTGTCAATGTTTTTCTATGCAAAACCTGGGATTGTGATTTTCATCATTCTGAAGAGGACGGAGGTACAAATAACAGTGACAGGTCATGACAAGTATTCTCGTAAAGTTGAACGTGGCCGATGAAGACTAACGGGAGGTACACAATATGAACACAGCCTATTTAAAGCAACATATTATTGATGTTTTATCACTCCCACAGAAAATTAACTTGTTATTTTGAGAAATGTGCTTGTTTTTAACTGGTACCTTTTAGATGTCATGTTAGTTTCAATGAATGAATGTTGTTATAGAAATAAAAATTTAGATCAACTCTTTATTTGGCTTTTTTCTTTTGTTCGATGCAGATTACAGACAGATGGTGACATCGCTCATCTTATTAGGATTTTACTTTTGCAAACACTATTTTATTTTATGTTGCTGCTTAGTAAGTGTTTACAGTTTAACAATAATGATGTTTTGTAGGTTATTTGTAGTCATTTACTCTTTAAGGATGTTCGATTCTGAAAAGAAAAAAAAACAGTGAGGTATTCAAAAGAAATACCTCCAAAAAACATACTTGGTTTGATTCAAAAGTTTACTGCCCTATTTTCCTTGCCATTTTTGTGGATTTAATCTGATGTCAAGGACATGTTTATGTTCTTTGAAAAAGAGTTTTAAAGCCATGAAACCATAACAACATAGTACCAAACGTGATGAACCGGCCACTGAAGATGATGCACGTATACTAATACTTAATGGGTTAATAGTTGACTTGCAGTTTACACATTTACACCGGACACTGTCATTAACTTGGCTTAGGCTTTCATTTAAAAAACTGATGTCCACAAGATTCACTCCACTCCCAGGGCTCCAAATTAACAACGCATACATTTATAATGAAGGACGGTGCAGAGCCTGTAGATAAGTCTGATTTTGGAAAAAAAAGGAATGAGAAACAGGCCCCAGGTAATCAGCACTGTTTTTTTGGATTCTCAATTCTCCATGGGCACAGCATCAGTTAATGAACCGCCTGTCAGACCAGAAATATATATATTCATTAATTGTCATTTTTCAATTAAAATAATCTAGTTTGAAGTCTGCTTGTGTTGCAAAATCTTCCATTCGGTTACATTTACCACATTTAACACATAACACATTCAACTTTATACGTCAAACTGTTTATTTGAGTTGTTTTGAATGGAGGTATTAAACAGTGTGAATCCCAGAAGCGAGTGCCATTATAACGAGTGCATTAAAAGAGTTCGACCAAGTTCTGTACAGAATAACTGAATGCTTTCAGCAGGCTTTTTCTTTCTTGATCCAACACAGTCTGCCCTTTAACGACCCATTAATGTCTCTCCATTAACACTCAGTGCAGCAGAACCACACAACGAGAGCATTTTGTAAATGTGTCCTTTATCTGCCAAATGTTTCCACCACTTGAACTGCCACTGAAAACTCCTCAGTTCTATGAAGAGCATGAGTTTGTTACTCAAATGTGTACAGTTGAACCATCAACCCTCATCATTCATTCTACCGCGTAAGATTTAGTAGCCATTGTGTTCCTTTGTGGCCCTCTGTGTGTTTGTGTGTGTATGTAGGTGTGTGTGTGTGTGTGTGTGTTATTGCATTAATCTTTCAGATCTCATTTATTCTAGTAGTAGCAGATTTCAGTCATTTGCAAGGATCTTCTTTCTTACTCGCATAAGCGAAACAGACTTATTTACTGTTTGTTTTGTGTCTGTTTCTTCTTCGCAAATGAGTGTATGTGTATGTAAATGGGCCGTTCAATCCAGGAAGCCAAACCATGCTGAAAGACTTTCGGTAAGTGGAAAAAAATCAAGAGAAGGACAAGGAAGAAAGTTTCTCCAAAGAATAGGAATAAGAAAGCTCGGCAGAAATCTCAGGTTCCAACAACTTTACAACACGTGTGTACTGTTTAAACCAGAAACCAGTCACAGTGTTCAAGAAAACTGCCCTGTGTGTTCTCCCACAAACTAGACATTTTTATTTTCTCTGAACTGATCTTTTGGCTGTTTTCTTTCACTTTGTACTTTAATGAGTTCAATCTGCAAAAGAGATGAAATATTCAACAGTTGATGAAACTGCTCCTGTGATCAAAAGGCAGCATAGAAATGCCCTGGGGTTTGTGATGGACCTGCCAACTTTGAACCAGACTGTCTCAGATGCAGAAACACATAATTGGAAAGCGCTTACACTAGCATATAAACATGCTCCAACAATGCTTAAATTTTATTCAGAGATATGAATATTGTCTAATTCTACATATTTGATAAACAATAATGATGTGTGACTTTCAATTATGACTAAACTGATTAGTTATAAACCTCCAGATAACCCCAAAACAAACACAAATATGTAAAAGCAGACATGTTATACAAATCCTTGTGAGACAGGAATAGACCAACGTAAACTTTTGTTTTTCCTGTTACATAGATTTTGAAAACGTTGAGTAATCCAAGTTGCGGAGGACTCACACATGGCTGCACTGACAAGTCCTCTCCACTTGGGGGGGATGTCATTATAGGGTCGGGGTTCCTGATCACTGCTTCCTCTCTGCCAATATCTCTCTGCAGGATCTAAGATCCAAAATAACCACCTGCAAACTGGAGAGGACTGTGGTGCAGTTTTAAAGGATTTAAATTCCTCTTAAAGGGTTGTCTTAGAGCAGGGGTCTTCAACGTTTTTCAGGCCAAGGACCCCCAAACTGATAGAGAGATGGAGCAGGGACCCCCGACTAGATATAATGTATAACATTGTGTTTTATATTAAACTGGGCCTAGTGCGATGTATAAACATATCTTGTTATTGTGCATTCAATACTAAGCTTTTCAAATAATACACAGGTTCATATATTCATGTTTTTATTTTAAACATGTGCAAGGTACAGTGAGTAGGGTGGCCGTGCCACTGCCATTTAGAAACATACCTTGTCTACTGATACCAATGCCAATATCAACATTGTCTGTCAATTGCATGATATTCATGCATACAAGCTGTTCAAATTGACGTTTTTATTTTAAACATAAATCTGGAAACGAAAATGAGTGATGGCCTATTAGTGCCACTGCCATGCATAAACATACCTGTTATCTTGCATACAATACTGAACTATTAAAATAATGGAAAGATTCATGTTTGGAAATAAATAAAAACAATTGCCTTATCAACCAAAAATTTCGCGGACCCCCTGCAGTACCTCCGCGGACCCCCTAGGGGTCGCGGACCCCCTGTTGAAGACCTCTGTCTTAGAGAATGGAAAGCTGACAGAACAGAGACAAAGGAAAGAGACATTCAGTTTACTTTTAACTTTAATCTAAGTTATCGTTTACCATGTGTGTGTCTGTTTATGTGTGGTAGGGATCTAAGAGGAAAAAAGGAAAGGAAATCAATAAGGTTTAAATTACTGTAAATTCCAGACTGGGCTGAATATGTGTGTTCCCAGTCTGTAAAGTTTGTCTTAAATGCTAAGATAGCATCATCGACAAGAAGTTGTCTCTAAAGGGAGGATGCCCTGATGGAGACAGCTCAGCTTCCTGCATGCTGCTGTCCTCCCTGGGATCAGAGGGGTCATGCCAGTTCAGAAAGAGTAAATCTGTGATGTGCTGTTGTGATTTCAATTAATCATTCAAAGAAGACGATCTTCATTTCTTCCCTCTGTTCATTACTTTTGACCAAGGACACCTCAGGGAAAACATTCTTATCTTTGCTATATGCATTATATGTATTTAATATAAGAAACTAAACATTTACCAATACCATGGTGCCCTCTGTGTGTGGTCACATTTGTGGTGTAAACCACAAGGTTTAGCTCTCAAAAGTGTCCTTTCTCAGTTTAGATGCATACTTGTTCATGAACACAAGTCAAGACTGTACATGACGAGTAGCCTTTTCCATCATGAATTTTCCCTTTGAGGCAGTATCAGATCTGGCTTCAACACAAGAGACGGAGACAGCTTTATAAGTTGGGACCGGGGAAGAAGCTGATAAACGATGAACATGACAGCAGGGAGGATGAAGGGGATACAAGAGGAGCCGGAGTGCAAATGGGAGTTCAGGGGAGGAAAGGCTGAATCCACATAGGTAATGAGGAGAGTGGTATCCCAGGGGAGGGATGGTAAAAATATATTAAGTTCTTCTGTCAAGCAAAGTGTAAACCTATCATCTACTCAGATATATCACTACGGGTCTTTGAGTTTGATTTAAAAGCCTCATTTCATAGCCTATTAAAAACATTTCAGTCCATTTAATTAACATATTTGGCTGCCAAATTTCAGAGGTGTGCTTTCTGCCTGTGTAATAGGATAACTTTTAATAAGTCACTGTGTTACTTGTTTGTTTTTTAACCGTGACGGGGATCAAACAAATATATTCTGATAAAACAATCAACCCACAGATGTAACATAAAACTTATAATCATTATAGAGTGTAGAACGATGTAAAGTTTGAGGTACGGGGTGTCCTCGGTGCTCTGGGATGTGATGGTGGTAATGAAATTCATGAGAAATCCATGTGCAGCAACGTGAGGGAGGGGAAGACAATAAGCTTTGAGTCAAAGCAGGAGGGAGGATTTTGGAAGAGTGTGTGTGGGTGAGAGCAGGATGTAATGGTATGGAAAAGACAGTGAGGGAGTAAAAAGGAGAGTGGGTGGGTATGGGTGTGTGTTAGAGAGTTGGTATAAAGGCTCCCTCTCTGACTCAGACTCACATATCTCCTGCGTATTTTTTTTGGGGTGTGCGGGTGTTTACAAGACAGCGTGTGTGTGTGTGTGTGTGTTTGTGCCTTTGAGGACTGATTTCTCCCCAGGATGCATCAGCTGCTCGTGGTGACCTCAGTGCTGGTGGCACTCTGCTCTCTAGGCAGTGTGGATACTTCCGCCTATGATAAGATAGTCACCCATAGTCGCATACGGGCCAGGAAAGAAGGGTAAGGAGATGGGACATGGAGGAGGGAGGGAAAGAGGGATTGAAAGGCTGTTTGAGGGGAGAGAGAGAGAGGTGACAAATGACAAACTTTAAAGAACAATGCAGCAGCTTTTTATGTTTCTAATTTCGCAGATAACTGGCAATTTTTACAACCCTGGTCAACTTGTTTGCATTTGTATGCAGAACAAATATTTGTAAAGTAATTGTAGTATCAGTAATGAGCCGACAGATATGTACCCATATGAAGAGCTATGTTATGTTTTAAGGTGTTGTTTTTTTATCACAAAGAGCACTCGATCATGAGTAGAGCAACAGGTAGGCCATATTGATGAAATTATTGATTTAAGCCATAATGGAAAATTCAATATCGTTGGCACATTCATTCACTCTTCTGCTGTTAATAATGTGCCCAATTTACCATTTGAATTTGATTCTGAGTTGAAATTTTTCATTTAAGTTAAAGGAATTATCTTTCCTTGCTTTCTGAAATTGACTTATATTAAGAAGATTAGACAAAACAAGATTTTAACGTATTAAGCTGCAAAATACTTACCTGTCTCTCTCCTCTCCCCCACTTCCTCCCTCAACTTCCCTTTTCAACCCCCGGTTCTCGCTTTCCTTGTCACTCCCTCATCACCTCCTCCCCTCCCTTCTCTTACAGACCCAATGTGTGCGCCCTGCAACAGGTCCAAGGGTCTAAAAAGAAGTACTTCAGCACATGTAGGAACTGGTACAAAGGCTCCATCTGTGGCAAGAAGACGTAAGTCTCTACCAAAACAGGGAATGGATCTAATTGCTATGTGATTTTATTAGATTTTTTTTTTTTTATTATTATTATTTGCACAGAAACCAATTGACCTTACCCAAAGTGCAAACCACTCCCAGCTTTCACACATCCTTCACATATACAGCAATATTTACAAATTTACAAACAAGATAATACATGTGGATTCCACCGCTGCGTTTACCTCTTTAACCTGGCCCTTTCTTTATGAACCGTAGAGGTCAGCTCTGTATGAGTGCCGTTGTCTGGGCCCTCGAGCTCTTTCCGTCTCCTTCAAGTCACCCTGACACGTAGCTGTCTCACTTTCTTCTCTGAGGGTCCATGATGATGATGATGATTGAGCTTTTAAATTGCAAACATTGTAAAGATGTCTTTTTAAGGATTTTAGGGGTTTCTTAAACATGAAAAGAGAAAAGACCCAAGCTGCAGCATATATCTCCCTCTATCTCTCTATTTATACAGTATTTATTTTTGTCCTGATCAAGCCCTCCCCAACTCTCAAGTCTGGACATGCTGTGTAGCCTGCGGGCCGGGGTTTCGCTCTATTGTGGGCCTCTTGATGGTGTAAACTCTGCTTGACAGTGATTGGTGCCCAACTTCCCCTCTGACACGTTGCAGGTGCTCAGGAAAAATGTTGCTCATATGCTTTTAGTGTGTGTGTGTGTGCAGTTTGGCAAACCGGGAGGATATATTGTAGCTCTAGTTTCACCAGATTTGGTGGGTACTTGATTTGAGCTGTATGTGTGCATGCAAGAAGAATGTGTGTATGTGTCTCACACTGAGTCTTTATTCTGAAGCAAATTAGCCATCTTTGAGGTAGAGTTCTTAATAGTGCTAGTCTAAGTGAACAGTTTTCTGTCCCACTGCAGAGGTGATGTATATGCTTCAGAATTCACAATAAACTGGGAAAAACTTTATTTTTCCTGGATTACATATGTCAAATATAAAGATAGTAATTTGCCATTTTGGATTAAGAGCAAAAAAGTAGAGTGCATGAATGGCTTTAGCTTTTTGAGCTTCTGCGGGACATATAACATGTTGTTGATGGATTTATGTCGGTGCAATATTTTCTCGTGCCATGACGTGCTGAATGAGTAGATATTACAGCAAAAATAATGTGATAATAGGGAATATAGCTGCTTATGTGTTGATGGAGTGTAAGGCTCGGCTGGAGTTGTACACACACATAAACCTAAGCGAAGCCAGCAGAATTTTGCTTCTCTTTCTCCCTCTGTCTGTGGTCACAGTAAGGACATTGTTGAGGAGCAGTGGAAGAAATCCACCCAGCTGTGATTATGTCTGAGCGGGATTTGGTGTTGATGAGAGATTAGGAAAGATTGTTTAAGTCTATAGCGTGGCTATTTGGATGTTCCAGTGTACATTGCAAGCTGGTGTGCTAATAAGCTCCTGTTTAAACAAGTCGTGAGGGTGCAGCAGTTGAGACAATACTTGGCCTGATTCTCTTAGAAACCACTATCGCAAAGAACAAATTACGCTGGTGTGAATTTAACATGCATTTTGGTTTTTTTCTAATTCTCAATATAAGTAAAATTATACCATGGCCATTTTTTGATGCCTTCATTCGCACAAAGAACTGTTGAGGTGCATTGCCGGAGGGTCAGGTGGTAGCGATTTTCTTCAAAGTAATGCGCTGTAGGTGGCAACACGACATGCAGGGAGTCGAGGACAAGTGCTTAATTTGTGGTTAAATCATAATAGTGTCAGTGAAATGGTAAAGCCCATTCCCATGTACAGAAATAATGTTGGCAAGTATTCAGGAAGTCACTGGCACTGCAGAAAAAAAAAGTCCCTTGATGAGGACACAAGAGACACTGTAATGATTTTATCTGATGCCAAACAACCCCACCTAGTGTTTCTGTGTGAGTGCACTGTGTGTATGTGTGTTAGTGTGTGTATTCATGCCCTGTGTTTCCACAACTGCTCATCTGGAAGCCACATCAAACTAGTTCATGCAGCGACACTGCCAAAAGCCTAGTTTGCAGAGTGCTGGCTAGTTTTGTCTCAATATTGCATCCATTATCCTGTCAGAGCACAGTCGGGGAGCAATGACTTCATAGCTTTCTGACAGCCAGCCGTACATGTATATTTATGTATTTTACACTATAACATTTAGGGTCAACGCAGAGAATGATTGCTATACATGCGGCATGGCCGTGTGCAAAAAAAATTCACCATTCAGTATCATTGCACACAACATAAACACACAAATGCTGATTCAAGTGGATTAAAGAGGCTTGCCAAAACATTTGAGTCATTTAAGGGAGTTGAAGGGAAAAAGTGAGGGATGGTGTGAGTGTGTGTGTGTGTGTGTGTGTGTGTGTGTGTGTGTGTGTGTGTGTGTGTGTGTGTGTGTGTGTGTGTGTGTGTGTGTGTGTGTGTGTGTGTGTGTGTGTGTGTGTGTGTGTGTGTGTGTGTGTATGTTTGAAGTGGCTATAAAGGGCGTATTTTTTCGCTTGCATAATATATCACTTCTGTTCAATTTCTGAAAGGAAAGTAAACAGTTTCTTGTTTTGGACACTGTAGAGAAAGCAGAGAGTTCATATAGTAAGTGCTGTCATGGGAAAACAGAAAGCAGGAAACTCTGCCCCAAACCTCTCTAAGCAAACCTCTTTAGCAAACACACAAAAAGCTCCAACTGGAACTCATGAAGTTATTAGGTTTAAACCCCAATTTAACTTATTCCAGCATTCAGGAACTCCATGGCTGTTTCTCTGGTGGATCATTGTTGAGCATCCAATGTTGACTCACTGCTAGTTTATTTCTTGGAAGATTTGTGTTAGCCTGGGATCAATCCAAATCAAATATTTAATTACCGTCCACGGTTCATTTTCAGAACAACTCTACTTATTCTACTCCATTAAACCTGAATGTTACAGAATACTCAGTTGTGGCTCACACTGTCAGTCTTCTCACACCTCATTATGTCATTCATAACATTGCAATGAAATGCAGTTTGATTTCCTGTGAACCGTACGACTGCTTGAAGAGTCAGCTGCACAGCTCCTTTTAGTGTTAGAAGGTCCACTCAGCTTCCTGCCAAGAAGTTTCTACTTTTTGGCGCTCTGTTTTCACAAAGTTCAGAAGCTGCTCCTTCCGCCCTCAAGCCTCAACCTATCGCTTGTTCACGAGAAGTCGACTGTGTATCAGGATTCTGTTTTTCTTGGAGACTTCCTTAGGAATTAGATTAATGGCCAACAGAAAGAGAAGCTGAGGGGCACCAGACACCCCTGTTTTGGTTTTCATGTTGACATTCCCATCTCCATTTGGGGATGTTTTCTTTTTCATTTTTCTGGGATTATTGAGTCCATTCCAGCTGTTCTCTGTGATTGGCCTGCTGAGAGTTGTGCACACTCTGCGTGTTTAATGGACCATTTTGATGCTAATGGTGTTTTTCTTGTCTTTTTTATTCTCCTTGACTTGCTTTTTTGGATGTTTTCTTACACTGTCACTTTTTTCTGCTTTGACTTTCAAATGTGCTCTGCCCAATTATGGACTTTGTATTTGGTGAGTAAGATCCTGTCTCTGTGCAGCCTGTCTCTTCTGTCTTAAATGTCCTCACTGTTCTTAGTATCACAAGTCTAACATATTTGTGCTTTTCTTTTGGAAGCCTGGTCCTATATGAATGCTGTCCTGGGTACATCAAGCTGGAGGGTATGAGAGGATGCCCTGCAGGTAAGTGGCTCTCACCACAGCACCTTTTTTTTTCTTCTTTTCTGGTAAATTCTAAATGTGTATTCACTCGTACTATAGACTTGTCTGTTTCTGAGTAGGAACAATTCCTTTGCTTCCCCCCAGTGGCTCCCATTGACCATGTCTATGGAACGCTGGGGCTCGTAAAGGCTACGACCACACAGCAATACTCTGACATATCCAAGCTGAGAGAGGAAATTGAAGGCAAAGGCTCCTTTACCATGTTTGCACCTAGCAATGATGCCTGGGATCTGGTAGAATCTGTGAGTGGACTGGAGGTTTTGAAACTTTTCTAAGGGAATACAAATAAATGCAATCTACTACTATATTACTCACACTTGCTGCCCTTAATGTTGTGATTTCCTTAGGATGTACGGTCTGCACTGGTGAGCAACGTGAACATTGAGCTGTACAACGCTCTTCACTTCCACATGGTGAACCGCAGGATTTTGACCAAAGACATGAAGAATGACATGACTTTCACTTCCATGTACAATGATCTGGGACTCTACATCAACCACTACTCAAATGGGGTCAGTTTGTTGAAATGCACAACATTGCAGGAACACATGATTGAATTATGTCTATAAAGGACTTCTGACCGTGATGATGGTCTTGGCTTAATATAACATTTCCTCTTCGTGAAGATTGTTACAGTGAACTGTGCCAGGATCATCCATGGTAATCAGGTGTCCACAAATGGTGTGGTGCATGTCATTGATCGGGTCATCGGCGGTGTTGGCAACAACATCAAGGAAGTCCTGGATGTCACCGATGAGCTCTCCACCTTCAGAGTATGTAATATAAAAAGCACTCTAAGCTTAAAATGGGCTACAAAACCAATGTTACATTTGAATGTGCAGGAAGTAGAATATGTGTAAAATTATAATGCTGATTTAAAATAGTATAAATCCGAAACTCTGATGTATGTTCGAACCAGTTTCGTTTATCTCAGAATGACAAAATGTGAGACACACTGTCTTCTTGTTTCCCAGGATTCAGTATTGGCTTCTGGTATGATGGACAAGCTGGACCAGCCTGGCCACTATACTCTGTTTGCTCCCACTGATGAAGCCTTTGACAAATTGAGCCCAGGCTACCTGGAGCGTATCATGGGAGACAAGGCTGTAATTGCAGGTACACTGTACATAGGACACATGTAATGATGACATAAACTGCTAACATACCTTTGGTTGATTTTAATGTGCAAAATGTTTGAACACTTAGATATTTCTGCTGTAGCTTAAGCTGGCTGACCAATCAGTTCACCACTTTGCTCCAGACTAAAATATCTCAACATCAATTGCAGATAGATTGACACAAAATGCTGTACATTCATTCCCAGATAATGTAGCCTAATGAGTTGGGGATCCCCTAGTGCCAACGAGAGGTTAGGTTTAGTGAAATATCTTCCATGCAATGACATTTTGGTGCAGTATGCATCTTCCAAACCATTTCTGCAAATTCCTCCCAAAAGTATGTCAAAACTTAGTTGGGCTACCCATCAAGTTCTCAGCAGTAAAGAGTAGACACACACTCACAAAAAAAGCAAACCACACAATGAAAGCAGGAAATTCATGTCTCCACATTTGCAGCTTATCACTGGCATGCCAGGAATGTCTATTAGCATGGAGCCAGTTTGCGGTGTCCTCAGTGAGGACAGTATATAACCTCAGATAAATTCACAGACACTTGGCAAACAGGCTTTACTGACCAACCATAGAAGAACAGCCTCCAAAGTAAAGATGATATTGAGCCTTGTGTCTTGGTCTAAAAGGGAAGTAAAGAGTGATTTGGCCTGCAGTTCGACACCAATTGCATTTTAAGTTTTGTGGGTTTGGAATGGTTTTTCATCTTGTAATTGCTTTGCTTTTGCAGGCCAGGCATTGCTAAATTTGACAGTTGGACTCAGTCGGCGGTGTAATCCCATATCTAAATGTTAACAGTAGTGGCTAAATATTTCTACAAGAGCTGAAAGAATGTGTCTGTGTCAGTGTGGACGTAGGAATCACAACTGTAAACCTCGGATTGCGCAACCAGATTACAAAAATAACTACAGGCGACCCACAAAGTGTTTAAAACATCGGCGACTTTTTCTGTTTAACACTATCTTTCTCTCTTACACTCCGACCCACCAGCCCTGGTGAACTACCACCTGTTGAACAGTGTCCAGTGTTCAGAAGCAATCATGTCAGGGTCAGTGTATGAGACCGCAGAGGGCAGCACCATAGAGATCGGCTGTGATGGCGACAGTTTGACAGTCAACGGAATCAAGATGGTGCTGAAGAAGGACGTTGTCACCACCAATGGCGTCATCCACCTCATCGACCAGGTGCTCATCCCTGACTCAGGTAAAACACATCTTAAATATTCTCCCTCAGCAAATATTGATATCTGTTCAAATCATTTGGCTGAATTGTTTCTCTGTGATCACAAACATGTGATTCATATCAGCCAAGGAAGGGATGGAGCTGATGGGGGACTCCCAGAGCACTTTTAACGACATGGTGTCTGAATTGGGCTTATCGGCTGCCATGGGTCCGAAGACAGAGTATACACTCCTTGCTCCTGTCAACGCTGCCTTCACAAGTGAGTTGATTTCCAAACAGGTTCTTGTGGGTGCACACAGTGATTTAAAGGATTGATCTTGAGGAAGGATGTGAAAGAAGAGTCATATGTTGTCTTTCACAGATCAAAAATATACTCACTCATTTTTAAACCTTTCACTACAACTTGTTAAGGCATCCAGAGGAAGAAATGTTTAATAAGGACTTACATGTAACCTGAGTCATTTTAAATCTGTAACTTTTCTCTGTTTGTCAGCTGAGGTGATGGCAACAGAGCAGAGCCTGCTGAAATTAATTTTGGAAAACCACATCTTGAAGCTGAAAGTTACACTGAGTGAGCTCTACAATGGACAGATGCTGGAAACACTGGCTGGCAAACTGCTCAGAGTCTTCATTTACCGCACTGTGAGAACTGCGTGTGTGTGTGTGTGTGTGTGTGTGTGTGTGTGTGTGTGTGTGTGTGTGTGTGTGTGTGTGTGTGTGTGTGTGTGTGTATTGTTGTATTAGAAAGTCAAACAGAGTCAGAAATGAACAGGAAAATAAGAGAAAAAAAGAAGTTAAGGAAAGACAATGGAGAGGGTCGGCTTCCATATTGCAAATGTGAAAGAAATGACTGGGCCCCTTACCAAGTGTTAACATGATCTGGCGATCTTTCAATTGAAAGCAAATGCAATAAAACTGGTAATTAGTCCAGCTCTTGTCAGATGAAGTGTGTTTCTGCTCTAGTGGTTCACATATTAGGAACAGCTGGGTTTGATTTCCTCACAGAAACGTTTGTATTGTTCTTTTTTTATTGATTGCCATCAAACAGGACAGTGTGGCAGCCCCCCTTAAGCTAAATGATTACCATATTTGTACAGTGACTTTTAGGCCTGTTACCCTGCTCTCTGAATGTTCTTCTTCTTTGTTAGGCTGTGTGCATAGAAAACTCATGTATGGTGCGTGGCAGTAAAGAGGGAAGCAAAAGTGCCCTCCATGTTATGAGGTCTCTCATCAAACCGCCCGAGAAAACAACCTACGAGCTCCTGATCGCTGACAGACGGTTTAAGTAAGAACTTATTTTACGGATTGTTTTGCTGTACTTGTTTTGAATGTAATCATTGTTTATTTGTTGTTGTTTTTATATATATATATATATATATATACATATATATTATTTCCTGACAGTACATTTTGCAACCGTGAGTTGCAATGCCTCACCATCCACATTTCACATTTGCTGGCTCTGCGACAGATATTGGCACCAGTAGAGGTTGATGATGAATCAGATGCAGATGCGTGAATGGGACCACACAAGTATCACTTAAATTCAAAACCGAACTCAATCATGTCACATTCCCAAAACCATAATCCTCCTGTCTAAAATTAACAACACCCGAAAGGTTTTTGGCTCAAACGCGACATAAAATCTGGTCTCTTCCGAGCTCAGGACTCATTGTTCCATTATAGCCAGAGCTGTTCTTTTCCTTGCGGAGAAAGTTGATGTCCTGAGTTTGTTCAGTCTGAAACACACCGTGATGTAAAACTGAAATTGACAGAACTGGCACAAAATGTCTATACTTTTATCATGTTGTTGCTGCCTTTTTGGATTGTTAAACATCAACGTCGTTATCATTTCCATGAACCCAAAAGAGTAAAAATGTAACCTGCGCATGCTCTTAAATGTAGGCTTCATTTCATTCCTGCAGTACTGTTCTGTATGGTGATTGTGTGAATTGACTTTCCTCTTTCTATTTTTTTTTATTTATTTGTTTACAAATGTAGGATTTTTCTGTCGCTGATGGAGACAGCAGGTCTGACTGATCTGCTGAAACAGGAAGGCTCCTACACCATCTTTGCACCAACTGACGATGCCTTTGCTAATCTCAGTAGAGAGGACTTTGTTCTGCTCAAAAGTGAGTACTCTACTCTACTACTCTACTTTCATGTATCTCTCCCTTTGTAAGATTGGGGATTGCTGTCAAGCTAGTTTGTACTGATTTAAAGTTGTACAATGCAAGGATGAGGGGAGAAAAATATGAATAATACTAGCTGTTAGTATGTAAATCATGTTTGCCTTTTGCTGTCATTGACAGGTGATCTGAATGCTCTGAGGATCATTCTGCTGTACCACTTCAGTAATGGCATCTTCATCAATGGAGGATTAGAGGGAGGAGTTACCAATCTGCTCAAAACCCTCCAGGGCAATAACCTGCAAGTTATGTCTGTATGTACAATCCATCACTTAAGTGTGTATTTGAGTCAAAGAGACAGAACTGGTTTCCTGAATCTGTCATTCAACAATCAAACAGGGATAAATATGTGTAGGTTGCATCAGCACAATAAATTCAACACATCAAGAGTGTTGTGTTTTGAGTAAGATGTGTAACCATGATTATACCCCACAAACTAGTAGCTAGCTTTCAATTCCTGCCCAGGTTTGATTACAAAAAGGAACTCTGGGAAATGTAGTAAATTGTCAATTGAAGAAAAAGCTGTTTTTTTTCCTTTAAGAACATATTTTGTATTATGGTATTAATTAAGTTTTAAATCGCCACACATGTTTCGTTTTCTCAAAGCCTCCATTGTGAAGCTCAAACCTAATTTTTCACCACATTCTCATTTAAACAATAGCATCAAAGAGCCAGTGCTAATCTATTACTTCAAAGCTGAATATCTCTGGCGAAAGGCCAGTAGTAATAAAACCTGGCTTTCTGTCCTTTCCATCAACGCCCACTCTCGGTATTCACCCACCACTCCCCACCTCCCAATCTAATGTCCTCCACCGGCCATTAATTCTATGTCTGCCTTACTCCTGCTCTTCAGTCTTCACGTGATTTCATTTCACCCATTACCTCAATTTAGCGTTCCCTCTTTCTCCTATCTCGCTGATCAGGTTATCAGTCAAGGACTTCCTTAATGGACACAGGAAAGCTTGTTTGTGGGATTCATTTAAACATGTGGTTAGGCTTTTAAAAACTACTGATCTGGCAACAATTGGTGGGTGAGAGAGAGCCAGAGGAGCCTAAGGAGAAGGGAAACATATCCCTTACTGACTCAGCATGTCCACCTTCTGTAACCTCCACCTTAAATTGCAAAACATTTGGTATGCCCAGATCTCACTTCCGACAGTGCAGCACACTGCCTGGGATTCCTATTAAGTCTCACCTGATATTTAAACCTCTCATGTTAAACCATTTCATAAAATTGTACATCTTTAAGTCTGGTAATGTTTTTAGGCGGTAGCTGACGTAGCTCTCAAAATAAGAATGTGTTTATTGATACCCTTGAAAATAGCTGTGCATATAGTGTTTTTTTTTCTGTTTTTGACAGGTAAACAACTCTATTCATGTCAATTCTGTGGATGTGCCAGACAGTGACCTGATGGCAACCAATGGTGTGATCCATGTGGTGAAAAATGTTCTCTATCCTGCGGGTGAGAACACCAGACATTATTATGCAATCATGCAATGTGCACACTGTGCTGGGATGGATTATGTTATGCTATTTTGATGATGAATATTACTTACAGCTCTTCCCGTGGGCCGCCAGGACCTCCTGGTCCTCCTGAGGAAGCTCATTAAGTACATCCAGATAAAGGTAGATAGAAGATAGAATACACAGTTTGGATATGCATAGATCAATGCAAATATTTCTATTATTTTGTGAGTCTTGTGCATTTCATTCTATGCTTTTTGTTCTTCAGTTTGTTTCTGGATTTTCTTATAGTGAGATTCCACTCACGTTCATCAGTAAGTCTCTTTAGCACTCATGACATATAATATGAATATAAATGCATTTGTAACAACTTAAAACTACTTGTGTTACTTCACAGGGAGGATCGTCACAACTACACATGTTGAAACAGGTAAGACCCCTATTACTAACTACATGATTAAAAGACAAGTTTTTAATCTGTGTGATGATTATAAAAGGCATGACTGCCTATGAAACAAATTGATGTCCTTTGTTCAAAAATGTGCATCTGTTCTTCTGGGCAACTGTGGCTAAGTGGAGAGCAGGGTCGTCCTTCAATCAGAGGATCGGTGGTTTGATCCCTGGCTCCGCTAGTCACATGTCGATGTGTGAGCAAGACACTTAACACAAAATTGCTCCCGTGCCTATGGTGTGTGTGAATGAGTTAGTCTGATAGGCAGGTGGCACCTAGCCCCTGCCTATCAGTGTGTGAATGGGTGAATAAGTGATGATGACAAGTAGTGTGAAAGTGCTTTGAGTGGTCAGAAAGACTAGAAAAGCGCTATACAAGTACAGTACATTTACCATTCTTCAGTTGAAATCCAATCTGAAGCTAAAAGCATGTTACTTGCATGTCGTTGCTCCATTCAGGCCTCTTCCATAGTTGTTCCTCTGATTATTCACTCTCACTATTGCCCAAATCCACTTGGACCTCTTGGCATATTTAATCAGCTCCTTTAGGGATGAGGTAATTAGGCTGTCAAAGCATAACAGAGTCAAAGACCAGAGAGGACTCTTGGATGATGCTCATTCAGTTGGGCATAGTCCAGTGCACTTTCACACAGATGGGAGACTTCATATATTGGGTAACATAGGAGAGATGAATTACAATTTTTTCAAGGGTAATTAGGCACATGACATGACTATAGAGCTGAAGGTTTGGACCTCAGGGGCTTTTCATTTTGAAGGGTTGCAATTTTAAGCTAAAAGAGTGATTCATCTTTGTAAAGCAAACAAACTATTCATCATATTATTATACTGTTTATTAAGAGGTTTGAATTAAAATGGCACAGATTCCAAAACGTTTTAGTTTTGGTCTACAGAACTTTGAAAATAATAAAACCTGTTTATGAATGATCAACTACTCTTCAAACACAACAAACAGATGAGAAAATTAAATCTGTCCATTGGGAGCGGCTCACCGGACCATGGAGTGTAACAGCAGCGGTTATTAAAATGCAACCTAATATCCTTCACACATTAGCCTCTATCTGTTCTGCATGCTTTGATGACTTGACATACTGATAGAGTGTGTTCAAAGGATAATCTTTCTTCCTTCTTAAAGTATACTCATGTGACCGCTCCCTCTCTACAGTCCCTCATTCAACAAAGGTGACCAGAGTGATTCAGGGAGAGTCATCTGTGACCAAGGTGACCAAAGTGATTGAAGGACAGCCTACCTTCACCAAGGTTACAAGAGTCATCGAGACAGAGCCAACAATCACTCAGGTGGTCATCGAGGGGAAGCCAGTGATCACCAAGGTAACCAGGGTCATTGATGGAGCGCCTTCCATCACACAAGTAACCAGAGTCATTCAGGGAGAGCCTTCCATCACCAAGGTAACCAGGGTCATTGATGGAGAGCCTTCCATCACACAAGTAACCAGAGTCATTGAGGGAGAGCCTTCCATCACCAAGGTAACCAGGGTCATTGATGGAGAGCCTTCCATCACCAAGGTAACCAGGGTCATTGATGGAGAGCCTTCCATCACACAAGTAACCAGAGTCAATGAGGGAGAGCCTTCCTTCACACAAGTAACCAGAGTCATTGAGGGAGAGCCTTCCTTCACACAAGTAACCAGAGTCATTGAGGGAGAGCCTTCCATCACACAAGTAACCAGAACCAGAGTCATTGGGGGAGAGTCTTCCATCACACAAGTAACCGGAGTCATTGAGGGAGAGCCTTCCATCACACAAGTAACCAGAACCAGAGTCATTGAAGGAAAACCCACCATTACCAAGGTTACAAGAGTTATCGAAGGTAAGTTCCTGAAGTGAAAATGGTAGGTTAGATGATCAAATTTGGTCTTCACAAAGGTATTGACATAGATGTGATGACACAACATGATTTATTTACCACAGGTGGAAATCTTGATACGGATGAAACAGGTCAGTTTCTCTTAACATGTTCACTCCTTTGAAGAGCTAAAACTTTCATGCATCTTCTAACAGCTCTTTTAACAAATACATCTGCGGTTAACAGGGGTGTGTGGCAGCAATCTAACAGCACCATGAACTACATTTATATATACTAAATTATATAAGCTAAATCTAAAGGCTCTAAGGTTAATTGTACCATGATTAAGCAAACAAGAATGTAACCCCCAACATTTTATATCATCATGTTGAAGAACAGTTGATTATGATTACACTCACAGTCCTAGCTACCTCATCACAGTCAGACATTAAGTTGGTCGAGCTGGAGTAGTTCTGTTTCTTCCTGGCTGCTGTGATGTTGGGGGGAGAAACATGACGTTTCTGTAATAGTATTTTGCAATGGACAGCAAGACATATTTTAAACAGAGAACACTCTGTTACACATTATGTTCCTTAGGATTGCACATTACGACAAGCTTTGGCCAGCCACCATTCAAAACATCACAAGTTCCTTCTGGTTTATGTTTGTGTCGGCTCAGTAATGATGCTATAGAGGAAGGAGGTTGATTTGACAGTCCATTTTCTGGTTAGGCTCAACATATAGATGAAGCCAAGTTCTTCTACTGCCCATGGTGCACCATGATTTGGGTGTCTGTCCATCTCACCACTTATCCATCTGATTTCATCTCTCCGTCACTGTTCTTGTCTCTCAGGCAAAAAAAACATCCTATCTCCCATTCTCTGTCTAATACAGCTGTGATGTGTATGTGTGAGCAGCAGTGTGCAAATTAAAATGTGCCATGTTAAAACTGTTTCTCACCAGTGCGATAAGAAAATGCGCTGCGGGAATATGGAAAATTTGCACATGACAATTTTGCACCTCGGTTCCGTTGCAAATTATCTGCATTGCCATATTTAATTTTCGTCAATGAGTCCCAATGAGTTTTTTTCCTAAATATTGCCAACAAAAATCCATCCAGTCAGAGAATGTCTAAGCCACAAACCACATAATACATTAACTATTCGGACCCCAAATTTGATGCTAACACTTAAGTTAACTGTTGTTGCTAGCCCCGTTCCGTGACCAACATATAACGTTAGCATGTGCATACCAGCCACATTACCAAATTAATCGTATCCAAGCTGCTCGGCGATCTCAAGCCATATATTGTCCTCAATTTGGTTGTTGAGGTAGTTTTTGCGGTGTTTGTCGTACATGATTGGGTGTTGAGAGAGGGACTACCCATTATTCCGAAGGCACATAATTCCGAGACACCAGCAGTCTGAAAAATGTCCAATCAGAGTAAGCGCTCATTTGTCCGACAGTTCGTTGCCCCGAAAACTAACTCCTATCATTCAGAAAGTCCATTGCTCCAAAAATACACACTCTCCTTGCAACAAACAGAAGCGCATGGCTAATTATTATGCAGAATGACGGTGATATTTTGAATGACATCAGTTTGAACAAAGGATGTCACTGGTCACTGTGGAAATCGAGGTCCGTCTGAATATTTTTTGCCACGCACAAATATTCAGACGGACACCAGAGGTGTGCAAGCAAGAAGAAGAATTTCTATAAAATTCTGTGCAAATTTTACCAATGAAGATCCGTACTTGGTATGAAATGGCTTTTATGGTACCCAACTCAGACCTTTAGGCCAATAGCAGGTGTGGGTGCAGGTGAGCTTTAAGCTGTTTTCACCTAAAACTGCTTCACACATGTCTTGCAGCTTAGTTTGTGGGCTAAGAATGTGTGTCTGTGTTCATAAATACTGCACAAATATGCTTGACTTTGTGTTGGCGGTGGCGGAGGAGGTGTTTTGCGGGGTGTATGTACCTGTCAGTCTGTCGTTGCTAAGTCGTTTCATGACTTTCGACACCCTTCTCCGCTGCCGGTCTGAAGGTGGAGCCAGATACGACACGGCGATTGAGCCTTTTATCATTGAGGGTAGGATCTCCTTACACAAACTCTTCATACCAAACAGGTTTCTTTCAAATGGTTCTCCTTTCCTCCTTGAAATAATCATATTATCAATCTGCATTCGGTCAGGATTAGTGGCTGCTTCAAGGTGGAAAAGAGAATGAGATGTATTTTTTTTAATTGATCTAACTCCATACTTGATTTTATATGTTAAATTGTTCAGTATTTTGTGATCTAATGGTTTTGTTATGAACGTCAGGCCCGGACTTCTCTAAGATCACCACCATCCACGGCAACCCAAATCTGATCAAGGAGGAATCGGAGAGAATTACCAAACTCATTCAAGGTAAATACTCATAACTGTATCTGATCTGCTCAGATTTTGAATTTCACTTGCATGTGTGTGTGTGTGTGTGTGTGTCTGTGCCTCAACGCAGTGATTGACTGTTTCGTTTCTTTGTTTCACAGAGGGAGGTGGATTCGCTGCTGCCAGGAAACCTCCAGGTGAGAGCATAGTTAGTTGATGACACATTCATAAACACCAATCTTGGATCAGACTAAAAAGAGTTTGCCAAAAACTGCATAATCACTGCTGGAAAATATGCACAGCAAAAGTCAACTCTTTAACCACAAATTATCATTGTTAGATTTTACTTTCACTCTTTTCACTTTTATACTTTCCAGTATCTACCTTTGAGTCCTTCCACCTAGTCAACACATGTCTCATACCACCTTGACATGTTTAATTTGTCTTCATTCGCACCTCTAATTTCCTCCATTAACTCTTAACTCCTCTTTCACAGCTGGAATGAGAAAGAGGAGAACAAAGATGGTCAGGCGTCACCCTAAGCCAAGGGTGTGAATCCAACAGAGAGAAAACACCTTCGGGCTCACCGCAGAGACTGAATGCATCTCCAGTGCTCCTGGTTGAGTGCTTGAAAAACTGTGGACCAATAGGGAGAGATCTAATCAATCTAGCTATTTCTTTGTCCAAACCACCAGTAAGAATGATTGTTTATTATTCCATCTGGACCATACTGTGTGTGTGTGATAGGCATGATGTGAAATAGCAGTTATTACCTTGTAAGTCATGTAAGTGTGCAAGGGAAATATGGACTTTTGCCGTGGGGTAGATGGTGTGTAAGGTGAGATATTTTCTACCACTGAGACATTGTGTTTAAAGTTTTTTTTTTTATCATTTCACTTTGCAAACGGATGGCTTGGGAAGATTTTTGTATGCTTTTTATGGTGCTTGCATTCTGTACAATGAATGCATTTTTATGAATATGACAAATGCAACAGTGCTACCATTCGATGCTGTTCTGAACCTCTGTAAATTATCATATGGTGATTAGAAAAATACAATAAAATGTTATACAATTTTCAATAATTCTTTCAAGCTTCCATGACTGTTTTTACTCCACAAAATCAATATGTTTCATGCTGTTGAATGTGAGCCTGACCTCAGTATGTCCCTGTACAAAACTAGGCTCGGGCTGTTCTCACACACTGTTCGTAACTATACCTACGAAAAAGAATGCACTGCAATTGGTTCATAGCCAACATAATACATTTTTATGTAATTCACGTAAGCGTGATCTAGGACAGGTGACATAGTATAAAGAGCATCAAAGTATACGGAGGAGGTCTGGGTGGATGGGAGGGTCTAAAAACACCTTTTATCTTTTACCAAGGAAGCCGCTGTTTGTGTTTGGTGTGAAATCCAGAAGTCAACGTTGACTTATTTGTCACATGACTTTCATACTTAAGTAAATCCACTTCTGTATTTATTTTAACCCATACCACAGCCTTTTCCTTAACCTAACCAAGTAGTTAGTTGCTGGATATACGTAGGAAAATGCACAAAAAGGCAAGAAATAACGTGAAGATATCATACGACCCATTATATGAGGATATGTTGCCATGCTTCACAATCCTTTTTTTTGTTTTTACCTCAAGGAAAAAGTGCTAAATAAAATTAACAAAGTGACTTCAGAATACTAATATGTTTCATTAATCTTATCTTTCTATTGTTGTAGGTAAAAGTGCTATGGAACCAAACAAAGTCAAAACGTATACATCATAAAAATATGTAAAATTGTAATATAGAACAACATGAGTGTCTAACAGTGAGATATTAGTTTATCTCAAATCTGTGTATCAACGTTATCATGTTTTAACCGCTCGTGGGGCTTTTGCATTTCAAAACTGCATTCTCAATTACATTTAGGTTTCACCCGGGAGATGAACACAGGTGTCCTGGGTGAAATCTTGTGTTTGATTCATCCATTTATCCCCTTCCCATGTGGACTTTGATTAAACATATTTGTGATACATCAAATACAAACCATAATAACAATAGTAACAATGCAGTTTGGTTTTATAGGATCATCATTTTTAGGAGACTAGACTTTACAGAAACACACCTTCCAGGATATTACCATACATTTACAACTTGAGGGTGTGTCAAGCAGACAAGAGCAAATACTTTCTCTTGAGGAGTTAGGCCTACTATTGCAAATCTTTCATTGGCTTTGGACCACTTATGTTCACATGGCTCATCTACCACATGAATCTTATGAACTTCACCCCGCCAAAAAAATTTGTTCAAAGGATTTCCTTTAAAGCTATTTCATACAGATTTGTCTTTTTCATCTCCTGAACAAAAGGTATCTGCATGGTGAGAATATGTTCATGAACATTGTACACAACAAGAGGCCACAATTTAAGAACAACATAACAGTTACACAATGCATCTCGTGTGTGACTCATATTATCCTGCAGTTTATCATAACATATTTTCCTTCTATGAAAAAAACTAACATGGGACTGTCAATGTAGCTCATTAAAATGATCCATGGCAGCTCTTCCAGGTCAGCAGCAGCAGCCGAGGGGAGTTAACTGCAGCAGAGGGGAGTAGAAGTTTGCACAAGGACTTAACGTCACAGAGTGCTGATAAAAAGGTGACGAAAAGAGGTCATGATAGGACGTCAGCTTACTCGGTGTGCACATGAAGCACATGGGTACAGAAAAGTCTTTGCATTATTTTCCATTGAAACAGTCAACACAAAGATTATTAACTACTCAAGTTTATTATTTTGTTCGCCTCATCTAGTTCTTTGTTTATCCATTGCCTTCTTAAAAATGCAAATTGGCATTCTCCATTAAATCTCCAAAGTGACTCTTGTTTACTGTGAGTCGTTGTTTTATTGGTGGTTGTAGTCATTGTAGATGTTTAGAAGAATCAGTATAACAGTCAGAAAATAACTATGTCTCTCATGTTTAAATATGATCTTTAAAATGTAGCATTCTGGTGCTCTGATAAGACAATATTTACAATATGTACTCTTCTTTGCCTCCATTCAGTAATAAGACTCGTCAAAGTCAGGACAGGAAATCAGTTTGAGAATGCTTTCTGGTGGAGAGTTTAATTGACACCACTCTGATATATCTCTGATAAGGTTACAGCCAGTTAGCTTAGCTTAGCACAAAGACTGGAAACAGCAAGCATGACACTGTTCAAGAGTAACAAGCATTGCCTAATGTCACTAATTAACATGTAATTTGTCATTTTTGTCAAAAACCAGACCATTTTAAGTCTTTGCTGGAACAACTGCTCAGAGCAAAGAAATAATCAGACGACTAAGAGTGCTTGGTTTTGAAGCCAATTTAACAAAGTGGCCAAACGGTGGAATTACACAATTACACAATCTGTTATGTGATACCATTCGGGCCAAAAATATTTTTTTTTCCATAGGGAGAGAGACAGCTGT
Source organism: Leptoclinus maculatus (assembly GCA_032191485.1). Classification (NCBI taxonomy): domain Eukaryota; kingdom Metazoa; phylum Chordata; class Actinopteri; order Perciformes; family Stichaeidae; genus Leptoclinus; species Leptoclinus maculatus. The sequence goes on along the minus strand of JAVDOI010000001.1, from coordinate 10,456,733 downwards.
AAATCTACACATAATCAGCAAGTAAATCAACTTTTCAAGTATGAACCCTTGAATAGCCCTTAGGTTATTCAATCATTAGCTTCCAAAAGTTGTAAAATAAAGATAATTGATAGCTGAACACTGGGTTAAGAGTCTCAGGCTTCACCTATCATTACAGACACAACCTGTTTTGAGCAGTGGTGGGCCGTCAGGGCCAGCTAAGCCTTCTCTGCTGGCCTAAACAGCATCACAAAGTTATAGCTATTTTATAATTTAATACGTTTTCACAAATACACTACATGTATTATAATTTTTTTCACCATTAGCTTATTTTCTCATTGCACAGCTCCTGTCTTCCTCTGTTGCTCTGCTTCCAGCCTGCAGTGCTGCTTCCAGCACTGCTTGTTTTAAGGAGAGCTTTTATCCAATCAGATTCAGCCCCTATGTCTCTATGTAAGGAGAGAGGCCCGAGGTCCTCTAGGTAGACTTTGCAGATTGAAGTATATGGGGACGATATTGTTGATTGTCATAGTCTTCAACCAATCAGATCTTTAGTTTGACATGTTGGGCGTATTCTTTGACGTCCCTTTGGCACCGAGGTAGCCTGCTAAGAACGTCTGCATTAACATGCGCCGTGATTGGTCAGTGGGCCAGCGCGTGACTAATGTGAAATTTAAGGAAGCTGGCAGGAGTTAGTTGGAGTAGTAAGAAGTTAGTTGGAGAAGTAAGTTGGAGTAGTAAGTCCTGGCTGACAGCGTCGCACATTTTATGGCGTTTGTTTTTTTACATAGTAACGTTACTACTGTTCATTTGTCTATCGTGTCATTTTTATGAATAATATTTGAATGGCTCGTGCTCTTGTGTGGTGGAATGCGTGGATCCGCTGCAGGTTTGTTGGATTGATGTGTCATGCTTTGTTGTCATATGAATATATGTGACTGGTTCTTATGACTTTGTGGTTGTCATTGTGTTAATTACGTTGATTTGACTATGCATTGTCCGTTAATGACGCAGCACGGATTCATGTATCTGCACCATAGCTGTTCAACTGTAGTAGGACAGCACAGAAGGCCCAGGCATACAATGCATGGCCCGCCACTGGTTTTGAGTAATACTAACATCAGATGAACAGTGTCTCAATTCTCTGGAGCCGAAGTTTTGAAATCAATAGTTCCCTGTGAAGATTCTAGGGATGACAGAATTGGCTTATTGTTTCACTCTGTCACGAACAATCAAAGAAATACAACCGTTGGATGAAACTCACAAAGTCACAATCGAGCCAGAATAATTGATGTGATTTAGATCATGTCATCTTGCTCCAGGAACCAAACTTGGCCAAGTATGAACTCACAGTGCTCCACAGATCTTTGCAATAATAAAGTACAATGAGTAAATAAAAAGGAATGGAAATAAACCTAATGAATAAATTGGTTATAATGGAAGTGAGAATATGTCTATTGAATTGAATATTTACTTTTCAAAATAATTTTGCCGATATTTGTTTGAAAACTAAACCAATATTGACTGCATGTGACACGGATTGTTTGTATTCCTCTGTAATGTTTTTTGTAGTTTAGCATATTTTTTTACAATTCGCTACCCAATAAAAACACAGACTTTTCATTTGTAATGCCTTCATAGCTGAGGGGGTTATTCCTTTATGTTTTCCTTTTTTTTCACAACTTTTTAGCAAATATTATCACTCCTCTTAGTGACTATACCGTGACCTTGTGACATACAGTATATATATATTTAGGGAGAAGTGGTTCCTCTACTGCCACTAATTCCCCCGATGAATACACATTTTGGACACATTTTACGAAACTGTATCCCCTCCCAGGATTTGACCCAAAGTCTTAGCCGATCTTCCCTTCCATGCTCAGTGCCAGACAGCTCCGTTGTGTGTGCACCAACTCTAAATCAAAACCAGCTGACCACAGCTATGGATCTGAAATGTATAGGGATTGAGGGAAGTCTCTGCAGAGACAAGAGTAAACTAACCCAATGATTGTCATGATATTACAATACGTTTTCCACAATAATATTGCACTGTTACAAGTGGAATGGATGATGGGCTCTATATGGGAAAATGTCACATAGCTGAAGTATGACTATGATTTTCAAGACTCAACAGACAGCAACACGTGCAAACGCCCGGCTGAAGCAGAGCAGGATTTGCTGTGCAGATCAGCGGATCCGTTTGTGCTTCTGGCTAGTAGTTCCTCCGTAGAGAGAGCAATTCTTCTGATCTGTGCGTCTGTGGAGAGATTGATGTCACGCCTTGCAGATGCCCTTTGTGTCACAAGCCAAAGAGGCTTTTTGTATATAAAGAGAAGAGGCATGGAGCAATATAGCTTTGTACAATACAAACTTAAGCTTTGATACGGATTTTGCCGTATTCCAGTAGAAAAGTAGTGTTTGCGTAGTACATTACAGTCATTTAGCAGACGCTTTTATCCAAAGCGACTTACAATTCAGATTCTATCACGTAGGCACAGCTACGGGAGCAATTATTGGGGTTAAGCGTCTTGCTCAAGGACACATCGACATGCGACTAATGGGGCCGGAGCCCGGGGATCGAACCGCCGCTGCCCTCATTTAGTAGCAGCTAATTTATTAAATTTATTTTATTTTCGTTTTATTTCTTTTAGCGAATTAAGAGTGCAAGCAACAGGCTGCCAAGATGAATAATGATGCCTCTTAACATCCTAAATGGTTTTCAGTACAGATCATTACAGCGATAAATAATAATAAATAAACATGTCAGTTTAGGTCAAATCAGAGGTTTGATGCCGCCTAGAATCCAGGAAAATTAAGGCAAATACCAGCTGTAATTCCTTGTTTCCAGTTTCAGAATATCCACTGCAGCCACAGTAAATTTAAAAAGGTGCAGTAGCAATACTTTCTCTCTAAAACAATGAAATACAACAAGATATTTGTTGTCAATTCTTTAGCTTTGTCATTCCTTTATGATTAGGCAGTTGTCTAGTTTTGATTTTGCCAATGTACATTCATATTCAAAGTTCAATGATGTGAAGGGATCTGCTTTCCCTGCAGTCACAGTCCGTCTTTGCCTGGTATCTAACACAGAACATGTACAGTGACATCATCCATTACTAACCACGATAACAACAAGGATTTTCAGAGACAGAGTTGAAAACAGAACGGGGGAGGGAGGGATAAAACACAGAGAGAGGAAGGCCGTGTGCTCTCTGTAACAGTTGCTAAAATCAGTGACAAGACAGAGACATGTGCAGCACCTGTTTTATGTTTGTGTGTATTGGCTGTTCCTACAGCAGATGTTAAGGTGTCTGACCTTTTGTCTGGACTAGTCGAGGCATCCCTCGGGGCAAAAACAATGTGGAGAACAACACGTATGTTGTGCAGTGAGCAGCTAATCAGAGCTACGTGGATTTTCACAGAAGTAGGATTACAGCAAATGTTGAGTTTCAGCTTTGTCCATGACCATGATTAAATTTATTCTGAGACAATGAAGACAATGCAGTTTATCTGCCAGAACACATTTTTGCAATACAATGGAGGTACGTAAGTTTGGAACTGTTGTATCTGACTTGAAAAGAGGAAACTTGAATGTTTCAACAACACATTGAGGACATTCAGCGATTGCATTTCCACATGAGCCTGTTCAGCTGTAGTTGAGTATGTTGTTGGACCGATTCAGATTAGTTTTATTGAAATATAAACAGACTGATTTATCTGTTTAGCTTGTTTCACGATGTCATTAAAATGTGAAAGAATTGCATAAATTCTTCTGTTTTATTTCTCCATTCAGTTTTAATTGTAACTCTTTCGCCCCTTTTATGGAAAGGACTGTTTGAGGTTTATGGATACTTCAAAATAACCTTCATGGCAATATGCCACACAAAATCCTTTGAGTATCAAACACTCACTCCTCTTTAGGGTTGAAATGTGACTGTTAAAAGTTTGTAATTTCCTCCTTGGCAGAGAATAGCAGCTGTGGTCAGTTTGAATTTATGTTGGTTACAATGGGTTGTAATGGTGTTACGTTACAGTGGAAAGATAATGATCAATTTCTAGAAACTATAAACTTAAGCTTACTCTGGCAACTTAAAAAAGTGTGTGCCAACGCATGGACTGTGCAGCAAGCAACAACATTAACATTTACCACTTCCAAACTAATTAACTCATCCTGGCCAAAGGCATCAACTGAAGCAAAAATACACTTGAATTGAGAAGAAGGAGAAAATAGAACAGAAAAAATCTGTCAGCAATGATAAATGGTGGATTTAAACACAGCATAAGTATTGTCCCAGTCAACAACAAGTCAATAAAAGATTAATTTTGGTGTATTTTATTGTAACAATTGTTTATGTATTTGTTAACAAATATGACACTGACTGTCGTTTATAGATTGTTAAGGAGGGAATCAATGCAATAGAGCATTACTTTTGTTAACTACTGTGACTTGGTAATCGAATGCTAATTCATAAAATAACATTAAAATTTGACCCCTGTTCATTTGATTCACAAAAGTAACATTGGTTATACAAATCTACAAATCCTGTTCCTTTCTTCTTTTGAATGTTTGTAAATCACCTCACTTCGCCTTCGTACCTTGGAACATTACCAACAGCTTTGCTTCCGTCATCAGTAAGCTCAGAAGTCTCAAGCAGTATATCACCGAATGATAAGTCATTTAGCTTGTAGTTGGATTTAGCAGAACAACCTCCCTCATCTCGTAACCAAAAACATATGAGCTTGTGCTTTATCAAAGAAGCCTTTTCTTTCCAGCCACTGCTTGCTTCAAGGCATCTGTTTTTGGATTGTTTTGGAAAGGGAAATTGTTGTAATATGGTCTATTTTCAGAAATTATAGGATTTTCCAGTCATTTCTGGTTTATCTTCTCACTGGCATTGATTTTACTTTAGAAGATGATGTCATTCATACGGATTGATATAAATACAAAGAATAACAAGCGAGACATAATTGATTGCCAAGTTTTGCATAAAAACATTAGCCTCTGGCGTCCTCGTAGAGATACATGTGTTGTTGATATTGAGATTTACTTTGCTGTTTCTCAGACAATCCTATTCCATGGGCATCTGAAAGAACAAAACTTCATTGTCTTTTGTAACACATAACAGATTATGTTCAACTTTTTCATCTCTTCAACAAGCACATGAGTCTCTTAACATTATCTTCCTGAATAGATGATGAAATACAGTATGATTCACATACTGCTCAATTAGGTCTAATAGTCTTTGCAGAAAATGCCAGCTCTGATGTCTAGAATATAGTGGGCACTTGTTTTAAAACTTTGGGATTTGTACTTTCTTAGTTTTGTCACATCTGAATTGGTTTCAAGCTAAAACTCTTTAAGGGTTTTGTTACATTGAAAATGGATGGCAACTTTAAGGATCATAATCAGTGTCTGGGCAGTGAGTCACTGGCTCCATGCTTGTGTGCACTAGTCACAGTCACAGTGGATGTAAAATTACAGAATCATGTTGACCAGAAGAGCAGACTATCAAAAATGATTTGTGGGTATTGTACAACTGAAATCTAAATCTGTCCAAATACATAATCACATCTTTATAATGCTCTAGCATTGCTTATGGTTATAGTTAGCTGTGGATTACATTACAGTCATTTAGCAGACACTTTTATCCAAAGCGCCTTACAATTCAGATCCTATCACACCGTAGGCACAGCTACAGGAGCAATTTGGGGTTTTAAGTGTCTTGCTCAAGGACACATCGACATGGGACCAGCGGAGCTGGGGATCGAACCGCCGCACCTCTGATTGAAGGACGGCCCTGCTCTCCACTTAGCCACAGTCGCCCGCAACAAGCTGATCAACTGGAGGAGTGCTGGAAACCAATACCCTGGCCAATATTCCCTGGTCACTCCTCTTTTTCGTTGGATGCCAAGATGGGTGTAGTGGTCAACAGCTTTGCATTTCAAATTACAAATATTGCAGCAAATGTCAAGTTATGAAAAGTGTAACCACTCACTGTGACTTTAACAAGCTGCAGACTCTCTTTCTCTCTAATTCATTTAACGTAAATCTGTACTAAGTAGTATCTACACAATTGAGTCAGTACCATTAAAAGTACATAGTTCAGTAACCAACCCTACAGGACATGCATAAAATGACAAATTACATCATCTAATGGTTTGTTGATAGAGGAAACACTGATTCTTGGCAGTGTCCCAAGATCTCCCATACAGCAAGAGATAAAATATGTTGTAAACTTCCACACTCGTGATAACATTCATTACTTTACTTTTGCTTGAGCTTATTGGAGAATGTATTATTGTTTTCAGAGACAAATACATGACAACTTGACAGATGCCATCAACTCCTCTGCCATTACAAATTGCATGCTTTATGAGAATATAATGATAGTTCACAATCACTTTGTGTAAACTTGTGTTGTAACTTGCCCCCCTAGGGCATTGAGCAGACATTTCAGGAAACTGCTCCCAATCAGGGTTTATAGTTCGTGTTCCTTATTTTACCAGGTGTTTGCTTTATTTTGGTAGTTTATTCTGTCCCCAGCCATATAAAGGAAGGCAAACACACCCTGTACACCCGACAGCAACCTGCTACACAGTAGGTTTACCAGACTTTGTTAATCATTAGCTGTCAAATAATTCACTTCAAAAATGATTAACAGCTAAATGTAAACAATCCAAATAGCATTAAAGCTCAAACCTACTCAGCCATGCAAAAGTCTGCCGTGCCATATGCTTTATGTAACAGCTTAAGTTTAAATAAATAAAAGTTGGCATTAAAGTATCAGAAGGGTTATTTTTCTTACAGTCTGCACAAGCCATTTTCATTTTTCAGCAGGGCTCTGGACAGAATAATGACCATGTGGAAACCCAGAGATGTCTGACTCATGCTTCAGTGAGGGGTCTCTGCAGCCCCACACATGATGTATGAGAAAATCATCAATCTAAACATCTACACTTCTGGGATGAAAGTGCAGGTCAAAGGAATTAGTCTGAAATGGCTTTGCCACCTGTATAACAGGACACAACACACTAATAAAGAAGCAACATGTTACATATGGAATAATTTATTTTCCTAAAAATTAAGGCTTTCTCCATGTATGATAAGTGCTTGCAAGTCAGCTGGAGGAGGATGAAACCCACAATTTCGTTATAAATTCTATGACCTGAAGAAGACAAAAGTTAAAGTACAACAGAAAAAAATGTGGTTGAGTATTGGTTGCCTTAAACTTTTTTTGGATTGACAACCACACTTTTCATTATCTGTTGGAAAGAGCACTGACCAAAGTACAAATATTTAACAAAATTAATCATCACTGGATGGACTGTTATTATGAGTGGGGAAATACCTTTGAGGGAACTCCATTGGAAAACCACGCAGTGGCCCCCTTTTTTGTCACATAAGTGGAACCTCGGTCAATATCACTTCTGTTCAACAGACACAGGTTCCTCTGTTTGCTTTTTCCATTTTCAGCAGGTATACACTTGCAAAATGACTCTCCAAAGATCAGACTATCACAAATGATTTGTGGGTATTTTATAATTGAAATCTTAATCTGTCTAAATACATTTGACAGTTCATTCTGAAACAGGAGATACATCTCTTTAACTTTATCTATATTTAATATGGCTAAATCATATGACAAATTATAATTTTACTCCATAAATAATAAATAGATACACTGTAAGATATATGTTTTGTCAAAACGAAACACTTTAGAGAACACATTGTAGCATATTTCTAAACCAATTTGACCTTAATCAGTGTTGTTTGGTTTTGGTCGTCCTTCTAGCTCTGCAGCACAGGAACCAGAAAATAGCCAAAGTAGAGAGCAGCAGTCCTGTCACTGCAGTGAGCAATAGTAGCAGTACATCTAAACAATAGTATGAGTACCAGGGCATCTTATAGGCCTCTGTTCGCAGATGAGGAGCCCCTTTATGGCGCATCACATATTCCACCCAGAAGATGGCCTGATCCATGGGTGACATCGGCTGATCTCTGTGCAAACGTGACAATCTTTGCATGTTCTGTCTGTAGCTGTCATGATGGAGCACTTCGTGAATACCTTCCTCAAAACTGTGGCCGTTAACATCAGCTAGCTGAATGATCTTTCCGGCCCCTCGCTCCTGCAGACGTAGAAGGTTGTCATACTGGTCGAAGAACAAGGGTATACCGAGCACAGGGACCCCGTGGTAAATGGCTTCTTGGACTCCGTTGGTTCCTCCGTGAGCTACAAACACTTTGGTCTGTGGGTGGCCCAGGAGGTCCTTCTGTGGCATCCAGTCCACTATCAGGGTGTTGTTGCCCAAAGTAGAGGGACGCTCCCCTTTATGCCTCCATATCACCTAAATAGAAAATGAAATCATTAGGAATTTACTGTATACCTGTACACCAGCAGATATGCAATATGATGATGTTGACATTGCTGCACCCTGTGTTCTTTATTTACAAAGTCTATTACGTTTATTATATATTTATTTTATACTTATAGCCCCTGACAGACCGGTGCCCGTCTGTCAGGGGCTATAACTTCTTTTTTTGACAAATTCCATGCGGAAAGGTTTTTTATTAAATATTTACATGTCTGTTTCATGATTAATATTGCTTTTAATCTAATGGATTTAACGATGGATTTATTGCTGCCTAAATATCTGTAAGACTCTCTAGATCAAACAAGTAGCAATTTAAAATGTCAGTCTTTTTAACATGCCACGCTATTGCAAAAGTCAATTAATGAGCATGTGTTACCTTCTGAGGAATCTTGGCAAAGACGCTGGCGATTTCATCAGCAACCTCTTTAGGCAAAGCGTTCACCAAAGTTCCCAGAGTCATGATGATGACTCCGTGTTCCCCAGCACTCTGAACAAACTCCTCCAGGTCTGCTGGCAGAGGTTGAGCTGGTTTGCACTGGAACCCTCCTATGTAGATGACATTTGGCATTGTGGGCCGAGGGAATTCAAACACAAAATCTGACCTGAACAGCCAAATGTCTGCTTCCTGAAGAAGCGAGATGACGTCACAACCACCCTCTATGTATTTATCACAGAGGGCGTCATAGCTCGGCCCCACCAGGAATTTCTGCTGGAACACTACAATGCCATAGAAAAGTATGTTCTTAACCCTCTGGATGAAATTCATTTTGTCCGTTAAGCCTGATCCTGGCACTGCGATATAAGAGAGTGGTGAGGGGGCTATCGCAAAGTGGCCCTCTCCACTGGTGATCCAGCGAACATTGAGCACCAAGGGCAGTTTGAGATACTTGGCTAGTATGACCCCTGGTGCTATAGCTGGGTCAGTGAGAACAAGATCATATTTGGCATCCATTAAGCTTTTGACCACATGTTCATCATCAAAGATTCGAGCGAGGGCATCAGTCCACAGTGAATGAACAGTAGAGATCATAGAGAGGAAGTCCTTGGTGAGTTTGAAGAAAGTAAGTGCTGAAGCCCCTTCTCTCTGTGCCTGAAAAAGGTTTATTTTTAAAGTGGTGAAAAAGCGATCATCTTAATATTTGAATGACTAGATGACCCACACGGGGCCAAATACATAAGCCATAATGACATACCCTCATATTCTCCTTTAGGTACACGTCAAAAAAGTCCTCTAAACCTTCATTCATTTCCATGGTAATGGATGTGTAGAGAGGAGACTTTTCTGGGATGTACCAGCTGCTGGATGCCCTCATCACAGTGATGCTGTGTCCCCTGGCATGAAGTTCTTCCAGCAGGATCTTCATATTGATCCAGTGGCTGCCGTCCACAGGGAACACCAGGATGTTTCCTCCATCGCAAGGCGGTGTGAAGGAAATCAGACATACACTGAGGAATACAAATATTCCACACACACAATGCAATGGCATGGTTCCTAAAATGTAAGAAAGAGATGAACATGAGAAACCTCTTCAGTTTCAACATGTGAAGAATTGTGCTAAACAATATGGATTTTTGTCAGGTATGTTTCTTCTGGTGTAGCAAATGAGAATTTACAGGGTTTTTTTTTTTTTTTTTAAATATAGTATGATACGAACTACAACTTGATAATGTTCCTGAAATTCACTTACCCATGTTCAAGAGTGGGAACAGTAATGCTACTTGCCTGCAGACTGACAGTTCATCCAATGGTTCCTTATATAATTGAGGTCAAACTCCAGCCTCAGAGATGATCGGTCCTCATAGGTGAATGAGTTGCTAACTGGAAAATGTGGCATGTGTCCACGTGAAGCAATGACCACGCATGTTCTGCAGATAACATACAAAGTGATGGCTTCTTCTTCGTCATGTCATCATAGCTTCATTACTTCTTTTAGTAATGTTGTTGAACTGCTGGTAGTGGTAGTGGTCTGGTTTTGTGGATGTGTTTTTCTCCTTCATGAGAGCTTGCATCAGAAGAACCTGTGACCTCATTCACAAGAGTAGTAGAGTGGGTTGTGTAATGTTAATCCACATGAGTTCCATGCATATCATCTTAAAAGTACAAATAAGTACCTGGAGAAACACAAATTGGTTTCCTGGATTCATGTATGAGCTATTACGCTTTTAGCAGTTAGTCATGCAGTTATTTTCTGCAAGTTTTTGACTCGGAGGTTTGTTCTGTACACTTTGTGTCAAATACGGCTGGCAGTTGAATGTAGCAGGTCTTAGAACTGAACTCAGTTGATCCCAGGCATGTGCGCTCATATCAGTACCTTGAGATCAATATTGATTCATGGTTGTAAAGCGAGAAAGAGAAAGAGAGAGAGAGAGAGAGAGAGAGTGAAAGAAAGAGAGACGAAAATAACTGTTTCGACATGCCTCCCCCTGTTGATTTTGACAGAGAATCATTCATAAGTTAATAAATATTTAGCGTTCTGCTAATTTTACATTCATATGTGGATACTCTGATTAATAAGTGTAGTCTTTGATTATATTAAAAGTAGCATACTGTTGTTGTTGTTGTTGTTTAGCCTTATGAGGCTATTGCATGGTTAAATCAATTGATTTTTTTTCATCATAAAAAAATGCCCCCTTATAATTTTTAACAGCCCCCTCAGTCACTTCATCCTGGCGCCTGGCCTGGGTGTTGGACTACTGAGGTGTTGGACTACTGAGGTAGATCAAGAGAGAAGTAGAGTCGTTTTTTTAATAGATTCTCATACAATAGGACTGAAACCAGAGGAGTCGTCCTCTGACGGCCAGTAGAGAGAATGTATGTTGAAGACACTTTCGCATTGGCTTCACTTTTCAGAACCCGAGGTTGCAGCCTGGTTGGGCTGTTATTAAAATGCTTCTACCCAGCACTAATAATGAATGAACTCATTAAGGACGGTATTTCCTGCTTTTGTGCTTTTGATATGCTGTTTTCTTTCATGTACATAAGGAAGTCTCTATTTTGTTGAAAATATTAAAGCTAAACTTAGCAAATAAAACTGCTTCATTCCACTTACATCAGGTTTTTTTAAAGTCCCAATAGAAAATCAATTTCACCATACAGCTTACTAAAAATAAAAGCTTTCTCCAAGTATGATCTAAAGAAGTGCTTGCAAGTCGACTGGAGGAGGAGGAAAACCCATGACAATATCTTCCATGATAAATTCCATCATCTGTGACCTGAAGAAGACAAAAGTTGAAGAACAACAGAGGAAAATTACGTTGAATATCGGTTTTGTCTTTTGAAGACCACAAACTAAAGTAAATATATTTAACAAAATTAATCGTCACTGGATGGACTGTTGTCATGAGTGGGGAAATATATTTTAGGGAACTCCATTGGAAAACCACAAAGTGGCCCTTTAAAGTGCCCAATATGAACACTTCAATCTAAGTGGAACCTCGTTCAACGTCACCTCTGTTCAACAGACGCTTCAACAGACGCTTCAACAGACGCTTTTTCCATTTTCAGAGTGAGAGAGAGCAGGTATACACTTGCCAAATCACTCTCCCATTATGGTGACATCTTCTGTGTGTGTAGGTGTGTGTGTGTGTGTGTGTGTGTGTGTGTGTGTGTGTGTGTGTGTGTGTGTGTGTGTGTGTGTGTGTGTGTGTGTGTGTGTGTGTGTGTGTGTGTGTGTGTATGTGTGTGAGTGTTTGTTTAAAATAGAGCCGTTTCCTTGGAGTGGAGATGATGATGATGATCTCAGTGCGTTATAGCAGGATCCTGCAGCTGACAGATGAAAGCCTTAAAAAACAAACACAACTGAAAGATACACCCAGATGAAGTTTCTCTTTCATGTGCCAACCTGCTCAAGGAAGAAACGTAGAGTACTGCAAAAGTGTTTCAGTGATGGATAGCGTCTCACAGTCTTTGTGAGTAAAACCTCTCTTCAGGAGTAGAGACTAACCTTGGTTTAGTTACGTGTGGAGGACTAGGTTTGTTCGTCATTTGCACCCATACAAATACACACAAGCAAACTGACCTTTAATTTTTCTTGCTTCCTATACACATCTTGAATTAAAGGACAGATTCAAAATAGATAGCTGATTACAGGCTCCACCTTACAATTGCCTTTAAATTTGTCCTCTGTCTTTTTGGTACTTATTTCAATTACACCTTGCACGCTAACTTTATAGATAACACAACCCTGTTTTATCATGAAACAACATAGCATCATCCCGGCTCACCACAGGGATTTAATGACACCTGTCACTGTATACAAAAACAAAAAATTTAGAAAATTTAAATAATTAAACAGTTTTACAAGATGTGCAGCAACAACTTAATGTTTGCTCCTTAATATGCAATACTTTTTTGCCATTTCAAGTCAAATAGCAATTGCAAATGTATTCTGTAGAGATCATACCCATGCTTGTGATATGCAACATTCACTATGAATAGACTTGCACCAATTGCATCTTTTGATTGATCATTTGTTTCATGTTATGCCTGAATAATTGCAAAATTCACAAGTAGCTATAGTTTCCAAACAAATTAAAGTTAATCTACTAGATGTATTGAAGATGGGTCAAAACAAACTTGTCACACCCACGGTGCAATTCACCGTAAAGTCATTCATATAAACAACTGTAAACAGGGTGACCTTGTGGACTGTTTATATAAAGACCCTACACAGTAATGGAGCCTGCTGCCTCATCTACAGTCTATCAAGTTACTATTAAAAACAATAACTGTGTTGCTTTTGTATCGCTGAAGACTGCCTCAGACGTACAGCATATTTGACTGACGAGTCTAAAAAGTATTTCAGTTGCAGAAATCCACAGAAAATAAAAATGAATAAAAAGATAAAAACCTGAATGTTCAAGCAGTTAGCATTATCTACAAATGCATAACATCCACTCCATTTCTGCACCATGTCAGTTCAATCATCTGGGAAAGATCAAAAACACCTCAAGGTTTATGATTTCATTCTTATTCAACATCTTCATGACAAGAGTCAGCGAGCAATCCCTTGCCGGCCTCTGCACGTGTGCTTACAAATGCAAAGTTGCGCGCACGTGTGAACGCGGTGATTATTTTTCCACCCGTAATGCTCAATCTGTCTTCCATTCTGGACGTGGAGAACGTCACTGTAGAACTGACAGCTCTCTGGAGAGGGCATTCAAATGCACACGTGCATGTGACACACATTCACTCATTCAAATGCACGGACACACATAGTGATGATGATGATTGGGATGATTGATTAGGGATATCTTATGCATTCATTTGCAATATCTGATTCTTGTAATCCAACAGGTTCTTTATTTTTCTAAGAAGCTCGTTGGACGGTAGTTCTTTCTAATGGGGAGTCCAGATCTCTTACTGGAGAGTGTTAATAGGCAACAATAAAAGAATAGTGTTCATATTAGTTACCACAGTCTATAAAACAGTCATTTATGTTTAAACCTTATGGGTGGATGGATGGACCTCATTTTGCATTTTAACAGTAATCACAAATATTGATCCCGTGTTTGCCCTACTTAGCAGACAGAAATACATCACTTATTTAAATTTGTTGATAAAAAGATAACGGCACATAATGAATCTGGAATGGATGATTAACGTCTTTGTTCACAGCAGTTCGTTCACCCCTCATTCTTATGCAAAAAAAGAATGTCTCCGAGTCAAACGTCATCAGACAAACAGCCCTCACAAGCCCACTCAAAGAAAAGTAATCTGTGCAGGTGTTATTTTGTACCATACTCTTCACAGACAACATTGAACTCTGTGGCCAACACTTGCTGGCTAATAAAGAGCAAAACAGGAAGAGGAAAGGGCATGTCTGCCGTGAGTCATTCCACATGGGAATAACTTTTTCTCTTACTGGTTAAATTCCACTTTATTGAAACACTTTAATCACTTAACTTTTAGAAAATACCGAAGGCCAAATTTGAAACTCTGCAGTGCTCCAGCCTTCAGACAAGATCAAACCCTAAACTTTGCATTATGCATTGCACACGCCAGTAAGCCACCTGGATTGTTGCACAACTGATTGCTGTGCATTCAGCTTCTTTTTTCCCCCACTGCTTGAGGATGAGGATTCTTGTGAAGCTTTCCTTACCCTTGCACCATATGCCAATATTCTATATGGGATTTGAATGTGCTGCATAAGCTCTCTGAATGTGTTTCCTATGACATAACAAACTCTGGACGGTTCAAACTTCAACCCAGAGTATGTGAGAGGGCATGCACTCTCATAAAAAAAGGAGCAGAGGGATACCTGATACCCATTTCCTGTGCTTACAGTCTAAAGAAAGAAGGTTGTATTTTGTTTACTGTATAAAACATACAAAGAGCGAGACATGTATAACTCCACAAACAACCATTTAGGTTCCAATTAGGTCAAAATTCCAATAAATACTTTGGTTTATTACCAAATACTTGAAAAACGAATGACATTTCCATCAGCCTCAGCTTTCCTGTGTTTAGCAAATGTTAGCATGATAAACTAAGACTGTGAACATGGTATAAACATTATACCTGCTAATAATAATACTAGCCTCTTAGCATTGTCATTGTTGTCATGTTTGCATGCTGATGTTAGCATTTAGCTCAAAGCATAGCCTCAGGGGGCTGCTTGCATGTAGACATTTTGTAATAATAAGGTTCCAGCAAAGACTCTCTCCAAATACTAGACAGATGAACTGCTGAGTAGTTTAACACAGAGCCAGTCTGAGAAACATATACTACACTACCTTTATGCTCTGTACTCGCCCACCTTTAAATCCCACTCAGGATCGCTTTAAGCTGTAATTACACCCCCAGGGCCCAGACTCAGACCTGTTCCTCCCGGATCCAGTGTCGTCCGTATTGTATCATAACCTGGACTCCAGCCAAATAACTGTCTCCCACTCGAAAGGAGTCTCAACTCCTTCCTAAGAGAACTATAACTCCCCTGTATCCACGGACCCAATACGTCACATAAAATGTGCAAAAAGATATCAATGTATTCGTTCTCAAATTATTTTCCAGACAGTCCACACAACCTCCCACACTACAGAAACAGAAACCAATGGAGTTTTTTTATTCTTCTTTTTTTTTGTAGTTACTCCATATACTGTATACAGGATTCACACAACTTCTCAATCAATCAAACCAGGAGTCTACATTATCTCGCTTATGTTATCCTGGTCTTATCAGCACATGTGTTGGCTTTAAAAATCAGCATGAAAAGTCAAGGAAGTTCATTGTGATTGTAGAAAATTGCTTTGCAAATTTGAAAAAACATTTTGCAATATCATGATAAGATCTTTGTTTTAATAGAAAAGAACAGTTAGAAAAGCTTGTATAAAGTGTTACACGCCTCCCTGCCTTTCCTCTGTGTGTGTGTGTGTGTGTGTGTGCAAGCAGTGGTGCATTCATTCATGCTAGTGTTTACTTCAACCACACATGGTCCAATGTGTGATCATCATTTAGCCGTAAGTCAGTAAGGAAAAGCAAAGAAAGGTCAATTCCAAAATCATGTGTACTTCCATTCCCTCGTGTTCAACGAAGTTCATGTTGCATCTCATACAGCCGGCTTTTTTATCTTGTTTTTTGGCTCAGAGTTTGTTTGGCCCACCACACAGCTCAGGAGACAAAGCTTGTTACATAAGTGACCCACAACAAATATTAAATATTCACGTTCCTCTAAACCAGTTCACGTTCAAATACACACACACATAAACATGCACACATACTGTAGTGTAAGACCATCACTTACAATAATTATGACATTGAGTTTCAGCTTAGACACTCATTCTTACAGACAAAGGATTGAGCTAAATATCTGTTTCCAGAGGGGAAGCGCTGTTTTACGGGCTGGGATTGACAAGTTGGACTTTTTCCTTGACACAGACCAGACTGAGGAAGTGCCACCTTATCTTATCCACACCACAGTAAGTTCAAGTATTCTTCCTCAACTTGAAACAACTTTCATCAACATGACTAATAAAGGAGCAGACTTGTTCCTATCCTCACAGCACTCCTCTCTTTCTGTTGTCAAACGATTTCCTTTTGCTGAAAACAAATCACCAGTCTCTAAGTGAAAGTTCTCATCATCATACGCCAAGTCTAGAAGCTCTCTGAGCCTGTCTTAACCTCTGGCTGTTTCTTTCAACAACTTGTGGCTATTTATCATTTGTCTTTGACAACACAAATAAATTATCTTCATATATCTATATTCATTGAGGTTTCTAGTCATCTATCAAATTACTGAGGCCAGTTTTTGTGGTCAGTCAGTCTGAATAGCAGTCAACAGACAGAAAGATTAGCATGACATCCCTCTGATCTGATGTTTCTGGAATATTATCCTGTCAGCAGACAGAATAATAAGACATCGACATTCGAACAGGTGATGTCATTGAACAGATGCACACTAATGCACAACCCTCCCCTTGTTCTGTCTTTTGAGACTTATCCTCTTTCTCTGTTTTTCCACCATCCCATCTACTTGACAGTTTTGTTGATTGATTTAAAGGAAAGGAATTCCCAATGAATCCTCGCTCATCAGTGTTGGGGCTGCAATAAAAGCGACAGATTGACAGCACTTTAGGTGTCTCCAGAGGGTTAGTTTGAAACATTTGACATACACGCTGAACATCCAAAACCTGGCACTCTGAAGAGCAGCATCCACTTACACCCACACACACACTCAGCACCATCCCCTGTGATGATACCAAAAGCAACAAGTTCCCTGCCCTTATTGCTTATGGATACTGGTCGGTGCTCTTTAATACACCACCTTCACTGCACCTTGTAACTGTCAATCTAATCCTGCCAACTGGTGACTGGCCAACACACTGCATACACACACAAACACACACACACACACACACACACACACCTCTGCTGTGATGACAGGCATATTTGTATCACCAGGAAACCCCTGTGTTATTAGAAGCAGTGACAGCTTATTTTTTTCCTGTTGCGGAATACTGGGAACATTGTTGAGTAGTGGAAAGAGCACTTTAAGGAACTCCTGAACCCGACCAACACGTTCTCCGTGGAGGAGGCAGAGTTTGAAGATTCGGAGGAAGACCCATCCATATTGGTGGCAGAGAGATGGTGAATGAGATTCACCCTAAGCTGCTGAAAGCTCTGGACACTTTTGGGCAGTCTTGGCTCACATGCCTTTTTTAGTGTCGCATGGAGGTCTGGGACAGTTCCTATGGAGTGACAGACCGAAGTGGTGGTTTCTGTTTTTAAAAAGGGGGACCGGAGAGTGTGCTCCAATTATCGGGGGTATCACACTGATCTACCTGTTTGGGATTTTCATGGCCAGGCATAGTCGGGGGGGAGGAGAGTTTCCAGTTTGGGAACCACAGAACTACATCTCTTTTATTTGCAGATGATGTGGTTCTGTTGGCTCCATCCGAACGGGACCTTTAGCACACATCTTGTTCATGAGTAATGGTCAAATGGAGCGTGAAATGGACAGGCGGTTTGGCATCAGCAGTGATGCAGGTGTTGTTCAAAATGAGCTTCCTTCGTGGAGTAGCTGGGCTCGGCCTTAGAGATGGTGTTATCAAATACTGAATTAAAAATACTATATTAAAGTTGTTTTAAGACATAGAAATGCTCTGTTTGAAGTAGTAATATGTGTAATAATTTTGAATGTAGGAATATGCATATACCGGTTAGTTCAAAAGTAATTGCTGGACACAAGTGGTCTTCTATTTCATTCTCAGTGTTTGTGCAGTGGATGATTCAAGTTTCCACATCACACTTGTGTAAATTGCATACTGGACGTCACAAATGCTGCTCGTACATACACGCATTAAACTCTCCTTCTTCAACAGATAATGTGAAATCTAGTGTCAAACTCTGCACATACATCGTTCTACAGAGAGAAGGTCAAGCTTCCAAGCGAAGTAACAATATGCAAAGCACATTGCACAGAACTTGTGGTTTCAATTGTAGCTAGTGGGGCGGACCACTACTCTCTGGTGAATAACCTCTAAAATTGGGCAGCATCCAAGCATCACATCTGATTAAAAACACTCCATTGTGATGACTCCCTGCTTATATCCGTGAATGACTTTCTTGTTTTGTTTTTTTTCATTCTTGAGAATCTGTTGGGCAATTGCTGGATACCTTCCTCGTGCCTTCTCCTGTTTGTATGTAATCGGTTATTCGTTTGAAGATTGGCTCCCATTTGATACAATTGTCGATGGTTATGTAAGGCAAGCGGGGCATAGCACACAAGGCCAGAACAGACTGGCCCAGACCAGACTTCAGCTGCTGGGCCCGCTTAACATCATTACTCATTCATTTTGAATGATGAAGCAGAAGGGGGAACCATAAGTGTACATCTGGAGAACAACCAAAGCATGTGGCCAGGTCTGATGCTATATTCTCAGCTCTCATCTTACTGATTTAACTATTCAGTTTAAAAGCACAGTTATACAAAGCTGAGACAACTTATTGTGGTAAAAATATCCACTTCAAACTTACCTCTGAGGGGAAAGTGACGACTTTTAAATGACTCACATATTAAGCTTAAGACAGTGCGGGTGATAGGTGAAAGGTCATATTTGTTAGTGTAAATGGTGAGGTATAATATGCACAAAGACTCACAAATAACTTTTGAATTAGTTTTAAAATATTACCTATAGAGACTCAAGGTGATTCATTAAAAACATCATGTTGTTACAAACATATAGGAGGAGTATACATGTGGATTAAAAGAGTAATTTCACTATAGCCACAAAGAAAGGCATACAATATTGTCTCACTAACCCCAGTCGGTCTACAGCAATGCAGACAATTTCGGTTTATCTGCTTATCTGGTTATGACATTTCTGATGCCGACCCAATGCAGCTGAGGTTAATGGAATTTTTTTGCAGTGCTCACAGCATTGAAATATGTCTTGGTTTGGACAAAGGGCAGCACGTCATTGTGGGCAGTATTCATTGGAACTACTGTCAACAGCAAGGTCTGGGGATTATCCAATATAATGAAGAAATTATGTGTGGAAAGAAACGTAAGAAGAAAAAGAATGTCAGCATGGATACACACCATTAGAGGTACATTTGGTGAATTGAGACTTTCTATTTTCTTTTTGCAAATCCGTGTTGACACATGACGTCCCATTTAAAAATGACATATTGATAAACCACAATTCATTCAGTACGTTCATGCTCGCTAACATTCATATCGTCCCCGGTGAGCTCTGACATCATACTAGCACTGACCAACCAAACACTGAAAATGACACCCCATTTATGAGCTTTACGAGCAAATATGCACATGCCAGAAATCATACTCCATCCATGTCACACTGGGTTTTGTTGCAGGCAGTGTGTGGCTATAGTGATGACATTTTTAGCCAGTGAGGTTACGCGACAGCGGAAAGTGTGTATAAGGGGTTCAAGGTTTATTTATTGTGCAAACAGAGCTTTCTCATCATTACAGCCTGTTCGCTCTGTTTGATGTGGTGTGCCACACACAAAGCAAACAGATGTGAGACACATATCCACACACGCATAACACAGCAACTCTTCTATTTTTGTTGAATTGATCAGTTTACAACTTGTATTGCTTTTATGATTTTCTCTTCTCCTTCTATGAATGTCACTTTTCCTTTATAATCAAAATGCCATTGCTGTTATGAAACCTGTGATGAAACAAATGTGTAATAGAATAAGCACCCTGTGCAAAGTCAATCACAGGTTACAAGGTTCATTTATTGTCATTGTACAACAGGGTTGTGCAACGAAATGCAGTTTATAGTCCAATTTTGTTATATAAGAAAATTATACAAAAAAAAAAAAAAAACTAAACTAAATTTTGGAGGGTGAGGATGAATCAAGGAGTCTCACAGCCTCAGGAAAGAAGCTGCTCGGAAGTCTGGTGGTGCTGCAGCTGATACTTCTGTATCTCT
This sequence comes from Leptoclinus maculatus, assembly GCA_032191485.1. NCBI lineage: Eukaryota > Metazoa > Chordata > Actinopteri > Perciformes > Stichaeidae > Leptoclinus > Leptoclinus maculatus. Next base: position 10,436,477 of record JAVDOI010000001.1, on the reverse strand, counting down.
TGCCAGACAGCAGCAGGTTGAACAGACTGCTGTTGGGCTGGGTTTTGTCTTTTAGGATCCTTTGGGCTTTTCGCAGGGACATCTTCTCACCAATATCAGTGATGCCCGGTAGATGGCTACTAATGATGTTCTGGGTGATTTCAATCACCCACTGTGGAGCCCTCCTGTCCTGAGCCGTGCACATTCCATGCCAGTTTGTAATGTTTCCAGTCAGGATGCTTTCTGTTGCTCCTCTGTCATAAGCGTGACTTTAAAAAAAAGAGAGAGAGAGGTTCCCTGTCATGAAACTAAACACACACAGACGCCTGCAGGTTACATTCATGTCTGAGCCAGCCCCTTCTCAAACACACACCCGAGCAGATCTATGTTTGGCAAACCTCAGAGAGAGAAAGAGGTGGAATGTTAATGGGGTATCATTGAGTTCAAATGACAAAGTGAAAAAAGTGTGTGTGTGTGTGTGTGTGTGTGTGTGTGTGTGTGTGTGTGTGTGTGTGTGTGTGTGTGTGTGTGTGTGTGTGTGTGTGTGTGTGTGTGTGTGTGTGTGTGTGTGTGTGTGTGTGTGCGTGTGCGTGTGTGTGTGTATGTGGTAGCTTGTGTTTTTGAAATCAAAGCTGTGTCTAATTATTTGGTTGGCAATCAACGGCACAGCAGTATCATAATTACTCCTTATAATTCATTTTTACACCCCACAACAGCAACATCAAGCACCATGGGGTGTCTTAGTGGCCTTTTTTTCAAACTGTAAACCAACATAAACCATTGTGAGAAGTGCCAATCGGGGATGAAGCTGGGTGATTTACTGTGTTTATTAATTGTAAAAGCCCTGACTTCAGCTCGTAGTCTTGTGGAGTTGCAACACCAGAGCTCTGGAGAAAATCAATCACATCACTGTATTCAAGTCAATAATGGTTGTCTTGCCAAATTGTAATTTCTTTGTCATGTTTCATTCACATAATAAAAATTCCTATCGCAACTGTGAATTTTGCTCCCAGTTGATCAATCAGTGCTGCCTTGAGCTCAGCAGGAATTCACTATTCCATTTGTTAAAGGATTTATGCTGACCAGAGTTGTGGCTTTGCGAAACCTACAGTCATTGTGACAAATGACCTCCATGTTGCCAAACTGTCCTTAAACAAGAAAGTGTCTCTTTCCAGCACTGATCTGTATCTGACCTTGATCTCTGTGGCGGGAGCAACCAAAAAAGACAAATCTGTCCTTTGGGGGGGGATTAGTGGAGCACCACAAAATCTAAGTTTATGCAACAAACAGCCAAAACATCCTGCTTTTCAATTGAAGTTAGAAAATGCTTTGGATGTCTCTTTTTCTTGTTCCTCCAGGGTGTATTAGGGTTTTGCATCCCTGCTGTCACTCACTGTCACTGTCACGCACTCTACAAGGTTATGCAAGACAAGGGTGCAAAACATGTCAGCCCCTGAGAACCAGGCCGGAGCAGAGTAGGCCAACTGAGATTCCCTGACTGCTGCATCCTCTTGATACTATCACTTACAAACTTTGTATGGGAGGGAACTATAAGACATTCCTCAGTCATCTTGTTCACATCACCTCAGTCTATTTACATCTTGAATACTTTCCCTAACATGGAATATAAAATTCTTTGATTGATGCAATTTGCTGACTAGTTTTTCAGTCCGCTATCGGCGTTTTTAATTTTTTTATTTACGTACACTGCCATCATGACCAGGATTTTAAATCTCAGTGGGATTATATTATTATGGGATAATGAAGGTTAAATAAAATATCTTGTCATTATACAATTCAGTGTTTCCACTATCAGTTACCTCATATCACATAAATTAGAGGCTATTGGGAAGTGTAGTGAGTGCAAAAAGGTTTCGCAGATCAGCTATTGTGTCATCAATATACCTCAGCATTGTTAATTGAGAGCTTATTCTTAATAAACTATGTTAATGTTGTTTTGACTTATGTTATGTGAATTTATGTTTGAATGGAAACCCTTATTCTGTAAATTGACTAAAGAGTAAATGTGTAGCATTTCCTTCTCAAACATGATTACATGCTACATGCTGAATACACAATACTGACACCAGTGCAACACTTTTACAGCATTTACACAAATGTATTAGTTAGTTTGCAATGCTGAATAAGCTTTTGATTGATTAAGGATCGGCCAACATTGTCTTTATTATCATCATGCTAATGCCTGAATAAAAGCAGAGAGCAACATCTTTAGGTCATTCAAACTACATGTGAATCACTGGAATAAGAGGCTAAGCTATAATCGTCTCATTTACCCTTGAAATTCAATCTTAATCTAGGAGATCTCACTGAAAGCTCTTTCCATTCTCCAGTTCCTGAGTTTCTTTCCCACAAGTGAATAAGGTAATTCATTGTTTACGCCAGTACAATCACTCAATTTCCAAGTAATGAAGCACTCTTTCCACAGCAGACAATCAATGACTGGAAGTGTGTTTCATGTGTGTGTGCCTGAATATGCACGTGCATGGACAGGCCAAGGTAGATGCCTGCATGCATGAGTGTCATCCCATCATTTCGACACTTTTCTTTGAGGGATTCATTATTGGGATTAAAGGAGTTGGAGAGCAACACCAATGCCAAACACATGCCGGCAATTTGGCTTCCACATCAGCCAGGGAAATAAAATATATTATCAAACCATGAAACTAAATTGATTTATGGTCACTAAGACTTGATTCAGTCTGGTTTTGACCGTGTGGTTCCATGATTAGCTGTGCTTTTACCTACATTGACTGTCAGGGCATTTATAGCAAGATTTCGTCTCACATTGATTAAGGGTATTAGGTTAACGTTTACATGAAACAGTCTAAACCAAAGGCATATAGGGGGATTAAATGTTGGATTATCCTCTTTATTTCAAAAAGAATATCTAGACTCAAATACCGACTCCAGTAACATTTGGCTTTTTCCCCTTTTAAATAAATGTGTCATATTTGGTAACCAGATACCATAATAATATATGTGTATACCACCGTGACTGTATTTCAATACAATGCTGCCTAAACCTCCTTTACAGTCTCAATCAGAGCAGTAAATCAGCAGGTCAACAGTATTATTGGACAAGATATGAAAGCAATTACTTTTATGAGTTGCAGGTCAAAGCAGTGATTTCACAGAGCAGAGAGTTATGAAGTTTGGGTGGGAAGAAAGGCCATGCTTCCAGCAGCCGCAGGCAGCTGTAGATCAGTCTCACAATGAGATCTGACCTACATGCCTGTGGCTGACAGACGAAGGAATCATTAAAATCTCCAGCTGTCTGGATGTTTGACAGACATTGAAGTTCGTACCAGGTTTATCATCCTCCAGAGTTTTCCCTATATGAACTTCAAATCGCAAACACAAATTACCTCTGCGTTGCCTGGGTGATGTACAAATGTTTAGACTTTGGATTGAAAAAGTATAGCAATGCGTTTTTAGCACAGCCTTTACTGCCATGCATGCACATTTTGTTTGCAAAGGAAATTAAAAAGAAAAAAAACATTTTTGGCCGTTGAATACGTTCCTTTTCTGGGAACTATATTTTAATCAAATCTTCTTTTGTTTTTTTAATAGTTTTAGTTCTTCTTACATGAGATGTACATGTTGTTTCTATTCTTTAACGTGTTTCCAATGAAGCCATTGTTCTTTTGTTATTGTACAGAAGTTTGTGCAAAATAAATCCAGTAAGATTTCAACAACAAAAGCTGATGTATGCAATATGTTGATATGGCAGACAGATATTCATTTTTTATTTTTTTTCATTTCCCTTTATGCCTCTTGGCATGTAAGGCAGCAACAAAAGTCTTCCACTCCTGTCTGTCCTGGGCGAGTCGCTGGATGGTGGGTGCCCCATGAGTGGTTTAGGCTCTGCATCTCCTTCTCCACAGTTCTTCTCCATGTGTTTCTTGGTCGGCCTCTTTTTCTTTTCCCTTCTGGTGTCCAATGTGAGGCTGTTCTTGTAATATCAGCAGGATCTTTTCTCAACACATGTCCTATCCATCCCCATCTTCTTCTCATTAGTATGGTCTCCATGCATTCTTGTTGGCATTTGTCATACAGTTCTTCATTTGAAATGGTGTTTGGCCAGAAAATGTGCAGTATTCGTCTTAAACTCTTGGTGTGGAAGGTTGATAGTCTGTTGAGGTCTTCTTGTGTCATTCTCCAGCATTCAGAACTGTACAATAGGGTGGATAAAACACAGCTCCGATACAATTTAAGTTTGGTCTTGGTGGTGTACTGCTGTGACCTCCATATGTTATTCAGTACTTTGACAGATATACTGTGTGAATAATCAAGGACTTTAATGCTCTACATTGACTTTAGCAGATTATATTTTTCCTACACCACGTGTGGCTTACTGGTGCAGAAAAGAGGGTTACAAAATGAGTTGCAGTTTCTTTATTCAACATGCTGAAACAGGATATTAAATGTTGATGTTAACTGTGAGTCACATTTACTGTAGAACTTTCTTTTACTCAAACAATGAAACCTGGCACATTCAGGATGGAGTATGAAAAGGGCAGTTACAGTACAAAGAAGGTCATACAAATGTGGAAGTCAACCAATACTAATCTGGGTAAGGTAATCACTTTCATGTAACTAAAATAAGTGTGAAAGTTGCCTACAATGACTAAAGATTTAATACATTTTTAACAAATTAGATTTATTTTATTCTCAGAAGCCTTCCTAATCAAAAAGTTCACCTATAGCTGGAATCATATCAAAATTAAAGCAACTTCATCTGCTAACAATTCTGTGGCCATTTCAATAAACGCTTCAACTCTTCAACCTATAGGCAACTAAATCAAAATAATCAAAATAGTTCTCTCCTGCCAAAAACATAAACTACGACAAACTAAAATAAGTCTCAGAATGCCTGAAGTCAGCAGGCCCAACCAATGTCAGTTGCTTTAGCTCTATGGAGCCTTTTAGTATGTGTGTTTTGGCCAACCTCACAACATTTTTGCCAGTATGAACTGGATTGTGAAAGACATTTAGAAAAACACAACTCAACAATTTGTGCCATGATACAGTTGTGCAGAAATGTAAGGCCCGTGTTCTGCACGGCGATCTGCAGTGTCTGCCAGGCTGCTGTTCAGCTAAATCGCTTTTCTTTTACTATGTAGAGTCAAAATGGAATATGCAACTACTCCACACCCCTGAACCAGTTTAAATGCTAATGAATATCTGAGTTTTCTGGACCTTCCGTGAGACTAATTGTCCTGCACTCGTTACCATTTCAGCAACATGACAGCACTTTACATTTGTTGAATTCAAGGCAGTTGTTCTACTAGTGTGTGCCCCGAATGTCTTGTTAATCCGCTCAGACAATTGCAGTATAGTGGACATAGTGGTAATGGAGTAAACTTGTCACTGCATTGGAAAACAGTGGACATGTGTTCACTTATTGGCTCGCTTTGTGTTTCCCTTGGCCAAGACCTCATGCTATGTTGTCCCATCAGGCTATTCCTGTCTGAAATTATTGCTGGCTTTCTCTCCCCCTCTGTTTCTCTCTCTCTCACACACACACACACACACACACATACATGTATACACTATATCAAAAACCACATGGCTCCGTTTCTAGCTTTCATGTGTGTGAAATGCTGCAATGTGTTGACACGAAGTCTAAGGTTTGCCCACAAAATGAGATACAATCAGTTATTGTGACATTTTAATTAGAAGCATCACTTTATAAGCATTTACAGTAATAGATACGAGTATAAATTACTGGCACAATAGATGTAAAAGCATAATAAGACCCAGCAAGAGCAGGGAACGCGCAAAGAGATGTACCGCCCAAACATTAGAACAAAGGTGAGTCATAGGCTGCAACTCTGTCTCCTAAAAATGACGTTCCCCCAAAACTAGAATGCATTCTCAATTACGTTTGACTATAAAAGATATGTTGATTAGAAACGTATTTGTAATACGTCAAACACAAACGTAATCAGGGAGAAAATATGTTTATGGTCAAACGTAATTGAGAATGCATTTTAGTTTTGGGGGAACGTAATTTTTAGGAGTCAGGGCTGTATTTTTTATTTTTGTATCCATGACGCCGAAACAAACTGAGATGATTCAGTAAATGAAAGTCATTAAAAGCACACATCAGCGTTGCACTCTTTAAAACTTGATGGTGACAAGATGGGAACAACACTTCAAAGCAGCGGTTGCTGTTTGTGTTCACATCTGTTTTTGCTTGTATGTGCGTGTTTACTTTGTAATGACTAGAAGGGTCATATTTTTTGGATTTTCTCATTAATTCAATAAGTACAGTAATAATTGAGCAATAACTGAATCACAGTTGAGTCTGATTATCATACCACGCCTACACCAGTGTAACTGAATGGAGTGGACTGGCCCTTTTACGTTTTCTTTTTTCTTGCTTAGATTCTTGCTTTCTTGTTTTGGAGGACTTTTAAATGACCATGTCTCAGTAAAGCTATGTGCTAAAACAACAACAACAACAACAATTTTTAATGAATAAATGCATAGGTCATGTAAGATGTATAAGAGTCTTTTTCTGCAGTGCACCAATTCTGCAAGTGCTCATCTTTGCTTTTTCCAGGACATACATTTCAATGTCACTTTGTTGTGTACTGTGTTTGCTAGCTGAAAAACTAAATGTGCAGAAGCTACTTCATTCTCCACTTGCTGTGCTGCTGTCATCAAATTCACCCGTCACCGACTAATTCCTTCATATGCAGTCTGTAGTTTCGTGTGTGACATTTGTCAACATGTCAGCGGTCAAAGCGGTGTGTCAGTAACATGTCAGTCACATCCCACCATCCATCTTCTTTATAGTCATCAGCTTAGATCACGTCTACCCTTGCTTTCATGTTTGTGTGTGAGTGTGTGCAAGTCGCTGGATGTTAATGCATGCATACATTATCCCCTGTGGTGGGTTTCCAATAAACTGCTGGGCTACTAGCGAGGTTAGAGGCCAGTTAATCCCAGCTCCAACCCAAACACCCGTCCAGCTGCTTATCTGACAGAAAAAGGAGAGAAAGTGTGGGTCATGCAGTTAGAAAAGAAAAATAGTGAGATGTTGCTCTTCCCTGTGCGTGCATTCACACATCCATCTATGTGTCTGCAGACAACATGCTGTCAGTTAAAACTGAGCTGGACCGCGGCTGTAAAGTGCAGCTCATGTGTGTCCATCCTGACAAAGATAATTAACGCCTCAGTTTTGCGTTAGCAGCCGTAATGAGAGTGGAGGAAAATTGTATCCTGTCATTTCCAGAAAATGTCTTTGTGGGCAGTTCCTTCTCTCTGGAGGTTTATTCACTTCCAGTGGGCTCATTTTCAGATGGAGGGAGGAGAGCAGTCTACTTAGCACAGCTCAATTTCAACTTGTCGATTTGACAATTGGCACAGCAGGAAGACGTAGGTAGAAGTGCAGTCAGCGGTGCAGGCGAGAACGTTTCAGCCATGTGTTTCCTGTTCCTTCTTTTCTTTATGTAACAGCATGTGTTTGAATATTTATAGTAGTTCTGATGTGCTCAAATGGTCTTCACTCCCTGTAGTTTCTCACTAATCACAGATTATAGAGAGTTCATAAACTTCATGAGAAATTAAAACCATCAGGCCAATAAGTGGCACGGTAAAACAATTGTGCATTTCTTTTGATTGGAAGCCAGTGAAGACCTCATTACACAGTGAATCAATCAAGACTATTGTTTATGGTTCCACGGGGGAAATATACCCAAGACTAATAACCAGACCATGCTAAGCCACTGAAATCAAACAGTGTTTGTTGGTTTGGAGAGCTCTATCCATTGCTCCCTCTGTTCTCCCCCCATCCCCTTCCCCACATATCCCTTAAGTCCCTCTTGCTGTTTCGGGAGGGATCATGTCCAAGATTGACGTTTGCTCTTACTCACTCGGCAGCTTCTCTGGAAGTGAATCACCCCGTTTTGGCTCATGAGCAGCCGCTGACTCTGGTATATGCAACTGCCATTAACCAAAGGGAGCTCCAAAGGGTCACATAATGAAATGAAGGCACACAATCTTCTACAAAACTGTTAAAAGAACAGAGGGGCAGCTGTCAGAGCTTTAGGTCTTAAATTCAAGTTTCCTTCTCTTTATAAAGTGTGAAAGGATAACTCCAGTTTACTTGGATCGTACTTTATTACTTTTGGCCATTGTCTCTATCGGGTCTGGTAACATTTTACTCACCAAAGTAAGGACTTAAGGAACTTATGTTGTATATAATTTGCCTGAAGTGAAAACAGACAAATACGCCTAACGTATTATATACGCCTATACGGATTTTCAAACTGCTTGTGTTTTTGCAATGTCACAGAGTTCCCACATCTCAGCAATATGTGAGTACAATCGTATCATCTTCCAAAGGGATGATGGCCAAAACTGCAATAATAATGAGATAGTCCTGAAAAACAACACCATCAGTTGTTTCAGCAAATGCACCAAAATGACATTATCTCTTCGCCCTAGTGAGCGTAACAATTAGCTCTTGCCCATCTGGAGCAACGTTCAGATAGTGTGACGGTTAAAACATGGCAAAACATAATTTGATCTACTTCACAAACTTGCACGGTCTTTTATTACCCTGGTTCAGATTCAAACAAATGTTAAGGACATTAAGTACATACAGATCACAAGACAGAGCCAGCTGTGCTCTCAGAGGGACTAAAGCCTGACAGTGACATGGTTCCCCCTCCAAATATCCTGATTTTACCCCGAGCAAATGTGATACCAAGAAGTCTGGAATTCTTATCAGTCTTTGGGGAAGACTGAACTAGAGCATATTACCAGAGACATTTTCTCTCTGACTCTTCTTTCTCGGTCTCTCTCAGCACTGCCTCCTGTTTGTGATGGATGAGGTCAACTTAGACCGCACAGAAAGAAGCAGAGCTGCCACTGAAGAAAGACACGAAAAACTGACTTCATTTCTTTACATGTTCAGAGAATGTCACAGGAACAGAGGCCTTTGAGCTGAAAATCAGTTGTATAATTGAAGACAAAATGAGAACAAATCTATTCTTTTCTCCCCTCTGTTTCATCACACAATTATAACAAACCAACTTTCTCTCAGTCGTAACAACTTTGCTTGTATCAACAATCTAAGTCATACTCCCAAATGTGGATAATACATTTATAATGAATGTGAAATCAGGTTCGACGATGAACTAAAACAAAATGTGCTGCTGTTTTGTTTTTCTAACCCCAAATAAAGTCTGTGTTTCAACCACATACATAGAGAGAAAAACATTTGTCTCACTGCAGCTACTGGCCAACTCCCTGTGGGTCTTTCTGCTCCTCTCCCCATGTGAAATCCTGAGATTTTTCTTCAAAGCTGTAATCCTATACAACAGGACAGAATAGCTCATTGTTTGGGACAATTGCTCATTCACAAGCTCATAGTGTGCTTAGTCCAGATATGCAGCTATAATCCCCCCTGGACAACAACTGGATCCTATAAACTAGCGAATAGTGCCCGTCACATGGTAGTTTGTTTTTCCCACATTCATATAATAACAATTTGTGAATTGTGTGACCACAAACTGATATTATCACTCTTAGAAATGTAAATAATGAGCCATTTTTAATTCATACACACTCAGTGAGTAATATGAAATTACTTATTGTGAAGACACTTTAAATTGTCATTATGCGATTCATCTTCAGGACCTGAATCTTTGTTTTATGAGGTGTAATGCCATTTGTTTAAATATAAACTAGCTATTCAATATTAATTGTAATTACCTGAGATATACATCTTAATTGTTTCAATGTCTATGCTTCTAGATATTTATGATAAGAGCAGATTTTGGTATTTTTGTCATAAAACAGTCAGTAACATGATGTAACACATCGTACATTTTTAGTTCCTATACTTTTGCTCCATTTACTTTGAAATATGACGTCCTCCAGGGAATTATTTGATGTGCTTTTGAGCATTTAGGACTTGGAAAATCATGACAGCTGCAGTCCTCATCTCTTCGCTCAAGAGAAAAAAAACAGACTGAGATGGAAAATGTGTCTCTCCCACAGTTTCCAGGTCTCATGTCCATCAAGGTGAGAGAGGTGGGAGGGACTGAAGAGTGAAGGGAAGTAAGAGTAGGTGTGTGGATGCAATATATATGTAAGATACTTCCAACTGTGTTGCAACATTGTGCAAAGAGTTTGTTTCTGTCATTCCCACTGAACAAGCAAGTTTATGATCCACTGACGAGCCTGTCTCATTTATATCACCTCCTTTTCCCCACAGCGTGTGTGTGTGTGTGTGTGTGTGTGTGTGTGTGTGTGTGTGTGTGTGTGTGTGTGTGTGTGTGTGTGTGTGTGTGTGTGTGTGTGTGTGTGTGTGTGTGTGTGTGTGTGTGTGTGTGTGTTTGTTTCACCGCGCTGGAAAATATGTGAGAGCTCATGTCACAGCAAAATAATGTCTGCATCTGGATAAAGTCTCTCCGTCCTCTAAACAAAACAACATGGCTCTCATTGTGATGTTTTTTTTATGTTGAGTAATTTATCATGCCTCAACACTTTTTGGATGTGAAAGCCTCCAAGAGCTTATAGACTAAATAACCTGCCACATGGCAGGAATTTGGAAAGTCATTTTTTCCCTGCAGGCTTGTTCCTCATTACTAATCTATGTCATTATAAACACTTTAGCTTTTTTCTATAAAGATTTTTGATTCACAGGTGATATGACTCACCAGAAGCAACTCTTGGCAGAAGTACAAAAACAACCTCTCAGCCTCTCCAGTTGCCACTCCAGGAAAATGACGGGAGGAGCAACAATTAAATGGATAAATAGTGAGAGTAGATATTAGAATTATAGATTAATATTGTTGTATTACATATACAAATGGATATAAATGGTAAAAGTGAATGCAAGCAAGCTTGCAAACGTCGCTGTCACCTGCATGAGCCAATGTCCAAATACATTTTTTGGGGAGCACAAATTATTTCAAAATGTTAAAAACACAAAAGGATCTGTTTGAGATAATGGCCACAGACAATATTTGGTATTTAAAAAGAATAAAAAAACGATGAAAACTTAAGCACTGCACAGTGTTTTTGCACTCTCTACACATGTCCACACAAACTAAAATCCAGTTCCCCTGAAGTTTCAAATCTGGATGCACTTAGGAAAACCAAGAGCCGTTTACATTGCAATCAAAATACTGTTTAGATGTCTCAGTCATGAGAACTGGCACATTGCCACCTCTACTTTGGATGAGCTGAATAATTGATTGCAGGTTCTAATTTAGAGAAGCTTAAAATCGTTTCCCTACATGGCAGGAATTAGGCTGAGGGTTCGTAACTATTCAACTGTCATTTTTAATTTGTCAGCACAGCAGCATCGGTATGAAAAAAGTTATTGCCTTGCAGCACTTTAATACGTATTGATGCTTTCATTTTTCCGCTTTGACTTTTCAAGTGTAGTCTCCCGTTTTCTGTTGTTGATGAGGATGTTAAATGTGGTTACGGAATGACATTTAATGAAATCAACAGAGAAAAGATATAAATTGCGGCATTTATATAGCCACAAATTAGACATGAAGGTGCTGGTCTGACCATCGGCAGCAATTTGGGGTTCAGTGTCTCGCCGAAGGACGCTTTGACATGTGGAGCTGAGGATCGAACTGCCAACCTTGTGATAAGAAGATGGCCTGGTCTACCTCCCAAACCACAGCCAATAAGATGTACACCTGACAGCCTGCCAAGCGTTTCCCTCAACAGGAGATAGAGTTTCACAGAGCGTGTGGAGTCTTAATCCTCATTGACATCAACATTATCAAAATGGACTCCACCTCACTTGTAATATTGCCTTCATAATAAATGTGCCAGTAATTTGGCATATTTATTTGACTCAACTTATTGTACAAACCATCACAAACGACTAACGTATGGTTCAAGTTCAAATTCAGAAGATCTATCTAAATATTTGAATGTTGACATTGTGTTTCTCAGGAAGACTGCCATCTCACAATACTTTTCTCCGTAATGCTTTTCTTTAATACAATCTCCAACTCTCCAGATGTTCAGTATTATATCCTTATTCGTTCCAAGTTCCAACTAAGCACAATATTCACTGGTGAGGACTTAAAGAATGACTGATTGTGAGGATGTATATGTCGGTTCAACACCACAGCCTGGGTCTTTGGTAATGTCCTGAAAACCAGTCAGAGTGCAAAGCAGAGCTGGTGCTCAGTGGCCAACGTGAAACTGACTTTTTCTTCACTCTTTGTCTTTATTTATACACATAAATAGTCAGACACCCATCGACTTAATTATGGGATTTCTTTAAATCACTGTCCAACAAGTGATTTCACTGTGATCAACTCTGATTAAAACCAGTGATGACTCATGTCTGGTTAACTCACTTAATAAAGCAAGTTCTGGGATTTAAGTCAACGAAGAAACTTGCAGTATTGAGAAAATCAAAAACACTTTTAATTTGCTGGATACATTAGAAACGACACTGTGGCAGTGGATTCAAACAAGCCGTGACCACATGAAATCCTGTTCTATGTGCACAGAAGAAAAGCTCTTACAAACTCACATTTTTGAATGTGACTGACCCCAAGCAAGCCCTGTCATGTGTGTGGACTTTTAAGCTTTTGAAAAAAAGTGTGTGTGTGTATGTGTGTGTGTGTGTGTGTGTGTGTGTGTGTGTGTGTGTGTGTGTGTGTGTGTGTGTGTGTGTGTGTGTGTGTGTGTGTGTGTGTGTGTGTGTGTGTGTGTGCAGCAGGTGAGGACTGATCTTACAGTAACTGAGCCCCACCCAGAACCTTTCTGCCCTCATAAAGGAACTCCTTATACCTTTGAGATGTTGATGTTGAAATAACTCTTTTCAAGACAGCCAGAAAGAAAAAACAAAAGATGACACTGATGCTTAAACTAATAATGGCTACAACCATTTGATGTAACTTTTCTGTAAAACCTGTGTAGTTAAATAGCAAACGTACAACAGATAACAGTGGTGAAAAGTGTATACTGACTTTTCTGTCATCTAAACCTGTAAACCTGATTCATTCTCTTCTCTCTGGATATTTTCTACACACATTTACCGAAGAACTTAGAGACAATGTCCTCAAAAACATCTGCAAATATCTGTTTTACACATTGCAGGCATAAATTACTCTAAATTGGAAGAGGAAATGTAAAAGTATGTTAAATCACTGAATCCAGTTGTCCTTTATGTTGCTGCTGTTGGACTGCTCCGCTGTTTCATTCAGCCTCATGAATCTGCTATCCTGCTCTTCCCCCTACTGTACAATTATGGGATATCAACCTAAAGTCTACATTGTATGCTTTGGGCTGAAGGTATAAGTCAATAGTTTTAAATAATTGTTTTTATCTTTATTTATATGTGGCTAAACTTCAAACTACAACAAGAATAATTTATTTTTGACCTTGTGCATTAAACTCAAATGGACTCGCTGCTCCATCCTCTGTTACATACTTCAATAATATCCATACCGCTGCCTTGATTACTTTAATTCAAGGTCAGCAGTCCAATTAGCCTCTATTATATGTGCATCGATCATTCTTTATATTCTAATAGCCAGGCCATAATCTCAATTAATTACCTTTGGAGTCTGTTTATGTCTACTACGCTTCAAAACAGACCCAAGGGGAAACAACATAAAGAGCACTATAAGCTGCTTGCTTTCAAAAAATGAAAGTATTGATTAAAGCCTCTGATGTCCGTGCAGCATTGAAGGCAATCGAGCAAAAGAGTGGTTGTAACAAAATGTGCATTGCATTTTAAAGACATTCAAATAGGTGGGTATTCATGTGCATTGATCTTCCTCAGATAAGCTCCCTGTTCTGACTTCAGGTTGCTTTTATTGTAGGCTATGTTTAAGGTCAAGCATGACCAGAATACTCTGCTATAGCCCTGGGCAATAAATACACTGCTGGGCCCCAATTAACCCCACTCTCCCCAATTAATACAGATTTTCTATGCAGGAGTAGCCTACTACCTGTCCCCAGATAAATAGATTATTTTAGGATTATGCAACATAAACACAAAGTGCAGTTCAGTGATAAATATCCTGGAACTCTTTTAAAAAGCCTATGACCCTCTTTAAGAGAGAACCTCAAGCAGGACTCAATCTTCTCATGTTAGCTGATTTTGTATGTGGTAAACGTATGACATTACCTAAATCGTTTGACACACTGTACATTTGAAGCTTTTTGTTTTGTTTCTTTAATAAAGGCTCACTGTTTCAATTCAGAAGTAGTTACAAACAGTTGCTTTGCAGAATACCAGAGCATGTGGAAATACCCTCGAATAAAGAGGCCATCACGTATCTCACAGAGATGGTGAGCAGAAAGTTGTCTCCATTTATGAGATATGTAAAACAAAAAAAACATCAGTTGTAAATTAGGCGCTAAGTGTGTCTCCGCCCACCGCTGGACAAACCGGAAGTTTAGCTGTTGTTGTCACACTGGAAGAAAATGGCTGCTGCTCCGACTTTTTTTCAATGAAGACACTGATATTTCAACTTAATTTGGTTTTCTTGCATTGGAGCTACAGTCGACCGCTATGCAATCTAGAAGGCAAGTCCATCCTGTTCGTTGAGATTGACGTCGCTTGGTCGGTTTGTGTCTCAGACGACGTAACATCATTAGCGTAGCTGGTAACTTACAGCTTGCACACCAGGAACGAGCTAGCATGCTAACGTTAGCCGCGTTAGCCCCAACGGTCAGGCATCAACGAGCTTGTTGCTACTCAGCCACTATGTTGACTGAGCTCACAGTCATCACAGATCCACAACCTGAGCCACACAGTTGTATCGACTCGGAGACATGTTGTGCATGTAGTCACTTTGCTCGAGCATTTAAAGTACACGCAAAGCATGAAACAACTGAGATTAAACAGTTTCGTCTGTCAGTCATCTGGCATTTGATCGAGTGCCATCCAGGCTATTTGGCTCTGCACTGTCCTATTACCACACCGAGAGTATCTGTGTTGATTCATCTTGTTATCTGCGTTTGTGTGACCGTGCTGCGTGCATTATGCCTTCTGTGTTGTTGTGCAGGGTGTGAATGGTCACTTTAGGAAGGTGACAGTGTGGGGCAGAAAGGACAGCATCGTCTACCCTCACTCGCATTGGAGCTGGCGGTGGACCACAATGGTGAGTTTCATCTCCTCCAAGTCATATATACAGTGGACATCCACAGTGGTGTTTCGTAGTGTACCAGTTAAAGCATTCAGCCAGAAACCCTCACCAGGGCTTGATCCCCTCTCTACCAATGAGGGAGTTTCCATTGTGACTCATCTGTTCCACTTTGCTCTTATTCCCCAAAGCAACAAGTTTTGGAATATGCATTGGATCGAGCCGAGGTAAAGAAAAAAGTTATTTCAGTCTTTCTGTGTTTGTATGAAGAGAAATGAATAGCATGTACTCCCATGTATCCCTGTGCACGCATTTACATGCACGATGTTAGTTAAGCACCATCTGTCCCATCATCCACTAATACGGTGTATTATCTGTTATTCAGTACATTGTTGAAAGTGCTCGACAGCGACCAGCCAAAAGAAGAATTTCATCCGGCGGGAGGAAGAGTTTGTATCAGAAGCTCTATGAGCTGTACATAGAGGAATGTGAGAAAGAGCCGGAGTTAAAGGTTTGTGTTATGCAACTTGACTCTCAGTTATGACTAGGTAGTTATGGGCATGCAGCAAAACCTTGTTCATGTCAGTCTGTTGGGAAAGAGTGGGGAAACATGGGGTTTTCAGGACATTAAACTGTATTGATAACGATTTTTAAACATGCACGCATTTTCCAAGTACATCAACCTGAAAGAATAGTGTCATTTTTTTAAACTAATAGGCTCAGAACAGAATGTCAAAGTTCGCTCCTGTGTTGTTTACTGCTTAACAACTGCAAGAGGGAACCAAGTGGTTGTTAAGTAGTAATGCTGTCAGATCTATTGGTGTTTGATTAGTAATTGTAAATGCTGTACATCAACATTAAGAATATAAAGTCAACATTTGTCAAGTCTTATAAGTAATCATTATTGCCTTTTAATGATTTACTGAAAAACACAACAATTTGCAGTCCTTGTGTGTCACGTTTTAACAGCATAATGTGGATGAAATGCAATAATGTACTTTTCTGACATAGATGAGCCGTGGTTATAACATCGTGAGAATTGTATTGCTATTATGTAGGATTTCTCTCTTATGTGTGTGTTTTTTGTTCTTCTGAAGAATTTGAGGAGAAATGTGAATTTACTGGAGAAGCTGGTGTCTCAGGAGTCCGTATCATGTCTGGTGGTCAACTTGTACCCTGGGAATGAAGGCTATTCTTTAATGCTCAGGGGCAAAAATGGATCTGGTAAGAGAAGACAACGAAGCAATGAATAGCTACGTCCATCCAGTTGTGTTTTTCTGATCCGTGTACCACAATCGTCTCATCTGTAACAATCGTGTTTTGTGTTGCTCTCTAGATTCTGAAACCATCCGTCTGCCATATGAAGAAGGAGAACTCCTGGAGTACCTAGATGCGGAGGAGTTGCCTCCTATTCTGGTGGATCTGTTGGAGAAATCGCAGGTGTGTGTACGTGTTTATGCACATATACAAATGTACATATGCACAAATCATTTGACCATTGAATGTGAGGTAGTAATGCAGGTATTGTGACGCATACTCAAAAGCTTCAGACGGGTTTCATATTTATGTCTTGAATGTATAAAGAGATGTTAGAATAGTTTCTTTTTTTCCTCAGTTATTTTGCAATTATCTGTTGGTTTGACGTCCGCCATGTGCTATTTGTCTCAGGTGAACATCTTCCATTGTGGCTGTGTAATAGTAGAGGTGAGAGACTACAGGCATTCTGGTAGTACCAAGATGCCCACCTATCAGAGCAGACACATCCTGCTGCGGCCAACCATGCAGGTAAACCAGTAGAATACATGGCAATCCTCTCACAAAGTGGAAAACAAATACTCTAATACTGTTTGATTATGACCTGGAATGAGTGAGAAAGAAACTTACCATTAACCTTTAACGTAGAAAAGTTGTTCATCTCTGTGTTTTTGCCCTGCAGACTCTGATCTGTGATGTCCATGCCATGACTAGTGACCACCACAAGTGGACGCAGGTAAAGTGTCACTATCTCAATGAGAAACAAAAGAATAAACCTGACACCTCACTGTCTTGATTTGCCCTTTGCCTTGGCTAATAAACATGTACATGACCAGAATAGTAATAAGCATCAGCACATTGCACAGGTGTTTTCTGTAGCCTCTGTTTTTTGTTTTTTTTTGCTTTAGGATGACAAATTACAGCTGGAGAGTCAGTTGATTTTGGCCACAGCTGAACCTCTGTGCCTGGACCCCTCCATTTCTGTCACCTGCACAGCCAACCGGCTGCTCTACAACAAACAGAAAATGAACACTCGCTCCATGAAACGGTACTTCGCACGCTCCTCCGCTCACTTTTGAGTCCAGTCACGCACGCGAAGGAAAATGCTCATTTGTGTTTCTTTTCTTTCTGAAATGGAAGACGTGGAAATGAAAAGAACAAGTCAGTGAATGAAGCGAACGCCTTGATCATTTTGACACGTGTACCTCATTTGTATCGTAGGTGTTTCAAGAGGCACTCTCGAGCTGCACTGAACAGGCAGCAGGAGCTTTCCCATCTGCCACCACAGCTACGACTCTACGACTACCTGCAGAGGAGGAAGGAGAGGAAACCTGCTCCTGCCGCTGACCTTAAGATCTCAAAGATCGGAAACGTAAGTAGTCAACATGCCCACGATTTAACGAGCGTGTGTGTGTGTAGTGTACATATACGCAGATAAGACGAAGTTGACTGAGGCTGTATACTATTAAGTTGATTTTCTCTCACATGATGACAATTGTTTACCTAATCATCCACCCGCCAGTCTATCTATCACAACACAGATCACATTGAAATAAAACTTGAGGAAATGTGTTCAGTCATGTTAAAACGTCTGATTTCATAGTGATCATCATCAGTTCTGCCACTTTTCTCTTCAGGCCTATTGTTTACTACCGTTGAGCATAGGTCAATGCATGCTGGAGTAGTGCTCATACCTCTTTTTTTCTTTCTCTCTGCGACGGTCGTTGCTTCTCGGCGGTCACCACTTGCAGTGTGTTGACATGTGGAAGCAGAGCAACTGCCAACTAACTGTACCGAAGGAAATTGATGTAAGTAGCCCAATGGTCCTCTATAACACGGTCACTTAAACACTTGAGCCAACACCACTTAAAACCCACTCAACTCATAGCTTGGCAGTGATAATGTCGGGCGTAACGAACCAGATGGAATTGTTGGTTGTGTTGCTTTAGGTGGAAAAGTATGCTGTGGTGGAGAGATCTCTGCAGTTGGAGGACTCTCAGCCCACTACTGTGATCTGGCCTGCTGAGGTAAGTGTGACAGCAGCATTAACACTCTGAGGGTACAGAACAATGCTGGACTGTTTGCTGCTATTAATAAGAAGAGAGTAGCTGTGTGTAATGCTTTATAGGGGAAAAATGTCCCCCCCTAGCATTAGTTTAGTTTGTTTAGTGTTAGCAATGAGAAAAGTGTGAACGCAGAAAAGATAGCTCCCATGTGAACGGTCAACCTTAAACAGATTAATTTTTGATGAACCACGAAACGACCACAGAATTGCAGTAAGTGTGCTGGGCATAAACATTCTTCATCCCCTTATGTAAGTCAGTGAGTCCACGGGTAATGTTTTCTGGGTGCTGGGCCCTCAGGCAGTTGGCGCTAGGCCAGTTGCTAAAGCGAGCGTTACTGTTTGTGACTACCTGTTGCGCAATAGTTTGACTTTCCCTGTGCGTTCTCCCCGGCTTCTCTTCTCTCTCCTTCCTCTTCTTTTTGTCGTCAAACATTGTCATTAGAGAAAGTCAAAAAAGTTCATGGAAAACCAAAGTCAGCGCTACTTTTTACATCTTTCATGTGCTCCGTTTTTTTTTTAACAGCACTTTTCAGCAACATTTCTATGACTCGCGCGAATCTGTTTCATTCAGTTGTCCGTGTCCACTTTCTTGACACAGGAAGTTGTAGATGACTACACATTTGAGTGTGAAGTTGGGGGCCAACCCCAGATGACCAAGGTGTCTATCTTCCAGTCGATGGGAGACCCGCTGGTGTATGGGAAGATCTACTGTGCTAAAGAACCAAAAGCCGAAGAGGACAGCTCAGATCTAAAGCTCATACATTCCCCGTAAGGACGCTCTGTGATACAAACTTAGTATACTGAGACTGAATTTGAAATGCCAGCCTGAATTCACTCGTCCTTGTCTCTTTTTTGTCTCATTCACAGCTTCCTCATAGGCTCCAAGATAGATGCAGATCGGTGAGTCAACGCGTTTGCTTTTGATGAGACTAATCCTGTCAAATGATCTGCTTTTTTAGGGACATGCTGTTGGGAGAGCGTGCTATAAATGATGTGTTATGTCTGTTTCATAGGTTTCTGACTCAGTACAAAGGAGTGTATGAGAGCGACGTGAAGTGTGAGGTCAAGATGTCCCATAACTCAGGCAGCGTGGGACAGGGGCCTCTCTCCCCGAGCAAGGATGAGGTAAGTTCTGCCTTGCTTTGATGTAGGAAAAAGTTTGAGGTTGCTCCAAATTTACGGAATTTCCTTTTGAATAGAGTTTGAAAATACTTGACACCTCAACAGCTTCAGCGTACAGTGGTGCTTCATCTTACTTTATCTGGTTTTGTTTTGCCCAAAAGAAGAAAGGATTCAAATCCCTCAATAAATTAACTTTTGCAGAATTGCTTTTTGAAGTATATTTAATGAGCACTTCTGACAAACTGGTTCACATGTCATCTGCAGGGTGATGGTGTTTCTCCACTAGTCCAGACGTCTGTTTTAGGAAAAGGAGTGAAGCACCGCCCCCCTCCCATCAAACTGCCTTCTGGATCAGGCAACAGCTCCTCAGGTACACCGGCTATGTTTGACAAAGATGAATGGGCGAACAACATGTGGTGGCGCTGCATAATCCCTGAGAGCAGGCTGGTAGAAAACAGACCCATTTGTGTGAAGAAATTTGAATGAACCATGTTCACTCCCTTTCTCGTGGGGTTAGCTGGAAGGAATTCTGGAGATTGTAGAAAATCGTAACCCAAAGTAAACTAGACAGATTGGGGGGGGGGAAAAGGGTGCAACCAAACGGTAAATGTCAAAACAAAATCTCTGGACTGCTTCAAACATCGTACTCTGGTTACCTTTATCCAGACAGAGTTTAGTTTTCCTTACATGGCTAGCATTAAGACCGCTGGACAAGACTATAAAGTTATTGGATATGAAGTCATATGGTTATATAGTGATATTCAATGTGACAGGCTCGGTTTAGGTTTGCCTTCTAACCGGGATGGATCCAGATCGATTCAATACTCCCTGTTTGTGGTATTGAAAAGGGAGCCGTACATATTTCAACTCTTTTTTTTTTTCTCTCTCAGGTAATCTATATAGTTCACAAACCACCAGTGGTCTACTCAAGTGTCCTACGCCCCCTCCAGCCAAAAGCCAGTCTCTGAACAGGAAGCACTCCATGGAGCTGAGCCAGGTGGGCCTGCTGTCACCCGCCTCCCTCTCTCCCATGGGCTCCACTCAGAGTAAGTATCGCTTAGAGTCCAACTAACTGTTGTGCGAACAAATTGTACCGGATTGTCTTGCGTGAGCTCTTGTCCAGCCTCCCAAGTCTGGACATTTTTTTGGCAAATTATGAAAAATTACCTTGATAAGGTTCCAGGTCTTGAGAAACACAGAATATTGCATCAGTACAAGCACAACAGCATTATGTATTCTGACAAAAAAACTGCTGTTTAGCAAATTGCCAGATAAAGAGGTGAAGTTTTGACATGAAAGAGACTCTTCAGCTGTTATTTCATGTAGCTATTGTTGGAAGTTTGCAGAAAAAATGTATCGTCTAATCAAGCACTGAATTGTTAACCAAAATATATCACCGGCTGAAAGCACCTCTCTCTGTCTTCTGCATCGTTTTGTCTGTTGACCCACTGTCCCTCCTTTTAGGATCGGGGACCCCCAAGCCATCCACCCCCACACCCACCAACACGCCATGCTCGACGCCGCACCCCGCCGACTCCCTCTCCGCTCCTCTCTCGTTGACCCCGACCCCGTCAGACCCTCCCATGCTTCAGAGCCAGTCGCAGCCCGCCCTCCTCACGCCCTTCGCCCAGCAGCAACTGGCTCTCAGCCAGCCGCTGCCCGTCATGACCATTCCCCTGCCCACCATGGGTACGTCCATCACCACGGGTACCAACTCGTCGCAGGTCATGGCCAACCCGGTGGGGCTCAATTTCATCAACGTGGTCAGCTCCGTTTGGTAGGCATTAAATAAGTCTCTGGTGCCTCTCTGTCCCTTGCTAGTCACTGTCACTCTTCATGACCATCCTGTACTGTTTGTGTAGCAGTCCTCAGACCTTGATGAGTGGCTCCAACCCCATGCTGGGTCCAGGCCTTAACTTGAGTGGAATCCTTCCACCCGGAGGACTGATGCCCACCATGCAGTCCGCAGCACAGGCTGGTAAGAGATTTCAAAGCCATGTCCCCTGAAGTATTACTATAGTCTGTTATGAGCAGTCAGTCTCAATTAGACCTGCAGACAAACGTGCTTCAGGGGTAGCAGGGTGGAGACTACCCTCCAAATGAACTCCCCCTGCTATTTTGCATCCGTCCAACTGACATGTTCTTGAGCATATTAGTGAATTCCAGCCTCAGGGAGGCTGACCCTGATCAGACCGTAGAGGAGGAAACCCTAGGACCCCATTTTACTAAACGGCACAATCAGCAATTTGCAGTTGACCAGTGGAGAATTAGGATTGACTGTTTTGCTGAAAGACATTTTGAGAGGGTTGAACCCACATTGGGTGCTCCAGTAATCAAACAAGTGACTTTATACAGTACTTATTGGAGCCTTGATTCTTAAAGACCTGTATAACATACAGCGTATCAGAAAGCGTTACAAGCCCAACTTCTCTGACAAAACAAATCATCCAAATAATCTTATTATATAACGGGGGAAATTGGAAGTAGTAGTTCAAAGAGAGATCCGCCGTCCTTGACTGGCTCGAGGAAGTAAGAGGTAATAGTAAGAGGTTTACAATGTGCTGTAATGTATGTTCAAGTCCAGTAAAAGAGGCCCAGTAGGTCTAATGAAAAAGTCCAGAGATAAGTTGATATAGTAAGGAAACTTGTGTTTAGACTGGTGACTGTAACTCTGCTTTGTGTTCCAGGGAGTCCTTTTGGCCTGAACAACAATGCTGGGTTGAGACCACTGAACCTACTGCAGGTATGATTGTGTTCCAGTCAGTCTGTAGCGCTGCTAGTATTTGCACCTCTGTTATCACACCTGGAATAGTGATGAGCTATGTGTGCGTGTGTGTGTGAATCAACTGCACAGCTCAACTTGCTCACACTTCCTTTTCCTGCACCTCACTGCATATGCCATGTAGTGAACACCCTTCATCAAGTTGTTCTTGTTCTTATTCTGATATTAGTAATGGTCTAGTTACCCAGTGTTGTTTGATTGCTTTGTTAATTCTCCTGTTTCCCTCTGCATCTCCTTCCTCCATCCTCATCTCCCTGTCTGTTACTCCTCCACTATTTGTATGTCGGTGTGTGTGTGTGTGTGTGTGTGTGTGTGTGTGTGTGTGTGTGTGTGTGTGTGTGTGTGTGTGTGTGTGTGTGTGTGTGTGTGTGTGTGTGTGTGTGTGTGTGTGTGTGTGTGTGTGTGTGTGTGTGTGTGTGTGTGTGTGTGTGTGTGTGTGTGTGTGTGTGTGTGTGTGTGTGTGTGTGTGTTATACATCTCCAGATCCCCACTGGTCCTCTCATCTTTAACTCTCTGCAGCAGCAGCAGTTGTCTCAGTTCTCCCCACAGCAGAGTCAGTCGGCCACCTCCAGCCCTCAACAGCAGGGGGAGACGGTGAGACACACAATGACATTTGCATGCAATCACATGCGCACACACACACACACAATCACATACGCACACACAGTCAAAAGAACCATAGTCAATTGTGTTAATCAGAAAATGAAACATCAGAGTTTAATAATGTTTATGTTAGAAAGATTTATAGTATCTATGTTCGAAGACACAGAGTGTAAGGAGGTCACCAAAGCACAGCAATTTATTTTACAACAAAACTGAGCAACCTAGCTTGTTTAGGGAAGTGGAAAAAGAGCCAAAGACCACTGTGAACCAAAGTCAGTCAAAAATCATTAGAGACTTCATTAAGACTAGGCCATATGGCCAGAAGTCCAACAGTAAGCTACTCCTAAAAAAAGGCAGAGGAAGGATGTATGGTCCAAGAGGACAAAGATCTGTATTGAAAAATAATGTTTATTAACTTGAGAAAAAGAGTTTGAAATTGCTCGTCTCCCAGCTGAAGCCAAGACTTAGTCACAATGGAAGATCTGTGAAATGACCTCACGACATCTGTCGAGGCGCTCTTCGTCGTACTAGAGCGAGGTTGAACAAATCTGCGAGGAATAATGGGAGAAACGCCCAGAATCCACCAGTGCCAAGGTGATGCTGACATATTCAAGAGAATGCTGTAGCAGAAGCTGTAGCCACTGCCAAAACACCTCATAACCGCCTCATAACTGGGACTTCACACTAGAAAAATCATCGCACTCTACACATTACCCTTTTTGCCTTTGCCTGCTTTTGCAGGGGGACCAGGGGTCAGATCAAAGTTTAGGAAACCAGCAAACAGCGGTCATCAACCTGGGAGTCGGAGGCTTCATGTCTTCACAGGCAGCAGGTACGACCCACATACACACACACAGATACCCACACACACCCAAATACACATTCACAGCACACAAAGTCCTCCAACATGTCTCTCTGTTCAGTCCGTTAACCTGTTTCAAAAAGAATTGACATCATGCCACTAACTAGTACTAATAAGATAAGATGTTCTAATGTATTCATGACTGTCATTGCTGTATATTAGGACTCACAGTCTGTAACTGAACATGATCATTTTACTGAAGTTAGCCATTGTTCCTGTCAATGGAGCATGTAACAACTGACAGGAGGGACTCAACTTCCCCTTCTTCTCTGCTACGTTCTCTCTTTTTTTTTTTTTTACTTCTGTTGTTTTTTACCCCCACCCTTACTTCTTTCCCTACTGCGCTGCCTTCCTCTCCTTTTCAACTTGCCCTCCTCACTCACATCTGTCCGTCTCACCCCGTCTCACCCCATTCCTGCTATTTGCCCTTAATCTACTTAATAATGTCCATGCACACGGTCTTTTACCTGTGCTGTTGGCTTCCCTGTTTCCTCTCTTTGTCTTCTCTTTCTTTCATCTCATCTCTCTCCTTATTGTGTGGTTATGCATCACTGAAACTGCGCCCCCCCCCCCCTTTTCTCCCCCTCAAATTCATCCCCATTTTGGCTGTATGTGTGTTTTTCTCACTCCATACTTTTCTCCATTCCTTCTCCTGCTTCTCTCCCTCTTGCCGCCACATCCTTCCTTCTGGGGTTCCCTCTCTCCCTCCTCCCCCCCTTAGTGCTGTCCCAGTTGGGCTGTGGGCTGGACGGGTCTGGGCCCCCGCTGCCCTCTCCAAGGCTTCAGCAGCAGCACCAGCCACAGATCCAAGTAATACAGCAACTTTAACATCTATATACACACACATACATACAGTATGTAAGATTATTACAGATTACAGAATAAGACTGGATTCATCAGCCAACTCTCCGTGCCTTTATTCAGCAGGCAGGTACATGTTGTGCTACATTATAAACGGTCAGGGAATTAGGCCAAGTTCTAAAAAAGACAAACATTTCTTATTATTTCTTTATACATAAGTTCATTATTCAGAACTGAGTACAATTTTATTTTAAAAACAACTGTGTACTGTATGTCACAGAGTAAGTATGGCTCCTTGGAAGCTCAATTTTATGGAAAACATTTGGTAAAACCAAGCACGAAAGATTAACAGAAACATATTTATTCCAAATATTTACTATTTTCTTGAATTTAGTTTTATATACAATAAGGAATCTTATTCAAAAACTGAGAATATATTCTCATTTTTACTTTAAATGACAATTTACAGGTGAAACGACATTATCCCCAGGTCCGATTTTCATCCAGACTTTTCTGTTCTCCATTCACTCCATCTTGTGTTGTCTGTTTGGTTAATATGTTGTTTGACAAAGATCACAGCCAGTCCCAGTACTCCCAGCAACCCACACACACCACAGCTTGTGGCTCTTCCAATGGCAGCAACTAACAGCGTGTCGAACTGGGAGGCATGTTCTCACAAAGCTTTTAGCGACGGGATATGAAATATTGTCACTGGGTGCAGTGGGTACTGTTGAAATGCTGACCGCATCATGAAGGAATATAGAGATGATGGACTGTGAGCATGATTGCTGAGGTGTTTAAAGATTATTGTTTTTTTTGCCCAGTTGAAGTTGCTGACTTACTCCGAGCAGAAAGCACGGTTGCTACCTGCATGTCTGTTTTCGCCAGGACCACAGGCAATCATTTGTGTCCCCTGATCCACTGGTGCTGCTTGACTGTATCCCGCCTCACTCACTCCCCCCCCCCCCCCCCAACACACCCAAACTTGTCCCAAATCTTTATCTCTTTCTTCTTCTCCCTCCCCTCCGCAACCCATTAACCACTCTTCTGTGTTTCTCCGCACACTCTTGTATGTCGTAGCAGGCTTTAGTTGAGCTTCACTAACCCATGGCACTGATGGATAGTTGTAGTTCTATGACACAAAGCATTCTGCTGATCAGCTAAGACATCACTTGAGGGAGTCTGCCAGTGAATGGGGTTTTTTTTATACCTAAGATTCACTGATGGAAACATGCATTAGGCTGCTTGCGGTAACATACTGAAATCTCCCCTGATGTTTTTTTTTTGTTTTTCCATCTTTTTCTGCACTTTGCACAGTTGCAATTCTTGCAGCACCAAATGCAGCAGCAGCAAATGGCTATGGGAGCAGCAGCTCCTCAGGGGGGAGCACCACGGCAACATACCGCCAGCCAACCAAGAAGTAAGAGGAAGAGGAGCATGCCACAGCCCCTCCCGAAGTCATGACAGACTAAAATCACACTAAAACAACCTTCCCCCAGCAACACAAGGACATGAATGATCCATACTGTGCTCTTTGTCTGCCTCACTGTGGAGACTGCAGACAAAAAAAAACTGTTTTTGTCCTTTTCTGTGTCTTTTTCTAGCTGACAAATTTGTATGTAATGGTTGTCAGAGGTTTTGGAGAACCAAAACTGTGTCCACCATAGGGGATGTGGTTTTAAGACCAGGGAGCCCTACACTTAAAGAACCTTTAGTGATATTTTTTTGAAATGAAACAGAATAAGATGGTTCTCGTAGGTGGCAGGCTTTCACAATAACACATCGCCCCTTCAGGAAGACTTTTCACCACGGGGGCTGAAAGGATTATGAATACACATTCTTAGAGGATTTCTCATGAGCGTGTCTCGACTCTCCTGCCTCTGCTTGGTCGACACCGGTAGAAACTGCCCTTTAAGCACGGATCCCAGTGAGCTTTTTTTGACACCAAATCCTCCATATAACCATTACGTGTGAAAATGCAAATCTAATCTTGGAGTAGTGCCTGGGGGCAGCTCTCTACCTCTCAGTCTGTTGGAAGTCTTTCTTCTGTTAGCCATCCAGGCACAGGGCTCAACCGAGGACTCAAGATGAACATGCAAGACGGTTGTATCTGCTTTTGTACAGCACATTTTGAAAAAAAAAAAAAAAAAAGGTATTTCCTTTTAATTAGTTCAGGAGCCATGAGCGTATTCTTACGAGACATCAATTGAGTGTGTATGTGAGACATTTCTGTACACTGAGAAATAATTTTTTAAGCAGTCTTTGTCAGCAGTTTTATTGTTATTAAAAAAAAAAAAAGAATATATATTGACAGTGGAAAATACAGCTTTTAGATAAAAAACAAAGCGTTGTCTGAGGCTCTTTATTGTGCCGTCTTCACACTGTGTGTCACTTTGTCGATGAGTTTCTGGATCTCTCTCTGTCTCGCTGTCGCTCTGTTGATGCACTCCTGAAGCTTCTCTCCCGACAGTGACGTCCCACCTGAGCCAGAGGGAACGATTGTGAGCAGAGATGTTTTCCTTCCATTCAACTTTATATGATTAGTTCAGGAGCATCATTGATCATTGCCCTGTTTGTCAGTTCTACGTTTGTAACTGGGGGGGGGGGCAGTCCTCATTCTTCTAGTGAGAGGACTTAATATTGGAGCAGTATTGGCAGACTGTCTCACATGTCAAAGCTAGCTAAAGTTTCAGTTGAGGTAAAACATCAGTTGTTTTCCACTGTGAAACAACAAAACAGCTAATAACTAAAAAATCTCTAAACTAAAATTAATTGCAAATAAATCATTGATTTAGGTGCAAGTGAAAAAACTAAAATAATTCGTAGATAGATGATTGTAGAATTTGTAACATTTGTATTCTTAAACCAAAAACTGCGTGAGGCACATCAGCTTCTTCAGCGCAGCATTTTTAACAATGGGGAGTTCCTGCTGAGTTTTTTCCTTTTTCTTATGTCGTCAATAATAAATTTGATTCACACCGAGTAGAAGCTCCACAGGAAGAGGCGAATCATTACGGACTGTGTTTCTGACCTGGTTTATGTACAATGCAGAGACGATCTTCATCATCTGTCACCACAGTGAGGTGAGCGGTCGACAGACTCTCCTCCTCAGCTGTGGGGTCTACGATCAGTATGGAGCTGCACAGAGAGCAGGTCAGGGTTACCAAAGTTATGAACACACAATAGAGTTTTTAATCTGGCTAGACAAACAAATTCATTGACTTACTCATCAAAGACACAAAAAGAGGTGCCGACTGGATGTTTGTGAATATGCAGCCCACGTCTCTTTTCTAAATTCACCTCTGGTGAACTCGCCTCTGTGCTGATGGTGACCTCTGGGAGTTGTGCTGTGGGGAGCAGGTAGACTGTTAATATACGAAAAGCAGCTTCCAAAACAGCCAATTCTCGTATAGAGCACATACTGTTCTTCAGGGCAGCCAGCAGGGCAATGATGCAAGCATCCAACACGTTCCCATCGTAGTCGAGACACAACAGGTCACAGTAGAGCACCCAGCAGAGCTACAAGCAGAGTCAGCAGAATCAGGACCAATGACCCAACTTTTCACAACAATCACAGTCCAACAGCTCCAGTTTCACATGCATGGATTTACCTTTCCTCTTTCAATGCACAACTCCTCCGTTTGTATCACCTCAGAGCTGCAACAGATGTGGGTTAATAAAAGCAGAAGCAGACATTTAGAGAGTTAGCAGACGCATGATGGTGCTGTGAAATGAAAACTGAGATGTGAGTAAAAGTCTGTCACACCTTTGTATTACATCAGCGATGAACTGGCTGGCAGCCTGTGCCTGCTCTCCAGGTGGACCGGGCCGAAACCGAGAGGAACACAGCGGCGGCAGGTCCACGTTGGGCACTAAGAAGGATGGAAAGAGTATTTCAGTCAGTGTTGGTTTGTTTATTTATTTGGATTGCCTTAAATCAACAGTTAACACCATCGTACTGTACTCACCTATGTAACCTTTACCTGGTGCCTCCACTGTTGGGTTTGTCAGCTCCTGCGGACGAAGAAACACAAGAAATCAGAACATTTGGGTCACCTGGTCCAGATTCATTAAAATCAGGTTTTTAACTGCTGTGTTCATGATCATTTTACCGCTTTGATGCCACAGATGACTGTGGTGTTTCCGACCTTTACCAGGGCTGAGCCATCTGCTGTGGATATGGACCCTGAACAGAGCAGTCAGACAGAGAAAACCATCCTTATGTAGACAGAAAACATAATACATAATGTATACTGTAGATAACAATCAACGCTGTGTCTCACCTATGTTTAGTGTTGTGGTTCTGAATTCTGACAGCTCCCGTCCATCAGGGCGACAGTTCTCCTTCTGAAAAGGGTAACATTTGAATGTTACAGAACTGCTGACATTGACATTATTAATAAATCGTAACAAGTCACTGCAGAACAAGCTTGTGTCAACTATAGTGTTTCAATCACTGACCAGAAAGCTCCTGTGGTACTCCAGAGGCTCAGCAACTCTGGGAGTGAACAGTGAAGGGAGGAAGGGGTGAGTAGATATTAGCTTACAGAGACAGAAACTGTTATGAATACATTTATCCGCTGATATATGACGGATATCAGATCAGATCAGTAATAGCAGGGCAGCAAGAAATTCCTCATTACATAAGCTAGTTATTGTTTCTGCCGTGTGACGCTATTAGCTAACTATTGAGCAGTAAGACTTAACTTTACGTAGCATACACTGTTACTACATTAGCTGCATTGCTCATCAGCGGAACAGAACACACGTCTGAATGAAATGTGCTCGTTTTCCTAAAATCAGCCGAAGATCAGATCTTATAAGAATAATGTTATATCTGAAGATTTAACATATAAATAGTGTTACTTTCGGTGTAATAGCTAGAGTTTGTCAGCCTTACTTGAAACCAGCCGCCATGATGTTTTGATTAGCCACGTGGGTGCGTACTACGGTAGCCGGCAGGAGGAAGCTCGCAGGCGATACAATTCAATTTTGATTTAAATAGATTTTACCACAGACAGGCTCTTTTATGTTGGTTTCTTATTTACAAAATCATTCTCCCCTATGAGCATATAATAAACCGAAAAAAATAAATATTCATCCAATATATACCTAAATAACACAACTTTTTACTCTGGTTAATTTCCAATACGGTTTACAAGCTTTATCATGTTAATTGTGTTTGATATCAGTCAAAATAATGTGTTTGGTGTTTTTTCATAACTCACTGAAATGTGAATTTTCTATAACTACAACAATGAAAGACTACCTATTATTAGTTACCTACTAATAATCGAGATATTTCAGTCGTTTCCCCTCCTGTCCACTAGGTGGCAGTGTGGCCGCTGCAGGCTACCGTAGCGCTGCTCCGTGCTCTCTTGCCTCAAACTGATGATGTGTATCGAGAAATTCCTGCTACTTCCGCGTCGCCGCTGTGTTAAGTTTTGATTGGAAGTGGAAAATAGAAGGACTCTTGTAGAGTGATTACACCTTTAATAAGCTTGTGTTTTTCTTCTATATTCAGGGAACTTGAGGTCTGTCAGTTGGTGCAGGCTAACTTATGGAAAAATGGATTTCCTCTGTGAAATAGTTCAAGCCTTGGTGGCATTGGTAGCTCTATGTTTTATTGTGGTAAGTAATATGATATATTATTCTCTGTGTGATTTTTCCATAATAAGTGTTGAAGCAGCGTATTCATTCTCCTGTACCTTCCTCTAATGTTATGATCTCTCATTTTCTTTCTGCGTTTGATTGTAAACACAACAGTTGTTAACATTAATCTCGAGATAATCATGACCTAAATGCTCCAAAGCAGCAACAAGAGTAACGTTAGTCCGCTAAAATGTGGGAAACAATATAAGCTCTGCAATAATGAAAAAAGACACTCATTTGATTTGTTTGGTGCTACAACAACAAAATTAAGAATATTAAGAAAACAAACTGTAAATAGAATATAACAAAAAGCAGGTGTAATGCATGAAACTGAAGCATGACACACGATGACAACACTAGAAGTTCATTAGACTGCTGTGTCTCTGCTACAAAACAGACTTTAGTTTAAATTATGACACTCAGGTTTAGTTATTGAAGGTGTTACACATTATACAAATAGTACATGTTCTAAAGTATGAATTACATTTACACAGTTCCCGTCAATTATGTTAAAAATGTCTTTAAAAACTCTGAAAACTACTTGACAGCAAGAGTAACAAGAGTGCCATTTTCTCCCTTTTCAGGTGCTCATTATAGCACACGTCACTGCCGAGATGGTGAACCTGACACGCCACGAGAAGGAGAAATACTTCCTCACCGCGACAGGAGAGAAGGAGCTTTTCCCCAGCCTGCATGATCCCCATTCCAGGGAGCTCTCGGTGGTGATCCCGGCCTACAACGAGGAACTTCGAAGTGAGAGACTTTGTCTGTTTATGTCCCATCAGTTTTCTGCTTTACTTGAATGAAGTCCGCGCAGACTGTAAAAAAAAAGACATGTTAACCCAGTTGGGAAATAGCTATGTAATTGCATCACAATGCATATTGACAGGATACATAAAGAATGTACAGGATGGGGCACATTACAAGTCTGTGTTTTAAGGACCGTATATCTGATTGCTGCTTCAGAATTCCTCCAGCTTAAAGCCAATGAGTGCACAGTTTACTCCACGTTGAATGTATCCCATAATCCCATTCTCTCAGGCTTTATATCACTGCACACCTGCAGTAGGTTATAAGCGCTAATATGTGTGTGAATGTGTTTCATTACAGTGCCAGTGATGTTGGATGAAGCTACAGAGTACTTGGAAAACAGACAGGTAAGTGCTCCGCCTCATGAGGGCGACGATAAACTAAATCGTTATCATCACTTCTTTATTGTGAAGGATAAGTTTGGATCTGAAAGTGTTTCAATTGATGATAAAATGAAAGGCAGATGCAGTTTTATCATCCCCTGAAAGGAAGCTCTGATGGCTGGATCAGTTATTCTCAAAGTGACCAGTAGGTGGCAGCATTTAACATAGAATGTTAACATCCCTCATGTTATTTCCTTACTGCAGAAACAGCAGCCCTCTTTTACCTATGAGGTCATCGTGGTTGACGATGGCAGCAAAGACAAAACCACAGAGGTGATCATTTTAAAACTTTGTTACTTTGTTTCTAAGAGTGTTTAGTGTTTTTGCTTAGCCAGACATTTCAAAGTGATACCAATAGAGATTTTATTTTTTTGCCGTCCTGCCAGGTTGCGTTGCGGTACAGTAGGAAGTACGGTGCGGATAAAGTGCGGATCCTGACACTGGTGGAGAACAGGGGGAAAGGAGGAGCTGTGCGGATGGTGAGACTGTAGATACTCTGCTACAATACGTCTCAATGCAGCACAAAAGTATGGATTGTATATTTGTGTTGATTCTACTGTGTCGTGTCGTGTCGTGTTTCTCTTAAAGGGAACTCTGAGCTCCAGAGGGAAAGTCATTCTGATGGCAGACGCTGACGGAGCCACAAAGTTTTCTGACATTGAGAAAGTGGAGGCTGGACTTAATGCCCTCAACCCTAAACCGGTGTGTTGTGGTGCTGCTGTTCAGTTTGTTTGTTTTGTGAGGTTGTTGGTGTGTGTGGCCATCCTAAAAAGGTCTGTCTATACATTTAGGAGAACATGGCAATTTCCTGTGGTTCCAGAGCTCACCTGGAGGATGACTCGGTAGCAGAGGTAACTGTCTGTCATTCTTTTGTAGTATTATAGACTTTGTCCGTCTAACCATTAAATAACCGCTGTTGTGTCTCTGATACAGCGATCTATGTTTCGTACATTCCTCATGTATGGCTTTCACTTCCTGGTGTGGTTCCTTTGCGTGAGAGGGATCAAGGACACACAGTGCGGATTCAAGCTTTTCACACGTGAGGCTGCGCTCAAGACCTTCTCTTCTCTCCATGTAGAGCGATGGTAAGGACCCGCACTCCACCAGGCACACTTAACCACTTAGTGTGGTGATGCGATCGCGGCTGTCACGTGCAATGACAGTCGTGTGTTAATATTGTCTGATAAAGTCTTTTGTGATTAGAGAGGCTGCATATTGTTTGAACATGAATTTTAATCTGTTGTGCACTTTCATCTTCGTCTTCTTTTTTCTCTCACAGGGCTTTTGATGTGGAGCTCCTGTACATTGCGCAGTGTTTTAAAATCCCCATAGCAGAGGTGGCGGTCAACTGGACTGAAATAGAAGGTAGGATTTTCATGGAATATGTGGACATGTGTCCTCACACTGTGCTGTCCTTCTATAAATATCTCTGTTGGATGCTTTTCTTTTTCTGTGATTGGCTGATTTTATGTATCTTCCACTTATTTTTTTTTGTTTATAATTGCATATTGTAGGCGTTTTTGTCCTCGTTTGTTAGTCATTTATCTGTGTTTTAGACTTGACTTGTTGCTTCACTTAATTAATACAACTACTTACCTGAGATTACGAAGTGAATAAGTCTTTTCTAATGGAGTTATTGGACTATCGGCAGTAAATGTCAGCAAAACCCCGGCTTATTTCCTGTAAAAGTATCACTTGAGAATGAAATGCCTTTGCGTTTGCTCTGCCAGGGTCCAAGCTGGTCCCGTTTTGGAGCTGGCTGCAGATGGGACGAGACCTGATTTCCATTCGCCTGCGCTACTTCACCAGAGCCTGGAAACTGCAGTCACCACGAAAGACTGACTAGCCAATCGGACAAGCCCTGGTGTCACAGAGACGGCCTATGATGGGGCCATCAAACCTTTGGATGAGGTGGGATGAACAACTGTGTCCGTCATTCACTGTAATCAAGAACAAAGTACATCATCTGAAGTGTTGACACAGTTGTGAGTTCTTCATGTGCCCTGCCTTTTTCTTTTTTTTTTTATATTTGGATTTCGGCTTGTGATGGCCGTTGTTACATGCACACCTCTGTTTATTTTGTGGCCAATCAGCTGTAAGTGAGAGAGCCTTGTAGTGAAATGTGGAGGATCTGTGTGTCATGATTCGGATGAGTAGAATGAATGTTACTATATGAGATTTTCAAAAGGGAGAGGTTGTATTTTTAAGGAAGCATGACCGTGGATTGATGGGCTGTATGACTTAAACCAAAATAAAAATGTCTGATTTATCATTTAATGATCGTTATTAACCTGCAAACTACAGCTGCAACAAATCAGCAGAAATTTGACTTTTGCTCTGCAGCTATTTTGATAAATGATCAATCGTTAAAGTTATTTTTCTTGCAAACATTTGAGCATTCTATATTCTTCCATGTTAGTATTTGCTGCCATCTTTGGTCTTACTTTGGGTGAAATTAAAATTATGGTTTTTTTTTTACTGTTAATCGGATAACAAAATGTATTTAATGTTGTCACCATAATCGATGAAGCTCTACTACAAGCAGGAAAAAAACAACAGACTTTACATATTACTTTTTGAAACGGAAATTATTTCTAACTGGAAGAAAAGAGATAATTAATGTCAATATAAGAAAGCACAGATTTGGCTTCTCTGACTGACACTTTGTGGGAGGCTCTTTGAGATTCGGGGAGAACCAACGGTAAAAACATGATCACCTAGTGGGCCACCTTTGATCTGGGAGCAGCTAGAAAACTTGAGAATCAATCGTAAGGTTGATTTCTTAAAGTGTATCAAGCCCGTAGATACACTTTAGTGTACTGTGTGATCTACATTTGTTCTAGCTGCAGAGTTCTGGACCAGTAACAGCTGTGCTTGAAAAAAATCTGATATATTTTTCTAAATCTTTAAGCTTATGGACTTATTTCCAGTGTTACTTGTTTGTTTAAAAATAGCAGTGATTTCTCATGGAGCTCATGAGTTGCTTCATTGTGTTTAACATTTAAAACTGTGGTATCATGTCTCTTCTTTGTACAGTCACACGCAAAGCCGCACACTGCTAATGTCATCTTTCTGGAAGTGCTTGAAGTGCTCATCATCATGAGTTTGGTCTGCCCTTGGCAGGAAAGAGAGTGGGGAAACCCTTTATTACTAAAGCATTTGCCTGTCTCCTAAACCTCATGTGAACATCTTGGAAAGCCTCCAGCAAGCGTTTTTGCGGTCAGAGCAAATTAAGTTCTTCATAGTGCTGTTTTCTTATGCAAGCCTGAGGTCTATGTCTCCGCAAAGATGCGGATGTCGCTCAGGGGCCCCGGGGAGCGCATCCTGTATGTGCCCTGCCTGTCTGTCTGTCTGTCTGTCCTCTGCCACCAGACAAGACACAGCGAGCCAATGAACCATAATCTGTCTGCTGTTTTCCAGTTTCCTGCCTGGAGGCAGCGCTTCAGTTAAAAGGTGACGCAATTTACATGAAAGGGGTATTTCACTGATCTACCCGAGTCACTGCGGGAAGAAGTTTTCACTTTAACTTGTATGTGATGTCCCTAGATCACCATTGATTGAAAGACTGGAAGCCAAAGAAATACTCTGAGAGCACATGTATTGCTGGGTTGTTTTCTTATGTGCTCGTTTAGAGCGCTCCTCGTTCTGCCCTGAGAACCTCATCGCGTCGTACTTGAGTACCCGGACTAGTTTCTGGAAATACCTGGCTTTGATAGACCACCATTTGTGACACATGGCAGTTTTATCCTGATCAAAATCATACGTATTTTTTGGCCAGGATCCCCAGAGTGCTTTCACTTCGTGCCGGGAGTATTGTTGCGTTCCGCAGCAGTTGCTGTAAACTGAAAATGTCAAACTTGTAGACTCGCTGTCGCCAGCCGGGCTTGCGTCATTAACTGGACTAGCCACGGCACTCCCAATAAAGCATCGTATCCATCCGCAATACGAAAGACCTCATATGGCTCACAACAATAGATAACAAAACAACTTCCCTTATATGAAGAGGGAAAAAAGCTTGATTTCACATTACGGCTGACCATCCCTCATTAGACACTTTAAGCTGCAAGTGCGGTCTGTGCATGTGCGCGCGTGCACATGAAAGTAATAGCCTAATAGCCGAAATAGTTATTTAATGGTGGAAGGTAGAAGTCTAAAGAACACGGCTCCCAGCACCTTTCTTTTGGCTACCCAAACGGATGCAACCTGATATCTAAAGGCAAAAGATAACTTATGGAATGGATGCTTGTCACTTCTGTCATCATTGCATTGAGATCCGCCACCTTCATCCTATTACTATTATACGATAGCCTGTACATGAGCAAATAACCAAACATGAATCAAATACTAAAAAACAAACGGATACTTAACTTTAAGAATGATTCAGGTATGATACACACAGTAATAACAGTATAGACTAGCAACTGTTTTTTAATGAATGTCTATATCATTTATAATAATTAGCCTGAAGGGGAACAGGTGTGATTGTTTTATTCCCTGGCCTCCGTTAGAGCCAGTGACCGGGAGACCGATGGCTCAGGTGGGGCCACGAGCACACGCGCACGTGCATGCAGCTGCGGTGCCTGAATCTGAAATCCCTGAAATGCTGTGAAAGTTCCAGGAGGGGGAAGGCGGAGGGATCTTACATGCAGGCGCTGCGGTTCCAGCCAGGCTGACGCCGCCGAGGCTGTGTGGCGCTAGACTGGGGCTGCTGGAGGAGCGGAGGCTCCGGGCTCTTCAAACCTGCATCAAGGCGGCCGCAGAATGCCAGGACATACCGGAAAATAGTGTGGCTGTACCTTCACAATAAAAGCGGAGAATTCAATAGTTTGTAGTTGAACTATGAGCGATGACCTGCACGAGCGTTGTTTGGCTGAGATATCTGGAGTTTGCCTCTGGAAAATAAATGGAAGTGGTGAGTTATGTATTAATTATTTGCAAAATAAAAATATAGAAACATTGATTGTTTCATCTCAACTAACCTAGACCCGATTGGTGCTCTTTAAAACAGAGTAAAAATATGCTTATCAAATGTGCGTTTTACTGACTCGTTCTAAATATAGAAAATGGATAAATATTGATTCCTAGTAAAAAATTAATTTACTTTCTTCTGTGTTGAAGCAATAAGCACTGGAGCACACAATGGTGAATGGAATAACACAAATGTAAAAATAATTGTATACAAGTAATCAATATTCATTAATCAATTTATTTATATACTGTATATATTCAAACTGATTATGCAAAATGTTGCAATAATAATTATTATGAAAATAAGTTATGAAAAACATATCTTGCACTTCTTTATGCAACAACATTTGTATATTACCATCTAATGGGGGTCTACACATAGGCTATATGTAAAATCATAGTCTATAACAGATTGAATTGTTGAATTTTCTTTTTTGTGTTCTAACCTGTTTTAGTATCTCCTCTGGTACCAAACACATTTTTTTTGTTTTTGAACGTATGACATAATTTAAGACACGTGCATCTCTAGGCCTACTACTTTCGTTTTCCTCTGACACCTTGCAACACAAAGGCGACATTTAGTCAACATTGCTTTTATTTTGAAATGTTCAACTGGATGTAATTTGTATTGTGACTGACTTGACACTTCAAAGTCAACACACACGCTTATACAGACACGCACGCACGCGCGCGCGCAAACAAACAGACACACACCTTCGCTGTTCCAGTGTGTTGGCTCGACTTACTACAGACTGGCTCTCCACACGCACACGGCTGTCTGTGGTGCACTTGTCATCACAACAGAGGTGAGTAGATAAACACCTTATATATTTCCAGAACTAGCAATTTGCTGTTTTATATCTGTTCTGGTGGATTTGTTGGTAAGTTGAATATTTAAGATGCTTGTTGTGAAATACTCGTATTAATATGCTCACGGATACTGACGCACAACTTTTTTTGGATTCAATGTTGTGCTATTTTATATATTATTTACATATATTGACAGAACTGGGGTTAAACAAATATAGGCTAATGGTATACCTGAGAATAAATCGATAATCAATAGATAGCTCTAGGCTACTATTTTGAGCTAAAATTTAAGAATATTCAAGTGTTGTTTCTGTTCTCTTTGGTACTTAACTGACTGGTTGAATGTATGACATGTTATCAAGGATGATTTTGGTTGCCGAGTTTATGATCACGTGTTGTAGTTTACCGTCAAGGTGTTCGTTTATAGGTAAGTGAAGATCCTGGGTTGTTTTATTCGCAGCAAAATGACTCAATGTAGTCGTAGTAAAGGGAATGCTGGCGTGTTTACTTTTTAGGGAAGGGGTGTCCTGGTGATAAAGCATTAGGTAATTAGCCTATCTGAGCCTGCAGACTGAGTGACGCCAGGCTCCATAAAGCACCAGCGGCAGACTGATGCCGCATTGAGCTCGTGCGCTGTTGCTGTCATTGTAAACCCCAGCTGTCTTGTTTGTTGTTTTTCCTGAGGGAAATCAGTTTTGGTCACATAACCATATAGGACATAATGCGGATTCACATTTCTTATTACCTTTGTGTATTTTGAGATCCATCTTATTGGAAAGCCACAAAGTATCGGACACTCTAACGAGGTTCTGTTGTGTATTTTAGAATAATCAGGCGTCCAAGCCAAAAACTGTGGTTAAAAGAGTTTTTAGTTTACCGTTTATAAACGCTTTGCATGCCTAGAGTGTTTTTTTCCTTATCTGCATTAGATGCGCATAAACAAACAGGCCTGCATGAAGAGCAGAACAAGCAAAGGAGCGGTTATAATCATCATAACATGCAAAAATGATCTATGACATTACTACAAACACTTTGTGTCAAACATGATAGCCTTCTTCGTAAACTTACAGACATACTTTACTGTATATTTGGGAAAGTTTGAGTGATTTATCAGTAAAGTGGGGCTGCTGGAGTGATGCGCTCTAAAGAGTTTATTTCGGACTCAAAAGGTAACCTACTGGAATAGAGTAGATATTGTGTCTGTTTCTGTCCAGCTTAAAAGTAGGTGGTATAGAAGAAAGAAAGAAAGAAAGACACACAAACAGGGAGAGCTCTCCCTCCCTCCCCCTCTCCTGTCCTGTGATGTGTTCTGGCCAGACAGTATGGCTCCTGGGCGTCAGTGGCATGATCATAGAAACAGAGGCCAGAAAGGACATTCCTCATTGTTGGTGAATCTAGAAATGAGCTTGGCCATCTTGCCCTGCTCTTTTTGAAAACGGTATGGCATGCATTTTCTCCATAGAGAAATAACACATCGACATGCGACTAGCAGAGCCAGAGCCGATCTCTGCTAGTCGCATGTCGATGTGTCCTTGAGCAAGACACTTAAACCCAAAATTGCTCCCGTAGCTGTTCCTACGGTGTAGAAATGTGATAGAATCTGAATTGTAAGTCGCTTTGGATAAAAGCGACTGCTAAAAAAATGACTGTAATGTCACACACTTTGTTGAAATGCAAAATAACAACCTTGTTGTTGTGGGAGATCAGTTTGATACACCCATGGTCTCTGTATCATTGTCCCACTGATCCAGCCTCCTTATCATGGAAGTACACCTCTAATGCCCAGATTGTTGAATAAGTTTTGCTTCAGTCTTTGATTTCACTGTGCTAAATTCCCCTTACAATGTAATCCCATGGTCTCTTTTCTACCTAACCACTGAACTATTTCTCCAACCATGCATTTGTTTCAGCTAAATTAGCAGTTAATACTCTCTCTCTCTTTTCTCTTGCCAGATGATTGAAACTTGACCTGGATTTCCGACTGTGAGGAATAACCTTCCCTGCAGGAGGCTTCAAATCTAGAGCTGCCGGATCCCTTCTGTGCCAACACAGAGAGGGGATTTAGAGTGTGTGCTGCACTTGGGAAGTTTAATTCCTCCACTGGTGCTGCTCTGTTTGCACAGACTCACCACGTCCTGGCTTCTTCTTATTTGACTCCTCACTCCTGTCCTCAGGGGAACTATTATCCCTTTAACGGCATCCATCACCTCATCTCGCCACCCATTTACCCATCTCATAATGAACTCCTCTACATCCATTACATCCCTATTCTCCTTCACCAGCCCGGCGGTGAAGCGCCTGCTCGGCTGGAAACAAGGGGATGAGGAGGAGAAGTGGGCGGAAAAGGCTGTGGACTCTCTAGTGAAGAAACTAAAGAAGAAGAAGGGGGCAATGGAGGAGCTGGAAAGAGCCCTCAGCTGTCCTGGTCAGCCCAGTGAGTATCACAGTCTCAAACGTCTAGTTGTGGTCTAGTCCAGCAGATCCCAATCTGGAGGTCAGAACCCATCCAGGGGGGGTCACAAGATAAACATGAGGGGCGATAAGATGATTGATAGGAAAGAAGACAAAACATAGTTCTGCTAGACAAAATAATGTAATTTTTTGGACTTTAATGTCCATTGTTTTGCTGATGTCTTGTGGAAAACTTGATACTTGATACTCTCTGGGCCTGTAAGAATTATTTGAATGAAGCAATTTGCTTTGCTGCTTTACTGCTTTACTTCAGGGGTCATAAGGTAAAGATGTTGGGAACCACTACAGTCAATAAAGAGGATGTTTCATACCTGTGAGGTCATAGGTTTCACACTATTATGAGCTATCATCATGAGAATAAATGATTAAACAAACAACAGAAGTTTAAACACAATCTGCAGATGTACTCTAGGTGTGTTGAGGGCCATGTTGTTTCATTTGATTCCTTCAGGCAAGTGTGTGACGATCCCTCGGTCGCTGGACGGGAGGCTGCAGGTGTCCCATAGGAAGGGACTGCCCCATGTCATCTACTGCAGGGTGTGGCGCTGGCCTGACCTGCAGTCCCACCACGAGCTGAAAGCCCTGGAGTGCTGTGAGTTTGCTTTCAGCTCCAAGCAGAAGGACATCTGTGTCAACCCTTACCACTACAGGCGCGTGGAGACTCCAGGTAAACACATTATCAGAGAACGTCTTCTGAGTTTGCTGTAAAATGATACGGTCATTGTTGATTTTTTTTCATATCATGACAGTAATTCTTTTGTGGGTTCCCAAACGGAGACAGGACATTTGATCTGATACAGTGTTCCCAGGCCAAAAGGATTTGCAGTAATATGATCTTGCATAACAGCATCTGGTCTTGCTCTGGGTCCCTTTGTCTCTGCTCACTCCCTCACTACCTTGTTCTTTCCTTTCTCTCGTCTCCTCCCAGTGCTGCCCCCAGTTCTGGTCCCACGCCACAGCGAGTTCAACCCTCAACACAGTTTACTGGCGAAGTTCAGGAACGCCTCCCTGCACAACGAGCCTCTGATGCCCCAGAACGCCACCTACCCAGACTCCTTCCCCACGCTGCCCTGCTCCTCCTTCTCCTCCTCCCCTTCTTCCTCCCTCATCCAGTCTCCCACCTCACAGAGTTACCCCAACTCCCCCAACAGCTCTGCAGAGCCTGGCAGTCCGTATCACATCACAGGTAGGAACCAAAACGAGCAAGGTGATACTACAAGGTGTTACGAAACACCTGTCATGCCAGCAGGTTTCTGACTTTATTCATGCCCTCGAATCTCTCAACCTCTGAGTGCACATCAACTACTTTTTATCCTGTCCTTGTAAATTGTGACGTGCTCTTCCAGCAGAGACTCCCCCACCTCCATACAGCATGATGGAGACAATCCCTCCAGAGGATGTGAAGCCCAGCAACTCCACAGAAACCCTCAAACTCACGTTTTCCTCTCCGCACAGAGGTAACTTCAGTTCACACAAGATGAGATGTGCAGAAAATAGAAAAGCATACAATTTAAGTAGTATTTACGGCGAATAAATAACAAGCACTATACCAGGAGATGATATATATGTGCCAGATAGAGAGGCATATACTGAGGCATTAATATCTCCAGTTGTACTTTTGCCACTATAGGGAATGTGTAGAATTGTTTGCATCCATCTGATAAAGTATCTGTCATGAAATGGCATATTTTATCCTTAATGCCCACCTCTAAGTCAACCCCTTCATTGTGCTCCTGTTTAGATTTGCGGCCCGTATGTTACGAGGAACCAGAGTACTGGTGTTCAGTGGCTTACTACGAGCTCAACAACCGGGTGGGGGAGACTTTCCACGCGTCATCCCGCAGCGTCTTGGTGGACGGCTTCACAGACCCATCCAACAACAAGAACCGCTTCTGCCTCGGCCTGCTATCCAATGTCAACCGCAACTCCACCATCGAACACACACGCAGGCACATAGGCAAAGGTAGGCTGGGACGACTCATGCAGGTATTTCATATCAGAACACAACCCTTTTTGAATTATTTCTGAAATGGCCTGTGCCCCATCATACATGGGCGTGAAAGCAAGAATTCAGGGGAAGGTTGTTTGATAGATGTCCACTGAGTGCGTGTCTTTTGTAAGCAATTGCTTGCACTCAGCTTGTCTCCTTGTACTGAATCTTTCAGCAAATTCTTTTTTTTCTCTCGATGAAAGAGTTTAGAGAGCCTGCCTTTTGTTGGAGTGAGAGACACCAAGCCTCTCTAGGTTCCAGTAAACGGTGCACTTTGTGGTTTTGAATGATAGGGGTTACAAAAAGGGGTCGAGGGCAGTTGGTCCCCAACTCTAGACACTACTCAGACATTCCTTATTTACAAGCAGATTCCATTGTGGTTGTGCTCTATATAATGTGAAAACAACACCGCATTGTCAGTCTGTAAACAACAAAGTGATAGAATATATCTTTGATGTTTTCCTGGATAAAAGCTGCTTTGACATTATGAGTGTTTGCACCACGGTAAAAGGACCTCTTATTTCTTTTTAAACATTCAACTCGTTATTTCACGATTTTTCCCCTCCATTCCTCTAAGGTTTACACCTGTACTATGTGGGCGGCGAGGTGTATGCAGAGTGTCTGAGCGACAGCAGTATCTTCGTCCAGAGCCGCAACTGTAATTTCCAGCATGGCTTCCACGCCACCACTGTGTGCAAGATCCCCAGCGGCTGCAGCCTCAAGATCTTCAACAACCAGCTGTTTGCCCAGCTCCTCGCCCAGTCGGTTAACCACGGCTTTGAGGTCGTTTACGAGCTCACTAAGATGTGTACCATCCGCATGAGCTTCGTTAAGGTACTGAGCTTTCTTGGTGAATGAAACAATTGGGATTAGGCGACATGTAGCCAGAGAAATGCAGTTGGTGATCATCCTTTGGCTTGATACCTATATGGCTTACTAAGAAAAGTTCGATATCCGCTCTTAAGTTTCTCAACGTAACTTAATATGCTGTTATTTTGGACTTAATGTGCTGTTGAGCATGTCAAATCCTACTGTACACGAGGTGGGATTACACTTGTCACCCACTCATTTTAATAGTGAACTGAACTGTCAACATGAGCAGCTGAGATTTACTGTTGTGTGTTCTCATCAGGGCTGGGGTGCAGAATACCACCGTCAAGATGTGACCAGCACCCCCTGCTGGATCGAGGTACATCTGCACGGGCCCCTGCAGTGGCTGGACAAAGTGCTCACACAGATGGGGTCCCCCCACAACCCTATTTCTTCAGTGTCATAACATGGACACACGTTGTGTGTGTGTGTGTGTGCTGTTGGTCCTCCACACAGGTAGTCGTAGATTCTGTATGTTCTACTATGTCCAGGTTTTCTGTCCTATGGGCCCTCTCTCTTGACATCTCAAACAAAATTACAAAAAGTCTGTGTTACCCACAGCTTTGTCACATCATGCCACATAACTGAAACACATGAGTGACTGAATATAATTTACAGCTCATGTAGTTAAATGATCAAGTGTTCCTTAATCTCAGCAAGACTGTGATATGGTATTTATCGTCTCTTTCTGTCTTTGGGACATTAACTGCACTCCAAGACAAGAAAAAACAGGATACATTTCAAGGTACTCAAATACTAGTGTTACGTGTTGTAAATGTTATTACGGTTGTATGTATTCTATTTCCATGTTTTAACTAAGGTTTGACTGTGTTTGCTTTTTACTTGTTCCATTAAAGTTGTTTTAAGAAGAAGACATTTCTCAATATTAGCTTAATAATTTTACTCTCATATTCACAGCAGAATATACACTTCAACATACAGTACAACATAGCTAGCATGATCAATATTAATCCAACCAAACTTGATTTGTTTTCCTTTTAGTATACAGTTAGTGCGGTAAAAACAAGTCCTGAAAGTGCCTCCAACAGGGCTCCAAACATGCATCACACAATTGATTGTCACATATAACAACACGTTCATGTTCAAGAGACAACATTAGGCTAAAAACAAAGTGAATAATTCGGACTGAAAGGTATTACACACACTCAAAAACACAAAGAAACTGCCATGTTCTTTTTTTCAGCAATGGAAAAGACAGGAGGCTCATCTTGAGCTCACAATAGTATTCAGTTAAACTGAGGCTTCGACATCTGAATAACTTTGACAAGACGATCGCAATCCAATGCCGTCATTATTATTGTCACATGAAGACAGGGGGACTAACACAAAGAACGGGAATTAAAAACTAAATTCACGAGTAAAAGTGAAAAGAAATAGCACCAGACATGGCCAGAAATTCATGCCTTTTGAGGGATTTAGATCAGTTCACCAGTCTCACGATGCCTTTACAACATCTCTTGATTACCATGTTGTTCTTTCTTCTGCATGGCTGTCTGGCTGGAGAAAGTCATGTTTACAGTACACGGTTACGCTCCTTTTTTACGCATGACGTGCCAGTGTTTTCTTCAGTGCTCTCTGTGCAAAAACACTGACGGGCCGGCGTCAACAGCCCGGGAACTGCTGCTGTGTTTGGCTGCGGCTCTGTGTGGCAAGGAGCT
Organism: Leptoclinus maculatus; assembly: GCA_032191485.1. Classification (NCBI taxonomy): domain Eukaryota; kingdom Metazoa; phylum Chordata; class Actinopteri; order Perciformes; family Stichaeidae; genus Leptoclinus; species Leptoclinus maculatus. Next base: position 10,392,256 of record JAVDOI010000001.1, on the reverse strand, counting down.
GCTGCTGCTGCTGCAGGAAGCTGATCACCTCGGGACTTCTGAGCAGTGACTGAAGGAAACGCAAAAACAGATATTTCTCTAGATGCAAAGCCTACTTTAGGGAAGAAGAGCGCCTCGTGACAAAATGTATCCATACATTAAAAAGTGATGTCTCCCACAATAGCTTTCAAACCCGTTCACTTAAGATACTAAGCAGATGCATGCAAGCCATTTGGATAATGTGTTCAGCCATGCTCTACAATTTAGCCTTGCTGCTGAGCATGGAAACATGTAAGGATCCCATACAACGAGAAATAAGACTATATAGAAATAGGACATGCATACAGATGGATGACATATTAAAGGAAAAAGGTAACGGATGCAGATGCTGCCTTGAAAGTAGGGGGCATTCTCCAGACATAGATTGAGTCCACATATGCCCTTGAAGGGAAGGGGGTCACTGAATAGTTTAAGTATGAAAATAACGCACATCATATGTCCAGCTCCACAGGCTGTTCTGGAGGCTCTTGGTGGCCCTTACATCTGTGGTTTCATCATGGCACGACAGTCAATGTGTCCAGTTATGACTTACCAGTCTCTTCTGGTTGAGGACCTGCTCTATCAGGGAGGGTCTGGCTGGCCGGTCACCTATGGCACCCAGACGCTGTTTGTTCACAGACACAGGCCGCTCCTCTGAGTTTTCCTGGTTGACAGATGCAAATAAACAAAAACACGCAATTAACCGGGAGAGTTGTGTTTGTATTGTTGTTCAGTAAACCTCTCAAATTAATTTCTTCTTCAGTCATATATCTAGATGTAGAGATGGTTTGTAATAAAAGTCTACTTTGTATGGTTTGTATGGACACTCTTATCACACCATGATGTCTTACGTCAATTTTTCCAGTGGACATGGCCTGATCACTCTTCTTCTTCTTGTACTTGTCTTTGTACATCTTGTTGCGGTGTTTTTTGCACATCCAGGGCTTCCTCTGCTTCGCCACCTGCGTTGTGGTCTCCGTGCATCCATCATAGGTGCACTGTTTGGGTGCGTTGTCGCCCTCCGAGGTCTCCTCGTCGTTGAGTTCCTCCGGGCTGGCGGCGCTGTCCCTGGGATCCGAGGTGTCCAGAACGTCGCTCTCCTCGTCCGGATCGTCCATGTCGTAAGAGGAGACGTTGTTGTCCGGTTCGTGCGGCGTTATCACATTCCTGCTGTCGACTACTCCGCTCTTACTCACGTAGTACCTTTGTCCGTCTTTAGTGAACAACAGAGTCGAGTCTTTGTCTCTGTTTGCTGATGCCGAGTTGTCATCTTCACTCATGATCGCGGAGAACAAATGCACAGTTGTAGCAGCAGCTAGCTAGCTAGCTAACTATCAAACCTCTGCAGTCAGCTCACGTTAAAAAGCTTAGTTACCTCACACAGCTGCCCCCCCAGTTTACTATACTGTCCGGTTCGAGAATGCGGTGTGTCATAAATACATACTTTAATTAAATCGTAGGACTTCTTGTCGCCTACCATTCAACTTCCATAGGTTTCAAATGTCACTGCTTTCGTTTACAATCATTTTCTTCTTCGCTGCATTGGCTCCATTTGACACATAGCGACCCCTAGTGGCCAACACGCAATGCATGCAACGCATGCGCCTTTGTGCTATTTTTTTGGTGGTAACAACGTCTTTTACAAGCCTACAGTATGAAATTTGCATGAATCATTACATTTATTAGTTTTAATTACTTAAATAATCAGTGCCGACCAAACATCTAGGGTTGCTACCTCCTGCGGCCCCATGCGCGGGGAACACAAGGAAGCAAAGAGTAAAAAAGAGTAAAGCACAGTTGCATGAATTATATAAAGGATTAAAAAGTCAGATGCACCCATGACATGGGCGAGATATTTGGTCTGTGAAAATGAACAATTTGGTATATTTTTCAATTTCGCTATAATATACTATGACCTTGTTTATAACTTTTTTTAAATATTATTATGATTTTGTTATGGCATACTATACTATACATTTTTAATGACATGTTATACTACGACATTTTTAATGGCATATTTATGTCGTTTACTATTAAATTTTTATTTTATTTTTTGGCATACAATATTTTGAAATATTTTTGTAAAATACTATACAATCAAATATGTATCACGTGTGTAAACTGTACTAAGACTTTATTGCGACATTTCTATAACATACTATACTGGGACCTTTAGCATTATAGTATACTATACTATACATTTCATTGTCATTTTCATGATATTTTTATGAAATTCATTAATATGATTTTCATCTCAATGTTTAGGATTTGTTATGGCATACTATACCTTAATGTCATACATTTTTATGACACACTATACCAGGGGTCTTCAATTAAAATTCCAAAAGGTCCAGATTGAAAAAATCTCGGTTGAAATTACGGTCGCAGTTTTAAACAGCCCTCCTCCCAAAGCAGTCTTCTGCAGACCAGTGTTATTGGATGGGAACTTAATTTTACGAGACAGTGCCATGCTGGTGTGTCCAGCATGCTAAAGAGCTAGTAGTCTGTTGCACTGGTTCCCAACTCAATTCAGCCTGACGGTCTGCATCCACCCACAGCTCCAGAGATCAATCTGAGGGGTCACGAGACAGGTAACATGGTAGCAAAGAAGAAAAGAGAACCAATTCATCTGGTTTTTGCTCGTTTTGTGAGATTAGGGAAGAAAAATGAAAATATTCTCGAGTCAAACTCTCTGTAACTCAATGGCAATAAAACTGAAGTCATTTTATTTGGACCACAGCATTTAACCAACATTATATCTTCTCATCTCGGCCCTTTGACCTCTTCTGTTTAACCATTCAATTCAGGATTTAAGTGTGACTAATAAACCAATGAGGTAGTTAAATTAGGCTTAATGTTCAACAAGAATGAACCAAACGTCTTTATTTTTAAAATTTTCATTATTTATTGCCTCGTGATCAACACATGCTCACTCTTTCATGTAGGTATGTTTAGTTCTTAAATGACACACATATAACAAGTAAATACATGATGTATACAACTAATGTAAATTAACCATAAACATCAAATATCAGATGAAATAATCATCATAAAACCTGTTACGCGTGGAATCCGTTACGCGTGGAACCCGTTATGCTTGGAACCCGTTACGCGTGGATCCTGTTACGTGTGGACCCTGTGGAACCCGTTACGCGAGGAATCCGTTACGCGTGGAACCCGTTACGCGCAGAATCCGTTACGCGTGGAACCTGTTACATATGGAATCCGTTACGCGCGTAAATCCGTTACGCGTGTAAATCCGTTACGCGTGGATTCTGTTACGCATGGAATCCGTTACAAGTGGAATCTGTTACGGGTGGAACCTGTTACGCACGAAATCCGTTACGCGTGGAACCCGTTATGCATGAAATCCATTACGCGTGGAACCCGTTACGCACGAAATCCATTACGCACGGAATCTGTTACGCGTGGAACCCGTTACGCCTGGAATCCGTTACGCGTGGAACGCGTTACGCGTGGAACCCGTTACGCACGAAATCCGTTACGCGTGGAACCCGTTACGCACAAAATCCGTTACACACGAAATCCGTTACGCACGGAATCCGTTACGCGTGGAACCCGTTACGCACGAAATCCGTTACGCGTGGAACCCGTTACGCACAAAATCCGTTACGCACGAAATCCGTTACGCGTGGAACCCGTTACGCACGAAATCTGTTACGCGTGGAACCCGTTACGCACGAAATCCGTTACGCGTGGAACCCGTTACGCACAAAATCCGTTACGCACGAAATCCGTTACGCACGAAATCCGTTACGCACGGAATCCGTTACGCACGAAATCCGTTACGCACGAAATCCGTTACGCACGGAATCCGTTACGCCTGGAATCCGTTACGCGTGGAACCCGTTACGCATGGAACCTGTTACCCGTGGAATCCGTTACGCGTGGAACCCGTTACGCACGAAATCCGTTACGCATGGAACCCGTTACGCACGAAATCCGTTACAGGTGGAATCTGTTACGGGTGGAACCTGTTACGCACGAAATCCGTTACGCGTGGAACCCGTTACGCGTGGAACCCGTTACGCGTGGAACCCGTTACGCCTGGAATCCGTTACGCGTGGAATCCGCTACGCGTGGAACCCGTTACCCGTGGAACCCGTTACGCACGAAATCCGTTACGCGTGGAACCCGTTACGCACGAAATCTGTGACGCGTGGAACCCGTTACGCACAAAATCCGTTACGCTTGGAACCCGTTACGCACAAAATCTGTTACGCGTGGAACCCGTTACGCACGAAATCCGTTACGCGTGGAACCCGTTACGCACGAAATCCGTTACGCACGAAATCCGTTACGCACGAAATCCGTTACGCACGAAATCCGTTACGCACGGAATCCGTTACGCCTGGAATCCGTTACGCGTGGAACCCGTTACGCATGGAACCTGTTACCCGTGGAATCCGTTACGCGTGGAACCCGTTACGCACGAAATCCGTTACGCATGGAACCCGTTACGCACGAAATCCGTTACAGGTGGAATCTGTTACGGGTGGAACCTGTTACGCACGAAATCCGTTACGCGTGGAACCCGTTACGCGTGGAACCCGTTACGCGTGGAACCCGTTACGCCTGGAATCCGTTACGCGTGGAATCCGCTACGCGTGGAACCCGTTACCCGTGGAACCCGTTACGCACGAAATCCGTTACGCGTGGAACCCGTTACGCACGAAATCTGTTACGCGTGGAACCCGTTACGCACAAAATCCGTTACGCTTGGAACCCGTTACGCACAAAATCTGTTACGCGTGGAACCCGTTACGCACGAAATCCGTTACGCGTGGAACCCGTTACGCACGAAATCCGTTACGCACGAAATCCGTTACGCACGAAATCCGTTACGCACAGAATCTGTTACGCGTGGAACCCGTTACGCCTGGAATCCGTTACGCGTGGAACCCGTTACGCATGGAACCCGTTACGCGTGGAACCCGTTACGCGTGGAACCCGTTACGCACAAAATCCGTTACGCACGGAATCCGTTACGCGTGGAACCCGTTACGCACGAAATCTGTTACGCGTGGAACCCGTTACGCACGAAATCCGTTACGCGTGGAACCCGTTACGCACAAAATCCGTTACGCACGAAATCCGTTACGCACGAAATCCGTTACGCACGGAATCCGTTACGCACGAAATCCGTTACGCACGAAATCCGTTACGCACGGAATCCGTTACGCCTGGAATCCGTTACGCGTGGAACCCGTTACGCATGGAACCTGTTACCCGTGGAATCCGTTACGCGTGGAACCCGTTACGCACGAAATCCGTTACGCATGGAACCCGTTACGCACGAAATCCGTTACAGGTGGAATCTGTTACGGGTGGAACCTGTTACGCACGAAATCCGTTACGCGTGGAACCCGTTACGCGTGGAACCCGTTACGCGTGGAACCCGTTACGCCTGGAATCCGTTACGCGTGGAATCCGCTACGCGTGGAACCCGTTACCCGTGGAACCCGTTACGCACGAAATCCGTTACGCGTGGAACCCGTTACGCACGAAATCTGTTACGCGTGGAACCCGTTACGCACAAAATCCGTTACGCTTGGAACCCGTTATGCACAAAATCTGTTACGCGTGGAACCCGTTACGCACGAAATCCGTTACGCGTGGAACCCGTTACGCACGAAATCCATTACGCACGAAATCCGTTACGCACGAAATCCGTTACGCACGAAATCCGTTACGCACGGAATCCGTTACGCCTGGAATCCGTTACGCGTGGAACCCGTTACGCATGGAACCTGTTACCCGTGGAATCCGTTACGCGTGGAACCCGTTACGCACGAAATCCGTTACGCATGGAACCCGTTACGCACGAAATCCGTTACAGGTGGAATCTGTTACGGGTGGAACCTGTTACGCACGAAATCCGTTACGCGTGGAACCCGTTACGCACGAAATCCGTTACGCGTGGAACCCGTTACGCACGAAAGCCATTACGCACAGAATCTGTTACGCGTGGAACCCGTTACGCCTGGAATCCGTTACGCGTGGAACCCGTTACGCGTGGAACCCGTTACGCGTGGAACCCGTTACGCGTGGAACCCGTTACGCACAAAATCCGTTACGCACGGAATCCGTTACGCGTGGAACCCGTTACGCACGAAATCTGTTACGCGTGGAACCCGTTACGCACGAAATCCGTTACGCGTGGAACCCGTTACGCACAAAATCCGTTACGCACGAAATCCGTTACGCACGAAATCCGTTACGCACGAAATCCGTTACGCACGGAATCCGTTACGCACGAAATCCGTTACGCACGAAATCCGTTACGCACGGAATCCGTTACGCCTGGAATCCGTTACGCGTGGAACCCGTTACGCACGAAATCCGTTACGCACGAAATCCGTTACGCACGAAATCCGTTACGCACGGAATCCGTTACGCCTGGAATCCGTTACGCGTGGAACCCGTTACGCATGGAACCTGTTACCCGTGGAATCCGTTACGCGTGGAACCCGTTACGCACGAAATCCGTTACGCATGGAACCCGTTACGCACGAAATCCGTTACAGGTGGAATCTGTTACGGGTGGAACCTGTTACGCACGAAATCCGTTACGCGTGGAACCCGTTACGCACGAAATCCGTTACGCGTGGAACCCGTTACGCACGAAAGCCATTACGCACAGAATCTGTTACGCGTGGAACCCGTTACGCCTGGAATCCGTTACGCGTGGAACCCGTTACGCGTGGAACCCGTTACGCGTGGAACCCGTTACGCGTGGAACCCGTTACGCACAAAATCCGTTACGCACGGAATCCGTTACGCGTGGAACCCGTTACGCACGAAATCTGTTACGCGTGGAACCCGTTACGCACGAAATCCGTTACGCGTGGAACCCGTTACGCACAAAATCCGTTACGCACGAAATCCGTTACGCACGAAATCCGTTACGCACGAAATCCGTTACGCACGGAATCCGTTACGCACGAAATCCGTTACGCACGAAATCCGTTACGCACGGAATCCGTTACGCCTGGAATCCGTTACGCGTGGAACCCGTTACGCATGGAACCTGTTACCCGTGGAATCCGTTACGCGTGGAACCCGTTACGCACGAAATCCGTTACGCATGGAACCCGTTACGCACGAAATCCGTTACAGGTGGAATCTGTTACGGGTGGAACCTGTTACGCACGAAATCCGTTACGCGTGGAACCCGTTACGCGTGGAACCCGTTACGCGTGGAACCCGTTACGCCTGGAATCCGTTACGCGTGGAATCCGCTACGCGTGGAACCCGTTACCCGTGGAACCCGTTACGCACGAAATCCGTTACGCGTGGAACCCGTTACGCACGAAATCTGTGACGCGTGGAACCCGTTACGCACAAAATCCGTTACGCTTGGAACCCGTTACGCACAAAATCTGTTACGCGTGGAACCCGTTACGCACGAAATCCGTTACGCGTGGAACCCGTTACGCACGAAATCCGTTACGCACGAAATCCGTTACGCACGAAATCCGTTACGCACGAAATCCGTTACGCACGGAATCCGTTACGCCTGGAATCCGTTACGCGTGGAACCCGTTACGCATGGAACCTGTTACCCGTGGAATCCGTTACGCGTGGAACCCGTTACGCACGAAATCCGTTACGCATGGAACCCGTTACGCACGAAATCCGTTACAGGTGGAATCTGTTACGGGTGGAACCTGTTACGCACGAAATCCGTTACGCGTGGAACCCGTTACGCACGAAATCCGTTACGCGTGGAACCCGTTACGCACGAAAGCCATTACGCACAGAATCTGTTACGCGTGGAACCCGTTACGCCTGGAATCCGTTACGCGTGGAACCCGTTACGCGTGGAACCCGTTACGCACAAAATCTGTTACGCGTGGAACCCGTTACGCACGAAATCCGTTACGCGTGGAACCCGTTACGCACGAAATCCGTTACGCACGAAATCCGTTATGCACAGAATCCGTTACGCGTGGAACCCGTTACGCCTGGAATCCGTTACGCGTGGAACCCGTTACGCGTGGAACCCGTTACGCGTGGAACCCGTTACGCACAAAATCCGTTACGCACGGAATCCGTTACGCGTGGAACCCGTTACGCACGAAATCTGTTACGCGTGGAACCCGTTACGCACGAAATCCGTTACGCGTGGAACCCGTTACGCACAAAATCCGTTACGCACGGAATCCGTTACGCGTGGAACCCGTTACGCACGAAATCTGTTACGCGTGGAACCCGTTACGCACGAAATCCGTTACGCGTGGAACCCGTTACGCACAAAATCCGTTACGCACGAAATCCGTTACGCACGGAATCCGTTACGCACGAAATCCGTTACGCACGAAATCCGTTACGCACGGAATCCGTTACGCCTGGAATCCGTTACGCGTGGAACCCGTTACGCACGAAATCCGTTATGCGTGGAACCCGTTACGCACGAAATCCGTTACAGGTGGAATCTGTTACGGGTGGAACCTGTTACGCACAAAATCCATTACGCGTGGAACCCGTTACGCACGAAATCCGTTACGCATGGAATCCATTACGCGTGGAACCAGTTACGCGCGAAATCCGTTACGCGTGGAACCCGTTATGCGTGGAACCCGTTACGCATGGAACCCGTTACGCGCGGATGCGATTTTGACTTCTTGAAAATTTTTATGACACACTATGCTTTTCTACTTTTTTATGATAAACCATACTATAATTTTTCATGAGATGGTATATATGACCTCTTTATTATATGTTTTACATACATTTTTATGATCTACTGTACTATGACTTTTTGATAACATTTTAATGTACTACTGTAATCTACTATACTATGATTTTTTTATGACACTTTCATGACTTACTGTACTAATATATTTAAAAAAGGAAAAGTGCAGACAAAACATTTTTTGAAATGTGATTTCACTTTCAAATTGTCATATCTAACCTGACAGATGCTTGTTCGGGGGTTCACACAGTAGCCGAGTAGTGTATTAAGTGTCAGTTATTGAAAGTGAAAGTATTGAAAACGACCGGCGGATTATTATAATATAATATGTCCATTTCATGTCACGTTTAGGGGTCGCACAAAATGTTTTTGGCCTGCAGGATGCACATTGTGAAAATTTGTTCTACAGGATCATCACACTGCCAGCAGCCAACTCTGAAAGGAAGACAATAAAGTAACCGAGTATACTTAAAAAAGGTTTGAGAAGTGCAACATTTGGGAAAGCTGGAATTTTATGTTGTATTGATTATTAGGACAACAACCCATTACAGTAAATAAAGCAGTGTTTTCACTTTGCATTGATAATATTCGATCGTTGATCATTGAAAGAATATATCAATCCAGATCAATAGATTGTTACACTTATATTGTTTGAATATTTTAAAAGTCACATGTGATTTGCATATTACCTGTCCCACTTTTGTTTTATATGAAGTCTTTCCTTACTGTATGTCCGTTTCTTATGCAACTGTGGAGAAGTCATAATAAGTTTCCATTAAATAAATAGGTCTGAGAAAGTTGCCTCTATCATCCCCACTGTATGCTGAGCACCTGCCCTGTCAAGGACAGTAAATGTTTGATCCATCGTCTCTGGCTTCAACTGTTGTGGGATTCACAACTATCAAGTACCCCTCTAGTCAAGTGCCACCCCTGCAGATAACTGTTAATAGCAACAACAAAAAACCTGAGTGGGAGGATGTGCTTTTTTAAAACAGGGCAAATTTACAATTCATTAAATCTGTCTGCAGCAAACTCAGAGATGTGGGGACCTTTCGTGGTCCATTGCCACATGAATTGTCTACTGTCTGTCTGTTTTAAAGTTTTAAAATCTAACTAACTAAACACATTAAACCATAGTAAAACACAGAGAATTTGTTTTTGAAACCAATTTTAATTATTACTATTATTATTAATACACCATTGTTGAACAGAGGTACAAGTATTGGTATTGCAACAGATTGTAATACTGTAGTGCAGCTGTGAGAGCACTTTGGTAAACCACATGTGCCGGAATGAGTGGATTTCAACAGCTAGAATTCATACTGGTCTGGTCAATATGGTGGCACATTACTGTGTATGTGTTATGATGAGAATAAATACAGACAAGTTTGACCATTGCAGATCATCCCTAAAAATCGAAAGGAAACCGCTCTTCTTACTCCTCTGGCTTCTCCTGTCCTGTTATCTCACATCAATTACTGGAAATCCCTTTTTCGGTTGCTGTTGCAAAGGAAGTGACATCATTCCCAGTGTTTGACGAGAAGCAAAGGTGTTGGACTCTTCTTCTCTAATTTGTCTGTGTACATCCATCCAAGTGGGACATCAGGTTGAAATGGTCTTTTTCAACTAATTTAGATTGTTATTCTTTTCTTCGACTGACTGATAGACATGTATGAATGTTTTTTAGTTTTTTTTACATTTTTCATAAACTCATTACTAGTAAATAAATATATTGTATTGTGAACTATCAAAATAAATGAAATTATGTTATTTACATAACATATAAACAATACTTCATCACAGAACCATTTGTTATTTAAGAATAGGCTACTGTATGTCTGTCATGCTTTCATCTGAATAAATGAAGTCATGAATGAGGTTGTACAGAGCTGAAATGAATCATCTCCTGTCCTTTTAACTGTACTGCTTTCCAGGAGTGCTGCTGGTTCTCCGGCATCTAAACTGTCTTTCTCAATTTGACTGCACCTAGACTGCAGTACTTTGTGCAAATAGGCAGCCCTAATGAACTGCTAATTGTATTCATTTACCACCTAAAACAATTCTCCAAACCCATACAAACCGGTACACCTATGGCTGCAACAATGATACCTTTCCTAACTGCTGGAATATGTGGATGAAATATGACTTTAGTGTTTAAGTATGAAAAATACATAAACCAGGCTTCATATGTGTACATGAGCATTACAAAATATCAAGATTAATATGATATAAATTCAGAATGATTGTGAAACTGTGCGCATGAAGACAACATGTGAGTTTGCTACACAAGCACCCAAATGCTGCTGAATTGTGTGTATCAAGATGTCATGTATGAAGCAGTTAACACAATTATATGGAGAGATCAAATGCACCATTATTGTCTTAATAGCAGTCTCTGTAAAATGTAAACTGTAAAACTGCAATCCAACAGTACAGGAAGGCAATGCCAATACTGTGTGGTGCACAGAATTATAGCACAAATGCTGTCTTTGATCATTTATCTGAACACTGTATGTATTTAACACATTTGTAGGAAAAACACTCCTCTACACATTGTAGCTCTCAATTCCCCACATTAACCTACGTTAGCCTACTTCAACATTTCTGAGCTCTGCTTCTACACACTTTTCCATTATTTTCGTTCCTGCTAGCTCTTAGGACAATCCAACAAAGAAGTGTTCTTTATGAAAAAGGGAAATACATATAAAAAAATGCAGTAACTAAATAATGAATAAATAAGGTTCAATAAAACATGAACATTGGTCCATATTCTCATATTGCCTTGTAGAGCTGCTCCATCATAAGGGAGTTTCCATGTTGAGCCCGGATCATCACAGAAGGGTAAACGATACTGTCGCCCCTTACTCGCTCCTTGAGCTCTTCAACATGTGCTCAGATGAGAGAACGTTGAAAATAAATAAATAAAAAAGTATTTCGCCTCATTCCACCTTTTCCCTCTTGGTCTCTGTTTCTTGTTGCCTCTTTCTCTCAACCTCTCAACCCACGTTTTCCATCTATCCACCCTTTGATCGATCATTCCTCCTGGTTGGAAAGATATATTCAGTGGAACTAAAAGTTCTCTGAGTTTTTTTGTTTTTTTTGTTCCTCCCTCCACGGTTTTCCCCTGTTCACCCCTAGCCTTAGAAAAGAGACTGTGGGGAGGCTGACGTCTCTTCCTCCTCCTCATCCTCCTCCTCCTACATTTAGAGGGAGGAGCTGGATGAGGATTTTCCCTCCTTGCTTCTTCCTCTTCCTCCTCCTCCTCCTCCTCCTCCTCCCCTCCGCCTCCTCCTCTCTAGAAGGGCGAGATGGGGGAGTAGAAGATACTGGCTGAGCTGATGGAGATGTCATCAGAGTCAGATGGGAGGCTGAGGTTCGGGGAAGGGTCAGAGCAAGTGTCAGGGGTCAGAGAGGGAGGGGCCATGGGCAGGCCAGGGAGGCAACTGGGGGGCTCCGCCCGTAGTGTTTTTGTTGTTGATGTTGTTACTGTTGTCACTGTTAGCATCATCTGCAAAGGCAGTGGCTTCACATTCGGGTGGCGTCCTCGTCTGAGAACCTGCCCCTCCTTATCAAGAGGGGTGGCCTGAATGAGGGAGGAACAGGAGAACATTATGATTATACCGGGATCTGGTCACACAGTAATCCAGTATGGAGGACCAGGAGAGCCTTGCACGTGTTATTTAAGTCATTAATTGATATTAAATTGGACAGTGAGAAGAGGGATAAACAAAAGCAAAAATAGTATTAAAATACAAAATATATTAAATCAAAACCTAAATGAAAAGCTTTGATTCAACATCCCAGTTCTTAAATTATGTTTAATGAGCACCGTAAGCTAGATTAATAGATCAAATTGTTGTGTTTATTTATGCATTCATTTGTTATTAATTCATCCTTTGTACTGTAGATATCAGCCAGTACAATGATAACTATGAACCTTTAGAGACATGAACTTCTAGGTCCTCCATAAATCAATGGTAGATAAAGTCACACAACAGGAGTTGGGTAGTGGGACCTTAATAGCAAGCTTGGGTATTTTTAGAGGCAGCCAGGTAGGGAGCATGACATCGATCAAAAGAAATCACTTAAATTGTCAGGGAACAAGCAAGCAAACAGGGTTAACAACACTTTGTACAACAGAGACACATCCACAAAGGTAATTTTAAGGGGAACTTGTACTTCCTTATTGACACACTCAGAAATCCAGGAGACACTGATATACAGTGACACAACATAGAGGACCAGGCATTAGCAAAAGACGGACGACAAGGATGTGTTTACACAGGAGGGATGAATTGGAAGGAGCAAAAAGCCAAGCACAAAAACCACAGAGCAGGGGCGAAGCTGTCAAGGCAGCACAGCAGCTTCACGCAGTGAGGAGAGGGAGACACTATTTTGCTTTGTTTTGTATGGAAACCTGGCGTACCTTATCCAGTACATGGCCGGGTGCTGGTAGAAATCCAACGACCCAGATCTCTGCATAGAAAAGCTGTCATCCAACTGAATACAAAGAGAAACCAGCACAATCAACCTAAACACCAGTTCACTTGAAAACAGAACAAGACACAAACAAGGCACAAAGAAACTAACTTCAAAATAAGTTGCAGAAAACTATAGAACTCTGTACAAACTAATTCAACAGCAACTTTAGATATGTCGGACCAGTTGGTTTATGGGTTCTGTAGATTTCACTAGTGGTGACTTACAGAAATGACTGACACTCCTGCAGTGGTGTCGTTGCCCTTCGGACTGGTGTTGAAGTGCTTCTTTATCTTCCCTGCTACTGACAACTGATGATCGTTCTCACATAGACCCTCATCCTGTATCAAGCAAGGCGAGAGGAGAGGAAAAAGAAATCAGCGCTTATGGGAAGATATCGCGCCTCAATAGATGTGAGCTCAATTAACGCTGTACTTACAGTGACCCAAGGGTGCTCTAGCACCTGTAGGGCCGTGTATCTCTGATCCACCTCCACCTCCAGCATGGATCGAATCAGCTCCTTCAGCAGCAAACAAACATTGGTGAGTCAAGTCAGTTTTGTTCACAACACACACAAACAGATGATGTCCTTACTAACATAGATATTCACCTTGGCCGTCTCCGACACGTTGTCCCAGTACGGTAGGGGGAATTCTAGCTGTCCCATTAGTATCTGATCAAAAAGCACTTCCTGATCGTCACTGCTCCTGCAAACAAAACATTTCCACGTGTGCCTTCATGAATAAAATACTTCTCTGATCAACAATGTTCACAGGAGTAAAGAAGCCATTAGCCATGAGCTCATACACAACTGTGAATGTGACATTATGCGAGTAAAAAGTCATTTTTACTCGGTGGTGTAGCGCTTGCTTTTAGCTTACCCTCGAAAGGGGGGGAAACCACACAGCAGGATGTAGGTGATGACTCCAGCTGCCCAGATGTCCACCTTAAGGCCATATCTGCACAAAGACAAAGATATATCATGACTAAGATATATCAAAGATAAGCTGTAACCTCCAGCCTAACTGCATTAAGACATGACTCGTACACTGGCCGTGGCCTGTGCGTCACTTCTCTATTTTGTACATGTATCTTCAACTCTGCTACTGATGCTCTTACCCTGTTTCTGAGATGATTTCAGGTGCTACATATGTCGGGGTCCCGCAGACAGTGTGAAGGGGGCCGTCCACCACAGTCGCCAAACCAAAGTCTCCAAGTTTCAGGCTTTTGCTGCCGTCCGCATGCTCATACACCTAAGCACATACAAAAAAATGGTTGCATTGCTGCATTGTTGTCTGTTACAGGGTGCTAGGGGGCACCAAAGTCACAAATTTGCAAATCCTACACATAGTGGCTTTAGACGAGTACGCGCTTCCTTTGACTTTCAATCAGCAATTACACTGTTGAAGTAGTGGTTTAATGTACTGTACATGTGTATGCAATAAAGGGGTGGCCACAATTATAGTAGCACCTTTTAATAAAGTATGACTGCAAACTAACCTTAAAGCTGGTATAATATATATTATAATATGTAAAGTTGTTCAGACGTTTCAGCGTCGTTTAACTCAAAATTGACAAACAAACAAAACAAAACAAAATTGTTTTGGGTTTATGGCTCACAACTCCTTCCACAAGTCTGGCCCGACCGTCACATGTAAAATGGGACTCTGGGTGGTAGACGGTGCAAAGGAGGGGATGAAGAACAGCATTTGAGGGAAGAGGATGAGAAGACAACCAGGAGGTCGACAGAAGGGAGAAGGAGGGAGGGAATGCACATGCAAAGAAAGCTGGAGAAGGAGTGAGCGGGAGGTGTGAGGGCAGCAGGGATGAGTCATCTATCTCCTCTGTGAGAGTCCAGAGTGAGTGATATTACTTCACTGTTCATTCAGACAGGAGGGAGGCTATACTGCGGCAAGATATATGACCATGTCCACAGTAAAATCACATGCAGACCCACTCTGCGTGAACTCACCAGTAGGTTTTCTGGTTTTATGTCTCTGTGCACAATGTTGAGGCTGTGGAGGTATTTGATTGCGTTGGCCAGATTGTAGAGCATGCCGCTGGCGTCTCTCTCAGTGTACCTGTTGGCAGAGGTGATGGCATCGAACAGATCTCCCCCCTGCAGAAAAAAAGAATCATGATTGGCGGGCGGGTTGTGAGTATTAGGAACAAACTCACAGGAGTTCTGTTTGGCGTTTTTCACACACAGAACCTGACAGTTTCACTTCCAATTGTTCACAGTTGCTCATCTTTTTCTGCTGAGAGGAGTTTTTGGCTAGAAAGTTGAGTGAGCGTTTTCGTTTGCTTAGCAGCTATAGGGGTAAAGTGTGTCCTTATTCCTTACCTTGGTTGAAACATCTCCTCCTCCCCTGTCTTCTCTAACCCCACTGTGTGGTCAAAAGTATGTTGACACTCAGACATTATACTTGAATGTGATTTTAGAACATCTAACTTCCAAAGGCTTAAACATTAATATGCTGCTATAACATCCTCCATTCTTCTTTGGAGGCTTTTCCACAAGATTTTGGAGCCTGGCTGCTGGGAGGTTTTTCCCCCATTTAGCATGAAAGGGCGTTAATGAGGTCAGCTGCGGGTGTTGGGTGATGAAGCCTGGCTCACTGGTGGCATCCCAAAGGTGTCGGATGGGATTGAGGTCAGGCCTCTGTACAAGCCAGTTAAGTTCTTCCATGACATATCGAAAAACTATTTCTTTATGGGCCTTGTCATGTTGAAGCAAAAACAGTTGCCAAAAAGTTGGAAGCATACTATTGTCTAAAATGTATAGTTTTTCCTTAATTGAAACTAGGGGACAGATCAACAGCACCAGACAAAAGAACACTAAACTATGTGTATACGTTTGGCTATATTTTGAGCCATCTCTCTCCCTCTCTCGTTGCTTTTACCCTTTGCTTCCCCTTTCAATGCATCCATCTGTCTCTGTCTCTCTCTCTCTCTCTCTCTCTCTCTCTGTCCCTGCCACTCTGGCATAGACTCTCTCCACCTCATTCATCAACAGCCTCCTCTCGATCCTCCTACTTTGGACACGCTCACACGTACACACACTTCTTCCACAGATTGCCTCTCATCTATATTCTGTAGTACTCTACACCACAACATGAACAGATGGATTACACTCCTGGCTCCTGAATTATGCACAAACATTTCTTGACTCAGAGAGCAAGAGAGAATAAAGAATGTGAACACATGAGCGGTTCGGGCCACAGTGTCACTGTTTGGAATTCAACATTTGCTTCACCAGCTGAATGTTGCAGATTGGTCTGCTGTTTCTGCCGCCCTGGTCCTCTCTGTCGCTCTCAAGTTGGAGATAATGATCACCAACATGTATTAATATGTTAGTATGGCCAAATATTCCAGCCTGTCTAAAACCAGAGCAGATGATGCACAAACATAAACATGTAAGTACGGTATGCAAACATGGCTACACACCTTGACCAGCTCCATGACCAGATAGAGTTCGCTGTAAGTGTCCATCTCCTCTATGAGCAGGACGATGTTTGGATGTTTGACCCTGCGGAGGATGGCCACCTCGTTCTGGATCATGTGCTCCTAGAAATGAGAATTGAAATTGAGTTTAGCCAAGTGAAACAAATTTGTTGAAACACTAAAGTGGATCTTAACACCTGGTCCTCTGTAGGGGTGATGGGTGAGCTGAGACGTGTGCTCTGTTGCACTTTTAACCACACCCAACAGTGAAGTCATGGAGTGCTGACACACACACTGGAGTACAACTCTTCATTGCTGAAGCAACATGAGAAGTTAAACTGCTGGAGGTCAGTGAAAACAGGATTTTCAGATGGTCATTGCTCTTTAAGTGACGCAGATCAAGATGAATCTGCTTTCAAGGTGTAGGTGAAGGTACTTTCTATTCCATCTCCCGTTACATTAATCCTGCATTGTGTGCACTGATGAACTTTTACTTAGTTCTTCTTAGTTGTTTCTTAGTTTTATTGAACTTAAATAATTAGAGTCATCTTCAAAAGAGCTACTTTTGTATATATATTTTAGCAGTTTTGAATACAAGTAATCTTTTTTTGTCTACATGAGTAACATTTAAGCCAAGCAACAGTATTCCTACTTGGGTGGGGTAGCGTTGCACAGGACCCTTTTGCCTTTGCAATCATAGTTTACCTTGCCTCTGCATTTGCCCTTGTTGATGATCTTCAGAGCGTACTCCCGTCCTGTGGAGTGCTCCACACATTCTCGGACGACCGCAAAGTTTCCATCGCCTAACATGCGTCCCACCTTGTAGCGGTCTGATATGTAGGACGGCACAGCTGGAACCTCATCGACTAGAACTTCAGCTGCAGAGAGGAAGAATGAGGTTCAGAGTGGCTGAGGGACTCAAGTTTACACTTTCTTTCAAGCTGATAAAGATTCATTGTATACACACAGGTATAATAGGTAATTAGGGAGAACATAAGAGCCTTGTTAAAAGCTATAGCATATCCTGCTAATAACAATGAATTCATTGATATGTAACAGGACACAAAGGTTGGATTAGTAAACTTATTAGCTGATTATTAATACATTAATAAATGGATCAAACAGTAAAGAAAAAGTAAAGGGACTGATATAGAACAAATAAATACAAATAACACAGATACGTGAAAATATATAGAATATTAAAACTAGATTTAAACATACAGTAGACCCTTTATCAGTTATAAATCATTTTTCAAACTAATTTCAAAGCCAATGAATCTGATGGTGACACTACGCTCTGCAGAGAGCTCTTTAATGGCAAATAGAAGAAAACAAAAAACATGAAACTAACTGGTAAGTCAAATTACAAATACATGCTGTCAATGTTCAGTTATATATGAATTAATTAATTGGTTTATAAGATTCGAGAAGGTCCTCTATAGGTAAATTAAATCAAAGATGAAGATGTTAGAGGTCTGTGACTCAACATAAAACAATTCTCGTTATAACCTTTACAATATTTACCAGCACATCATTGTTTGTAGTGTCACAGAGTTTTATGGAGTCAGAGAGGTGAAGAAAAACACCAGAGGAGGGGGAAAGTGTGAGAAACAGAGGTGATGAGAACAGGATGTACAACACAGAGATGGGAGAGAGAGATGCATCAAAGGTCATGAAAATGATTCAGACATGCATGATATTTGCGAGTACATCGCCTTTTTCCACTGACGGACAGATGGGGTATTCTTGTAGCGATCATTTTCCTCACCTTCAGTAACAGATCCATCCCTGTCTTCCACTGAGCTGGAAAGTTTAGAGGAAGACAGAGAGGTGGAAGAACCCTGGGACCCCTGCAGAGAGGGAGGGAGGGAGACAGAGAGCAAGATGTCAACTATTTAAACCTTTATTATTACACAAAGTAGTTTGTAATCCACTCCACACGCAACAAAACAGCATGACACAGTTCCTTCTGCCACAATCCTAGCCGAAACAAAATGTAAGTTATGTCCAAAAATAGACAAAAGTACATTGTGTGACTCGTCTCATCCTGAGAACATCCTTAATTAAAGCTGTCTTTGTGTTTGCATGTCTGTTTCTGCTGTATACTGCTGCCCTGTGTTGTGTGTACAGATTTACTTAAGCTACTGAGCTGAATATAAACCGGTTACTTATTCAGCAAACAACCTGCCTGTGTGTGTCCACGGTGGACAGACAATCGAATCCCAATAAGCTCTATTCACAGAACTTTAAGTCATTCCTAATTGTCCCTTCCTTTTACTCCTCACTATACCTTCAATAACACCTCAAATAAAAGGTTTTGATGACATCAATAAAGGTGGATGGATACTGCCTTTCATGTGGTTGGAGATTAGGAGGTCATTAAGGGGAAAGAGATGCAGCGTCTGCATCTATCTAAAGACAAAAAACTCATTACGCCCTCCACCTCGTAACCTTCTGTCTGGTTGTCATGGAAGCACCGAGGGCAGGGAGCGAGGATCTAGTCGGGACTGTAAATGAGAATCTACCCCTCTCTCATTTCTGTCTTTCCTCCACTCCTCTACTGTCCATCTTTCATCTTCTCTTCGACTCCAAAACTTGGCTTCACATTATTTTTTACTACATTTGAACAATGTGATAATGCTTCGCTTGGAAGATGAACATAATTCTCACTTTCCTTCGTCTCCTCTCTCCGCCTTCACAGTCAGTCCCGAGGACACAGATGTGAAAAATCGTTGTGGTCTGGGAGGTTTCCAGTGCTCGAATAAATCCTGCAGGTGCAGCTGGCACATGCGGCCTGGCCAGCGATTGAATTGGACACCATCATAATTCCTCTAAAATATAAGCTTGCCGATGTGAATTATTAACATGTGCAGTTTGCACTGTAAATGGTCTGCACTGTGTGTGTGATGTATGAGCCAATCTATGTGCATCAGAGAGCAGTGCATCAGCAGTTAGTTGGTGAATAATGTAGTCTGATGATACATTTTACTTTCATCTCTCATCTCAGTGCTGGTGTAGTTTTTCTGATGCTCTCTCGTGGTGAATATATACCCAATAACTCGCACATCAATCAGTCCTAAATCCTTCGAAGAGAGGAGATCTAAAGAGTGTTGCTGGATTAATCGATGCTGCCTATTGTTATAATAATAACCTAGAAAAAAATTGTAACAAGGAAAAAGGTGATATGTAAAAGGGTCAAATTAAATCTGATAACATGCTTCTGCTTTTACATATCAACATTTATTCAATTAAAATGCTTGCTAAGAACTAGAAATAACCTCTTATATCTATGCTATCCAGTCAGACTGTGATACAGACTGGAGAGTTCGCTGTCATGGCAGAAATAGGAGATGGCCCATCATAATGTCTTAGACATTAAAACTATTTACAAAGCCGAGCTGCCCTATATCGCAGCTCAAGTAACTGCCAGCTCGTTTACTCATCACTACTGCTGTGACCTGAAAGCCACCCAGGTGAATGTAGCTGTGAGTCAGGCTATTTGGTTTATGTAATGTTGTTTTTGCTCGGGCAGTCATCCTGGAACAAGAAAACCCACTTAATACTCATAAAGCCAATGACCCTCCTGTGCTTTATCTACAAAACATCCTTCATCTGCTCCTTTATTCTCTCATCCCGACTCGAACATTTACCTCTCTTGTGCCCTTATCCCACATCCAGCCCTGTCCTCTACTCGCTTTCTCATTTTGAACTCCTATCTCTCTCTTCCTGCCACCGAGGGAAACAAAATACTGTTGCTATGGAAACTGCTCACAGAGAAGAGAGAGGCAGCTCATGAGACTTCCAGAGTGGAGACAGAAGCCTATATATGGCCATTTCCTGTCTGCGGTCTGGGAGGTAGGTTTGCCCTTCTATGAACATTGTGTCTCTCCTTCCTGTGTGGAAAAACTACGAGACAGATGGAGCGACAGACAGAGTGAGAAGAGACTGTGAGGCAGAGCGAGACGGAGAAACAAAGAGACTGTGGGAAAGATGTATGGAGTCTGGTCTGGTTGATATTGATCATTATATATATATATATATATATATATATATATATATATATATATATATATATATATATATGGCAGGAACTGTCTTGTTATTGTTCCAGCTTTCTCCCTGTTGCACAACACAACATACACTATTCCCAGCTCGACATCTCTTCACTTTTGCTCTGGCTATGACTCACACCACAAAAACAAAACAAAAAAACACACACACACACACACACACACACACACACACTGACAAACCTTTTTTACATCATGACTGGAACCACTGCTCTTCAAACCGGCACGGGCAACACTCAGCGACTGAATACTGATCAGCGCATCAATGTGAATTAAACAGGATGTCCATGATTGACCTTAAACATGGAGCATCATCTCAGACGTCAAACAGCAGAAATATTTAAAAGGAAGTCAGTCAACTGTAGAATTCAGCATTAAAAATGCACCACACATTTACAGAAACGACTAAAGAGTAATGCTAGCTTCATCCTCGATGACCCTGTTTGAATTTGATTACAACACAAATCCTAAAGCTGTCTTCTTCTCTGTGCCTCAGGCTGAGAGAGCCAAACCTCCTCTACAGCAGCATTTCTTGTCATTTTCACTGTCACACAATATCCAGCAGAAGCAGGATTTATTGTTGTTTGCGTCAGTGGAAAAACGTCTAATAAGATTTGATAGAAATAGGGTACTTTGTTTTGTCCCAAGTTCCCACTCTACCTCTCATAAGGACACAAGGTACAGGAGATAATATGTCTTGGCTCTTATTTTGGTGTCTAGATGGATAGAGAACATAATCAATTTGACTCTCATCTGAAGAGAGCACCAGTGTTAGGGGATTCAGTCTTTCTGCTCTGCCAGTTGGACACAGGGAAGTTTTCTAATCACAATCCTTATGGACCGCAATCCTGCAGAATCACAGACACGTGATTAAATGCTTCACGGGGAATAAAAAACAGGAGACTTGGTCTCACTAAGCCAGAAAAAAAAACCATCCAGAACAGACTGGGGAGATGAATGCTCCACTGGGACTGAGTTTGTGTTGTAATCTCTTTAACAAGGGAGAACCGACCATCATCATCCTACATCTACTGGAAATGATCTCCGTTTGTTTTTGTATGTCATGACACATGATAATTACTGTTAATCAACACACATGAGGAGCATGAGAAGAAAAACACAATATGAAAATGAAATGACAATGAATTTAATGATGACATCAACAAATGGAAATTAATACATTAAAGAAAGAGCAAATAAGGTACAAACAGAAACAAATGAGCCAAGAAGAGCTGTCGGCCTTACATGACAAAATCACAATATGTAACTGATGGGCGAGGTTATCAAATATAATTTGCCTGTGATAAAGCACACAGACAATTTTCACATTTACATCTTACATGTGTGTAAATGGCAGTGCAAAGAATATCCTGAAGCCCTCTGCAAAAAGCAAAGTTACCGATTAAAGATATGTAAAGCCAGATTTGAATTATTTGTGAATAATTTAAAGAATAAAATGTTGAAGAAACAATGTTTAAGCTATAAAATTGCAGCGATTTCAAAATCTTCCACAGTTTCCTCATGTGCTGCAGCCAGTCTTTTTTGGCAGATACACTGTAGCAACAAAAATTGGACAAGCCTTCTAATGACATCAACACGACAGGAAATCAGAAACATAATACAACCGAATAACAAATACAATCTTTAGTAACAACACACGATGAGATGAGACAATAATTAACAACTTCATAAAACACACCTTCAGTCTGCTCTCTCATTCTCTGTCAAACACACACACACACACACACACACACACACACACGTTCACACAATATTTAATTATGAATCACCCAACACAAAATATGGACGATAATGAGAGATGGAGCATGCAATTCAAAGGATTATGGAAGTGAATGACTCAACGGTGAGAGGAGGATGTAGGTGACATACTACGGTTGACAATTATCACTTTCTTTCTCTCATACGCTAATACAAACAGCTACCTGACTGTATCACAGCTGTTATATTGGCATCACAGACCTTCTGTTTGTCCTGCTTTCAATCTGTCGGTCACTGTGCTCAGAGTATTGTCTTTTTTTTTTTTAAATGATGTCTTTCCCTGTCTGTGTTTTTCCCATCTGATGGAGTAAACAGACAACAGGGAAGAGATGTGACCACGGCAGCTCATTTGATCTATCTGTACCTGCTTAACGGATATTGACAGAAAACAAAATGCAGGGTGTGTGTCGGTATGTTTAAATTAAAATATTACTGCAAAGCAATATGCAAATGATGAGGCAAGTGGCCCTAAAAGGCCTCTAAGAAGCAAAGGAGAAGCAGGAGATGGATGGCATCCTGAATGTAGACCAGTCTTTCATGCTTCGGTTGCAAATGCATTCAAATTGGTCATACTAGCGTTTACCAAATGTGTAAAACGCATAGCATGTGTAAATGTGCATCAAGCTGTTATCCACTGCCTGTGCACAAATGGGGATTTCATGTACAAAAGTGTTTTTTCCTGAAGCATACATGAGTGTATAAGTGATTTTGCGTTTCCCTTGTATGTGTGCAAGGGAAATGGAAAAGCCACAGTGCAATGCAATGTCTGTGTGTTCTGCCCGGGGAAATGGGTTAGGATGGTCTGAGCTGTGCGAGCAACCTACATCAGGCAGCAAAGTGCCTCTAAGTGTTTAAATGCAGGGTCCAGTGAGGTGAACTATTCAAATGCTATGCTCATAGTAGGTCACTGAGGCTCTGTGGCTGCTGAGGAAATGGATTTATGGCAGCTTTCAATGCGTTGTGGGCTGACATTTCCAAAAATATTTTCGTCAATTTTGAGCCCCAGATGTTCTTTGAAGAACCCGGATGTTAAAAATTCAAGTTGTATTTGAAGGAAAAGGGTCATTTCTGAGTCATGGTTTGATCAGATTGAGTTATGCATTTTAGGTGTTATGCTGAGAAAGGTACTTCCTTGCCATTGTTAGCACAACAATAAAAGGATTTGGGTATGTGTATTCAATATTTGTGATTATTCATGCCTGTTTACACAGAGGTGACATAGAGGGAGAGGAACTGTGCAAATATAGTGTCAGAAACTTGTCGCCTACTTCCCCAAGAAGCTTAGACTTAATCTACGAGGGAAATGATGGAATATAAGTTCTCCCTGTGAAGTTAATACCCTTTCATATGGGGAAATGAGAGGGGGGTTGCAGAGCTGGGTGGAACTGACAATCGGTGACAGATGGAGTGAAATAGAAATTAGAAACTGTTTGGGAGAGAAGGCACAGAAACTGAATCTCTAACAGGGCGGATAGAAAAAAAGTAAGAAGTGGCGAGAGAGAATTACACCATATAGCTGAAGAGTGTGAAGCTGCAGAGTGGGGAGGAGAGATAATGGGCTGCGAGTCTTCCTCCCTTCCTTCCAGCCAAGCCATTGCAGGCTTAGTACAGAGTATCAGCAGGTACAAAGACCCAAATAATCTCTCGTTGAGAAATACACGCTTGTGAAACTATAAACCTAGAATTTAACGGCAGTATCGCTGAGGTCAGGATTGCACTACATAGCTAATTTGTGATGGCTGATGAGCAGAGTGGACAGAAGCAAAAGGACATATATGTGTGGTTCAATGTGTATTTTTTTCCATTTTTCTCATTACATCTGGTTAGCCCTCCTTCACCTCTCTAACCCCGAGTTAAATAAGGAACTAACAGAGCAGCAGAAACTGGGTACTGTAAATGTCTCCATTGAGAGAGAAGTAGACAGAAAGAAAGAGAGAGTGTTCATAAATGTGTGCACTCGGCAATTTATCTCCCTTTCAACGCTGAAATCTATGGTGACCCATTTCTATTATACAGAGGACTGTGGAAGTTCCAGTGCACCTTGTTCTGTTCTCAGTAGCTACAACCCAAATCTGATGTGTCCCTGATCTGTCCCTGGCTGACCTTCATATCACATCAATGTAACCTCATCACCGATGGGCCAGACTCTCCCCCATTCATTAATTCTTCCTGGCAAAACGAGACAGAAGCTACTGAGCCCAAGAGATTAATTCTTTATGCTATGCTGATTTTAGCCGACACACACTCATTTACGTACAGAAATATACCACTCAATATTCTGTGTCCTATTAAAAAGATATTGACTCCAACAACATTCTTGCCTTTCGTTCCCTAAAAAAAGGTTTGTCCTAGTTCCAATAAATAGCTAAATAATAGCAAAATAAATCATAGCTGCACCCCCTGCTGTCAGGTAGAAAAGTATACGGTTGAGAAAACACAAGACACGTGCATCCTGTAGCCCAAATTAATACGCGACGGGTTCACATGCAGTGCTGTGTCTGTATGTGAATGTAAGAGGGTGAGGTGAACCGAGCGTGCGAGTGTTTGTGTAAGAGGGAGAAGGAACTTAAATCATCAGCAGGCTTAGAGTTCCTGCAAATTAAAAGAGCTGCTGCAAGAAAACAGGGATTGATTAGGATTTGAGGCTGATATTAAAAGCTCACCATCGTCACTGTCACAGATTAACAAAATACTTTGATCTTGAACACATGCACACACACACAAACACCCTGCACGTGAACCATTGGAATGTTGGAATTCAAGGTTTTTCCGTTTGAGTTGCATGCTCCCTCTCTGCACAGTATTCTCTCTATAGTGACTACCAGCTTTACAGTGTACATTGTGTGTTTGCATCTCAGATCCTCTTTCTCCCCTGTTAAGCTAGAGCAAACACATTATGATTATTAGATGTTTTAACAAGGATTTTTTTTTTAGACCCAGGTCAATGACAGAATACATGATAAAAAGATGGCTGACATAATCTGATTTACTAGTATAAAATGTGTTTCTAAATTGTTTTCACAAAAGGACTTGTACAAAATGACAGGACTTGAAAAAAAATGTATCCTAGATCAGCAGTTGGTACTGATTGGGTCTTTTTTTTCTGCTTGGTGGCTAATGCAAACCAATTTTTCTCAGATTAAAAATAGACATGAAGATTGTAGCTGGCCGCTCACAAAGCCAACAATCAGTCTCCTTTTTAGATCAGATATTGCACAATTTACTGACTGACAGACCTCTAAAAGTCAGTGATAGCATCCATCATTGTTTAGCTACCAAAGGCAAATAGAGTTCTCCACGAGGAACAGAGAGCTATGGGTCAGCATTTGTGGGAACGTGACAGAAAATCACCGTAAAATGAGGAATTGCCCTTGAAAATCTATTAACACTGGATAAGAGTTGTAACATTAGAGAAACCTAACACGAGTCTGCCATTCTTGGAATCCCAGAGCACCACTGTGTGAGGTCAAAGGTCAACGCCAAACCCCCATTCTGAGACACTAAAGACGTTGTGGTTTCTTCGTATTTCTAGCGACTCTAAGATGTAGTCGGCCTATGCTCAGTCACAGAGTTGTCCTTTTCCTGAGAACATAGAGGGAATGTGTTATAGATTTAATGTCACTACATGTTATGGGTGACTGTTTGTGTGTGCGTGTGTGTGTATGCTTGTCTTACCCGGTGTTGGCTGAGGCTGCCTGGGCTGGTCGGGGACGGGCTGGGAGATTTTCCCGAATGAGGAGTGGACAGCTGACTGGCCGGCGTCCCGTTCACTGGAAGGAGAAAACGAGAGAGAAAATGGAGCAGGGTGCGTGAGATGGGTGAGAAATATTGAAATAGGTGATCCTTTAAATGTGAATGCATGTTATCTAGTACAGTTTTATTTCTGAGTGTCTAGCAGCAGCCCACACTTCCGCCCTCAGCATCTCCCCATTCACATGAATGAGGTGGAGGAGGAAGAGGGGGAGTAAGAGAGAAAAGAGCACCGAAGTCCACACTGCTCTTTTTTTTCCACTTCAGCCAGAATACAGTTCCTGTTTCTCCAAATCTCCCTGAAACAAGCCACTTAAACCTGAACCTTAAACATATGCGCTTTGAATAATTACAGCATGTCCCAGGCTTCAAGTGATTGGCTGGAAGTCAACACACAACACCAGGCTGTCCTCATTCTTTGCACATCTGACCTCAGCTTGGTCTAATTTTTCCAGCTGCAGCACAGCACAACAACCCAGCGGCATCACCTCATTAAAGAAGAACATTAGATTAATCAACGCTGCACCCGAATCCTGTGCGTGGTCATGCACAAGCCAAATTCCAAAAAAAGCTTAACAGCATCATTAACTTGCACACAGGACATGAGCCGGTTTTTGGTCTTACTGAAAACCTGGATTATTATCTCTTGGCAAAAATACACTACTTTACCTCAAGTCAACTCAAGGTTGTCCTAACTGACAACTGGGTCAATGAAACTGCAGTAATTGGAGAATACAAAATGGTAACAGAAACCACAGAGTGGGGCCAACTGAAGGTATATGTAATGTATTTGTTTTGGGTTTTTTGTGTGGGGGGGGGGAGAAGCTCCTTGTTCCTACAGGAGTCCTATCAAGAGTTCTGAAAATCAGCTTTGATGGTCTGAATGATTGAACTTCAACTTGTTAAATGCATGATGCGACTTCTAGGGTGGTGAAAGGTATTTCACTAAGGTGGGGCAAATAATGCAACTCCTCCATAGTAGCCTATTAAGATCAAATAAATCTTAATAAAAAAAGATCCACTATAGAGTTAAAAAAAAAAATCACCATATCCATTGTATCTATTTTCAGATATTCTCATCAATTACTGCCATTTTCGAGCCATATGAACACTATTTCATTTTCCGTCCCCACCTCAACATTTTCAGAGACCATCCTTCTTGATGCAGCAGTGAAACCAGTGGGGGACAAGTGGTCCAACCTTAACTGTATAATGTTTATTCCCTGCCGAGATCAAAGAACTTTCTGAATTATTCAAGACAAAGGAGATAAAGCCCACAGCAGACCGATAGCACAAAATAGCACCGGCTGCCACTGCATTAGGAGGCTATTCGTGTATTTCTAAACGGGGCCATGACAAATGAAATAAAGAAACCTGCTATTGCTCAAACAATTCCTGGACATCTTCATTGATGAAATTCAGCATCAGCGTTACGCACACGGACAGACACTCCTCCCGGTTACACAACGGTTAGTGTTAACGATTAAAGACATCTGGCATTAACCTCAGAGGCTACTACAAAGTCAATGATAGCCAAAGTCACATCCGTGGAGAAAACATACATCTACAAAGCATATATCGACATACGATCCGAGAAGGAACACATGAAGTTCACGCTGTCAGGACGCCGTTTACGGTAAAAAAAAATAATTAAAAAACCCCGATGGAAATACGGTGTTTTCGGTTCCTACCTTCCACTTCCAGCATGATGAAAAACACAGTGATAATCCAAGAGGGGGGTTAAGACAAGAAGAAAAAGAACAGCACCTCTGCGCGCGCTTCGTCCGACTGTGATAGTAAACTGGTGAATGGGAAGACGGAGCAGAGCTGAACACTACACGGGGAGGCGAAGAGGCTGCTTGCGCAAACTCTGACGCGCACTGGGGACAGGGAGAGAGCGAGACGGAGAGCGAGAGAGGGAGAGAGAGAGAGAGAGAGGGAGAGAAAGAAAGAGAGAAAGGGGGAGAGAGAGGGAAAGAAATAGCATCCATGATTTAGATATTTTAGATTTTCTACCACCATGAGGACAGATGATTTGTGTTGGTAGACGGAGAGTTTGGTGCAGAACCAGAGAATATGCTACAGTACTGTTTTATAGAGAGAGAGTCGATCAAGAAGACTGGGGTGGTGGAGAGGGATAAGGTCATGGATTCTGAAGGCTCTGTTATTCCTTCCCCAAAGAAACATCCTCAAGAAACAAATGCCGCTATTTTAACTGAAATAGCAATAGAGGGACAGGCTCTTTAATTCGGGGCTTTTCTTTTCCCTGCAGTTATCTGGCCAAGACGTGGAGTTCAGCAAAGCAGCTTGAAGGTTAAATGCAGATAGATCATCTGAAACATCAGTGGCCTTCATGCTTTAGAAAACATCAATCAAGAGTTTGAAGGAGCTGTAGGCTGCAGTGGTCGAGCCAGTCGGACATATAATTGTCCCCAATGTAATGCTTTTTTTTCTAGATTAATTTCTAGATCAACAGTCAAAACTATAACAATTTGACAAGAATGCAATGCAGCCATTTTGGCTTCTTTACCACCTACTGTGAATGGCTGCATAAAGATTCACACGGAAGCTGTGCTTGCAATGAATATGGAAACAGACCTCATGTCAGCCCTCCAGCTGTGCGATGTGCTGGAGGATACAGCTACATATTGTGAAATGAATTTTAAAAAAAAAGAGAAAAGGCCTCAAACTGTTTGTGGAATATATTGCGTCGATATGCAGCTAAATTAGGCCACTAACGACCAAACAGGAGTTCTTATGCCAAAGAAATGAGCTGGCATTGTTTCTTCTTTTCCATCTTAACACATAATAACCCCAATAAATGAATCATCATCATCATCATCATCGTGCTCCTTATCACATGTGTATGTTTTCACACAATTATTTTAAGAACCACACCTCGTCATACACATCCTGTATCGTACAAATGTAACATCTATAGTGACGAACACATGTGGTTCTTAACACATGATAATAGATAGAAGTTTGTGCATGCTCGATAATCGCTGTCCCGAGATACTCTGAGAAATTAGCCTCTTGACACATGTTTGGGGCAATTGTTTTGATTGGTTGTTTTTTTTACAATATTTCATAAACTTGCCTTTAGTGCAAATATCAATACCAGAATTTGTCTCTCTTGCAGTCTGTTAGTTGGTTATTTGTTACGCTTATCTGTTTTCAGAAAGCACATTTGTACCCTTCACGAGTGGGGGTGAAGGCTGCAGACATCATGGGATTGCAGTTCACAGAGTGTCACAGCTAGCAGCAGCTGGTCCTCTGGAGATACTCTGGATTGATGTGTGTGGGTTCGGCCGCCCTGCACACTTCCCCATCGAGTCTCAGCCGTCATACGGAGTTGCTCATGACAGAAAGGGAAAAAGGTGAGACCCCGAAGTATCAGAAGTGACACCATCTGCACTTCTCTGTTAATTTTAGCTGACATGAAGCATCAGAGGAGAGCCAGAGACAGATGGCGATACAGGGAGAGAAAGTATGTATGAGCGCAAATTGTTTTCTCACATTATTTCGGGTCTGCATAGGCACTCAGCCGGGGTTGTGAGATCATCGCAGAATGAAGCTCGAGTGATGACAATGTCAGGCTGACACACAGCAACCTGCCCACGTACACACACAAACCTGAGAAAACATAATATATTTAACTTGCGAGGGGGTGAATACCTGCACGGTATACATTATTATTTTACATCTAATTTTACAGTATAAGATCCTCTGTCCGTCTTCTTTGTGTGTTCCTATGAGTATGTGACTGTCTGTCTGTCCGTCCGTCCCTCACACACTCTTCTGCTCCTCAGTGGTGTCACGCTCAAAGCTTCAAACACACACAACACGAGGAGCAGCCAGACACGCAGAAGGACACCAGGTGGTGTTTGACAGCACATGTGTTGTGTTACATGCTCTTTAACTTCATCTCTCTCGCTCTACATCTTCGATTGCCTCCTTCGACCCAGATTATTAGATGTGATAAAGAATGTTATTAATGCTAGCTGAATGGAAATTGCATGTGGGACTTCAAGGCTGTTTTTTTTTTTTTAAACACCTGAATACCTGCAGCAACGTTTAAAAGTGATGGTGTTTTTTATTGTGCTCTCTCCGAGTACAAGAAATAACAAAATCCTATCAAAATCAATAAATAGACAGAGCTTTCGTCGCCAAGATCTCAGATAAAAAGGTTTTGAGTGTAGCTGAAGTTCAATAACTGACAGAAAGCAGTGATCACATTTTTAATAATTAATCATCTTTCAGCTAAGTGCATTATTCTGTAGAGTTAATGGGCTTAAAGCCCTTCATTATTATTGTATTGAATACAATGAACACAGTGATGCAAGCCAGACTGAACTGTTTTAGCTGGAGATTAGATTGGAGTGTCATCAATTAAAGTTAATATCTATCTTGTCTGCAAAAGATTAACCTGTTGTTAGTGTGCTGTAAAGTGCATTAGACCACCTTAAGAGTTGTCGTTTCCTCTCGGTGATTTCAACTTTGATCATCAAGGTTTTAGCAACAAAATCTGTTTCATTACCGATTAATCTATTAATTATCTTTTTGATGAATTCAATTAATATTAAGTCACAAGTCAAGAAAATGCCAACAATAGTTCTGGCAGATGACAGTTTTGTGTGATAATAAATAGCAAATAAGTCTAAATGTAAAGTTAAACACCAAATCAGAATACAACTGTAACTGGTGTTATTTCTCTCATCTGTATGAACAGAAATGTCTTTCTCATATCTTACCCGTGTGAGATTTCTGTCTTTTCAGTGGTGAGACAGGACTCTAGTGAGGCCTTCTTGTAAACATATGGAATAACAGAATGGGCACCTCTAAGAGCCATACAGCACACAGCTGTTGTTGACTATTAGCAAAGGATAACTTGTCCTAAAGGGAAGTGGGCATGGTGTGTTTTTAAGGTGGAAAAAACAACAACTCCTAAGATGATATTGACTCTTAACATTAGAGTATAAAAGCAGGCAGTGTCGATCAGAGTCAAACAGCAGATCAATCAATTATCTCTCATTTCCTCCGGTCGCTCCACTGTGACCTCGACACATAAGGGATGATGTGTCAGGGCATGAATACAGTCAACAACAGTCAACAGCAATCTGGGAACATCTGATGATGTTAAGTGGCGGAAGCGGCGCCAGAAGGGCAACAATTCTCAGAAGTTAAAACGTCGGGACGGTCTGACTCAGGGACCAGCTAGGACGAAGCGTCAGCCAGCTGCAGGCCATTTCACAGGAAGTCACGACCATATATGGCTGTGACAGACTATTGTGTCTGTAGCTACATGATCCTACTGTGCTATGTTTCCATGGCAACCAAGACGAGTCAGGCTTTTGTTTCCTCCTCAGTCTCTTATTCTCTCTCTCTCTCTCTCTCTCTCTCTCTCTCTCTCTATATATATATATATATATATATGTCTCTATCCCCCTCTCTATCTCTCTTTCTCCCTCTCTCTCTCTCTCTATCTCTCTTTCTCCCTCTCTCTCTCTCTCTCTCTCTCTGTCTCTCTCTCTATCCCTCTCTCTATCCCTCTCTCTCTCTGTCTTTATCCCTCTCTCTATCTATCTCTTTCTCTCTCTCTCTCTCTATCCCTCTCTCTTTCTTTCTCTCTCTCTCTCTCTCTGTCTCTCTCTCTATCCCTCTCTCTATCCCTCTCTCTCTCTGTCTTTATCCCTCTCTCTATCTATCTCTTTCTCTCTCTCTCTCTCTATCCCTCTCTCTTTCTTTCTCTCTCTCTCTCTCTCTGTCTGTATCCCTCTCTCTATCTATCTCTTTCTCTCTCTCTCTCTCTATCCCTCTCTCTTTCTTTCTCTCTCTCTCTCTCTCTGTCTGTCTGTCTGTCTATCCCTCTCTATCTCTATCTCTCTCCGTCTCTCTTTCTCTCTCCGTCTATCTCTCTTTCGCTGTCTGTCTGTCTGTCTGTCTGTCTCTCTCTCTCTCACACACACACACACACACACACACACACACACACACACACACACACACACACACACACACACACACACACACACACACACACACATCAGTATACACCTTCATTCCAGACTTGTTTCAGCCAACAAGATCAGATAGCGTATGACTCACTCTCATAACCTTTTCCCCAAAATGTTCAAGCCATCCCCATGCAGAACTTTCTCTGTTCACCCCAGCTGTCGATGATCTTCTCCCCTTACTTTTTCCTCCACAGCTCGACACAAAACATATAAACAACTGTTGGTTTCCATTCTGCAATGCTGCATGGTGTGTGTCCGTGCATGCTTGTGAGCTTCAGCAGCAGGTGGAATGACTTCCTCTAAGGGAGTTTCTGTATGTTGCATCACCCATCGAATCATCCCCAACCCAAAAAAAGGTCTCTGTGCACTCAAATCCCAAAATAATAGCAGGAAGGATGAAAAGTCAAGTGTGCTTTGCATAACTAGGTGTTTTACACACAGCCAAAGCTCAAGCTTTGCAATCAGGAAGATCACCAAGTCCTCACCAGCTTTGAGCCAGACACACACACACACACACACACACACACACACACACACACACACACACACACACACACACACACACACACACACACACACACACACACACACACACACACACACACACACACACAGGAGCTAGATACAATTGTTAGAATCATTGCTCTATTTTATTTGGGTCCGTTTTTGTGCTCTGCTGTTGCTTTTTTGAGCCATTCATAAAAGCATCATTATCAGGCACAAACAATGTGGCAGGTAGCAGTGCAAGCTCTCACCATTTTATTACATTTCATTAGTATGGCAGGTGAAGAACGGCTTGTGTGGAGCTGCAGGATTGAGTCACCAACCCCTTTCCCTCTATTTCCCTTCTCATCTTAACTCCCCCTCTTTTTTTTACCTCTCTCATCCGTGTTTGCCTTTTTCTCCACTCCCTTGATAAATCATTCTCATTTGAATTCATATTCAGAAGACACAGCTCACACATGCACACACACACACACACACACACACACACACACACACACAGTAAACACAGCCAGACACTCTGCAGAGCTCTGATATCATTGCAGTACTTACTCATACCGTTTTCATTTGCTGCGACGTTGATTAAGTAATAAGCTAGAAAATACTAAGCAATCACATGAGGAAGTATACAAACAACTCCCAACTGTGTCCATCAGGTCTGGGAGACTGCACACACTCCTCCTCATGCACGCACACACAAATGCAAGGTTACCTAAAGGACAATGACACCATGTCAAATTCCATTAACAAATGGGTTCCTTGAGAGAAAGAGGAGACAAGATGAAGAAAGTAACTTACTGGATGCAGGGGACTTGCTGCGTCGTGATTGGATGACAGTCCTGGGGGAGCCTCGGCCCAGAGAGGCAGTCATCTTCCCATAGTTCACCGACTTCATCATACGACACTCTTAAAAGCACAAAGAGAGGAGAGACAGGTGTTATTCATCGACTCAAATATTCTACAAAACCTATTCGTTTTGGAAAAGCTTACAAATTCTGGATCTTTAGCGTTTAAATCTAAATCCAAACAAGGTAGAGACTGAACTGCGACAAGTGAAGGAAGAGAAAACTGCTGTGCTTGCTGTTGGCACAAACAAAATGATGCACTGTGACATAAGATTGTGTTTTGACACACACTTAAATGAAACACTTTCACAAAATAACAATTGAAACACTGCCGTCTGAATGAAAATGCACATTTTATGGATTTCTAACCAACTATTGTTTTAATATTTTTGATTGGTTTTGACCTTTTGTCATGCAAGAGAACACCAAACCACTAATGTACCAACACAGCTGTAATTGGTTTTACCTTCAGGTCCCCTGCAAAAATGAGTTCTGACCTTCGCTGGGCTCGCTTTCCAAACGCAATTATTGTGGTGTTTCAGGAGTGACAGCTCTGACTCACGGAGGTCTGATATTTTACAGACACACACATCCTGATCAATGAGCCATGTACACACACCCTCCCTGCCTCCTTCAACCCCAAAACTTTGCTCCTCGCCTGTTCATTAACCCAGCCCCATTATAGCTCATTCCCATTTTAGAACAGCGAGAAGGTGAGAATTGTGTGTGTGTGTGTGTGTGTGTCTGTGTGAATGAGAGCTTGGGTGTGTGTTATTTGCTTGTGTGGCAGTTGTTGTGGCCCTGTGATTAATGTACAATGCCGAGTGTTAACATGATGACAGTGTGCCAGAGCTGAGGCAGAGGCGATAATTATATAGTGATGCTGAGAGGAGGCGAAGTTGTCTGCAGCTCTGACTCTGACTGTCTCACTGTCTGCTGCGTTTGTCGCTCTACTTCCCCATCTGACTATTTCTCTGCCTCGAGCCTCCTGGGCTCTGCCTCTTGCTCTCTGTCACCCAGAGCAAGAGAAGGTGTCAAAATGTGCTCTCTTGTCTTCTGGGACAGTGTGTTTGTGTGTGTCTGTGTGTGTGTGTGTGTGTGTGTGTGTGTGTGTGTGTGTGTGTGTGTGTGTGTGTGTGTGTGTGTGTGTGTGTGTGTGTGTGTGTGTGTGTGTGTGTGTGTCTGTGCGTGTGTGCATGTGTGTGCATATGTGTGCATTTTGTATCAATGATAATCTGGAGACAAAAATCTATTCATACACTGTGGGGACAAAAATCGAGTCCCCCACAAGATACATTTTTATAAATTTGAAAATAAGCATTTACCTTCGGGTTAAGCTTTAGACTTTGCTTTTGGTGACAGTCGTATACATACAGGTACATACATGAAATTCAGCCTCTGCATTTAACTCATCGTTACACAAATTTTGGCTACGATCGATACTTTTTAAAAAATCCTTACAAATGTACTCTTAGTTTTGGTTTTATTACATTGATGCCATTGTAAAGACTTACATTACTTTCTTAATTCACTGGAAGTTAGTCTTGCATAGCCAAACCTATCTCCAACGTGACCTGCTGACCCGTCTCACCGCTAAAGAAAAGCCTCCTTCACACACATCATTCTGGTATTGTGGGAAAACATGCTCTTATGTTTATATTGCTTTAAACCAATCACAATTGTGCTCCCATGCTCCCATACGTTAGGAGGGTAGAATGTGGGTATACGTCTGCCATTGGATGCTTATCTCACGGTGCATTCTCCTCTCCTTTTTTGCAAGAGCACCATCGCTGCATCCCGGGCTTTGCGTCGCCCCAAGAAGATTGTGATTGGTTTAACGGAATATGAACATACCAGAGTATTTTTCTCTCCGATACCAGAATGATAATGTGTGCAGTGAGACCTTTCTTTAGCAGTGGGACACTGCTGTGGAGATAGGTTTAGCTATGCAAGTCTAACTTCCAGTGAATTGACGAAGTATAAGTCTTTACAATGTCATAAATCCAAAACTAAGGACCACTGATCGTGGCCAAAATGTGTGTATCACAACAGCATTTAGCTTATTCACCTTTTATGCTGTTTAAGAAAAGATAATTTCACCAAAATGACAAGTTTGATAAAATCAAGTTTCTCCACAATATAATATTTAAGGCTTTCATGTTCTTTGTAATAATAAAATAAAGCAATACAAAAATAAAAGTAGAGCGGGGGCATATCTGTTTTCTCCATCTATATTAAATTCACTCACAACTCCAGACTCAAGATTTAAATCTAAATCATTCACTGAGAAACGTATGATGTCGCTCAATCGCAACATCTTGAAACCCCTGAACTCCCTATTTGAAGAAGTAGTGATACTAACTTAAACAAAGAATGTTTTAGAAACTGCACGGCCTAATTTGAGCCTTAAAATTTACTTTGGTGTAAGTTTAAGTATAATTTGTAGCCTGAAGCCAAATACGGAGTAAATAAGTTGTGTAATATTTTGAAAACTGAAGGCCATGAAAGATGAACAGGGTGTCTCCTCTCACTTCAGAAAATAGAATGACAGCCACAATTGGTGGAGCCCATGCGACCTTGTCAAACCATTATGAAGTATTCTGCCATGAAATGCAGACTTGTACTTTAAATGCTTCCAAGAAAATAGCCTTTATAGCCTTCAAAGCAGACACAAACAATAACAGCAGGGAAAACAGAGGACGTGGTTGCTGTACTGAGAAGAAGGTAACAAAGAAATGCTATAGTGGAAGCAGCTAACCATTATATTTTGCAAATGAAAGAAGAGTAGTGGGAAAGAGAGGGAGGAAAAAAGAGAAAGAGAGACAAAAAGGGGAAAGAGGGGGAGGATGGTGACCCAGGTGGGATGGATATTATTTAATGGATGAAGGGATGGAGGGGAAACAAATGAATGGAATAAACCTTTGAACAAAAGCCAGAGCACACTAACTCATGTAGGAGACAGGAAGCAAGATGAGAGGGTGAGAATACAAATGAGCACTAAATGGCAGGAGTACTCAGACGGCGATGCAGAGGAGGGGAGACAGACAGAGAAACACAGATGAGTGAAGTGAGGACAGAACGTATCCTCAGCAGACCTCGGTGGGGAGACTGGCAGAGAAGAGGAAGAGGAACAACGAGGTTAGACGATGGCTCAAGTGCAGCAGAGGATAAGAGAGGAGAGGAGGAGCGGAGAGAGACAATAGAGCGTAATAAACTGGACAGCCAACACAGACCTCTGCCACCTGAACCAGAGAGACGTGTCTGTAAAGGACTACTGTGAGACTGAAAAGATGTGATGGATGTGGATAAACAGAGAAAAAACAAAAATTCAACAAACAGAAATAAAATAAAAACTAGTGCACATTGTTACATGCATTTCCTTTTTATTTAATT
This sequence comes from Leptoclinus maculatus, assembly GCA_032191485.1. NCBI lineage: Eukaryota > Metazoa > Chordata > Actinopteri > Perciformes > Stichaeidae > Leptoclinus > Leptoclinus maculatus. The sequence continues at coordinate 10,355,238 of JAVDOI010000001.1, read as the reverse complement.
TACTGTGTTATAGCTAATGGGAAAAAAACATACTTATTACGCTTTTGTCTTTAATAACTGAATTGTCTTAAATTGTAACTTTTCCATGTCGCATTCAAATGTTTTTCATTTCATTATAACACAAAATATACACACAAAATAAGGGAAATACATATAGCAATGTATATTGTATTCCACTTAATATCTTAGTTTGATTTGTTTTTATTTAAGAATTTAAAATCTTTCATATTTTGGGTAATAAACAGAAAGTAGCACATTGATTTGGCCTTCATATACAGTTATACAATTTGCTACCATACTAAAATAAAAGGGTTGTAGGGTAATGAAGTTTCTCGATTGATAAGGGTTTTAAAAACAGAACTTGCACACAAACATCTTAATGAATACATTATAGTCTGAACTTGGAAACAGGAAATGGAAGATGTGTCAATTACAAAGAAGTCCTGCAGATTCATTTTTTGAGAAGTGTAGCTGCGTGGACAACCTTTTAATAATCAAAATGTTGCCGAATGCACTGAACTAGAAGGTAATGTAAAACCACATTCTTGAAACTAATACTCCCTAATTTTTTATTAGAAACGACAGAATAATGTATCACAAAAAGTCAAACTATTTTATCACAATGTGATTGCAATAAATGATCAATTGCTCAACTCCAGAAAACAGCATGCAAAAAAAAAACAACATTAAGAAAACACAGCTGGGGGGCGGGAAGAAATGGAAGTCAGATGTGAAATGTCGGCATGGAAATGTCGGACCACCTACTAGTAGCCTCACCACTCTCATCCAACATCAAGTCGTCTTGGTAGCGGAACTTCTCGGGTCCACACGCCACAAAAACGTCCTCATCGCCAAAGAAGTCTTGCAGACATGCCACCTGGAAACAAAGACACTCGGATGAGTTCAATCATTTTTTATTACAAAAATAAATTCAATTCCAAGTCATAATGCAAGTCAATTGAGCGCACTTGCTCTTTTTCACTCCAGTGGCATCGTTCTACTTTTAGGGGCTGAATGCCTTCTTCAAAGGCACCTCAACTGCTCATTTTGTTGAAGGAAAGAAGAGGTTCATGCAGCAGTAGTTTCCCAGCAGGTCGGCAGATTTATAAATGACAAATTCTTGAGTTAGACGTCTATCTTCTTTACTTCAAAGCTACTGATGCTCTGCACAAGAATACACTGCATACTAGAAGACACACACTAACAAACTGCTCTGAGCATACTCACAAAATTGACTTTCCCTTGACATGCACTGAGCCCAAGGACACAGATAAGGAACACCAGAGGAGTCTGTCTGTGCATGCTTGTTCTTGTGAGTCTATGAATATCTGTGTGCATGCCTCACATGTCCCTGAGCTCCAGCACGGTGTTGTTTCTGCAGTTTATCAGTCTTTCAGCGACTATAATGAGACCTTGCTGACTCACTAATTTGCTGATTCGCTGCAGCACCGGACATCCAGAGTAAGCAAGTGGGGGGGTCTGTTCCCTGAGGACTAGCATCTTATGAATGGTAATGAGTAACAAAGAAAAGAAACTAAAAGACAAGGGAGGGAGGGAGGGAGCACTTGTGAGCTACACAAAGTGGTATGAGAGAAAGTGCATGAGGCAGAGAGGAGTTTAGAGATTAGAGAAATTAGAGATTACTGTTGAATAAATACAGCGCTGACTCACAAGAAAAAAAAACGCTGTCTTAATGAGTCACTGTCATTCTTTGACAGACTCCATACTCTTAAGCTAATATCAAACCTACAGTGCCATGCTGACAGGCACTGATTCATTCAATCATTCATAAATCTTCAAACTAAGCTCTTAACATTCTTTCCACGCAAGATATATGTTGTTTTAATCTATAAACTCACCCTTAATCAGCAATAGGATGTTTATTATGACAAATAGGCTCAGAAACACGCCGCTCTTCATTGTTTTCTATTTGATTAACTCAACAGCTAATTCCATATCTGATCTAAACTCTGCATGATTTTCTCAAACAACTTTAATTACACCCCACAGGCTACCATCACATTTCAATCCCAAGCCATTAATATTCCAAATCATATTTCGCCATAGGCAACGGCAGTCAGAAAGGGATTTAAGGGAAGATAATAGTACTATGACAAATCTCCAACCAAAAACCTATTAGAAGCCATTACAATTTAGGCTGCATGCAGGTCTAGCACCGCCTGGAGTTAACACATAAACAAAAAGCTACCTTCATTGCATTTTCATGGCAATTAACATCCAAGAATCCATTTAGACTTCTAATAGCCACAGATCAACGGCCCAAAATAAAGTCACAGCTGACATAACAGCATCATCAACGAAATACCCAATAAACAGCGAAGAGGCAGTTCTCTGTGTGTGTGTGTGTGTGTGTGTGTGTGTGTGTGTGTGTGTGTGTGTGTGTGTGTGTGTGTGTGTGTGTGTGTGTGTGTGTGTGTGTGTGCGTGTGCGTGTGTGTGTGGAGATGGGAGTCATACTCCTTTACCCCCCACAGCCTCTAAATGGACCGACGGGGGTACAAAAAAACAAGTTTAATCTTAGACACAGACTTTCTGTGGAGAAGGGATCAATTTCATTTAACTTTTCAAATCAAGGCTTGTGTGTGTGTGTGTGTGTGTGTGTGTGTGTGTGTGTGTGCGTGTGTGTGTGTGCCTGTCTGCGTACATTCGAGCACACGTCACATGAAAACATGTTTCTGCACAGGCACATATGGATACGTGTGTGTGTGTGTGGAAGCGATATTATTCTAGTTTCATAACAGAGTGCATATTGCTTTGTTCCCTGACATCCCCTGACAGCGTGCTGGTGCTTATTTGAGGGGCGAGCGGCTCCACTTCCTAACAAGGTGGCAGTGATACAGATGCTGGTGCTGTTAACATTTCCCCAGTGTGTCAGCACTGATGGGTAGCCGTGGACACTTGAAGTGTGCTGTTTTGTTTAGTTTTTTTTACTGTATTTTCACATTATTTTCATTTTGATATCAATGTTATATCGATTGCTGTTGCATAGTATCTGTTGTTTTTCACTTTATCTGTTGGAAACTTGATGTGTTTAAATGGAAGGGTGTAATCATCCATTTTAAGCTTGTGGTCTTTTGAAAGGCCCATGACTTTTATTCACAGCAGGATGTGTGTTTGCTGCTGTGAGTCAGTCTGACCACGTCCTCAGGCCTCGGCTGCTGCTGCTGCTGCTACTGGAGTCAACCAAGAGGTTGACCGAAATGAGGTCCTTTGTAGCTGATTACCACGAGATAGAAACTGTAGCCCACCGGCCATGTCGGGTAAACAGGGAGGAAAGAACACATGCAGAATATAATCAGAGGGATGAGGACAAGCTTCTAAGCACTTTTAAGTTGAGGGTAAACTAATATGGAGCATCACACAAACAGATACTGTATATTGAGAGGGGTGTGAAAAGTGTGGTTGCCATGGTGATAACGCCCTCCAGGCGTTGGTGCATGGCTGGTGCGTCGCCACTGACTGCACAACGGGCACACTGTGATAGAGCTCCATCATTCATATTTGATCTACTATGTGCACGATACTCTACAGAACTGTGTCATTCACATAAATCCACACACAGACACATGCAAGTGGCTCGTGGCCTGGTTTGTATTGAAACGCTCGTGCAGTATATGTCCAGAGGAAGAAGATGAGCAGACAGATGGACCAATGAATGATGGTGAGGAGACGGAGCTGGTAGAGGTGAAAAGAGAGTGGGGGTGGGGGGGGGGGGTCATCAAAAAACAGTCAACGATGAAACCAACTAGCCGAATCTCCCGAGTTAGAGGGGAAACAAACAGAGAGAGGGAAACGAGCAACAGAGGAGGGGATCTATTCCTGACTGCCGCTCAGAGCTCTTCTCTGAGCCTGATGACAAAACAAGCCGCTTTGATGTCTCTGGTGCTGCGTTCTCACAGAGAACCAGTGCGGTTACACAACATCCACCGCTGCTAAAACAAGGACAGGAAAAAACAAAGAAAGAAAGTGAGGAAAAGACGGACTAAAATAAGATGATGAGAAAAGAGCAGAGCAGTGGGGAAATTGGCAAATGCATAACTCTGCCATCCCCTCTCACACATCTTTATTAACGTAGGAAATGAGCTCTAAGAAAGCACTTTTCCCCCACTTTAAAAGGAACCACAATCAATTTACTTTTATTTACTAATTATTTTGGCTGAGAGAAAAACAGAATCAAGACCGCAAGAGCAAGACAGAAGTTTGACAGGTTTACAGATTGTGTCACATCTCACATGCCTGACAAACAATCATCTTCCCTTATTGTCTACTGCCAAAATAACTGACTATCTAGTGTATCATGGAGGGCAAAGGGGCATTTGTTATTAAGCTGGTTATTATTTTACTTATTTAGCTTTTACAACGGAGAGAGGTTTGTACAAAAAACTTCATGACCAACGAGATGTATCCTCTTATGACCACCATCTCCTCCTGAAAATCTGTTATACAACAAAATGATTGTTCAGTGTGAATACTTCTCAGTCAACCCATTTATGCGCTCACTACGCCACCTAGTGGAGAATCACCAAACACCTACTGAAGTGTCTCTCAATTTCCCTTGTTTTTTCTTCTTCTCTTTCTATGTTTCTTTGAGATTGAATACATACATAAATAAATTACTCTATCTTTTTAAACAGCTGATTTTGGGCAGATGCTGTGGTGCAAGTCATATCATTAGCACAACATTAGTGCAAAGGTGGATCGCAAACTGAGGTAGGCAACCACTGGCGCCACATGGTGGCACTGTTAAATAACCACATGGTGTTGAGAGAGAAGTCATTCAACACAACACAAATTCAACTGCAGTACCACCAGAAAAGCAGGGTGATGGACAAGTTATAATGGTGTAGACTCACTAGACACACCTGGACTTTAAATTGAGGATCAAACAGAAAGAGAGAGATAGGCATAGACAGTTCTATGCTATCAAATCTGAGTGTTTGGTGTATGATTGATGGCGGTGAAGCTGCTGTGCAGAGTTTTTGTTTGGGTGCTCACACACACACACACACAAACACACACAAAATGAACATACTGTATGGTGAACACTATCTCATCTCACTTTTGATGAGAACACACAAACACATGGCCATACACAATCCTAACTGTTATTTTCTAAGGACATACACAAATGACTATTCAGCTACAGACACTGAGCGACTGAGCGACAAAATCGTAGCTTTTTGTGTTCAGACAGTTCGTCTGGTTCTCGCCAGCAGCTCCTGTGAATCAGCTGCTGGGAACAATGATCAGTGACAACTCTGCTCACTCTGCTTATTTAGATTGTTTGTTTCTGTCTCCCTGTCAGATTACAGATCTACTTGAGAACTCATCTGTCAGCTCCTCGCTTTTTAGTGGGAGTTTCTGACAGCCACTGTGTGGGGGCACATGTGTGTGTGTTTACCTTAATTAGTTAGTAAGTTACAGCTAGTGCTGAAACGATCAATCGATTAGTTAGTTGATCAACAAAAAATTAATCGTCAACAATTAAAAAAATCGTTCAAGTCATTCACAAGGAATATTTCTTGCGTCCAGCTTCTCAAATATGAGCATTTGCTACTTTTCTCTGTGTTAGATTGAGGATATTTGAGTAAGGACTGTTGGTTGGATAAAACAAGACATTTGAAGACATTTCCACTGGTATTGGGAACATTTTATAGACTAAACAACTCATCCATTAATCAAAAAATCATATTAATTGATAATGAAAAAAACATGAACTGTATGGCTATAATACACTGAAACAATTCAGTGATGATTGATGTAACTGTTTTTGCGTGTGAGTATTCTTTTTAAACTTGGTCTTTCCCTGATAAGAAACAGAGGCATTTCTCTGAGACTAAAATAAACAGAAGACTAGAGAGACAGAAAAAAAAGAATAGAGAAAAGGAGATTGGAGACTCAACCGCTAATCTCCTGTGCCACAATAGATTCACAGTGGTTACACAGAGGACATGGTGAGGTCAACATTATCCTGCCCACAGAAAGACCACATTTTGGAGGGACGAGCCGTTTCTGCACTCTGTCAGGGGAGATAAACTCAGAGGAGCTGTCCGCGGTGCTGAATCAACTGCAGCTGGCCGGCAGGGCATGTTGTGCTGCTCGGAAACACTAACCACGGAAAGAGACAGACAGATGGAAACGGGAAGACAGGCAGACTGACAGAATAACAGATGGCCGTATTGATACAAGAGAAAGGGAAAAGAATCTGTTGCAAATATGCAGAGCATCTGAGGTGAAGGACTAAAAAGGTGCAAAGATATGACAAAGCTTTAATATTTACATACCACTGTGTTGGGGCTGCAGCAGACACCAGGGTTTCAGAATTGCGTGCAGTATGTAGCCTAGGGGTGGGACTATAATCACTATAACTACATGGGTCAAAACATGTACAAGTCATTGAAGTACTGCACGTTCACAGTATGATTATATTGGCTTGTACTGTATTTTTGTGATGATTACATAATTAAAATGAATGGCACATGTCCACTTTTGAGGAAAGACATACACTGACATCCATAGAGCCCATAGACCAATCCGACCCCAGTGCAGCACTTAAAATATGCTGTCAGCTGGTCCTGGAGGCTCTGTAGGGTTACTTAGCACAAACAAATCCTTTGTCACTGTCAGGAACATATAGAGCGTATTCATCTATATCTGTCGATTCTCATTCTCACTCTTGAAATGAAACTGACAAAATGCATTTCCTTATTTCTCTGGGAGAATTTAAGGAATCCCCTCTCAGGCCTAGGGGAGACACAGAGTCACAGGCAGGCAAAGAGCCACGCTGACTGACAAGAGAAAAGGTAGACAGAGATCAATCTGAAGGAGGCAAGAGGGAAGGATAAAACCATCTGCACCCCTGAGGGAGAATTCGCACGCCGCATGACCTCCCGCTGCGCCAATCAGCACACTACGCACAGACAACAGACAGGGAAACGACAGGAAAGGCCGGGAAACGAGGGAAGTCAGGAAGAGCTAAAAAAAAAAAAAAATACAAATAGAGGTAAAGAGAGCAGCGGTGACTGTGCAGCGACCGAGTTGGCATGCTGGTGTTACTGCGTTCACCTCAAACCAGCACAGCAGACTGGCTGCTCTCTTGCATAACAACTTATGTAACAGCTTCTGCTCTCCACAGGGTGAGAGTAAACTTTCTTTTGGAGCTGTGTTTCTCTCAGAGTGTCTGAAGGGAGCCAATCATGAAACGAAAAAAAAAGGAATTATGCAACGCTGTTCCAATAAGGACATAAATCGGATGCAACATCAGCCTCAACTTCCCTGCCTCTCCCCAGCCTTTTCCCTCCAGTGTTTTTAAGGTCTCCTCATCTTATTCCCATCTCTCTTGTCTTGTCTAGCCGTCTTGCTTTTATCCAACTCTCTCTCTCTCTGTCTCTCTGTCTCTCTCTGTCTCTCTCTGTCTCCTCTAACCTCATTCCTTCACTGGTTTCTTTCATCTCCCCCTTATTGATCTCTCTTCCCCCTTCAGTCTGTTGGCTTTAATCCATTTTCAAGGATGAGTGTGCATGCGTGAGCGTGAGCTTGTGTGTGCATACAGATATATTACGAGTGTGCTGGATTAAGGAGCTGAACTTGTAAATTCACAGGTTACTGGAGCGAGCACTGACAGAAGAAGACATACATAATACTGAGTGAGCTGTCAGCAGGTTGAGGTGGTTGAGTGAGTGACTTTGTTTCTTAGTTTAGTTAATTGACTTCAATGTAAGAATTAAGGCGGCAACATCCTGCTGATTAGCCTTCAGATGTTTGGTTTTGCTTGACCAACAGTCCAGGACCTAAAGATATATTTAAAAATAAATATTCACATTTGACAGACAGGAAGGAGGGAAATTATCTGAGAAGACAAATCCCTCAAATGATGAGTGGATTATCAAAATAGTTGCTGATTAATTCTCTGATGGTTTATTAGGGGAAGACAATTTAGTCAAAACAAGCCCTATTAGCAAACTGTTTGTAAAGTAGTTTGTAAAGCAAACTGTTTTGTGACAAACTGAAGTACAATACAAGGTACCCTTAAAAATTCCATCATGCAGACTAAAGTCAGTTGACCTTTGAATTGATACTAACAGAGACACAAATAGGTTAAAAAATAAAAATTCATTCTGTGGACTGTGGTGAGTAGGCTCTGATGGCAGCTCAGAAAACAACAAAAATACATCAAAAAATATTGAAAAAACTAAGCTAGCTAGTTTTTTTTATAGTTTAGCATATATATATATATATACATATATATATATATATATATATATATAAGATGCAGGGGTTTTCTATTACTTTAAAATGGCAAAATACAAGAATTCTGCAATGTAGTGTATCAACGTGGGACATTAGAGTACATTACATTTTACTTCTAAGGTATTTCTTAGCAAACAATTCTGCCTTCTAATTGGCTTGGAGGAGCATTACTCGTTCTATGTTTACAACCCTTCTAAGTGCCTCCCTACCCGAGTCACAATCAGACAAAAGCTCTGACGGTCGAGATATTAATGGTCCCGCTCTTTAAGCAACTAAAAGCACGGAGCTGGAACACAGTCTTTCAAATGCAGATTCGGTTGAGAGAGATTAGAGAATGAGTGAGTCATGAAGTGCATGAGTCAGACAGTGTGTGTGATGAAGTTGTGCTGTGACTAGGTTCTCAACAGTCTGCCAGTGCTGGAAATGTGTGCCATCGATCCTAATTTGGCAGCAGGTCCTCTGACTACAGACAGCCCTCCAATCTGCTACAGTCACCCTCTGCTGGCAAACAGAGACACACAAGCTAACTGACAGACTGAAACAGAGGCAGACCGACAGACTGAGAGAAAACCAATGTGAAACAACACGTCCTGTTTACACACAAAAACAGCACTTTAATCGTAAGATTTCTACAAGCCATGTATCATCAATCTCATTCACTGCAAATATAATTTATAGTAGCGAATACACGGTATACTAGGTGCATGACACACATTCACACACACACACACACACACACACACACACACACCATGCTGCTGCTGAGTAGCTGTGACTCAGCAGATCAGCAGGAGCAGATGGACTTTGCTTCCCACAATCCTGCTCTGCAGAAAAAAAAAGTGACATCATCAACACACAATCCAACAAATAAAGATGAAGAAACAGCTAAATTGCTTGGAATATGAGCAGAACATAATCCCTGCTCTTCACATAACACGCAATGTTTTCAAGTGGCGTTGCCATAGCACCCTCTCTACAGTCCCTGCAGAGCTGGATGCAGTCCAAATTAGGAGAAAAGACGACGGGGTGAGGGCAACAAAACTAGGAAAAAGTGTGAGACAAACTGAGAAAAATGAAAAGGGGATTAAAAACAAAGCTAGGCTAGTGTGGAAGACAGAGAAGGGGGGGAGGAGAGATGGAGAGACAGAGAGTGGGGGAGAGCGAACGATGCCATATGTTGCAGCTCTAGGATTTGAGGGTGCATGCCGAGTGTGCTAATTAAATGAGAACTAAATAGCCATAAAAACAATGGCATGTTGACAGCGAGAGACAGACAGACATAGAAAAATGGATCAAAGGAAGGTGAGAGAAAGAAGTTCAGAGGAAGTATGGACGGCTGATGGAAGTGAAGAGTGAAAATCTGTTAATAGGAGGAAAAGTAAACATTACATAAGAGGAGAAATAATGATGCAGATGGAGAGAGAAGCAGAAACAGTAATGGGCGGAGAGAAAATGAAAAGAAAACGGGAAGCTCAGAGAGAAGGAGGCTGCAGAGAAAACAGAAGATAAAAAGATTTTAAAGCTCTTAAGCCTTGCCAACAAGGAGAACAGGCCAACAATGCAGTTTGAGAAGTGAGAGCTGCACTGCAGATAGTGAACAAGTGGTTCTTCCACACTCTACTCCTACATAAAGCCTCTACTTAACATGGACCATTTCATTAGTGTGAAAACATGCCACGGGATTATGGGTGCCATATATAACGAACGGAGAGAAAATAATGCTTGTCGGAAAAAAGGGCATTAAGTCTGAAGTAACCTGTTTACATTAGGAATGTTGCTACAAGGACGGATCACATCAAGTTGAATGGCGAGGAACATCGTAAGCAATGGCAGAGAGCACTTTAGAGCATGAGAAAACAAGCAGATCTAACAAGGTCAATTCATTGACACAAGTTTCGGGTGTGTCATTCCAAAGAAAGGTAAATCATTTGATATGGCGAATAGATAAGTCTCAAAACTCCTGTCAACATACTTCACACACAAATAATATGCTCCAAAATAGAAGGATACACCTCAACAGTCGTGCAAGCTACTCAGTGAGGCTGTAACCTAATAGAGCCTTAGAGCTAAATGTAGCTCAAGCGCAAGTTCAGTCAGGAAGACACTCACTCGTAATCTCTGTCTCTCCTCTCCTTGTAATTACTCTATCAGCTGATTGGGGGCGTGCACTTTTAAGTAACCAACCAGATTCTGCACACCGGTTCCTGAAGCCAATCATATCGTTGCTGTCAAACTTTAAATAGTGTTCTCCTCTCTGCTGCTGTCAGTTGTCATTTCAGCTAAGCAGATGCTACCCTCCTCCACCCCAGTCACCTCCAGTCAGCATCACAGTCATGCTCCTGATTCATCATCAGATTGCAGCAACTCCTTTCACCACCACCACCACCAGTGTCTGGACTCCAGGGGGGATTAGGCCTATTGGACCTCAGTATCCCTACCCTCTGTGACAAAGACATCCAAAGACTTTGCATGTATAATAAATCATTGTTAAATTATAAAACAAGTCTCTCCTGATTTGAAATGCTATCATCAGCATGGTAACAAGCTAACAATGATAATACTCATGTGCTGATGTTAAGAGGGTTGAATGTTCAACAACTTAGTTTACTGTGTAAGAATGCCAGCATTTGCTAAATAGCACTGAACACAAAAGCAGCTGAGGCTGAAAAGGAGTTTGTTCATAAACCACAGAAAATAAAGTTAATCCAATAACTATTATTAGAGATATTTCACTAAAAGCCAAAGAAGTAAATATGCTGGCGGCGCTACAGGAAAATTCAGGTTGATCACAAAAGATTATTCTGCAGATTATGAATGTATGTCCAAAATTCAATGCCAATCCATGAAATAGTTATTGAAATATTTTAGTCTGAACCTAAGTGGTTGACCAACTGAGGAACCAACCTACTAACAGCTTCTGCAGTGCTGGCATTGCACAGGTCAGGGTATCTCAGCATTTGCAGTTTGAATTTAGACCGTCCTGTCCATTGTGGGTCCCCTAACTTTATGGGAGTAACCCTTTAAATGGGATTTCTAAACAAAAAAACTGGGCAAATAAAACTAAAACAGTGTGCATAGATATCACTATGGTATTAACCAGGAAAAAATGTTTGGCATTTGGATCAATTGACAGTGTTGTGTAAGCCCTGTATTTTTGGCATGGGTGAATGGTACCTCTTGCCCATGCTGAACCCACTGAGAAACAAAAGAGCTCATTAATGAGATACTCAAAAACAGAAGGCAACCAACCTTAGAGACGACTAAGTGGCATCGCTTCATGCACTGGTTGATAATCGCCTACAGTTAACGGCTAGTGATGCATGAGCAGAAATCTAGATGAGTCCATTAAAAAGAGTGTGTGTCACTATCCTTGCCTAAGTGTGCGTGAGCCTTGCAAGACTCAAGGCTGTCAGCTGGGGTCCGACATTGTCTGCCTGTGTGCATGTCTGCGTTTGTCTGTGTAAACAGAGCTTACATGTATTAATAGGCCAGCAATGTCCACGTTCTAAGCCACTTACGGGTCGTCCCTCTTCTTGATCGGACCAATCCAGCTACACCGTCACACCATGCTACTGTATGACATCACAGCAGGTCGGACGGTTCCTAGGCAACTAGATGAAATCATCATAGAAACCGGCCAAGGTGAAGAGCTGGCTGAAAATGATGAGGTTGTGGTAACCTCAAAGGAGAGGGGACTGAGCAAAAGATATGTACCCATCATATACAGTGAGACCTGAGACAGTGGCAGAATGAACGGTGGGGGGGGGGGGGGGGGACTTGATATACTCTTTCTCACTTAGTCGGTCACATTACAGACAGAAACACGATATCCAAAACGATCACAGTAGAGTAAGCTCAGGGAAAGTGGGCAGAGTATAGGGCGCGTATCAGATGCTCACAGAGACTTGTTCACAGCCTGTCATATGTCGTCTCCTCTCTATCCGCATCTCATTATCAGTTCTCCCAGAATATTGCCAGATAGGAGATACTGTAACAGTGATAACAAATATCAAAACCTTTTTTTATAGCAAATGGGCGTATAAGCTGGGGATTTTTTTGGTACTGACTGAAATGTCTTCGTAGCAACGATCAAGTGCTGCAAGGTGGAATTGAATGCATGACAAGACTTGGAGTCTCATTTTCATATACACAACATATATTATATTCTGTATTTTATTTGGGCAACGTTTTTGTAAGGCTGCTTGTGTTTGGACATCATTTAATGTTTGAGAAGTTTGGGTCCCTTTGTAAAAGCAAAAAGATGGATTTGTCAGAAATACGCTCCTCGAAGCAAGGTATCACAAACAGTAATGTTTTGGTATCAAAATTGAAACCCAGTGATTGGCAAAAGAATAGAAAAGCCCCAGTGCAGATGTTTACACATAAACACACACATAAATGAAAAGGCATAACAAGCAGACAGATCTGCTTGTTGTGCCAGGTCTCGTAGGCTGTCGCAATCCTTGAGAACTATTGGAGACACGGAGAAAGAGAGGAAGAATATGGCTTTGGGGATGTGCACATACATCGTGCCTCACTGTCTCTGGCCTCATTACAGGGGTTAATGAAAGCAAGGAGCCTGAGCTCTGGTACTCAGATGCTCAGATGCTCTCTCTCCGGGCTCTGTGGCTCTGCTGGGACTCAACGTAACTGGCAGTCAGGCCCAGAAACCTACTTCTGCCGTAAGGCTCAATGACTGACACAGCTCAGCTGACGCCAGCAACCCACGCACAAAAATACATGTACGCACACATGCATGCACCTGTGCACACTCAGACACACACATGTACTCTACTTAACCCTTAAAGTAACCTTATCCTGGTGCGCACTCAGGTAAATTACATTTAGCGCACTCATATTCAATATTCAAGTGGTGTTAACATGCTGTTCACTTGTCATCCTATCCCTCCTGCCTTGACTCCTACATATGTTTTTGTTAGGCTTTTCGTCATTCAGCTGTATCGACATAGTTTTTGTAATTAAGGTTGTATTGAGTTTTTTTGTTCTACTAAGCCTGATTCTCCCGCTCTCGTTCTGTGCAATGCTCAAATTAACATGGATTAACCACATTTCATAGGGAGTTTAATTTCGCTACAAGCTTATCTATCGTGTTTTCTGAGACCTTTCACCTCTTCAGAAACAGAAGGCTGTTCCGGTCTTGTCCAGGATTTCCTCTTATGCACGAAACACACATGGGCACTCCCAAAGTGCTCCGATCCAGTCTATTAACTACTTTCAAGTCCCTTAATTCTCCACTTTTCTGTTCTCTTAATAACATAATCACAAACGCAAATCCTCCCGCATGCATTAACCCACGCACGCATACATACAAAATAGATGAGAAGGAGTTGGTTCTGCACTCAGCCCAACCCAGCAAATTTGGCAGTGAGCGTGTTACCATGCCTACAGGTCCAATCAATATTGTGTCTAAAAATAGCATAACCATAATAGTCTTACTTCTATTAGCAGAGGGGTGAAATGGGTGAGAGCAGAGTTTATTGTACAATCTCAAAGATAATCGGAACCAAAGGCGACCGCAGAGTTAGCAGGTATTGTGCAAAAGCGTGAGTTTAATCCCCAACAGCAGGTTTCTCAAGGAAAGCCTGATTCTGGGATTTTATTGGCTGGTGCTGGGATCTAACAGCAGGTCAGGTCAGGAACTCTGGAGTGACTTCCTACTGGGTTAACAGTGGATCATTAAACAGACAGCATGGCTTCAGAGACAGGACGACACGCCGGTGCCAACACATGAAGATTAATGTTTTGAAGTGGGATTAATCCTAACACAGAGAATTAAATGGCAATTAAGAATGAAAAACCCATAGGGCAAAGACCGTATTCATGAGGATGAGTCACAAATTGGCCATTTAGGAGATGATTACCACTGTGCAACACAAAATGGCAGGATGCCCTCAACGTCAAACGCAATCTGTTTCAAAATAATGGTGTCATTCTGATGCTGCTGCCCGGGGAAAAGTGGTTCTGTAACTTGGAGCTTCGACATGACATAGAGAGAGGCACAGACTGGAGCACACAGACAGAAACGAGGATGATGGGGGATGGCATGAGAGATGGAAAGGTGACAAACAGGCAAAGACGAGAGCGCTAAAACATGTCACAAATATAACCGGAAACTCTGACATGCTGGCAGAGTCGCTGTCTTACTCTCTGTGCTTTCCCCTATTTGACAAATACACACAAACATGGATGTGTGCCAGCACAGACGTGGTGTGTTTGACTTCATTCAATTGCAGCAAAGGCCAAGTTCAGTGCTATTTCCACATTGATTGTAGTTGTGTATGGAGAATACGTGAGTGGGTCAATGCATATGTGTGTACAGTCCTGTTTTAAAAGCGTGTTCTTTTTATAGCGTCTCCCTCCGCAGCTGAGAGAGGGAACTGAATAGGTGGGTGGACTATCAAGAGGGCCGTGACTCTGATTCGGAGGCAAAGCCCTGGCACACATTCGCTTGCAGCGTAGTTGAGAACCCAGACTCCATTCATACATTTCTTTCATCTCTACCTTCTCTCGACCCCTTTATGTGTCACTTTTTCTCGTCACAGCTCTGGCTGCGAAAGGGAACACAAACGTTCTCTTATCATAGCAGGCTCATGAAAGACAAATGAGAGTGTGGTCATAAAATATTTAGCCATTGCGCTCCTCCTATCAGCCTGTTGATCTGTATTTCCCCTTTCTAGCAACACCAATGCAAAACCACCACCTTAATGAAAGAAGTGCGGCTGTGAGTCGCTATGATTTTGAATCTTTCTATGCACATAAAACAATGTCAAAAACAGCCATACAAAGACTCACTGTTATCTCAGTGTCCGGTCTATTTCTATTTTTCTGTGTGACCCTTTCAGTTCACTCATAGCTGATGATGATGATTGTTTCTCACCAGTTTGCCCTCCAGTGTGTAGATCTTCTTCACCACGCCGGAGTCAAGCTTGATGGCGTCAGTGATGTCGGTCAGGACTTGTTCATAGGAATGGGCCGTCTTCTTGTTCAGAAGGATCCTCACAGCTTTGCGGGGCTTCACTCCGCTCCGCACCACCGTCACAAGCTTTGGACGTATGAAGTCCTTGATTTCGCGGCTCTCTGGGCCACCGGCCTTGGCGCTGCCCAGAGAGGGAGGCCCGCGGGAGGACGCAGCCGAGGCCTTGACGTTCACAGACCAGTTGGGGTTCACGTTTTTTGTGTAATCCAACTTTTTGTAAGCTTCGATGGAGCTGCACACATAGCTGTCACCTGTTGGGGTTAAGGGGAGGAGAAGAAAGCAGGGAGGGGTTACTTACAGGAACATTGGAGGAAATGAGATGAGTTTCAGAAATAACAAAAAGGAATGAGAATCTCTACTGAGAGAGAGAGAGAGCAAATTGTGAAGAATATGACAGAATACAGGGAAGAAAGGTAAAGAAAGGAAGAAGGCAGACACACAGGCTAGCTACTTTTGCTCTGTGTAACATCTCGTAATCAAGCAACGGCTCTATTATTCTAGGAGCGAGCAGCATAATACATTAATGAATAGATTGAACATTTTAAATATACTGATTTAGGATATTATGCTAAATATATATAGGCCACTAAATAGTGGCCTATATATATTTTCATACCAGCCAAAGATGATGTCAACCACTTGTAGTTCTTCCCACTTCTTAGAGAGTAAAACAGAACGGAGAGAGATAATCTGAGCCAACACATATGTCTGTATCACCATATGGCCATCAAATGAGTGATAGGCCTATAATCTTCATAATAATCTAAAGTGTGCTTAGCCAGTATTATAGAGCAGTGGCAATAAATATCTTGGTGAGCCTTAAACCTGTAAATTATTGCTCACTTCACATTTCCCACAGTCTTAGGTTTGTTACTTTAGTCTATACAAGAGGGAGGTGAGTAGGGAATGATCACTTGGCAGCTGACAGATGAGGCAGTGTTTGTTCTTTTAGAGGAAGAGATGCTAAAACAAATGTCAGATTGGACTACTCTGCTGATAAAGCCACGAGTCCAGGTGCGTGAGAGGAACGGATGAAGCTGCACATTTAAAGGGTAGTCCCCCATGTGCTGTAATGCCGTTGAGGCTACCCACCTTCTACCAGCAACTCAATACTGGTGATCTTCTTGCAGCCATCCAGGGTGTAGATGGTCCGGACGCCCTGCGGCAGGTTGACGTTGTCGGACAGAGAGCGGGTCAGGTCCGCCAGCAGGGCGTCAAAGGTCCGGAACCTGTCCATGGAGATGGCGTATACTATCCCGTTGAAGTACCGGTCTCCGTTGCGGTAGAAACGCACCTTCTTGGCTCTCTTCTCCGTGGTCAGAGCCTTCAGGGTCCGGGTCCGGTACAGGCTGCAGTGGGCGCTGTGTGTTGGACTCGGCACACCGTTCAACTTCGCACTGGACCGGCCGTGTCGCTGACCTTTGTCCCGCTCGTCGAAATGCTCCATCTCCATCGCGTTGCCGAGGCTCACAAGTACGGCCGTACTGTCTGGCAGGGACAAACAGGAGGATCAGGCCGCGGTGAAAAGTTTTCCTCTAACGAACAAAGTAAACAATAACAAGCGGTGCCGCAAAAAAAGGAAGAAAACCAACCGAGGAGAGGTTCGGGCGGCTGGTAAAGGAGCCAGCCGGTGACCGTCAATGGTGCACTGTCTGAAAATAAGTCCCTAATGACAGATTAAGTGCTCTTAAGCCGAGCAATGGACAGCATGCCTCATGACGACTCACACTGTCAGTCACAGTGCGCCTGAGTTGTCCCGAGGCGCAGATGGATGCAGAGAGATCGGTAGTCACGAATCAATAACAGCCTATACATTTTCCTCTTTATGGATATTCAGAACGCGCAGTCGGACGACCAGCAGCCGGGAGTCAATATAAAAGTGCGACACCGAAATAATCACCACTTCAACAAGGATTCAAATAAAGACATTTTACTTTCTTGTCTTGAGATCAAGAAGCGTTCAGTCGTTATGAGAAGTGTGTTTTCAAACAACGCTGCAAATAACATATTAAAGTATGAATCGCTTTTATATCAGATGATGATGAGCGCGTTGACAGGCTTACCTACGTGAGCAATTAACGCTTCTCTGACGGTCACCTCCAGTGTGACTGGTGGTTTATTTCCCCAGTAGATATGACAAAAAAAGAGTTCAGTGAGCTGGTCGCTGGCACTGGATGGTGGTAACGTGTGGTCCTATCCTGGCTGCGGAGAGCCCCCCCTGTGCGTCCAATTGTTGTCCGGTTTGACGTGCCCCACCACCAAACACCAGTGTGCGTGTGTTTATGTGTGTGCGTAGTGAGCCAAGCAGAGGCTGGACTGGAAATTAACTAGGTAGGCAGCTGCTCCCCCCTCCCATTCTCTTTGCACCCACCTTCCCTCTCCACCACGTCACTCTGTCGTGATTTCCATTCAGCGCCCCCCACCCCTCATTTTAGAATGCAAACCCACGCTTCCCACTCGTGCTGGGGATGCTGCTGGTCCTGCAACCACCCCCAGCCCCGAAGACATGCGTCGGCCGGGGGGGGGGGGGGGGGGGGGGGGGGGTGGTCGATCTTCCCTCTTTTATGATCATTCATTTTTCATACCTTAATTGATTATTTTAAATTTAATTTTACATATATGCTCTGTGTACATGTTTTTGAATATGAATTACTTTATTAAGACAAGTATAACCTATATTTTGGTGTGTGTAGGCCAATCACATCTCATCAAAACCATGAGCCTATAAGCACAGAGCAGCATTGTGTTTAACCCACAACAACATTTGCACGTGAGATGTTATTTAACACACTTACTACAATGTATACTCTAAGGGTCTCAAAGCAGCTAAAACCTAAACCGTTCAATTCAAACTATGCAGAGCAGCTTTCAGAGTGAGCCAAATGCAGTGTGACAAGTATGATTTTTACCCAATCCCACGTATTTATCTCGTGTATAAAGACTCAATCTGGATTACATGTCTAAAAGATTTCAACATACTAAGTTGAGTCAAACAGGACTCCATAAATCGACATGCAGTAAGAGAGATGAGGGCTGGAGAGGATGCTGCTCTCTCATTGTCATAAGCTTGTTTCTTCCTATACCTCTGAAGTTTGTTTGCATGTGACGGCAGGAAATAGGCTCTCCGAGCGATGGAAGTGATAAAGACCACTGACCTACATCCTGGCCTCCAGAGACCACCCATGTCTGTTCCATCACCACTCCCTGATTAACTGTACTGTATGTGTGTGTGTGTGTGTGTGTGTGTGTGTGTGTGTGTGTGTGTGTGTGTGTGTGTGTGTGTGTGTGTGTGTGTGTGTGTGTGTGTGTGTGTGTGTGTGTGTGTGTGTGTGTGTGTGTTAGCCAGCATTGATCTGTGCCAGTGGTGGTGAAAGTTGCAGCCCCAGTCTCTTAAAATATTTTCCTATCATTGTATTAACAGGGGTTTAACCGGTGGAAGACATTGCTTTATGTGTCAAACATTTTACTGATTTAGAATGTAAAATGAGTTAGTTTGATGCTTCTTTTAGAAGGTCACATATCATAATACTTTCCAGTTCACTAATCCAGAACTTACATGAATATATCTGACATTTTAATGATCAAATACAGTGTGTGATTGCATCTTTCTTGACTGCTTCCGTGCGCAGACCTGCCTGTTTTACTACATGCACATGAATGCATTAGAATGTAAGAATGTAAGAAAAAAAATCCTATTTCGGTGAGACACACACAAGGACCCAGCGGGCATCACAAACTGAGAGCTGATCGGTGTTCCTGTCTAAATGAATCCTGGGGAAACAGAGCACACATGAAAAAATGTGTCTTTACTTAACAGCACCGTGGTCTCGTTTAAATTCTTAATGCATCAGAATTTGCAATTCAAATCTGATATTTGTCAGTGTCAACATGTGTTCATTCAACATAGGGACATTGAAATGGATGGATTTGAGCATTGCTGTGAATAAATACAGGCATTTCAGAGGTTAAAGCATGATTCAGTGCAACTCTGTATGATATTGATTGAAATATGCTCTCTGCACCTGGAGCATGACTAGGCTTGTATATAAAGAGATAGAGAATTTTTGGCATTTTTGACTAAGGCTATCAAAGGGCACATTTAATGTGAATCAGACTGATCTGCTGTCCCTGACAAAAAAAATAACCTTTTCTCAGTGACTCATGACCATTTGACTCTAAAAGTTGTTTCAGAGACACTAAAAAAACACCACTTAGCACATCTCTGCTAACGCATTTTTGTGAAGTGAATGGTAATAAAAACAGAGATCATTCCGATGTGGATGGATGGACTGATGATTCATATAGTATCTAAATAGTGTCGTAAATCTGTCTTAATTTCACAGCCCAAGAGAGAAATTTAAAAACCCACCCACTCAGACTGTTGACAGCTGCTACTGTACAAAGATACTCAATCCATTCTGTCATCAATCATTGCATCTTTATGCTACAAAACAAAGTCTGTTACTTTGACACATCATACAGGTTTTAAGATAAGAGTATAACTCAAGACAATTCACATGCATATTTGGCTCACCCGTGCACATGAATGCACACTTGCAAATGAGTCTTTCATACACACACTTTGCACGTATGCCTACACTAAATTGTTTGCAGCACACTGCAGTGAGTGTGGTGACTAGAGCATGGGCAGTGGTGTGACTTGTGGTGTTTTGACAGATACTGTAGTGATTTGTCACGGTGTTTCCCCTGTCAGCTGGAGGCATCTAGGTGGTTACTCTGTGGCAGTGTGATTCATGGGCCGGACGCAGAGAGTTGTACTAAAACGAGCTTGTGCATGAAACAGAGAGAAAAAGAGGAGACAGGGGAGAAAGAGGTAGTAGAGAGTCGTGTGCCGTAAATGTGCTCACTCTTTCAGAGGGCAACATGGACCAGCCATCTTTAAATGAAGTCATTAATCTAAGACAAACAACCAGTCACTGCAGCACATGAATGGATCGCACACATGGTCCGCCAACTCTATCAGAAACATGAGTGGACCTGTAAAGGGAAAGTACACCCAAAAACACAATTAACACTGTGCAGTTCTAATGGTTGTAGACAGTAAAGTCACTACCAGCAAACACAAACACATGTCTCTTGGGGCTGGAAATGTGAGTGTTAGGATTTGGGTTTATGAAGTCACCAGGTGATACTTTTTAAAGTTGGTTTATTGAATGAAGATAAAAAAAATAAATTAGTGACTTAAAATATCACTTAAAGGTATCAATCATAAAACGTCTGTGTTAATGTCTTCATCCTCACCACAATCTGATGTTCACTTTAGGAAACACTTCTGCTATCACATACTTTCAAACCAAAATTTGACACTAAAAATATAAAATTATTTTTTTATCCATGTAGGGACATTTTTTCCTCAGCAAGTTGAAGGTGGTTGAGCATTTAGTGTCACGCTTAAGGACAGTTCAGCTGGTCTGATGTGTGTTGACAGCGGGGCTCGATCTTTGCCCTAAAGACCAGTTCCCTTGTCACTACAACTCACTGCCATGCCGGCTTGGGCATGTACCGTAGTCGTAGGAGATGCAAAATTGAAGCCTGGGACTTCTTATTCTCAAACCCCAATTTTAGGTCACAATCCATGAGCCAATTAATATGATGTCATTGCACTTAAAGACCAATCAATGACCAGTAAAATTACTTATTGCTGTTTGAGCAATAGACAAGACATGAGACCATGTCTTTAGTACAGTACAGTACAGTATTATTTCAGTTCAGTTTTAAGGCTGTCAAGAGCCTCCACACTTCTTCACAAAAACAAATGAAAACAGCTTCTGGCAATTTTTTTCTATTCACTACTGCAGCTCATATGGATAGTTTTCCAACACCTAGTAAAGGCGGTCAGTGGGTGGGACGGGGGTGACTGGTTGCTCTGTGGATGAACAACATTCGGAGAGAGTGGTGGATGTGGTGTTGCTTACGTAATAGAAGTCGTAGGAGGTGTTTTTTGATCAAAAGAAATGTAGTGACACAAGAAATGTCAGACTTGGCAGGCTTCTGGCACATTAGGAGATGGCCGTGCTGCCCTCGGAGCCTGTAATATTCCTCCTACATACTCTTTTTGCTGAAACAAAAAAACTTGTAGGGAAATAATAATGCCAGACTTATAAATGTAACATGTTATACCACTGTTTTTGCCATCAATTGAAAAGGAACACTGAATAAAACAGCACTGACTGTGGCACATGGCTAAATAACCTTCCTCACAATCGTCTTTTGAGAAATGTAAACAAAGTCAGATAACCTGTTTTTTTTTAAAGGGATATAACACCAGGTTTGGGTTAGGGATTGTGTTTCAGGTAGTATACTTTAGTGCGGGTAACCTGCTTTCCCTCTTGGAATTATATTCTTCTCCTCTCTCTGCTGTTGCTCCACCACCTCCTCCTTCTTTCACACAATCTCCTCCTCCATCTTCTTCTTCTTCTCTCTCTTTTCCTTTCTTAGAATCAGCCTCTGCCTTCCTGCTGGTCTGCCTCCCTCTATGCAATTAGAAAATATAGTTAGTTTAGCAGAAACATGCAACAGATACAAAATGTTTTCTACTAATGTGCTTCAGAGAGATAAAATAACACAACATTTCTCAATTCAAATCTTGCAACAATAGTAGTAAAAGATACATCTCAGAATGTATTAATTTATTACTTCTGAGCTCATTTGTCCAGCGTGATTACTTTGTTAGCTACAAATCAAAAATGCAAAATCAAGTCGGACTGCAAAGCTAATCAATTTACACGGATACAAGGATACTACTTACTTACAGTATATGATGTAGTGAATATAGTTTAAGAGTCATGGGTGTCTATAAACTCATTTTAGTTTGTCTTCTGCATCAACTGTTAAAATATTGGTTTCTCCTGTTATGTGACTTTGTCCCCCTTCATTTGGAGGGCATCCTACAATATCTTCCATAACAACTGGAGTTCCAACATGAATGGTAAATACAAATATTGGTTAAAAGCAATATATGTACTTTTGCAGTTTTTAATTTGGTCATTTTAGTTCCATGTTTATATCGTACAAGTTGTGTAATTTTGTGCATCTATTTCATTGTGATCTGCCAATGGACTGCAGATTAACATTAGCTCTCTTGTAACTCTAAGACTAAAATACATCAAATGGCAGCATTTACTTCATATAAAGTATTGTACTCGGTTCCTTATAAATAAATCAAGTAAAAAGTTATATATTTAATAAAAAAAAGCTGGTATCAAATTAACATCCTCAGAGCAAACAAACAATGGTTACCCATGTGAAGCCCCCGATGTTCTTTTAGACTCAACAGTCATTTTTGAGATTGTTCACAGTTGATGTAAACATTATACAGCCAGATAGACCACGTGAATGTTAAGCCATCAAGATGATATCATCTAATCATTATTACATATGTACATCATTTAAAGCTGTATTTGATGTTGTAGCTAGCTTGTTGAGTGGGAGCTAACTGCTTTAACGCTATAAGCTGTTCTTTCTGTTTTCTCCCATCAAAGTCACTTTCCTATAGTATTTAGACGATGTAAACGTCCATATATATTCATGAAATTTGACACGTAGATTCTTTGATATGTATGAATTAATATTATTTACACTTGGATGGCGATCGCCGAAGAAAGTGCGTCACGACGGAATCGTTCGAGATAGGCCAATAGCGGCTAGCGCCGTCCGAGGCAGGCCATCGTTACGTTACGTTGATTTGACTATGCATTGTCCGTTAATGACCAGCGTCCCGTCATGCAGGGATTCATGTATCTGCACCGTAGCTGTTCAACTGTAGAAGGCCCAGGCATAAAATGCACGGCCCGCCACTGATGTAATTGAATCCATCACTGTAACGTTTTGTCTTACTGACCTCCTCTGTTTGCTCTCTGGTGCCCTCTGTGGCTGGGTGGAGTACTGTCTTCTTTGGGCTTCAAGGGTGGAGGACAGCTGTGTCAGAGGACAATTAATGAGTAATGACACCAAGTGCACTCCAGACACAAATATTGTTTTTGGATTTAAGCAGATGCATGTGTGCTTTTTGTGTTTACGGCAGGCGTGAGCTATCAAATGCTGTCACAAGATTTGCTACGAAAATATTGATGGAGAAAAGTTTCCTTGCAGCTTCGTCTGTTTCAGCCCTGCAGGAACCAGTTTTGTTGCAGCATCAGACAGAAAGTCCTTGACTCACTTCGGTGGTTGAACAGCTATTATATAACAAGCGAGCGCAGCACTGGAGGATGAATGAGAAACCATAACTAGGCCTGAAACAGAAAAGCCAGGGAGCACGACAGTCTGCACTGAATTATCCTTGCTCGCACTACTTTTGACATGGATGAAAGATTGCTTACCTTAGCAATTTCCGAAAGATATGCCCGCCTCTCATCATTGGTTTTATGAAATGCCTGGTATTGGAAAGAAACAGAGGGCCTTATTGTCACATTCCTCCATTCATGGACAACACTTGTTCTAACTGTCAGTAATAATCTGTCTGCTCAGAGTGCAGTGCTTGTTATGCGTTCGCTGCCTGTGTGTATTATTCAGGAGGTCTTCAGTGTTAATGAGCAACAGATTAGAACATGGATTACTGGCTGCACATGCTGCGTGTTAAACTTTTATTCTACTAAATATCTTTCTGTTTGTTGAGCAGAACAATAAACAAAGAACAGAGACGCCAAACTAAGAGCATACCGGCCTAGTCCTAGCAGTACAGGACAAAGGTTAGGATTCGATTTTGCATCAATGGTTGTTAAAAAGAAAGAATGCAAAACATTTCAGCCAAATCTTTTGCAATCCTTTGCTAATGATGGTAATTTGTTACGGAAATATTTAATACCTGGAAACAAATTTAAGCTGCTTGTCTGAGAAATGATGAAACTGGACCAGCAGACATTATGACCCTCAACAATACTGAACACAAAATGCCTCAAACTGAGCAGTGGTCCACACCTTTCCCTCCTGTTCGATTCTGCCATGACAGTCCATCAGCTGACTCTGGAGGTCAGACTTCTCTTCCGTCAGGAGCTTCAGACGCTGTCTCAGTGTTTCCTGCAGGCAAAGTGTTTCCATCAATTAGCAACATTCATAACAAAGAAGTTGCACTGCTGAGGTCTAATTACAAATCAATAGAATTAAATGGTGCTTTCTACCAGGATTAAACAATAAGAGAATACTTCATGCGGAAACGATGAGCACAAAATGGTTTAGGCATTATTCAATAACCAAATAGACACAAACACTGAGAGCTGAGACATGGTAAGGCTAGAAGAGATTCTTTTGTACAGAGCACAGCAATGAGACTGGGTATATCTGAGTTTGGAACAATAAGCAGCTGTTGTCAGCTTTAATGAATACCACTGTAATCAGTGTGATTAAAGACGCAGCATTATACGTTAAGCATATTTATGTATTATAAACCTGTACGGTAACTGAGTATTTTATTAATAATTCAATATTACAGTCAGGGGTGGAAGAAGGATTCAAATTATTTATGATATCCATTAGTTTTCCTATAAATCCTTGTCTGTTCCTGTTCTCTTGTACACCTAGCAGGCTCATAATTATGAGACTGTGGTCCATCATATGCATATGAATATGCATTGTCCACCTCTTAGGTGTCAAAACTAGCATGGTGACACGAGTACGATGCTGCAGTACGATGCTGCAGAATCTATCGGTGAAATGTTCAAGCTTCTTTCTTGGGCGCTGTTGACACTGTGACATGCTATTGTAATGCTTGCTTTAACAAAATACCGTTGTCCTAACATTTACTCACTGCACTGATTAGAAACAATCCATATTCTTCTAACATACTAATGTCTAACGTCTAATTTACTGTCATGCTCACAGTTCGTCTTACAAAGGGACAGTCACTCCTTGGAAACAAAAATGAGCATCTGTTAGTTCTGCCTTAAGGCACACAGATCTATATTTAGACTGCATTGTACAACCTTTTAGTGAGTGTTGTGCATTCATGTGTGCTAAAGCATTGTAATTAGGGTGCATTACTCTCCCATGGTTTGTAATCCTGTGATTACAGTGCTGTGATTAAACTGTGGTGGATTCAGCCTGCATCAGCGGGAGGATGGACAGCAGCTGGCGTTACAATCTTGTCTGTACTTCCTGCTTTCTCCCCTCATTCTGTGTCTCTGGCTCTCTCTCTCTCTGCCGGTATGTGCTTCCATCTTTAATACGTTTCCCGCTCTCTGTGGGTCATTTGTTTGTTAACCCTCATCCTACCAACGTATTTAAGATACAAGGACTAACGACTGGGGTACCGACAAGAATAAACTACTGTAAGAAACAAAATGTTAACTTATTCCTTCTCAAAAAAATATTACTTATGTAATTAATGTCATCGAAAGACAAAATAATTGATGTATTCATGAATACTGCAAAAGGTGCTTTTGACACCCAGGATCCCAACACTTTAGTATTTAAAACTATAATTTTAAAAAGCACTCATTAGTCATTAGGAACAAAAACAAATTGGAATGATAGAATAAAGCACCTGTGAGATATGACACAAAAAGTTGACCTCTGAGGGTTTGCATTTGAAAAAAGAAAAAACTCTGATGACACCAATACCACAAGACAGAAAAGGAAAAAGCTCAATAGAAAATGAACATGTTTGCACTCACTACTGACATGTCGTCATAGGATCGGATTGAGGCCAATCGATCTGTGAAAAAACAAGAGTGTGTGTGAGCATTATGTGTGCATGCTTTAAAACACATACTTGCTTGAGAGGGGTGAATATATCACAATGCACATTGTTGTTTTTATACGCTACAGTTGAAAGATTGAGACAGAGGAACACATACCAGCCCTGAGCTGCTTCATGTGTAGATCTTGAGCTTGCCCCGAAAGTGGTTTTAGGATTTGAAATAATCACAGTGGATGTATTGTATAGTCCTCTGAGGTATTTAACTGCTGTGCACAGCTTGATTTTATGTGTACATATTCAAATAAAAACCTAACAAATGAACTTACAGCATTAACCCGCTTTAAAAGCCGGCACTAGCCTGTGAACTCACCCATGGGGTTTCCTCGTAGGTCCTCCAGTCTCTCATGAATGAGTGACATCTGTCTGTCCAACTGTCCATTTAGCTCGATCTGTGTCTCATACCTTGTCTTCCACTCATTTCCTGTTACAGAATAAGCAGAGGAAACTGTCACACCATTGTCTCATTAGGGACAGTCCACATTACAGGGCTGATAGAAACCAGTGGATTGTTGGGTAACATCTGGCCACTGTGGGTTAAGGTGGCAGATATATAACTAACGTTATAGAAGGAAAAAAACACTTTACTAACCTTCCCCGTCAACACTGTGCAGTCTTTCTTGCAGTTCGCACATGGTACTCCGCAGATCTGACACGGACACTTCAAGCATCTCTCTGTAAATGTTATTTTTGGAGGGTTAAAATAACATTTAATCTCCTTGATAACTTTGTAAGTAATGCATGTACTTCAAACAAACTTACTTAATTTCCCTCTCTTGCTCAAGTTCTGCCTGCAGGCGTGTCAAGTCGTATTTGCTGTAGTCGCTATTTCCAGTCATGTTTTTAGAAAAACTGAGATCAACCGAAGAAAGGTTTGTGCCTCGCAGTGTCCATGGAGACCAATGTTTCCGGTTCGTTCAGGTGGCCTCGGATATAATGGCGCAGATCAGCGGGGGTTTTAAAAACAAAGACCTCTTTACGGTTTAATACGATAGTACGAAGAAATAACTCGTGAATGACATATTCGTCACATAGTGATTTTTTTTTGCAAGCAAACCTTCGCGCTTAATTAGGCATTCAATTTACTTCTTATGTATATCGAGCTCTTTATTCAACGACCTCTACATGTTAATTGATTTATCTCGCAGATTATTTTATTTTAAATAGAAACAGCACGTGTGTAAGAAAGATAGCTGATATTTAGTTTTGTCCATCTGTAAGAACACCTTTCGAGAAACATCCAATATAAAAAATGAATCTCTGGTTATCATGGTTAAAATGTGCAGTTTATATATTCATGTACAACATTTGTGTGCTTTGCTTAACATTATTATTGCACTTTCATACAGATCATACAGGTGGTCAACATGTAAGTCTTCTGTTTACTGCTAAACTACACAGATCTTGTTTGCCGGCTGTAAAACATACACAAAATATATACATATAAATACATCATGACAACCTAAAATACTACCACAAAAAAGAATGCATGTAACACAAAACAATGCAGACAACACCTAAATATACATAAATAACTTGAATAACTTGTGGAGTAAATTAGCATTTTGACTTATTCCAGTATTTTTCCTTATTGTTTTTTACATTCACAAATAATATTTTTTGTTGTGTAAATATGTAAATGATTCATTGATCCATCAATCTGACAGAACACTTCAAGCAAAGCATTAAACTTCCTGTGGAATCCTTTTTTTACTACCCTGTCTCCATTTTCTTCTGCTTTTCCTTCCCACGTGTCTCTGCTTGAAGTTCTCGTTTCTGCGCATCCTTTCCCTGAGTTTGTGCTGGCTGCTCCTTCGGCCCGGCCATGGCCTTGGCTGTCTGCTTCCCTGCAGTCTTCAGAATGGCTTTGATGCCCAGATTGTCAATATTGTATGCAGTCACACCAACATTGATCAATGACTTGAGACCAGTGTCTGTAGCTTCGCCTGCATCGTTACCGTACCTTCACCACGAATAACATGGTGGAGTAAGGGAAGAGTGGTTTGATGTAAATAAAAATAAATGTGTGTACAGAATTAAAATGCTGGAGCAATGTGATAGGTGATATTGGTACTGCTGTCATTCACATCAACACACCAAAGGCCAAGAAAAACAGTCATTTTTTTTACTTTGTAGTAGTTTTATTAGTAAGAAACCAGGATGGGGGTCACAGAAAGTATGAACAGCAAGAGCAGCACCACCCAATACAAGCCGTCATGTAGCTGCAGTTACCAGACCCAGAAAAACACAAACGGAACAGAAGCTTTAAACTACATCAAGTCAGAAAAGAACCCAAAACACATAGTTTATATGTCTAGATATAAATGATTAAAATAACGTTTGTTTGATGAAAAAAGACAATTCTGTGTAAGCTGTTGGAGAATGTCATTCAGGGTTAGACTCGAAATGGGTTAATGAAAGAGTGTACAGTACATGAAAGAGTTGATCAGTTGTTAGTTCACAAGTCTTTGCCTTTACTCCCCCGTGCAGTCATATGTTGCTGGACATTTTTAATAGATTTTCTAAGCCCTTAAATCTGAAAAGAAATAGGTGTGAAAGCAGATCAGTTTCCCAACGTACCAAGAAGAAAGCAACACAGTAGGCTTGTGTTCTATTGTTGTTTAAAGAAACCAAATAGATTCAGAATAAGGCTGGAAACAAGATCTACAATAGTTTATTGATGAGAAAATGTCTATTAAATAAATAAAGAAGTGGAAATGGGAAATGTCAGAACTTACTTGTATGTCATCGTCGTGACCGTCTCTGCTGTGACACTTTTGCCAACAAGCTTTGCTCCGCTCTCAAGACTAGACCAAATAGTAGAGAAACCTGGTTTGGGTGTAAATAGAAAAGAAAATGTTTGAGAACTCAAGAAAGATTTGGATCACCCGTGTTTAAGCAAATATTTCAAATGCCAAAACATGACTCAATATTTGTGACCTTTGTCTATAGTGACAACAGTGTAAGACAATGTACATGAATATATGTAATAGTTTCACTTCATGTTTGATCCTGAAATCTCTATTATATTGGTATATACCTTGTACGCTGCTGATTGCCACAAACTTGGCTCCATCCCAGTTGGAAGGGCCGCCATCTTTGTTCTTCATAGACTCTGGGACCAGCTTAGAGCCCTGTTTCTTCACATGGGGAGCAAGCTTGTCTGCCACGTGTCCTGCCACAGTACTCACTCCATTAACTGTAAATGTGTACAAACATATAGATACATAGTCATATCAATGTACAGTACAGGAGACTATTGCATGCAATGAAATAAATTAAGAAAAATCAAGCGTTTTCTTCAGCCATGAGAAAAGTTTGATTACCACCCAAAAGACGGTTGTATTTTCATCATCAGTGTGGCAAATACAGTTTACGTTCTCACCTAAGAACTGGCTGACTCGAACAGCACCCCCGGTGGCCTGTTTAGCCACCTGCAGACCTTTGGTGACACGGGGGCTGACCTCTGAAGGAGTTTCCTCAGGCGTGATGTGGACCCGGATCTTGGCTGCTCCTTTATGAATGGCCCTACCAGTGGCCTCTGCTCCTTTTACAACTCCTACACTCAACCGTGTAGCTCCTACAGACATTAAATATAATTGTGGGTGTTATATGTAAATTAGCAATATCATTGATTGTGCTGTTAAAATATCTAATATATGCGGATGACGATATGGTTGGACAAAGTTTTCTTTGCAGCACTCAATCCGGTTCAGGCAAAGGTAAACAATGCCCTCTAGTGGCTATTTCTGTAGACAGGAGAACATCTACTGTACTGTATATACAGTCTGCGTACACTGATATGTTGTCTTTGTTTGTTTTTCCTTTATTAAGGCTCACACAAACACACCTATCAAGATTCCTTGCGCCATCTTCTCACTCCATCCAGGAAGTGGTGCTTTGTCCTTCTCCCCTGTTGGCACTGTAAGTCCTTCATGCTCTTTCATGGGACCAAGGGGGATTTTCTCACTCAGGTTGATGACCTCTGACCCTTCCCCCTCTGGACCCTGTCAGGGGATCCATCAAGTCATATTTGTCATCGGTTATCATGAAAGGACAAACTGTAAGATGCTTTTAAAATGTGCATACACCCAAACAGGTGACGTACATTTCTGTAAACCATGACTCAGCTGGCTAAGTCACAACATAACAACTATTTAGTTCCTCCTGAAGTGTCAAGAGAGAAGAGTGACACTATGAGACACTGGATTCTACAAGAAGGTGTAGTCATTGCACACATGCATATCCATCCTCACATTTGCTCCATACTGACAGTAAAGACTGACCTGGACCCTAAGGTCAACTAGGTGTGAGAGGAGGTCCCGAAACGTCTCTTGATGTACAGCAGGCAGTTCGGAGGACAACACTATGCCCACGTAGGACCCTGGCGTCTCTGACAAGGTGTCAGGGAACATGAAGATCCCAGAGTTAGCCAGTAGCACTGGAGTGTCTGCCGTCAGCGGGTAAAGCCAGTCGCACACCTTGAAAACACAAAGACACACAAAAAATAAGAAGTGACGAAGGTCATCATCCAAGCCCAAGATCCCTGTGACCGGAATGTCTACCCATTTTTAATAAACCAGTGCAGAGGTGATAAGTGTGTGTGAACCATCATTACCAAAGAAGGTTGCATTCACTCTGACTGATCACCCGTTTTAGTTGGTTTAAATTAAAACTAGTGACATTACACTTCACGTTCACTATTCTTAGCAAGAACCTCAGAGTCCTTATTTGTTTCTCCAGTTCATCCCTTGTTCAAGGCTATTTTCCGAATTCACTTCATATGTAAAAGTTGCTTTCTTGTGAAGCCCAAAAGGGCTTACAAATGTATTGTCATGTCCCAGCAAGTACAGTGTCCCCCTATTCCTTTTGACCCAATGTTTTGCCCTCTCAAGGACACATTACATTAGCCCCATCAGGCCTTATGTCAGTCATCCGCACAGATATAATACAGATACAGACTTTGCTGCTGCATCGTGCCACTGGTATGCCGCCCGACACAATGACCCCTGTGAGGGCTCATGACACTGACCAGCAGCACAACAGAATCGCAGAGTCATCTGTTAATGGGACCATTGTCTTGCTGGGAAACAAAGCATGGCCAGAATACAGGAGAGCAGCCGACCAGCCCGGTCTGGTGGGAAACAAGTCATGGGTGGCGGTGCAGTATACAGCACGGCGTAATACGCACTTTGCAGAGGTGCCAGAATACATTATTGTTACTTAATACATTTTATATGGACTCAATATAAAAATCATCACACAGAAGTAGCAGGTTGTCAGAAACCTCCAACACTTGTATTCTATTAGCATGCTAAAATAGATGGAGGTTAAGCAACTCAAATCCATTTTAGAATATACAATATGCATCTTTTTTAATTGTTTATTTAACGCATAGAGGACAATTATACTGCTAATTCTTTAGCATCTTGCCAACTAATATCATCTAGAGTTTGAAGGCAATGACGACATTGTAACTAGAGCTGAAATAATTAGTCAATTAATTGATTACTCTATTGAGTCAGAATTATTTTGATAATAAATGTATCTTTTTCAAGGAAAAATTCACTGGTTCTTTTTCCTAAAATGTGAGGTTTGTTTTACATCACTGTCAATGGAATATCTTTCTGTTTTGGACTGTTGGTCAACATTTGAATCATATTAGGCTCCGGTAAATTAGTGAAAGGTATTTTTCACTATTCTCAGACACACCAAACAACTAATCATCAGATTAATTGCTCATGAAACAACAATATAATAATAATAATAATCATTTGTTGCAACCCTAATTGGGAAGCACTTCATTTCATCAGTTAACAAATTCAGTACAAACAAGTACAGGTCAGGAAAATGTTAAAGCTTTTCATCATAACATGTGCATGTGTTGACAAACTAGAAGTGAACATCACCCAGACAACACATAATGACTCATAGTTAGTTCTCAAACCGGTCTAATGGTGATGAAGTGGTTTCACCTGCAGGTATTTTGGTGTTCACACATACCATACTCACCTCTGAGACACACACCCAAGGAAATCACTTTGCTGACACACGCACACCCACGTGCATGCTGATACTTATTATAACATACTGTATACTCACATGTAGAAATGTTGAGGGTCTTCCAGCAGTGGAACCCTTGTGCTGACTGTCAAATGTGATGATGCGAAGGTAACCTGGATGAGACAGGGAGCTGACCTGCCCGTTTGGTGCCACGAAAAACATCTGCACCCCAGAGGGGATGAAAAGCAGCCCATTTCCATCTCCTCCTGCCATTGCTCCGGTCTGCTTCCCCGGCCTGAGGCCACCTCTAGCGTGACCGTAGGACAGACTGCGGTGGCCGACAGTTGGCTGTGGTGTGTATGCTGGAGGCTGGTCCCCTGAGTTAGCCATTGCTAAAGTTCCCAGAGTCGCTGCAGGGAGCGCGTGCAGCGCGGCAGGGGAAGGAGGCCTGGGAGGGAGTTGTAGGGTTGTGTTCTGGGTGGTAGCAGGTACAGTGGGGTACAGATGGCTGAGGGAGCTCTGTGGAGGCTGGCTGCTTGGTGCCAGGTCTGGGTAAAGATTGGGAGGAAGATCCATCAAAAGGCGGCCCCTCTGGCGTCCTTCTGTCAGCTGAGAGGTCTCGAGGTCAGAGAGGTGGGTGTTGACAGTCCTCAGAGTGTCCCTCATCCTGTGCTGAAGATGCCTGGCCGTGTCCCAGACCGCTCCCCGCTGCCTCTCCCCTCCAGTGGGGACTTCCACTCCCTGGGTAAGGTGCTGTTGACCTTTCCTGTAAAACACCAGGGCCTCTGCTCTTTTCCCGGCCTCTTCGGCAGACAGCCCCCGGCTCAGAGAATGAAACGCCAACTCATACTGGTCCTTGATGAGCAGCAGCTCAGCAGGCTCAGTCATACTGAGGAGTAGACGGGATACAGAAACTAGAAAGTAAAGAGCGCAAATCAAGTGTGCTATCTCCAAAGTGAGACAAAAGTAGGAACTGCAGTTTCAAGGTTTTTATAGTAATCCTAAAATTGTGTAGATAACTGACAGGTTTATATATATATTTATATAATTATACTATTAATATTAAATAATGAGTTATTGGTGCACTATAGTTTGTTTTTAGGCTTAATGATTTATAAAATGTAGATTTCAGTGAAATTGATGGGAGACAGTTGGGATTAAAAAACAGAATAATTAAAGAATTGAACCAACAGTGAGACAGAAGGACAACTTGAATACGTTCCCAACACTGACAGGTAACATTACGGAATGTGAGAAAAATCTCAGCGGCTATGACGGGTATTAAATACCCGGAGCGAGAGAACACATCAGGTTTAACCTGAACAACAAGACCGTAGATTAGCCCGCGAGCTTTCTTAAAAAGTCCTCTGTCAACAGATTCACATGTAAAATAGCAGTTAACGCATGTATTCTCCATCTCAGTGTCAAATGCTCAAATCGTGATACCTTTTCATGCCTGACAGACAATAAATAATAAACTTAAATCGGGTTTACCTGAACTTGAATATTCGGGAAAGAAAACAAAAAAAACTAACAATAAAAAAGTGGTTTCAAAGAGACTCTTTCAGTTAACAAATGATCTTCTGTACTTTCATAGATAGGAAAATGCCAGCATATATCAATAGGTGTTCACTTCACACTGAGTTAATATAGCGCACCTCCCAGCAGTGACACACAAGCATTAAGAGCGACAAAAATGGCTTCCGGCCAGCACTTTCAAAATAAAATCCATAAACTACGCGTTAAAATTGTAATACTTGAACCAATAATAATAATAATAATAATAATATAAATGATGTTTAGGGAATGTGAGATGAATAAAACACATTTCCTTTACGTGTAGTAATTTGGTTTTACTCACTTCACATTTTAGTGAGACAAGATATGAACAATTAAGCCGACAGAAATCCTATCTATATCAATATATTTTTAAAAGATATGGAAGATGCTGTAATTCAAGCACAATTCTGAACAGAATATATATCACCACTGATGACTTACCAGCTTTAAAAAACTTTTGCATGAACACCTGCAAGTATTAAAATGATTCAGTCATGAAGTAGGTTTTTAATAAAATTGATTTATTGTATGTGCATAAACAATACATTTATGCTGAAAAACAAACTCACGGTAATTAAGTGTCCAGAGGAGTGTGGCATGTATGGGATTGGCTGTAGAATGAGCTGTTTCTGTTTTGTTTTCAATCTAATTATGTTCTGGCAGAAGCTTCAAAGAAGGGTGGGGCAGTTATTCATAGGAATGACAGATCAGCAGGTGCAGTGAGCAATGAAACACCACAATACCTGTAAATGGAGAGATAAAAGACATCCATTCAGAGATGTCAAATTGTCAAGGTGCATTAACAACCCAAGCAAACACATGAAAGATCCCAAAGGTACATATATGTTAAACTTCTTTAAAAAAAAACAAATATAAACTACGCCTTACTTGGAACTTTTATATTTTTCCCTGATGGCCTGTTGTGGGCGACTCTCTGCACTGATGTATAGCTTGTGGAGGTCAGTCATGCAAGGCACAATTTCAGCCATGGTATAGCCAGTAAAGGCATGTAAGGAATCAGGCTAAAATATGAAGAAAATAAATAACCTAAAAAGTCACGTTTTGGCCAATTCCCTCATAAAATCTCATCTCAAGCCATTGGTCTGGACAAACTTACCCAGAGAGATTTGTTTACAGTGTAAGTGGCTAGGCAGTAAGCTCCAGCTGCTATTATAGATGGGGTGTACTGTAGGAATGGATCAATTTCCAGCAGGCTTAACTCTGCTACATACTAGAAGCAGAAAAACACACACATCACCAAATGAAAATATGATAAAGGGACATGGGAAACTGTAACTTCAAAGGCAGTGGGCACAAATGTTCTAATCTGGCTGGCATTTGAGTTATTGATTCTGCTCACGAGGGCAAGGTTCTTTGTGTTGGCACAGATAGAGTGGATGGACATGAAGAGGCATAGGAACTGGTTTGTGGTGGGGGCTGCCATCTTGAAAGCCAGCACTCTGAGGTAAACATCCTCCATCCGGACCAGTTGCTTCTTAGTGTAGGTGTTGTCTGTGGTGTACACAAACTCGTTCAGCTCCGGAGGGAAGATCTCCTCATATTTTCTACAAGGTGACAGATCCGGCGGCATCAGGTTGTAAATCGTCATCAATCACTGAGTCACTACAACAAATCAGTGACTGGACTGAACAGGAAACGTGTGAAAGCTTTAGAAAACACAAACATGTACTTACGCAGCAATCAGCAATGCAGCTGTACCGACCAGCTGCAGCTTGCCCCGTTTCACGTATGCTGTACAGGAGAGGAAGCGGTCCAAATAGTTGACAGCCAGGTGCAGAGTTTCAGAACGAAGCTTGTATTCCTGGACGACTTCCACCAGCCAGTCCACCAGGATGACCCGCATGCCGTTGGTGATCTCTGGATGTCTGTCTAAGTAGCCTGGCCTTGGCTTGGTCCTCATCTGGCATCAGGGACAAAAACAGTTATTATGAGGTATTTGCAATGAACTGAGGAGCAAAACATCACAACTACAATGCATTTAATGCTACCCATTAAAAAAATGATTTAGTCCTCATAGTTCAGATAATTACGCACTTCACTCTCCCTCAAGTGCAGGTGAATGTCCTCTGCATACTCTGAAACACAAAGCACCTCCTCTGACATCAAGGATGTATCTGGTTCAGACTGCATAGAAGCATCCTGGCAGAAACCTACAAGAATGAACAGCAGTGGTAAAGATAATAAAGACTGACCAAGAAAAAAAGTCTTGGTAGGTGTCTTTGTATATGCCAAAACTCACTTGAACTCAGTTCCAGCAGAAGTTTCAACTCTTCATGTTGCAGTGCAGCAGTTTTGGCATCTAGGTTATAGCTGTCTGAGACCACTTCTTGACCGGAAGCCGCCAGAACAACTTCACAAGCCTCCTCAACATACACATCAAAGTTGGAAGTGGAGGAACGGCCAAGGAAGGCGAGCTGGGAGCTGTCTGAGATTGAACTGTGTTTGGAAAATTGGCTTCCCTGTGGAGAAAATAGGATCAACATGATTGCCACATCAAGTTGAAATATGAATGTTCTGTGAGGGGGAATTGAGTTGAAAATCACAACATGTAATGTTCTCCACTGTGCCTTTCTCACTGACCTGGCTGAGCGATGAACCGCGCTGCTCATTTTCTGACAACACACCGAGGACTGTCCGCTGCTTGGGTCGCTGGACCTTCAGAGCATCTGTTTTGCTTGAAGCTGGAATGTTTTCTTTGCTAGTGTGACTGCCGCAATGGGCATTTGAGCTAAAGTTCATCTATAAACAAGGAGATGAGAAAAAGATGAAGGTGGTCAACATGGATTTAGAATTTAAAATATTTGCTTTTTTTATCATGAAAATACTGGATTGATTCAGCTCTTCTATCCTCTAGGAACTATTCACCCGGTCCACCACCTATGCACCCTGTAGTAAGCAATGCAGATGTTGCTTTATGTTGGCTATGTGTTATTCTTATTTAGTTACTTTATTGTCTCCCTGACCAAAGTACTGTATCTAAGTAGGGTCAGAATTAACATTTTTTTTTCATTTCTGATTGCTGTTTAATAAGTTATTTGTCTATAAAATGTCAGAAATTAGTGAACAATATCCACTATACACTTCTCAGAGCCCATGGTAACAGATTAAAATAGATTGTTTCCATTTAAAAACCCAAAGACATTAAATTCGTCACATTTGAGAGGCTGGGACCAGTGAATGTTTGGATTTCAGGCTTGAAAAATGACTGAAAGGATTAATCAATTATGAAAATAGCTAATGAGTCATTCTTTATGTAACGATATTCAAATTAAGTCTAAGTGTATACACTTATTAAAGTTCAGTGAAGATTTGTAAGAAACATCATTGCCATGGCTACAATAACTTTCTTAGTGCCCCATCAATCACAAACACACAAGTTAAGACAAACAGAAAAACGACTGGCTGTCATTTAAGTGCATCACATGAGTGTGTCACAGCCCACTAGTGGTTTCCTGTCGGTTTCCACGATAAATCACACTATCATCTGTTCTTGACTTCAAACTCACCATAATCACGACCAACGTAGTTTAACAGTTTAACGTTAGGTTGGGAAGGTGGACGCGTAAAGACCTGTGCATTCCACTACAGCCGAGACATTGACGGTAACGTTTGTTGCCTTTTTTGTAGACAAACAGCGACCTCTAGCTGTGTTCACGCGATTTAAAGCAGTTTCACTGCGTGCAGGGTGTTGATGGTCCGGTTGGGGAAGTGTCCTTTAGGTTTCCTTGTAAACGGATCAGCTGTTTCCTCTGAACGGTTCTCTGAACAATCACGTGTTCGAATAACTGACGTCGAAGTCGACGTCCTGCGTCTGTAACTCT
The DNA here is from genome assembly GCA_032191485.1 of Leptoclinus maculatus. Classification (NCBI taxonomy): domain Eukaryota; kingdom Metazoa; phylum Chordata; class Actinopteri; order Perciformes; family Stichaeidae; genus Leptoclinus; species Leptoclinus maculatus. The sequence goes on along the minus strand of JAVDOI010000001.1, from coordinate 10,317,855 downwards.
GTGGTTTCAATTTTTATTTAGTAATAAAAACGTGATTTCTGTTTTGACTATGGTTTTGCATGACTACCTAAAGTAAAAGTGAAGTTTTTTGTACTACTTGTAAGAGAAACTAGATTTCAGCATTGAGGAAGCTGATACCTTATTTACTGTTTTCTCAAATTCATTGTAAATCTGACTTTGCTTCGAGATGTTTCAACAGAAAAGCCAGTCGTTTGAATAAAAAAGAAAAATCACAACATAAATCAATGAAATGCATGAGATACTTATCTGAAAATGATATTTTAACTTTATGACATTTGTTTTAATATATATCCTAAAAGCAGTTACTTCTTTTCTTTCCCTCTAACTAGATAAAGTTAGATTATGAATCTCTCTAGAGACACTGATCTGAAAGGAGCATTGGTCACCATGTCATGGAACTATGGACTCTTGATAAGTCGCTGGACACGAATGGCAGTGTCACACTTTGAGTAGGTGCAATAATGTCATTATTAATGCAGCTCATCGTAGATTTCACTGCGATTTGTTCACACTCACAAATCTGGATTTTATATTTAAACTAGCACCTTGTACTTGACTGCAGTTAGTCATCTTACTGATTTTTTTACACACCAACACATGTGTTTAAGGATGAAAGCAATGCTGCTTCTGGCTTAATGACTTCCTGTCAGCTTGGTCCTCAGCTGGGGTTTAACTGTAAACTGCATTATTTACCGTACTTGTCACTGGTGTTGCTGTGGCCTCTGTTGTTGCCGTGTGGTTGCATCCCACGTCAGAGGAGTGGCCATGATTTTCTGTCCCAAAGATAGGTACACTAAAAATAGCACAGGAACAGGATATAAAACCAAGATGGACTGCAGATAACAAACAACTTCAATAGATAACACAGTGATATATCGTCCTGTGGGCCTGCTCACACCAGAGTTATATTGTAAGTATTAACACCGCTAGAATGAACTAGAGATTCTGATTCTTTAGACAGTACATGGGGAAACACGATTTACCCGGTTCAATTAAAAACTATGTTAAATATACAGGACATTTGAAGTCAATAAAAATACATATTGGGCAACAAGAGAAAAGAAAAAAAGTCTATATAGAAAGCTTCATGTTTTGTCTGAGGGAAGAGTAACCTGCTGAGTGCCTGCACGTTCTACATTGTCCATCAGGTGGCAGGTTTTCTCTTCAGTAATAATGGTCTCATGCTTTTCATTTGCAGTGAATCAAGCTGATTTTTGACATATCTTTATGTCAAATAACTATTTTAGGGCTTGTCAGACTATGTAACCATATAGATGAAGAGACCCATCACAACGCTGCAACCTAAGAAGTCAAATAACAGGAATAAGTTCAGATTGATTTATAACTGATATGACATTGTGACCCTCATAAATCTAATTTGACAAATTACCACAGAATCTTTGCTCACTTAAAACTCGATGGAGATGGTGCAAAGCAGTGAAGAATTCATCTGATTAAAAGTCACTCAAAGTGCTGTATGTATTTTCTTTGCCTGTAAAACCAAGTGGATGTTTAGAGTTGCCTGAAATTGTTGTTGTTGTTGATGGTTATTATGATCACATCTTAGTCACAGCAAGAACTACAGGCAGTAAACTATAGAGTCAAGTATGGAAGCTGGGAAGGACCCAGGAGCATTAAGCACTGTGTTTTCATGCTGCCGCTGAGCAGCTCCAGCGGAGCAACAGGGGATTAAGGATTCCAATTTGCAATCTTTTGGTCACAAGGCTGCTTTCTTGAATCTTCAGCCAACCTTCACTCCGATACTTTCTGGACTGTATTTGATGGAAGGCTCCTTACGTTTTTGTGCAATATGTTATATGTGTATGTGCATTTAGCGTTGTCTACATAACAGTGTGTTTCAGCTCTATCCTGGTCAAACACCATACACTTATCTTAGAGGGACATTTTACCCCCAAAGAGTTGGCTATCAAGCAGAAACCCAACTAACCCACAGAAAGTGTTGACAGGAATACAACTTTGCTTTATGACAGGTGCCAAATGAAAACACTTCCAGACCACAAAAGCATATAAAAACGTTCATATGTTCCAGTTAATATGTCAGAGACAGATTTTATTACAATTTAACAACAATTAATTCATGATAATGGAAATCCCATCAACAGTGTATTCATATGTATGCAATGTGTGGTTCTACAGAAGCATAATGCATTCACTTGTGAAAAAGGATATTTGCCCTGTTTTTCTGAGTTAAAGGGATTATTATCTCAGTAATTCTGAGAAAAGTTTTTCTCTCCAGCATCAGTTGAACCGATGTGGCGCGCTTCACAGACAAAAGATGCCGCATCTGAAAGGTATTCAGGCTGGCTACGCTGTGACTCCAGAGACAGTCAGGCTATTGCACCTCAGTTGCAGTCCCGTCATTCTTCACAGGTTTCTCAGTGCTGGAATAAACAGGTGGGACATGTTTGCTTCTAAGAAATCGATCGAGAAAAACAACGCAGATTTCCTTTTCATGGAAACTTTTTCTCAGAAATACCGAGATAATAATCTCGTTAATTCAGAAAACAGAGCAAATATTGTATTCCTCAAGTGAATGCATTACGCTTCCTTATGATTCTATATCAAAATAGACATGGTGATATTTAAACAATAATGGTCTGATGTGTTAAAGACAAAAAGATAAACTGTGTAATCTCCAAAACCACGGGATCATTTTGGGGGGCAGAATCCTCAAGGGGAGGGGACAGGAGACAGAATCATAATGTTAGATAAACACAAACAGGTTATTAAATGACAGGCTTCATCACAAGCATTTCAGTTAGAATTCATTCTGTGGAGCTTTTAATTTAAAATGGTGTGTGTTTGTGTGGGGGGGGGGGGGGTCCTCTTAAAATCTCTAAGACCTGAATGACTGTATGAGAGAGAGACACAGAGAGAGAGACATATACAGAAAGATAGAGAGACAGACAGACAGAGAGAGTAAGAGACAGAAAGATAGAGAGGAGAGAGACAGAGAGAGTGAGAGACAGACAGAGAGAGAGACAGACATCTCTCTGGCAATCTTTCTCATTTGGAGATCGTCCTATGTTTTAACATTTACAGCTAACCTAACTATTGTCCTGCTCTGTGATGTCTTTCCTCGTCTCTCCCTCTTGTGTCATGGTGTGTGTACATCTCACTCGAATCAGGAAACTTGTCAGAATACCCATATTTGATTGGCTGAGCTGCATCACGTATATCTCTAAGTCGTGTGTGTGTGTGTGTGTCAATCGACATCACTAATGAGCTCATATAAACACCTGGGTTTTACCACCACACCCATACACCACATGTATCAGTGGTTACTGCTACAAATATCAATTACCTAGAAGTTTTTTTTCTTTAAATCATCAAAATTGTGCAAAATTTAGAAAATGTTTCATCAGAAGGTTAAAAGAGTAGCATATTTAGCTCCAGAGTACTTAAAAACATAGGAATAGACACCAAGATCATTCAAATCAGGGAAATACAAAGTTTTATTAGGAAAACTAATTTTCGGGAGGCCCAATTGGCGGCCATCTTGAAAAATAGCTACCATCTTGGATTTTTAAATGGCCAATCAGGCAGATTTGACCAGATACCTCTGGAGAACAACCACCAAATTTCATGCTTGTATCATAATTTGCACGATTAATCTACTATCTGCCCCACTACATTGAATCAACTGAAAACATTACACAATCATTTATGTCAGGATTTATATATATATATATATATATATATATATATATATATATATATATATATATATATATATATATATGGTTACATATAGTTTAATTTCATTGCCATATTTTAAGGATCATCAGAAATCATTACATTCATAAATTCAATCTGGTATCCATAGTAACGATGCCATCGAGGACTCCATGGATAGAATGGGGGCATGAGGACATCATGAGGACATCACGGATCCTTTTCCTTTCATGAAAAGTTCCGGAATTAATATTTACCTTATATATCTGTGCCTTTGCTCACACATCTTCATACAGACATCAAGTAGTTTCAGGAACACATTAACAATTGCATTGGAAAACTCACGTTGAGTAATTCACAGCAGACATCAAATTTGTTCAGATACACATTTGACAATTGCAATGGCAAGCACACGGAGCAAGAACAACGCAAAACAAGCGCAGAAGATGGAATTAAATTCCAAAGAGGTTGAACCTCCAATGAATTTTTACCTAAGTTCACTCGAGGAACAAGTACGATGTGAACTGTTGGATAGCATGGCGAGGCTCACCCAAACAAAAGCTGCGGGGAGAGTCCTCCTAGAAATTGATGAAGACTGTCTGCAACATTTTCTAGATGTTCTCCACGAAAAGAACCTCTGTCAGGCGCCAGTTGATGAACTCAAGCTGGCTCTTGAAGAGGCTAAGCAGGAGCTGAAAAATGTACATCTGAAAAAAGACTGTGAAAACCTTCAATACCAGATAGACCTCATCGCATCCAAGCGAGCACAAGAGCAGGAAGCAGATAAACAGTCAGTTGTCAGGAGTACGCTCAAGGTGGCTCTTCATGAGGCTCAGCAGGAGCTGAAAAATGGACATGTTCAATGGCAAGAGGAGAAGTCTGCCCTCAAAGCACGCCACCAAAAAGACTGTGAATACCTTCAATCACAGATACAGCTCATCCCATCCTTGCCAGCACAAGAGCAGGAAGCAGATGAACAGTCAGTTGTCAGCAGTAAGCTCCAGCTGGCTCTTCATGAGGCTCAGCAGGAGCTGAAAAATGGACACCTTCAATGGCAAGAGGAGAAGTCTTCCCTCAAAGCACGCCACCAAAACAACTGTGACCACTTTCACTCCCAGGTGCAGGTAATCGCTTCCAGTCGAGCACAAGAACAGGAAGCAGCGAAGCAGACTCTGGAGAAAGCCCAGGCTTTATATCAAGCCAAGATGGACGAACAGAGAGCGGAGACAAACAGGATCGCAGCAGCTCTGAAACAAACACAGGACCTGCTGGAGACTGAGCGCCACGTTCAGCCTGAAACTACCACCGAGGAGGAGATGGAGATAGTTAAGAACCTCTATCAGGTTAGAATTGTTGAACTGTTAGATGTCAACAGTAAGTTCAAGGCGGCTCTTCATAAGGCTGAGCTAGAGCTGAAGAATAGACATCTACTGTGGCAAAAGGAGAAGTCTTCCTTCGTAGACGAGAATGAAAAAGCCTGTGAACTGGAGAGAGAGGCTAAGCAGACGCTGCAGAGATTCCAGGCAGCCCATGAAGGCCAGCTGGAGGAGCAGAGAGTGGAGACAAATAGGATCAAAGCAGCCCGGAAAAAAACAGAAGATCTGTTCGAAACGGAGCGTCTCCTTTGGCAGCAGGAGAAGTTTTCCCTCCTTCAGGCCACCGAAAAAGATCTTCAGAGCCAGATCACCAAGAAGCAGAAGAAGAAAAAATGGTTCAAATTCTTCTAATGCCTCTTCTAACACACAACCCTAATATGAAGGCAAATCACTGTCCAAATCCGTAAATGAGATCCGTGCGTGCGTAGAGGTTCCGCGCTATGGGGCGATTTTCAGATCTCAGAGGTAAATAATGTACTGTACTGACAATAATGATAAAACACTGACGGGGTACAAGCACGGGTACTTCTACTTTTGGTACTTTAAGTACATCTTGCTGATTATAACATACTTGACTAAGGTTTCGAATGCAGGACTTTTACTCGTCGTGGATTGTTTCATCAGTATGGTATTAGTACTTTTACTGTAGGATTCCTCCACTAATTACTTGTAAGTGAGTTTGGCAAACAGTTAATATACAAACAGTGGTTCCCTACCCTGGCTCCAGATCCTTGACCGGATTAAGGATCTGGATCCAGGGTTAGGAACCACTGTTTGTATATTAACTGTTTGTAAACAGTAAGTCCTTACTTGGCAAACAGTTAATATACAAACAGTGGTAGCCCTGGCTCCAGATCCTTGACCGGATTAGGGATCTGGAGCCAGGGTTAGGACCCAGTTTGTATATTAACTGTTTGCCAAGTAACTCCTTATTTGGCAAACAGTAAGTCCTTACTTGGCAAACAGTTAATATACAAACAGTGGTAGCCCTGGCTCCAGATCCTTGACCGGATTAGGGATCTGGAGCCAGGGTTAGGACCCAGTTTGTATATTAACTGTTTGCCAAGTAAGTTCCCAAACTTAAATCACTTACAAGTAATTAGTGGATGAAAGATTATTCGATTCTTCACTGCAGTAAAAGTACTAATACCATACTGATGAAACAATCCACGACAAGTAAAAGTCCTGCATTCAAAACCTTAGTCAAGTATGTTATAATCAGCAAGATGTACTTAAAGTACCAAAAGTAGAAGTACTCGTGCAGTAAAATGTACCCCGTCAGTGTTTTATCATTATTATCAGTGCAGTACATTATTTACCTCTGAGATGTAGTGCAATCTGAAAATCGCCCCATAGGACCTCTACACACACGCGTGGATCTCATTTGCACTCTCGGATTTTGACAGTGATTTGCCTTCATACCCTAACCCCACACCCCTAACCCTAACCCCACACCCCTAACCCTAACCCCACACCCCTAAATAATGCCCACTCAACCCACCAAGTTCATTCTGTACACATGACATCTATTGCACTTCTGTCCATCCTGGGAGAGGGATCCCTCCTCTGTTGCTTTCCCACAGGTCTCTTCCTCTTTTTCTCCCCGTTAAAGGGGTTTTTTGGGGGAGTTTTTCCTGTTTCGATGCGAGGGTTCTGGGACAGAGGATGTCGTATGTGTACAGATTGTAAAGCCTTTGTAAAATTTGTAATTCGTGATTTTGGGTTATACAAAAATAAATTAAATTTAAATGAATTGAATTCAATGTTTGTGTTTGAATTATGTCATGCTTGTATTTTAATGTGTAAAAATACATTTTGATGTATACATTCAGGGACAATCACTGATGAGTTCTCATTTGCACCAAACAGCCTGAAAATATACAGTAAGTTGGCTCAACTGATTTGACATGTTGGTCCAAATATAGTGTCTTTAGTCTGTTGGTCATCTAAAGAGAATAATTCAATTGAAAACACCCGAACATTACGTTTTGCAACATTTTGCTGGTTTAGTCTAAAGTGGCTTGAGAACTTAAGGCAAGAAGGTTAATTTAATGTCACAGCACCTTTCAAACTGCAATTCAAGGTTTTATGGCAAGGAAATGCATTAGAAATGTTAATATATCCAGCATCCAGCAGCAGAAGTGAGCAGAGGGCTGTAAAGACCCGCTGACGACATCATCAACTGTCTGCAGAGACCTGAAGCCCCGCCCACGCTGCTGCACAGAGCGCCAACGCTTGTATAGTATTAATTATCGTTAATATTATTTATTTATTCAGATGCATCGATACCGAAACATATTTCTGATATCAGTCCAAAACTGACTCAAATAGCTGAATCAGCTATCGTTGACGACATGCAGATCTGGTATTGGATACCAATATTTAAATAATTAACAATTCTTATAATATTAATATTTATTCGTCTAATTTTGTTTTTCAAAGTTAGAAAAGCAATGTTTAAGTCAAGCCTGATTTTGCCTTAGACACAAAATAATGATTTTAGGAACTTCCACACAGTGAGGCATACAGCTTATTAATCTAACACTGGTATCAGATCGGTACTCGGTATCGGCCGATACACAAAACCCAGGTTTCATTATCGGTATAGGGACGGAAAAAGTCAGATCCTTGTATCTCTATTTATTTATTTGTATATTTCATGTATTTATTTATTTATTACTGTGTTTATTTATACATTTATGTGTTTACATACGTACATTTAAAAACGTAGGTATCATATACTGTATATATATATATACATAAAATTGTGAATCAATTAGTATCGTGGTTGATCTGCTGTTCAGAGGCAGTTTATAGAATAACATCGGCAGTGAATTAAAATCACTGGCAGTCAGAAGTGAGATCTGAACCCACGCCTCCATACAAACAAACACATACTAACTTTACACAGGTTCAGGTGGTTATATGTGCATGTAGGTGTGAAGGTAGGTGACTTTGGACCTACCTGACTTTACAAAGATGGTCATCTCGTGGTCTTCAAACTGTGCCCCCTTTTAAAATCAGGTCCCACCATCATTTGTCTTTTTTACAAACAGTTTATCTTGTGTTGGTTTTGTGCAAACGTTACACACTGAATGATGATGATGTCCATTCAGTTTTCCAGATGGATTCATTGTGCTGTGAATACAACAAGACAGTCTCAGATTAATATCTGCTTCTGCGATCTCCACTGTTCTTTTTGGTCTAGCTCGCTTATCTTAGACAATAATTACATGAATTGTGAGCACACAACCTGAAATATACAGCCTAAAAAACGACTGCTTATATCTGTCACAGGACACACCATTTATCTGTATAACCTTACATGGGAACAATACTTATCAGGCCAGGTTACTGACGTTACAATGGCGCTAAACCGCTAGCGCGCGAATAGCCTCGTTTAGCTAATGATGCTAGCCTTAGTTAGCTGCCCTACGTTTCAGTATTAAACACTTTATAAACATCAAAACATGGCACCGCAAAAGCGAGCGAACTTAATATAAATGTATATGGCGCTTGTGTGCTTCTCTCACCTGTGAATACAACAAGACAGTCTCAGATGAATATCTGCTTCTGTGATCTCGATTGTCCTTTCTGGTCTAGCTCGCTCATTTTAGACAAGAATTACAGCGCCAGTCATACCAAAAACCCGCTACTGCCACCTATTGGCGAAAGTGAGTATCGTTCTGCAGCAACTTTTGGTGAAAGTAGGTGAGTTTAAAAGTCACACAAAGCGTTTTAAATTATAATAACCAGAAAATAATAGTGAGGGGGGGCAAGGTAATGACACAAACTAATACAATAACAATTTAGCAAATAATTGTAGCCATTCAAATGTCCAGGGTGCCACACAAACACATTTCTTAATGCACACTGGTTGTGACTGACTACTCGTCACAGTTTCGTCATTACCACATTAGTTAAAAACATCGACTGTCAGGAGTCGATTTCAAACCTACAGCTCCAGAGGAGCATGAAACTTGAACGCAGCACCTTGGACCGCTCTGCCATCCTGACCATCGTGAACCAATATATCTATCTTTCTGAGACAGAAGCCTGTCACCTGCAACCCTGCTTTAAATCAGGTTCTATTGAGATTTGAACTGAGTTTTGCAAAACACAGCTTAGTATCCTAAATGCACCTTCTCTTTTCTTCAACAGACATTTCCATCAGCATTTGACATTTGTGTATGGAGTGATGATTTTCTCCACAACACATACACTTGCCTGGCTTTGAGTTGTGAGCCGGTGAGTTCCATTTATTTGGTTTATTGGAATCTTCCAGCTTGAGCTCTTCTACATTATTGGATTCGATTATGACACTTGATGCATCCGAGTCCTTCACATTTGTGGCAAATGCGTTTGCCTTTGAGCGGTTTGTTTCTCTAAATGGCTTTTCTTCAGAGGGCTTTAATGCATGCAACGATGACACCGGATTGCACGCTACACTAAAAAAAACGATTCTTGGCCCTCATAAACATTAAATAATATTTTTAAGTAAAATGTAACTGAAATGTATGAAATCAAAAGTTTATTCATTCAAACACTTAAACATTACATAAATATGCTTTAGTATAACCTGAATGTAGTCAAATCAAGTAAACTTTACTTGACTGAATCATAAAGTGACGCTCTGCGTAAGGAAACGTCACTTCACCGACGTGACACGTGACCTCTGAGCGTGGATTTGGCATTTGAATCAGATTCTGACCGACTGAGCAGGACCACGTTATAAGGTAAGTCCAATCATTTGCCACCTTAAGTAATATGTTATTTTAGAAGTATTTGTTTTACAAAGACGGATATGGTTCTTTTGACAATTATATTTGAGAGGTTGGTGAATTTAGGTTAGCACGTGTCTGAGAATGCAGAATGGCCTGCTATGTGATTTTAGCACGAGCTAGCGGCTTTGGCGCCGGTTAGCATAGTTGCGCTGATTGTGAAATACGTCTGGCTTCGTCGCGACGTTGCTTCCAAAGCAGACCTACGGTAGAGAACACTCTGCATGCCAAGCTGCTGCCGCTCAAACTGCATGCGTCAATCGCTAACTTCCACCATGTGGCTAGTCTCACCATGGTTCGCTAGCACTTGCTATCTGGCTTAGCACTAGCTAGAAACAGTTTTACGTGCTGACTCGCTTGACTGCGTGAAAGGTAACAACACTGGTTGTAGTGCACTGCGGGGATTGTCGCAACCCGCGTCTGATACAAGGCTTCGTTTCACGATGCCCCGAGGCGGAACGCCCTTCTGCTACTAATGGTTAGGCTACCGCGGGTTAGGCTAATGCCGCTCAGGCTGCGTCATTTGCTAACACAGGCTACCTAACGTTACATCTAACCGGCTGACACCTGCTGCTCGAGCTCGGCACTAGCTAAACTGCGTCACTCACTGGCTCGTTATACTGCGGTGGCCTGAAAATATAAATACAATACAATACATGTCATGTTAATTTAAGATCATAATCTGATTAATTGCCAATTAATGTTAGGGTTTCATATGCAGGGAATGTGATTTGGTGTATTGACAACAAATGACAAATAAATATGGAATAATATACAATAAAATATGTACAATGCAAGATCAGACACACCTCTGCAGCTGGTTATTTGTCATCCTGGTTGAAAACTAACCGTGTAATATTTTCCATTACTTTCAGGTACAACACTACGGGGCCAAATCAACAAAGTAGCTCACATCTTGTCTTGGCAACCTCTCAATTTAGGTGAGTAACATTACATATGATGAATTGCTTAAACATTGCAAGCTAAAACAATTCAAATTTTCTTTCACTGTTTCTTTCAGATAAATGCAAAATTCATGCGTATAACCACTTTGCTGCTTCAAGCCACGTTCCTGGCACAGCTTGACAAATACACAGGCAACACAATGAGGGTCGTCAGCAATCGAGGAGGAGCTGCTGGAAGGAAGTTCCGACTCCTCATGGCTCCGACAGCTAAGGCAAGGGCATTGAATGGTTGTGTTGTTTTGCCAAGTAAAATCTTTTGACAAAATAAAATCCTTGTAACACTGGTTTTAACAGGGTTCACACATCCTTGAAAATATTTTTTTTACAAATCTGTACAATTACTCTGGAGTGGGGTTAAGAAGCCCTGACCTAAAACTGGAGATATTCTACATTCTAAGTTACTAGTGTGAAAAAAAAAAGGTAATACACATCAAGCAAGTAGGCAATATGTCTTTTGTTTCTCAAATCTGATAACTTAAACAGGGGGGCTTTGGTCTTGAGTAGCATTTATTAACTGACAAATAAACTACACACACTGCTATGTTCAACGCTATAACGTTACTGCTGACTTCTCTCTCACTCAAGCAAATTGTTTTAACATTTAATAGCTAGACTGAATCTATATATTGCAGAATTTAATTATTTTCTAGTCAAAAAGAACATTTCAGATATCCACAATTACGTTCTTCCTAGGAACAATTACCTCACTTTTGCCATTCATGTTTTATTTTGAGATATCCATTATTGCATTTTTTGATAGTCTTACTAGGAAAAGCTCACATTTCAGATATCTACAATCCAGTTGTTACTAGTCCTGACTGAAGTGAACCCTTTTGGAATAAAATGGCTTACTTTATTGTAGATATCGACTAGTAATAATGTCAATTGTGAACATCTGTAATGACATTTTTAATAGTCATAATATATTTTAATAATTCAAAATTGCATTATGGATATCTTAAATTAAAATGACTAACAACTGGATGTTATTTGAAATTTTTGTTTTCTAGTATATCTAAATGTTATATATCTGAACTTGAAAGCCCAATCTAGATCATTGGCTAAAGTCCTAGGAAGAATGGCGTTGTGGATCGGAAATGTTCTTTTTGACTAGGAAGAATCTTATTACGGCATCTTATTATCTGCAATGCATATCCAGTCTAGCTAATACATATTAAAAAGGCTTGCCATAGGCTGATGAAAAAATGTCTTGTCTTCAAAAATACTTGTAAACAAAGGCAATGTGCACCGTGAGCCTCTTCCCCACCTCTACTGAAATTTCATCTCCTTCATGTTGCCGGTGTGTTCTGCTGTCGAATAGTGTTTCCCTTCTGTTAATGCCTCCTGTCATGTGTCAATAAAGTAACCCCTTGGGTGAGAATAAGAGGGTTATGAACAATGTCCAGGAAAATGTCTTAAAGTAGAGACTCATCATTTTTATTATGCCTTCTTTTGCAGAGTGAGGACATTGAACTCAAGAGGGACTGTGTCCTTAGACGTCTGTGAGTCTACCTCAATGAGGACAGCAATGCTCTGAGAGAGAGATTGCACAGACCACCATGGGGCTTTACGTGATTCGCAAAGAAGGTGCTGATGAAGAGGACGAGCCAGAGGATGTTGGAGTGGTGATCGAGGGTGTGGAGCTGCTAAGCAATCTGAGAAGCATTGCCTTTGGATGTGCCATGCTTTTTGGCCTGATTTACACACTCAACCTGAGCTACCCTAAGGAACTCAAATTTACATTTGAGTTCTTCCAGAAAGTGTTGATGAACTTGGATGGCAAGAAACTCCCCAAAGGTCCAAGCACTTCAAATTAAGATGCTTCAGTGAGCTCACAAGGACAGAGCTAGCCACGTGTTGGACATTGAGTTCACCTGTTAAAGACTGTAATGAAGCCACTTGTGACTCACTAGTTTGTGTTATACATGTTTCCAAAAGTTTATGGTGTTGCCTTTTAAACATTTGCATTTCGCATTTTCAGTTGTTCTACCCATGTCATAGTGCACTGTTTAAAATGCACTTGAACTACATCACTGAACTAATATTTAGTTGTATAACTACTGTTTCTGAGAACTACTTCACATCTGTGTTGCATGGAGTCAACCAACTTCTGGAATACCTGTGAACAGGTATTCCAGTCCACGACGATTGGACTACATTCCACAATTCCTCTGTTCACAGGTGCCAGAAGTTGGTTGACTCCATGCAACACAGATGTGAAGCAGTTCTCAGAAACAGTGGTTATACAACTAAGTACAGTATTTGTTCAGTGATTTGCAGGAAAGCTAGATCTTCAAGCATTTTTCAGTTTATACAGTAAATGTTTGAGTTTGTAAAGACAAATGCAGACACTGCTATTTTTTGAACAGCCTAATATTCCTTTTTTTTCACTTTCTGTGAAGTAATGCATTTTAGAAATGTTTCTTCATGTTTTGATTTTGAATATAATGTGCAAAGCTATTATAATATATATATTTTGGGCGTTGCTCTCTTTTGTTAAACACTGCTGTTATTTTAAACAACTGTACATAGTAACACGTTTTTTTTTTTTTATGTATTAGATATTGTGAGTGGGGAGAATGGAAACTCATTTGAAATGTTTAGATACAAATTTGACAGAACATTGGTTTTATTAATAAAAAATATATTGTGTATTCAAAACGCATTGGGTTCATTAGTATTGTTTCATTTATGTTTGACTAGCAAATATACATCACATTAAGTTTATTAGTATTATTACATACATTGTATGTGTTTCATTTATGTTTGACTAGCAAATATACATCACATTAAGTTTATTAGTATTATTACATACATTTTATGTGTTTCATTTATGTTTGACTAGCAAATATACATCACATTAAGTTTATTAGTATTATTTATGTTAAAACTATGTAATCCAAATGGATGGAAATTTTATATGCAATTAAAATACATAAATCTTAATCATTAGGCCTAAATATTTCTGTGAGTGTATGCATGCTTCCCTTGAGATGAACAAAGCAAACTCTCTAAAGTTTGGATAGTCCTTGGCTTGATCCAGCTGTTCCGTGATGGTACAAGTCATGGTACAATAAATAATTTATTGAACACATGTCGGAACCAGTATCATAAACTGAGTGAAAATGTAGAAAGCCTATTGTTTATTTTCTTAATTTCAAGTTTCGGTCTCCACCGTGGTGCAGTTTGTTTAATTGCTCTTTCAGGATAATGAAGGAAATCACCTGCTGACCGCTTCCACTGTAACAACTTGCACATCCAAGTAACCTCTAAAAAACAAAAGCTATTCTAACAGCAAGCATTACAAATGCCTATTGATAATTTTGACTGTGGTGTGAGGTATTTGCTTAGAGGAGCATCCCATCCCAACACACACAGCTGGATCATACACTAATTAGCTGTATGACATGTGGCTGTAGCCAGCCCTGTTCTCTGACGCCTGTTCACCCCTGGGGAGGGTAGAGGACCTAATGACAATCACTACAATAAGCCTACATCACCTCTGGGCTTGTGTTTGACCCAATGCTATTGAAATTACTGTATTGAAATAAGTCTGACGGTGGGCTATTTACATTATATTTTACTTAATGGTGACTGGAAAATTTGTTTCAATAAATCCCTCTGACACACACACACACACACACACACACACACACACACACACACACACACACACACACACACACACACACACACACACACACACACACAAACACATTCAAATCAAAACAACGATCATAGAAACAGTAATGTCTTGTTTATATTATCACACAAAATCTATCAAATTGTAGTTAAAACGCCACTAATAAGGCCTCCAAATATAGTATGTGTACACTGTGTGTCTGTAAAGATCCAATTTCAAATCCTACATTTCTTCTTCTGTGGTTCCTACTATAGACTATTTTTGCTTTTACCTCTCCCTCCTCTTCTATTATTGTTATTTCTCTGCCAGGACGATAATGCGATTGATCACGTGTGTACGTGCGTGCGTCCCCAAGTGGGTGGGAGAGTGTGCAACTTTGTGTCTGTCCACAGCTAATCTCGCATTCTGCTGAAGCAAACTGCATAATGAGTGCATGCCCTGTTGTGGCTGCAGTCTTAAGAACCTCTCGTGGTTGCGGTGACTCACACTTTCTCAAATAAATGTGTGTTTTTCAACTGTAAACTGGTAAATAGGGATGTTTACTCAACCTTGTAATAGCAAGGTAAGGGAGATCATCATTTATAAAGCATTGTTCCTACATTAACACCCATTAGTATGCAATTCATAACAGTTATAAATGTTTTATTCTTGATTAATAAGCTTGTCTATGATTGTTTCATGATTGTGTTTTCATACTTTATGAATGATGGATTCCCCACTTGTAAATTAAGTATTATAAACCAATTATTAAGGAGTTGTAGATGATTAATAACATCATTTATAAAGTGTAAGTAAATTACTAGAAAATTTCGCAAGACATTTTGACAGTGTGGCTTCTACTGCCCGAAGACGTTGCAATATATATGCTAACCGCCGATATTACTGGTAGTATCGTTGAGATTAAATTGAGATATCGCTTCTCTCTTTTCTGCATTTTAGATTCATACACTTGGATTGAATCTTGTATTTGTGATGGACAGTCCACAAACGTCTCCCGTTATTTCTGTATTGGAGATATAAATCTTTGTTTGAGAAGCCCTTGGAAATGATGGGAGCATTTGGTCCAAATGAGACATGATGTTTTCAAACTGTCCGTGGGAGAAATTCGCCTATACGAGTCTAACCATTCTTGGTTCAAGACTCTGATCTCTCTGTCAATCTTTCTCATTTGGAGATCGTCCTATGTTTTAACATTTACAGCTAACGTAACTATTGTCCTGCTCTGCGATGTCTTTCCTCGTCTCTCCCTCTTGTGTCATGGTGTGTACATCTCACTCGAATCAGGAAACTTGTCAGAATACCCATATTTGATTGGCTGAGCTGCATCACGTATATCTCTAAGTCATGTGTGTGTGTGTGTGTGTCTATCGACATCACTAATGAGCTCATATAAACACCTGGGTTTTTACCACCACACCCATACACCACATGTATCAGTGGTTACTGCTACAAATATCAATTACCTAGAAGTTTATTTTCTTTAAATCATCAAAATTGTGCAAAATTTTGAAAATGTTTCATCAGAAGGTTAAAAGAGTAGCATATTTAGCTCCAGAGTACTTAAAAACATAGGAATAGACACCAATCTCATTGAAATCGGGGAAATACAACGTTTTATTATGAAAACTAATTTTCAGGAGGCCCAATTGGCGGCCATCTTGAAAAATAGCCACCATCTTGGATTTTTGAATGGCCAATCAGGCAGATTTGACCAGATACCTCTGGAGAACAACCACCAAATGTCATGCTTGTATCATAATTTGCACGATTAATCTACTATCTGCCCCACTACATTGAATCAACTGAAAACATTACACAATCATTTATGTCAGGATTTATATATAATGTAGCGACCCTGGTACAGTAACAGCTGGTCGCAGAGGGGAGGAGGAGGTTACCTGTTCTGTGTTGGGAGCTAGTCAAGTTCGTTAGACCGGAACCAACGAAGAAGAGAGTTGTAAAAGAGTGTACGACGACTGATAATGTTCGCTGGAGTTGCTCGGCATTACTGTTGACAGTTTGTGTCTAATAAACCTCGTGCAAGGACTTCACTCTGTCTCCGACTCGTAAGTGGAACATTACACTGGTGTCAGAAGTGATTTTGTGACGGACGTAGACATAACGCCGTATCCGTTCGTGAGCTAACCTAGCTTCGTTCGTGAGCTAGCCAGTTAGCTTGCTGTTAGTCATGGATGGTGTCGGCAGGACGGAGGTGAAGAAGGAAAGGAGAGACATGGAGGAGGAGGAGGGAGCGTGCGGGTGGTCGGAGGACATAGCCAGAGAGTTCACGAGACCTTCAAGTGAGGCGAGGGATCGCCTGAGAGAGGCTGCAGTGAAGATGGCTAGAGACGCTGGTATGGCTCCCTCATCACCATCGTTTCCCGCCGTTTCTCCGGACAATGGAAATAACAGTGGCGGCGCTCGGCACCCAGTAACAGTCTCAACGGTGAAAACACCCAAATATTCCGGTAGGTCTGACTGGGAAGCTTTCCTGGCCCAATTTGAGCTATTATCCCACGCCGGGGGATGGTCCATCGAGACTAAAGCACTGCAGCTGGCTTTGTGCCTCACAGACGATGCGCTGTCCTGTCTTCTGCTGCTGAGCCCGGAGGAAAGACGGAGTTATCAGGCGCTAGTGGGAGCTCTTCAGAGGCGTTTTGGACAGTGTTTGCAGCCTGAGCTCCTGCGTAATGAACTCAATAATCGCTGCAGGAAATCTGGGGAGCCGCTGCGGGCATTAGCTAACGACATTGAAAGCCTGTCGCGACGGGCTTATGTACACATGCCCCCCAAAGTACAGAGCGAGCTGGCACGGGACCAGTTCATCAGAGCAATATTCCCCACTGAACTGCGTGTCCAGGTACAGCTGCAACACCCACAGTCTTTGCAGGCGGCCTTGGAGATGGCTGTGGAGAGAGAGAATGTGTGGGGTGTAACGGCTGGAAACTGTCAAAGGGAGGGGCCACCTGCCGTGAGGGCTGCAATGCAGTGCTCCTCAGAAGAAGAGAGACCGGCATGGTTGACTGAAGTGACTGAATTGATTAGGGCTGTGTCATTACAGCAAACACACCGACCACGTCCCGGGCCCAGGGTCTGTTGGGGGTGTGGTCAACCAGGGCACTTTGCCAGGGAGTGCCCCAAGTCAAGCAAGTCTCAGGGAAACGGCTCAGGGCCCGCATAGAGGAGGATATGCGGACCCCAGCCCTAACTCCAACCCTGTCTTCACAAGCCTCAACATCAGATGGAGGAGCCCAACATCACAGCCGGGGGAGCCAGGCTCCACTTCCCCCAGAAGCAGATGACAGCGCATGCTTGGAGCCTGTCGTTGCAGTGGGACGTACCGGTAAGGGCGATTCTTGTTTCGTCCCTGTCACTGTGGAAGGAGTGCCCTGCTTTGCACTAGTGGACACAGGGTCAACAGTAACATTAGTGAGGCCGGATATGGTCCCGGACGGGACTCTGTTTGACCCCACCGCTGTGCGATTACGCACAGTCACCGGAGAGCTGGCACCCATGAAAGGCATATGTCTGTTGACTATATCTGTGGGGGGGATGACTGTACGGTACCGGGTGTGGATAGCTTCAGTGCAGGATCCATGTATTCTGGGTTTGGACTTTTTGAAGGCCACAGGCTGCCAGCTGGACCTGCAACGAGGCACAGTGAGGTTCCAAGGGGGGCCTGCTATCACAATTACCACCATCCACACCCCTAATGTGCCTCCTCCCAGACCTCTCACACCATCTGCAAGTACGGTAGAGACTGTATCCGGCAACCTTCCACCTATCGCCTGACTCTCCGAGGAACCCACAAGGGGTGCCTCTACCCCAGAGACTATATCCGGCAACCTTCCACCCATCGCCTGCCTCCCCGAGGAACCCACCCGGGGTGCCTTTTCCACATCTGACCCCACCATGGCCTACGCAACCCCAACCCCGCCTGGGTTGTACCAGGAGAAAGAGAAGGGGACTCTGGTTGCAGTAAGGGAGGTGTGGAGCAAGAACTGTGGCGGCCTACAGCCCCAGCAGCAGGATCAACTGTGGCAGCTTCTGCTAGAGTTTCAAGGCAGTTTCGCCAGGAGTGAGGACGAGATAGGGCAAACTCATCTAGTACAGCACGAGATTGACACAGGGGACGCGCGACCTATCAAGTGCCGCCCACGCCGCCTCCCACTGGGGCGCCAGCAGGCTTGTGATGAAGCGGTCGAGAGCATGCTGAAGGCAGGGATCATCGAGCCTTCAGACAGCCCCTGGGCAGCAGCAGTTGTCATGGTTCCAAAAAAGATACGCGGCTGGCGACTCTGCTCTGACTACAGGCCTGTAAATGGAGTAACCAAGAAGGATTCCTACCCACTGCCCCGCATTGACGAGTCTCTGGACCTGGTCTCGGGGTCCTCTTGGTTCTCCTCCTTGGACCTCCGCAGTGGGTATTACCAGGTGCCACTCGCCCCGGAGGCCCGCCCCAAAACAGCTTTCTGCACCGGACGGGGACTGTGGCAGTTCAAGGTCCTTAGTTTTGGACTTTGTAATGCCCCTGCCACCTTCGCAAGGCTGATGGATAAGGTATTGGAAGGGGTCCCCCGTCAGCAGTGCCTGGTTTACCTGGACGACATCCTGGTTCATGGTAACTCATTCGAGCACGCCCTGGCGTCGCTACGGGTGGTGCTGGGAAAGATCAGAGCAGCAGGCCTGAAGCTGCACCCGGATAAGTGCCACTTCATGCAGAGAGAGGTATCCTTTTTGGGACACCGGGTAGGGGGTGAAGGCATCGGCACCATGCAGGAAAAGGTGCAGGCAGTCGCCGACTGGCCCATTCCCACCAACCAAAAACAGTTGAAGAGTTTTTTGGGCCTGGCCTCGTACTACAGGAGGTTTGTACGAGGGTTTGCTTGCACTGCTGCACCCCTGTTTCAGCTGCTGCAGAAGGACAGAGACTTTTTGTGGACGGAGCAATGCCAGACGGCGTTCAGCAGCCTTCGGTGCGCCCTGAGTGAGTCTCCAGTGCTTGCCCCAGCCGACCCCAGCTTACCCTTCACGCTGGACACGGACGCTAGCGGGGTGGGCGTCGGAGGAGTGCTCTCCCAGGCGGGACCCGAGGGGGAGCGAGTGGTGGCGTACTTCAGCCGGGCGTTCAACAAAGCTGAGCGGCGCTACTGCGTCACCCGCAGGGAGCTCTTGGCAGTGGTACTGTCAATCAGGCACTTCAAGTACTATCTGTGTGGCCTGCCATTCACTGTGAGGACGGACCACTCTGCCCTGCAGTGGCTCATGACATTCAAGGAGCCGGAGGGGCAGGTGGCCAGGTGGTTGGAAGAGCTCCAGGCTTTCGACTTCAACGTGGAGCACCGGGCAGGGGCACGCCACACTAATGCAGACGCACTCTCACGCCGGCCATGTGCCGCAGACGGGTGCCACTACTGTGAGCGGAGAGAGACCCGCGAGAAAGAACTGTGTGAGGAGGAGGGAAGCTGTGCTGCAGTTCGACGGGTGGAGGAGTTCATATGCCGGGAGCTGCAGACAGTGGACGGGGCAGAGTGGAGACAACACCAGGTGCAGGATGCGGACTTACAGCCTGTATTGCAGTGGGTGGAGGCACAGCGACGGCCACCGTGGGAAGAGGTGGCAGTGTCCTCCAAAACAACCAAAGGGTTTTGGTCTCAGTTTGGATCTCTGCGCCTGAGTCAGGGCGTGCTGCAGCGGGCGTGGAAGGAGCCAGCAACAGGGGAGGAAAGGTGGCAGATGGTGGTCCCCAAGAACCTGCGGGAAACGGTGCTGGAAGCCATGCATGGAGCTGCAGGGTCTGGACATTTTGGTGTTTCAAAAACACTCCGTCGCCTCCGCCAAGGCTTCTACTGGGGACAGTGCAGGAGGGACGTGGAGGACTTTTGCCGCCGCTGTGACCCCTGTATGGCAAGAAAGGGTCCCCCAGGTCGCTCCCACGCTCCACTGCAGCAGTTTCCAGTGGGGGCACCGATGGAAAGGGTGGCCGTGGATGTGGTGGGTCCGTTGCCTCGCTCAGACGGAGGAAACCGCTACGTCCTCACCGCCATAGACTATTTCACAAAATGGCCAGAGGCGTACGCCCTCCCAGACCAGGAGGCAGAGACAGTCGTGGAGGCCCTGGTGGGAGGCATGTTCAGCCGTTTCGGAGTACCGGAGACCATACACAGCGACCAAGGGAGGAACTTCGAGTCTCGGGTGTTTGCGTCCATGTGTGAAAGATTGGGCATGCACAAGACTCGCACATCCCCCCTGCGGCCCCAGAGTGACGGTTTGGTGGAAAGATTCCATCGCACCATGGGCCAGCAGCTCGCCATCCTCACTTCGCAGCACCAGCGTGACTGGGACAGGCATTTGCCTTTGGTGCTCATGGCGTGTCGCTCTGCGGTGCAAGAGTCCTCATCCTGTACACCCGCCCTCCTCATGCTGGGGAGAGAGCTCCGCACCCCCGCAGAAATGGCCTTTGGACGGCCACCTGAGTCCCCAGACACCCCCCCAGGTCCTGAGTACGCACGGAGGCTGCAGGACCGCCTCGAGTCAGCCCACGTTTTTGCCCGGAAACAGCAGCAGAGTGCTGGCGTGAGACAAAAGCGCAACTACGACGTGAGGGAAAAAGGAAAGCACTTTGAAGCTGGAGACCTGGTCTGGGTCTACAACCCCCAGCGAAAGAAGGGCCGGTGCCCAAAGCTCGACAGTCAATGGGTCGGCCCCTGCAGAGTATTGGAGAGGGTGGGCGAGGTCGTCTACAGGGTGCAGCTACCTCCTAAGGGAAGGAGAGTGGTGCTCCATAGAGACAGGCTCGCCCCTTACAGAGGGGTCTCTTCTCCACTGGCATCGGGGGCACATGGACCTCCTCCGCAGCCTCTTCCCCCTGCCCACTTCCCGGCCAGCGCCCCTGGGATAACGCAGGGGGCTTCAGTGCCTGTGTCACCAGCACTCCGGGACCTCACAACACCCATGTCCGGGTTCCCTGACCCCCAGGGCAGAAGCTGCCCACCAGAGTCCGAGTCGCTCCCCGTCTCTCCCCCTGGGCCATTGGACACAACCCCCCAGGCGGCCCGGTCGCGAAGACAGAGAAGGCCCCCGGGACGGTTCAGAGACTTTGTTGTTCCATCTGGGATGGGAAATAGTTAAGAGTGAGACTTTAGTTCCAGAGAGGGCAAGAATGTGCCCTGGTCTCACTGGAAGTGACGGTAGTCCACCCTGACCTTTCAAAAAAAAAAAAAAAAATGTACTCATGTTTTCCCATCTGCATTGTGTGGGAGTGTTCATGTACAATGTTTCCGTTGCTTGGGGTGTTCCTTGTGGGCAAGGAACTTTGTAGTGGGAGGGTAATGTAGCGACCCTGGTACAGTAACAGCTGGTCGCAGAGGGGAGGAGGAGGTTACCTGTTCTGTGTTGGGAGCTAGTCAAGTTCGTTAGACCGGAACCAACGAAGAAGAGAGTTGTAAAAGAGTGTACGACGACTGATAATGTTCGCTGGAGTTGCTCGGCATTACTGTTGACAGTTTGTGTCTAATAAACCTCGTGCAAGGACTTCACTCTGTCTCCGACTCGTAAGTGGAACATTACAATATATATATATATATATATATGGTTACATATAGTTTAATTTCTTTGCCATATTTTAAGGATCATCAGAAATCATTACATTCATAAATTCAAAGATAAACATTCAATCTGGTATCCATAGTAACGATGCCATCGAGGACTCCATGGATAGAATGGTGTCATGAGGACATCACGGATCCTTTTCCTTTCATGAAAAGTTCCGGAATTAATATTTACCTCATATATCTGTGCCTTTGCTCACACATCTTCATACAGCCATCAAGTAGTTTCAGGAACACATTAACAATTGCATTAGAAAACTCACGTTGAGTAATTCACAGCAGACATCAAATTTGTTCAGATACACATTTGACAATTGCAATGGCAAGCACACAGAGCAAGAACAACGCAAAACAAGCGCAGAAGAAGATGGAATTGAATTCCAAAGAGGTTGAACCTCCAATGAATTTTTACCTAAGTTCACTCGAGGAACAAGTACGATGTGAACTGTTGGATAGCATGGCGAGGCTCACCCAAACAAAAGCTGAGGGGAGAGTCCTCCTAGAAATTGATGAAGACTGTCTGCAACATTTTCTAGATGTTCTCCACGAAAAGAACCTCTGTCAGGCGCCAGTTGATGAACTCAAGCTGGCTCTTGAAGAGGCTAAGCAGGAGCTGAAAAATTTACATCTGAAAAAAGACTGTGAAAACCTTCAATACCAGATAGACCTCATCGCATCCAAGCGAGCACAAGAGCAGGAAGCAGATAAACAGTCAGTTGTCAGGAGTACGCTCAAGGTGGCTCTTCATGAGGCTCAGCAGGAGCTGAAAAATGGACATGTTCAATGGCAAGAGGAGAAGTCTGCCCTCAAAGCACGCCACCAAAAAGACTGTGAATACCTTCAATCACAGATACAGCTCATCCCATCCTTGCCAGCACAAGAGCAGGAAGCAGATGAACAGTCAGTTGTCAGCAGTAAGCTCCAGCTGGCTCTTCATGAGGCTCAGCAGGAGCTGCAAAATGGACATCGTCAATGGCAAGAGGAGAAGTCTGCCCTCAAAGCACGCCACCAAAACAACTGTGACCACTTTCACTCCCAGGTGCAGGTAATCGCTTCCAGTCGAGCACAAGAGCAGGAAGCAGTAAAGCAGACTCTGGAGAAAGCCCAGGCTTTATATCAAGCCAAGATGGACGAACAGAGAGCGGAGACAAACAGGATCGCAGCAGCTCTGAAACAAACACAGGACCTGCTGGAGACTGAGCGTCACGTTCAGCCTGAAACTACCACCGAGGAGGAGATGGAGACAGTTAAGAACTTCTGTCTGGCGACAGTTGAGGAACAGTTTGTTGTCAGCAGTAAGCTCCAGCTGGCTCTTCATGAGGCTCAGCAGGAGCTGAAAAATGGACACCTTCAATGGCAAGAGGAGAAGTCTTCCCTCAAAGCACGCCACCAAAACAACTGTGACCACTTTCACTCCCAGGTGCAGGTAATCGCTTCCAGTCGAGCACAAGAACAGGAAGCAGCGAAGCAGACTCTGGAGAAAGCCCAGGCTTTATATCAAGCCAAGATGGACGAACAGAGAGCGGAGACAAACAGGATCGCAGCAGCTCTGAAACAAACACAGGACCTGCTGGAGACTGAGCGCCACGTTCAGCCTGAAACTACCACCGAGGAGGAGATGGAGATAGTTAAGAACCTCTATCAGGCTAGAATTGTTGAACTGTTAGATGTCAACAGTAAGTTCAAGGCGGCTCTTCATAAGGCTGAGCTAGAGCTGAAGAATAGACATCTACTGTGGCAAAAGGAGAAGTCTTCCTTCGTAGACGAGAATGAAAAAGCCTGTGAACTTCATCAAACCCAGGTGAAGATCATAGCTGATTTAGGAAGAATGGAGAGAGAGGCTAAGCAGACGCTGCAGAGATTCCAGGCAGCCCATGAAGGCCAGCTGGAGGAGCAGAGAGTGGAGACAAACAGGATCGCAGCAGCTCTGAAACAAACACAGGACCTGCTGGAGACTGAGCGCCACGTTCAGCCTGAAACTACCACCGAGGAGGAGATGGAGATAGTTAAGAACCTCTATCAGGTTAGAATTGTTGAACTGTTAGATGTCAACAGTAAGTTCAAGGCGGCTCTTCATAAGGCTGAGCTAGAGCTGAAGAATAGACATCTACTGTGGCAAAAGGAGAAGTCTTCCTTCGTAGACGAGAATGAAAAAGCCTGTGAACTGGAGAGAGAGGCTAAGCAGACGCTGCAGAGATTCCAGGCAGCCCATGAAGGCCAGCTGGAGGAGCAGAGAGTGGAGACAAATAGGATCAAAGCAGCCCGGAAAAAAACAGAAGATCTGTTCGAAACGGAGCGTCTCCTTTGGCAGCAGGAGAAGTTTTCCCTCCTTCAGGCCACCGAAAAAGATCTTCAGAGCCAGATCACCAAGAAGCAGAAGAAGAAAAAATGGTTCAAATTCTTCTAATGCCTCTTCTAACACACAACCCTAATATGAAGGCAAATCACTGTCCAAATCCGTAAATGAGATCCGTGCGTGCGTAGAGGTTCCGCGCTATGGGGCGATTTTCAGATCTCAGAGGTAAATAATGTACTGTACTGACAATAATGATAAAACACTGACGGGGTACAAGCACGGGTACTTCTACTTTTGGTACTTTAAGTACATCTTGCTGATTATAACATACTTGACTAAGGTTTCGAATGCAGGACTTTTACTCGTCGTGGATTGTTTCATCAGTATGGTATTAGTACTTTTACTGTAGGATTCCTCCACTAATTACTTGTAAGTGAGTTTGGCAAACAGTTAATATACAAACAGTGGTTCCCTACCCTGGCTCCAGATCCTTGACCGGATTAAGGATCTGGATCCAGGGTTAGGAACCACTGTTTGTATATTAACTGTTTGTAAACAGTAAGTCCTTACTTGGCAAACAGTTAATATACAAACAGTGGTAGCCCTGGCTCCAGATCCTTGACCGGATTAGGGATCTGGAGCCAGGGTTAGGACCCAGTTTGTATATTAACTGTTTGCCAAGTAACTCCTTATTTGGCAAACAGTAAGTCCTTACTTGGCAAACAGTTAATATACAAACAGTGGTAGCCCTGGCTCCAGATCCTTGACCGGATTAGGGATCTGGAGCCAGGGTTAGGACCCAGTTTGTATATTAACTGTTTGCCAAGTAAGTTCCCAAACTTAAATCACTTACAAGTAATTAGTGGATGAAAGATTATTCGATTCTTCACTGCAGTAAAAGTACTAATACCATACTGATGAAACAATCCACGACAAGTAAAAGTCCTGCATTCAAAACCTTAGTCAAGTATGTTATAATCAGCAAGATGTACTTAAAGTACCAAAAGTAGAAGTACTCGTGCAGTAAAATGTACCCCGTCAGTGTTTTATCATTATTATCAGTGCAGTACATTATTTACCTCTGAGATGTAGTGCAATCTGAAAATCGCCCCATAGGACCTCTACACACACGCGTGGATCTCATTTGCACTCTCGGATTTTGACAGTGATTTGCCTTCATACCCTAACCCCACACCCCTAACCCTAACCCCACACCCCTAACCCTAACCCCACACCCCTAACCCTAAATAATGCCCACTCAACCCACCAAGTTCATGCTGTACACATGACATCTATTGCACTTCTGTCCATCCTGGGAGAGGGATCCCTCCTCTGTTGCTTTCCCACAGGTCTCTTCCTCTTTTTCTCCCCGTTAAAGGGGTTTTTTGGGGGAGTTTTTCCTGTTTCGATGCGAGGGTTCTGGGACAGAGGATGTCGTATGTGTACAGATTGTAAAGCCTTTGTAAAATTTGTAATTCGTGATTTTGGGTTATACAAAAATAAATTAAATTTAAATGAATTGAATTCAATGTTTGTGTTTGAATTATGTCATGCTTGTATTTTAATGTGTAAAAATACATTTTGATGTATACATTCAGGGACAATCACTGATGAGTTCTCATTTGCACCAAACAGCCTGAAAATATACAGTAAGTTGGCTCAACTGATTTGACATGTTGGTCCAAATATAGTGTCTTTAGTCTGTTGGTCATCTAAAGAGAATAATTCAATTGAAAACACCCGAACATTACGTTTTGCAACATTTTGCTGGTTTAGTCTAAAGTGGCTTGAGAACTTAAGGCAAGAAGGTTAATTTAATGTCACAGCACCTTTCAAACTGCAATTCAAGGTTTTATGGCAAGGAAATGCATTAGAAATGTTAATATATCCAGCATCCAGCAGCAGAAGTGAGCAGAGGGCTGTAAAGACCCGCTGACGACATCATCAACTGTCTGCAGAGACCTGAAGCCCCGCCCACGCTGCTGCACAGAGCGCCAACGCTTGTATAGTATTAATTATCGTTAATATTATTTATTTATTCAGATGCATCGATACCGAAACATATTTCTGATATCAGTCCAAAACTGACTCAAATAGCTGAATCAGCTATCGGTGACGACATGCAGATCTGGTATTGGATACCAATATTTAAATAATTAACAATTCAGTACATTTTTATCTATGTATTTATTCGTCTAATTTTGCTTTTCAAAGTTAGGAAAGCAATGTTTAAGTCAAGCCTGATTTTGCCTTAGACACAAAATAATGATTTTAGGAACTTCCACACAGTGAGGCATACAGCTTATTAATCTAACACTGGTATCAGATCGGTACTCGGTATCGGCCGATACACAAAACCCAGGTTTCATTATCGGCATAGGGACGGAAAAAGTCAGATCCTTGTATCTCTATTTATTTATTTGTATATTTCATGTATTTATTTATTTATTACTGTGTTTATTTATACATTTATGTGTTTACATACGTACATTTAAAAACGTAGGTATCATATACTGTATATATATATATATATACATAAAATTGTGAATCAATTAGTATCGTGGTTGATCTGCTGTTCAGAGGCAGTTTATAGAATAACATCGTCAGTGAATTAAAATCACTGGCAGTCAGAAGTGAGATCTGAACCCACGCCTCCATACAAACAAACACATACTAACTTTACACAGGTTCAGGTGGTTATATGTGCATGTAGGTGTGAAGGTAGGTGACTTTGGACCTACCTGACTTTACAAAGCTGGTCATCTCGTGGTCTTCAAACTGTGCTCCCTTTTAAAATCAGGTCCCACCATCATTTGTCGCTGGATCTACGATATAGGTAATGCCAATTTACGTCAACCTTCTGAAAGAGTTTTTACAAACAGTTTATCTTGTGTTGGTTTTGTGCAAATGCTACACACTGAATGATGATGATGTCCATTCAGTTTTCCAGATGGATTCACTGTGCTGTGAATACAACAAGACAGTCTCAGATGAATATCTGCTTCTGCGATCTCCACTGTCCTTTTTGGTCTAGCTTGCTTATCTTAAGACAATAATTACATGAATTGTGAACACACAACCTGAAATATACAGCCTAACAAACTACTGCTTATATCTGTCACAGGACACACCATGTATCTGTATAACCTTACATGGGAACAATAGACTCATCAGGCCAGGTTACTGACGTTACAATGGCGCTAAACCACTAGCGCGCGAATAGCCTCGTTTAGCTAATGATGCTAGCCTTAGTTAGCTGCCATATGTTTCAGTATTAAACACTTTATAAACATCAAAACATGGCACCGCAAAAGCGAGCGAACTTAATATAAATGTATATGGCGCTTGTGTACTTCTCTCACCTGTGAATACAACAAGACAGTCTCAGATGAATATCTGCTTCTGTGATCTCGATTGTCCTTTCTAGTCTAGCTCGCTCATTTTAGACAAGAATTACAGCGCCAGTCATACCAAAAACCCGCTACTGCCACCTATTGGCGAAAGTGAGTATCGTTCTGCAGCTACTTTTGGTGAAAGTAGGTGAGTTTAAAAGTCACACAAAGCGTTTTAAATTATAATAACCAGAAAATAATAGTGAGGGGGGCAAGGTAATGACACAAACTAATACAATAACAATTTAGCAAATAATTGTAGCCATTCAAATGTCCAGGGTGCCACACAAACACATTTCTTAATGCACACTGGTTGTGACTGACTACTCGTCACAGTTTCGTCATTACCACATTAGTTAAAAACATCGACTGTCAGGAGTCGATTTCAAACCTACAGCTCCAGAGGAGCATGAAACTTGAACGCAGCACCTTGGACCGCTCTGCCATCCTGACCATCGTGAACCAATATATCTATCTTTCTGAGACAGAAGCCTGTCACCTGCAACCCTGCTTTAAATCAGGTTCTATTGAGATTTGAACTGAGTTTTGCAAAACACAGCTTAGTATCCTAAATGCACCTTCTCTTTTCTTCAACAGACATTTCCATCAGCATTTGACATTTGTGTATGGAGTGATGATTTTCTCCACAACACATACACTTGCCTGGCTTTGAGTTGTGAGCCGGTGAGTTCCATTTATTTGGTTTATTGGAATCTTCCAGCTTGAGCTCTTCTACATTATTGGATTTGATTATGACACTTGATGCATCCGAGTCCTTCACATTTGTGGCAAATGCGTTTGCCTTTGAGCGGTTTGTTTCTCTAAATGGCTTTTCTTCAGAGGGCTTTAATGCATGCAACGATGACACCGGATTGCACGCTATGCATGCTTCCCTTGAGATGAACAAAGCAAACTCTCTAAAGTTTGGATAGTCCTTGGCTTGATCCAGCTGTTCCGTGATGGTACAAGGCATGGTACAATAAATAATTTATTGAACACATGTCGGAACCAGTATCATAAACTGAGTGACCCTCTCTTGACACTATGCTTTACCAAAATGTAGAAAGCCTATTGTTTATTTTCTTAATTTCAAGTTTCGGTCTCCACCGTGGTGCAGTTTGTTTAATTGCTTTTTCAGGATAATGAAGGAAATCACCTGCTGACCGCTTCCACTGTAACAACTTGCACATCCAAGTAACCTCTAAAAAACAAAAGCTATTCTAACAGCAAGCATTACAAATGCCTATTGATAATTTTTACTGTGGTGTGAGGTATTTGCTTAGAGGAGCATCCCATCCCAACACACACAGCTGGATCATACACTAATTAGCTGTATGACATGTGGCTGTAGCCAGCCCTGTTCTCTGACGCCTGTTCACCCCTGGGGAGGGTAGAGGACCTAATGACAATCACTACAATAAGCCTACATCACCTCTGGGCTTGTGTTTGACCCAATGCTATTGAAATTACTGTATTGAAATAAGTCTGACGGTGGGCTATTTACATTATATTTTACTTAATGGTGACTGGAAAATTTGTTTCAATAAATCCCTCTGACACACACACGCACACACACACACACACACACACACACAAACACATTCAAATCAAAACAACGATCATAGAAACAGTAATGTCTTGTTTATATTATCACACAAAATCTATCAAATTGTAGTTAAAACGCCACTAATAAGGCCTCCAAATATAGTATGTGTACACTGTGTGTCTGTAAAGATCCAATTTCAAATCCTCCTACATTTCTTCTTCTGTGGTTCCTACTATAGACTATATTTGCTTTTACCTCTCCGTCCTCTTCTATTATTGTTATTTCTCTGCCAGGACGATAATGCGATTGATCACGTGTGTACGTGCGTGCGTCCCCAAGTGGGTGGGTGAGTGTGCAACTTTGTGTCTTTCCACAGCTAATCTCGCATTCTGCTAAAGCAAACTGCATAATGAGTGCATGCCCTGTTGTGGCTGCAGTCTTAAGAACCTCTCGTGGTTGCGGTGACTCACACTTTCTCAAATAAATGTGTGTTTTTCAACTGTAAACTGGTAAATAGGGATGTTTACGCAACCTTGTAATAGCAAGGTAAGGGAGATCATCATTTATAAAGCATTGTTCCTACATTAACACCCATTAGTATGCAATTCATAACAACAGTTATAAATGTTTTATTCTTGATTAATAAGCTTGTCTATGATTGTTTCATGATTGTGTTTTCATACTTTATGAATGATGGATTCACTTGTAAATTAAGTATTATAAACCAATTATTAAGGAGTTGTAGATGATTAATAACATAATTTATAAAGTGTAAGTAAATGACTAGAAAATTTCGCAAGAAATTTTGACAGTGTGGCTTCTACTGCCCGAAGACGTTGCAATATATATGCTAACCGCCGATATTACTGGTAGTATCGTTGAGATTAAATTGAGATATCGCTTCTCTCTTTTCTGCATTTTAGATTCATACACTTGGATTGAATTTTGTATTTGTGATGGACAGTCCACAAACGTCTCCCGTTATTTCTGTATTGGAGATATAAATCTTTGTTTGAGAAGCCCTTGGAAATGATGGGAGCGTTTGCTCCAAATGAGACATAATGTTTTCAAACTGTCCGTGGGAGAAATTCGCCTACACGAGTCTAACCATTCTTGGTTCAAGACTCTGATCTCTCTGTCAATCTTTCTCATTTGGAGATCGTCCTATGTTTTAACATTTACAGCTAACGTAACTATTGTCCTGCTCTGCGATGTCTTTCCTCGTCTCTCCCTTTTGTGTCATGGTGTGTGTACATCTCACTCGAATCAGGAAACTTGTCAGAATACCCATATTTGATTGGCTGAGCTGCATCACGTATATCTCTAAGTCGTGTGTGTGTGTGTGTGTCTATCGACATCACTAATGAGCTCATATAAACACCTGGGTTTTACCACCACACCCATACACCACATGTATCAGTGGTTACTGCTACAAATATCAATTACCTAGAAGTTTTTTTTCTTTAAATCATCAAAATTGTGCAAAATTTAGAAAATGTTTCATCAGAAGGTTAAAAGAGTAGCATATTTAGCTCCAGAGTACTTAAAAACATAGGAATAGACACCAAGATCATTCAAATCAGGGAAATACAAAGTTTTATTAGGAAAACTAATTTTCGGGAGGCCCAATTGGCGGCCATCTTGAAAAATAGCCACCATCTTGGATTTTTAAATGGCCAATCAGGCAGATTTGACCAGATACCTCTGGAGAACAACCACCAAATTTCATGCTTGTATCATAATTTGCACGATTAATCTACTATCTGCCCCACTACATTGAATCAACTGAAAACATTACACAATCATTTATGTCAGGATTTATATATATATATATATATATATATGGTTACATATAGTTTAATTTCATTGCCATATTTTAAGGATCATCAGAAATCATTACATTCATAAATTCAAAGATAAACATTCAATCTGGTATCCATAGTAACGATGCCATCGAGGACTCCATGGATAGAATGGGGGCATGAGGACATCATGAGGACATCACGGATCCTTTTCCTTTCATGAAAAGTTCCGGAATTAATATTTACCTTATATATCTGTGCCTTTGCTCACACATCTTCATACAGACATCAAGTAGTTTCAGGAACACATTAACAATTGCATTGGAAAACTCACGTTGAGTAATTCACAGCAGACATCAAATTTGTTCAGATACACATTTGACAATTGCAATGGCAAGCACACGGAGCAAGAACAACGCAAAACAAGCGCAGAAGATGGAATTAAATTCCAAAGAGGTTGAACCTCCAATGAATTTTTACCTAAGTTCACTCGAGGAACAAGTACGATGTGAACTGTTGGATAGCATGGCGAGGCTCACCCAAACAAAAGCTGCGGGGAGAGTCCTCCTAGAAATTGATGAAGACTGTCTGCAACATTTTCTAGATGTTCTCCACGAAAAGAACCTCTGTCAGGCGCCAGTTGATGAACTCAAGCTGGCTCTTGAAGAGGCTAAGCAGGAGCTGAAAAATTTACATCTGAAAAAAGACTGTGAAAACCTTCAATACCAGATAGACCTCATCGCATCCAAGCGAGCACAAGAGCAGGAAGCAGATAAACAGTCAGTTGTCAGGAGTACGCTCAAGGTGGCTCTTCATGAGGCTCAGCAGGAGCTGAAAAATGGACATGTTCAATGGCAAGAGGAGAAGTCTGCCCTCAAAGCACGCCACCAAAAAGACTGTGAATACCTTCAATCACAGATACAGCTCATCCCATCCTTGCCAGCACAAGAGCAGGAAGCAGATGAACAGTCAGTTGTCAGCAGTAAGCTCCAGCTGGCTCTTCATGAGGCTCAGCAGGAGCTGCAAAATGGACATCGTCAATGGCAAGAGGAGAAGTCTGCCCTCAAAGCACGCCACCAAAACAACTGTGACCACTTTCACTCCCAGGTGCAGGTAATCGCTTCCAGTCGAGCACAAGAGCAGGAAGCAGTAAAGCAGACTCTGGAGAAAGCCCAGGCTTTATATCAAGCCAAGATGGACGAACAGAGAGCGGAGACAAACAGGATCGCAGCAGCTCTGAAACAAACACAGGACCTGCTGGAGACTGAGCGTCACGTTCAGCCTGAAACTACCACCGAGGAGGAGATGGAGACAGTTAAGAACTTCTGTCTGGCGACAGTTGAGGAACAGTTTGTTGTCAGCAGTAAGCTCCAGCTGGCTCTTCATGAGGCTCAGCAGGAGCTGAAAAATGGACACCTTCAATGGCAAGAGGAGAAGTCTTCCCTCAAAGCACGCCACCAAAACAACTGTGACCACTTTCACTCCCAGGTGCAGGTAATCGCTTCCAGTCGAGCACAAGAACAGGAAGCAGCGAAGCAGACTCTGGAGAAAGCCCAGGCTTTATATCAAGCCAAGATGGACGAACAGAGAGCGGAGACAAACAGGATCGCAGCAGCTCTGAAACAAACACAGGACCTGCTGGAGACTGAGCGCCACGTTCAGCCTGAAACTACCACCGAGGAGGAGATGGAGATAGTTAAGAACCTCTATCAGGCTAGAATTGTTGAACTGTTAGATGTCAACAGTAAGTTCAAGGCGGCTCTTCATAAGGCTGAGCTAGAGCTGAAGAATAGAGATCTACTGTGGCAAAAGGAGAAGTCTTCCTTCGTAGACGAGAATGAAAAAGCCTGTGAACTTCATCAAACCCAGGTGAAGATCATAGCTGATTTAGGAAGAATGGAGAGAGAGGCTAAGCAGACGCTGCAGAGATTCCAGGCAGCCCATGAAGGCCAGCTGGAGGAGCAGAGAGTGGAGACAAACAGGATCGCAGCAGCTCTGAAACAAACACAGGACCTGCTGGAGACTGAGCGCCACGTTCAGCCTGAAACTACCACCGAGGAGGAGATGGAGATAGTTAAGAACCTCTATCAGGTTAGAATTGTTGAACTGTTAGATGTCAACAGTAAGTTCAAGGCGGCTCTTCATAAGGCTGAGCTAGAGCTGAAGAATAGACATCTACTGTGGCAAAAGGAGAAGTCTTCCTTCGTAGACGAGAATGAAAAAGCCTGTGAACTGGAGAGAGAGGCTAAGCAGACGCTGCAGAGATTCCAGGCAGCCCATGAAGGCCAGCTGGAGGAGCAGAGAGTGGAGACAAATAGGATCAAAGCAGCCCGGAAAAAAACAGAAGATCTGTTCGAAACGGAGCGTCTCCTTTGGCAGCAGGAGAAGTTTTCCCTCCTTCAGGCCACCGAAAAAGATCTTCAGAGCCAGATCACCAAGAAGCAGAAGAAGAAAAAATGGTTCAAATTCTTCTAATGCCTCTTCTAACACACAACCCTAATATGAAGGCAAATCACTGTCCAAATCCGTAAATGAGATCCGTGCGTGCGTAGAGGTTCCGCGCTATGGGGCGATTTTCAGATCTCAGAGGTAAATAATGTACTGTACTGACAATAATGATAAAACACTGACGGGGTACAAGCACGGGTACTTCTACTTTTGGTACTTTAAGTACATCTTGCTGATTATAACATACTTGACTAAGGTTTCGAATGCAGGACTTTTACTCGTCGTGGATTGTTTCATCAGTATGGTATTAGTACTTTTACTGTAGGATTCCTCCACTAATTACTTGTAAGTGAGTTTGGCAAACAGTTAATATACAAACAGTGGTTCCCTACCCTGGCTCCAGATCCTTGACCGGATTAAGGATCTGGATCCAGGGTTAGGAACCACTGTTTGTATATTAACTGTTTGTAAACAGTAAGTCCTTACTTGGCAAACAGTTAATATACAAACAGTGGTAGCCCTGGCTCCAGATCCTTGACCGGATTAGGGATCTGGAGCCAGGGTTAGGACCCAGTTTGTATATTAACTGTTTGCCAAGTAACTCCTTATTTGGCAAACAGTAAGTCCTTACTTGGCAAACAGTTAATATACAAACAGTGGTAGCCCTGGCTCCAGATCCTTGACCGGATTAGGGATCTGGAGCCAGGGTTAGGACCCAGTTTGTATATTAACTGTTTGCCAAGTAAGTTCCCAAACTTAAATCACTTACAAGTAATTAGTGGATGAAAGATTATTCGATTCTTCACTGCAGTAAAAGTACTAATACCATACTGATGAAACAATCCACGACAAGTAAAAGTCCTGCATTCAAAACCTTAGTCAAGTATGTTATAATCAGCAAGATGTACTTAAAGTACCAAAAGTAGAAGTACTTGTGCAGTAAAATGTACCCCGTCAGTGTTTTATCATTATTATCAGTGCAGTACATTATTTACCTCTGAGATGTAGTGCAATCTGAAAATCGCCCCATAGGACCTCTACACACACGCGTGGATCTCATTTGCACTCTCGGATTTTGACAGTGATTTGCCTTCATACCCTAACCCCACACCCCTAACCCTAACCCCACACCCCTAACCCTAACCCCACACCCCTAACCCTAAATAATGCCCACTCAACCCACCAAGTTCATTCTGTACACATGACATCTATTGCACTTCTGTCCATCCTGGGAGAGGGATCCCTCCTCTGTTGCTTTCCCACAGGTCTCTTCCTCTTTTTCTCCCCGTTAAAGGGGTTTTTTGGGGGAGTTTTTCCTGTTTCGATGCGAGGGTTCTGGGACAGAGGATGTCGTATGTGTACAGATTGTAAAGCCTTTGTAAAATTTGTAATTCGTGATTTTGGGTTATACAAAAATAAATTAAATTTAAATGAATTGAATTCAATGTTTGTGTTTGAATTATGTCATGCTTGTATTTTAATGTGTAAAAATACATTTTGATGTATACATTCAGGGACAATCACTGATGAGTTCTCATTTGCACCAAACAGCCTGAAAATATACAGTAAGTTGGCTCAACTGATTTGACATGTTGGTCCAAATATAGTGTCTTTAGTCTGTTGGTCATCTAAAGAGAATAATTCAATTCAAAACACCCGAACATTACGTTTTGCAACATTTTGCTGGTTTAGTCTAAAGTGGCTTGAGAACTTAAGGCAAGAAGGTTAATTTAATGTCACAGCACCTTTCAAACTGCAATTCAAGGTTTTATGGCAAGGAAATGCATTAGAAATGTTAATATATCCAGCATCCAGCAGCAGAAGTGAGCAGAGGGCTGTAAAGACCCGCTGACGACATCATCAACTGTCTGCAGAGACCTGAAGCCCCGCCCACGCTGCTGCACAGAGCGCCAACGCTTGTATAGTATTAATTATCTTTAATATTATTTATTTATTCAGATGCATCGATACCGAAACATATTTCTGATATCAGTCCAAAACTGACTCAAATAGCTGAATCAGCTATCGGTGACGACATGCAGATCTGGTATTGGATACCAATATTTAAATAATTAACAATTCAGTACATTTTTATCTATGTATTTATTCGTCTAATTTTGCTTTTCAAAGTTAGGAAAGCAATGTTTAAGTCAAGCCTGATTTTGCCTTAGACACAAAATAATGATTTTAGGAACTTCCACACAGTGAGGCATACAGCTTATTAATCTAACACTGGTATCAGATCGGTACTCGGTATCGGCCGATACACAAAACCCAGGTTTCATTATCGGCATAGGGACGGAAAAAGTCAGATCCTTGTATCTCTATTTATTTATTTGTATATTTCATGTATTTATTTATTTATTACTGTGTTTATTTATACATTTATGTGTTTACATACGTACATTTAAAAACGTAGGTATCATATACTGTATATATATATATATACATAAAATTGTGAATCAATTAGTATCGTGGTTGATCTGCTGTTCAGAGGCAGTTTATAGAATAACATCGTCAGTGAATTAAAATCACTGGCAGTCAGAAGTGAGATCTGAACCCACGCCTCCATACAAACAAACACATACTAACTTTACACAGGTTCAGGTGGTTATATGTGCATGTAGGTGTGAAGGTAGGTGACTTTGGACCTACCTGACTTTACAAAGCTGGTCATCTCGTGGTCTTCAAACTGTGCTCCCTTTTAAAATCAGGTCCCACCATCATTTGTCGCTGGATCTACGATATAGGTAATGCCAATTTACGTCAACCTTCTGAAAGAGTTTTTACAAACAGTTTATCTTGTGTTGGTTTTGTGCAAATGCTACACACTGAATGATGATGATGTCCATTCAGTTTTCCAGATGGATTCACTGTGCTGTGAATACAACAAGACAGTCTCAGATGAATATCTGCTTCTGCGATCTCCACTGTCCTTTTTGGTCTAGCTTGCTTATCTTAAGACAATAATTACATGAATTGTGAACACACAACCTGAAATATACAGCCTAACAAACTACTGCTTATATCTGTCACAGGACACACCATGTATCTGTATAACCTTACATGGGAACAATAGACTCATCAGGCCAGGTTACTGACGTTACAATGGCGCTAAACCACTAGCGCGCGAATAGCCTCGTTTAGCTAATGATGCTAGCCTTAGTTAGCTGCCATATGTTTCAGTATTAAACACTTTATAAACATCAAAACATGGCACCGCAAAAGCGAGCGAACTTAATATAAATGTATATGGCGCTTGTGTACTTCTCTCACCTGTGAATACAACAAGACAGTCTCAGATGAATATCTGCTTCTGTGATCTCGATTGTCCTTTCTGGTCTAGCTCGCTCATTTTAGACAAGAATTACAGCGCCAGTCATACCAAAAACCCGCTACTGCCACCTATTGGCGAAAGTGAGTATCGTTCTGCAGCTACTTTTGGTGAAAGTAGGTGAGTTTAAAAGTCACACAAAGCGTTTTAAATTATAATAACCAGAAAATAATAGTGAGGGGGGCAAGGTAATGACACAAACTAATACAATAACAATTTAGCAAATAATTGTAGCCATTCAAATGTCCAGGGTGCCACACAAACACATTTCTTAATGCACACTGGTTGTGACTGACTACTCGTCACAGTTTCGTCATTACCACATTAGTTAAAAACATCGACTGTCAGGAGTCGATTTCAAACCTACAGCTCCAGAGGAGCATGAAACTTGAACGCAGCACCTTGGACCGCTCTGCCATCCTGACCATCGTGAACCAATATATCTATCTTTCTGAGACAGAAGCCTGTCACCTGCAACCCTGCTTTAAATCAGGTTCTATTGAGATTTGAACTGAGTTTTGCAAAACATAGCTTAGTATCCTAAATGCACCTTCTCTTTTCTTCAACAGACATTTCCATCAGCATTTGACATTTGTGTATGGAGTGATGATTTTCTCCACAACACATACACTTGCCTGGCTTTGAGTTGTGAGCCGGTGAGTTCCATTTATTTGGTTTATTGGAATCTTCCAGCTTGAGCTCTTCTACATTATTGGATTTGATTATGACACTTGATGCATCCGAGTCCTTCACATTTGTGGCAAATGCGTTTGCCTTTGAGCGGTTTGTTTCTCTAAATGGCTTTTCTTCAGAGGGCTTTAATGCATGCAACGATGACACCGGATTGCACGCTATGCATGCTTCCCTTGAGATGAACAAAGCAAACTCTCTAAAGTTTGGATAGTCCTTGGCTTGATCCAGCTGTTCCGTGATGGTACAAGGCATGGTACAATAAATAATTTATTGAACACATGTCGGAACCAGTATCATAAACTGAGTGACCCTCTCTTGACACTATGCTTTACCAAAATGTAGAAAGCCTATTGTTTATTTTCTTAATTTCAAGTTTCGGTCTCCACCGTGGTGCAGTTTGTTTAATTGCTCTTTCAGGATAATGAAGGAAATCACCTGCTGACCGCTTCCACTGTAACAACTTGCACATCCAAGTAACCTCTAAAAAACAAAAGCTATTCTAACAGCAAGCATTACAAATGCCTATTGATAATTTTGACTGTGGTGTGAGGTATTTGCTTAGAGGAGCATCCCATCCCAACACACACAGCTGGATCATACACTAATTAGCTGTATGACATGTGGCTGTAGCCAGCCCTGTTCTCTGACGCCTGTTCACCCCTGGGGAGGGTAGAGGACCTAATGACAATCACTACAATAAGCCTACATCACCTCTGGGCTTGTGTTTGACCCAATGCTATTGAAATTACTGTATTGAAATAAGTCTGACGGTGGGCTATTTACATTATATTTTACTTAATGGTGACTGGAAAATTTGTTTCAATAAATCCCTCTGACACATACACACACACACACACACACACACACACACACACACAAACACATTCAAATCAAAACAACGATCATAGAAACAGTAATGTCTTGTTTATATTATCACACAAAATCTATCAAATTGTAGTTAAAACGCCACTAATAAGGCCTCCAAATATAGTATGTGTACACTGTGTGTCTGTAAAGATCCAATTTCAAATCCTACATTTCTTCTTCTGTGGTTCCTACTACAGACTATTTTTGCTTTTACCTCTCCCTCCTCTTCTATTATTGTTATTTCTCTGCCAGGACGATAATGCGATTGATCACGTGTGTACGTGCGTGCGTCCCCAAGTGGGTGGGTGAGTGTGCAACTTTGTGTCTGTCCACAGCTAATCTCGCATTCTGCTGAAGCAAACTGCATAATGAGTGCATGCCCTGTTGTGGCTGCAGTCTTAAGAACCTCTCGTGGTTGCGGTGACTCACACTTTCTCAAATAAATGTGTGTTTTTCAACTGTAAACTGGTAAATAGGGATGTTTACTCAACCTTGTAATAGCAAGGTAAGGGAGATCATCATTTATAAAGCATTGTTCCTACATTAACACACATTAGTATGCAATTCATAACAGTTATAAATGTTTTATTCTTGATTAATAAGCTTGTCTATGATTGTTTCATGATTGTGTTTTCATACTTTATGAATGATGGATTCCCCACTTGTAAATTAAGTATTATAAACCAATTATTAAGGAGTTGTAGATGATTAATAACATCATTTATAAAGTGTAAGTAAATTACTAGAAAATTTCGCAAGACATTTTGACAGTGTGGCTTCTACTGCCCGAAGACGTTGCAATATATATGCTAACCGCCGATATTACTGGTAGTATCGTTGAGATTAAATTGAGATATCGCTTCTCTCTTTTCTGCATTTTAGATTTATACACTTGGATTGAATTTTGTATTTGTGATGGACAGTCCACAAACGTCTCCCGTTATTTCTGTATTGGAGATAGAAATCTTTGTTTGAGAAGCCCTTGGAAATGATGGGAGCGTTTGCTCCAAATGAGACATAATGTTTTCAAACTGTCCGTGGGAGAAATTCGCCTATACGAGTCTAACCATTCTTGGTTCAAGACTCTGATCTCTCTGTCAATCTTTCTCATTTGGAGATCGTCCTATGTTTTAACATTTACAGCTAATGTAACTATTGTCCTGCTCTGCGATGTCTTTCCTCGTCTCTCCCTTTTGTGTCATGGTGTGTGTACATCTCACTCGAATCAGGAAACTTGTCAGAATACCCATATTTGATTGGCTGAGCTGCATCACGTATATCTCTAAGTCATGTGTGTATGTGTGTCTGTGAGTCTGTGTTCACTAATTAGCTACTTTTCCATTCAAAAATTATGCATGAAGAGCGAAAATTGTGGAGTCAGTGGCAAAAGACAAATCTTTTTTTCACAAGAATCTCAAGCTGCTCTTCACTCTCGGTGACATCACACACTCTAAGCTATGCAATACACAGCCATTATAAAGTCAGAAAAGGACTGAAAAAATCATAAAAGTTAAAATGGGACAGTTCAAAAAGTGTAAAATATATCAAAAAGCTGAATTATGCAGCAATAGTTCAGTTTTTTTTTCAACATTTTAAAGTTAAAATGGTTTTTAAAAGTTGAAGAGGATTTGAACATTTTCTCCATAGAAACCCATTCAAAAAAAAAATTGCAAAAAACGTAATAATTCAAAAAGTTTAAAGATTAGAAATATGAAGAGATATGAAGAGCTGAAAGAGCTGAACATTTTGATATTTGAACGGTTTCTGTAGCTTAAAAAATGAAGAAGAAGAAGAGAGCCAAAATACGTACGGAAGAAATGGAAGAAGTTGAAGAAAGATTTAACAGCATTCCAACAATTATAAACTGCTGTCGGCACAGGGGATCATAAAGTTTAGGATAGTGAAGCAATTTTCCTCAGTCCTACTGAATGTACCTCTTATGCAGCTGCTGTTCTTCAGGTGTTTCCAGCACATTTTCCCAACCGTGTGTAGTGTATCGTTTGGGTTACATTTCAGTTTGTGAAGCTGAAACAGATATCAATACCAGCTGCCCCGAGTGCCGAGGCAAGGTACAGCGAGTAATCTTCTCCCTGACAGATAAGATGCATTGGAACTTTGTTCTAACACAGAACCGATGAAATATCCTCACCTATTTGGTCCAGTAGAGATGAAAGATAAGGTGGCCTGCTGTGGCTATTTTGTCCTCTCAAAAAAAAAAATCGATATCTGGTCACACTGTGCTAAAAGGAGGGAATGATCAAATACACACACACACACACACACACACACACACACACACACACACACACACGCATTCACACTTACACACAACACACACAAACATGGCACCTGCTCGGGGGACACAAAGTCTCTCTGCCTTCCTCTGTCTTTATCCCTCTTCCTCATTTCCGTTCGGTCCCTGAGCAGATGCAGATTGCTGATGACAGATAGCATTGGGCTGCTGCCATTTCATTAACGTGATGTATTGCTGGTGACAGGCTTGGGCCAGATGGGTTGGGGGGTGGGGGGGGGGTTGAGCATCACCTCTACAGTGCCATCCAGGAAAATACTCCCAGCTGGGGATGGACACGTCTCATCTCTCAGCCGTACCCTCATTCAGCGGCGTTACCCCTGCTGAGGGGGCTCACAGCCGAGATCGTCTCCCACCCTGAGCACAGAAAGATTAGGCAGAAAACATGAAACGGGCTCCTAACCTGCAGGATAAAGAGATGAATACGCTGAGGTGCATCCATGTTGAACAGGCATTTTCCCATAACCTTCTGCAGGAATAGAAGCTGATCAACTGATCATCACTCAACACAAATTTAAGAATCACAGTCAATGTCCATTAGTTATCTTCTTAGTATCTGTCATTCTACCAACAACCCTCCACTGACATGACTACTCAAAGAGAGTGTGAGTAATATCCAGTCACTTTAGTAAATGGTTCAGGGAAAACACAACATCATCATAATACATCTAGATAATTGGCTGATTGCAACTTTTTCTGTCAGCTCATGCCAAATAAACTACTGTCTGTTCCTACGGGGAGACGATTGTACTTTGATTGGTTGACATCTCTGTACTCTGCTCTCCTTCTCAATCTGTTATGTACTGTATATGTGTGTGTAGGCTACATAAAAAAAATGCAAATGCCCCATGGAAAAAGGCTTAATTTGAACACTGTTACACAGATGGGTCATGTTGGGTTAAAGGCCAATTAGCAGCATTTATTGGCTCGTAAAGCAAGTTAGCAATCAGCACTTTGATCTCCCAATTTTCAAAACAACGAGGCAACTAACAGAACTCCGAAGAGGTAATATTATCTGTGCCAAGCTGCAGGGGCATCAGTGAAGTAAAAAACTGCAACATGATTTAATATGCAGAGGGGAAGAGTTTAAAAACTCTTGACAAACATTAACAACCTACATCAAACATGAGGAGCAGTGATCACAAGTTAAACATAATCAACCAATCACCTATCAGCGGCTCTGTCTGCTGTCTGGAAGTGACAAGTTTCACACGTTTCACACTGTCTTTGTGCTATCATAATGCTTTATTTAATAATGATCCTCATGCGAATCAAAGGACCTTTTGTTGAGGGATATGATGTAGAAATGTGATGCCAATCTCCTCCATTAAAAGGCCCATCACTGTAATGAGCCAGGGGCATGAAAAGAAAATGAACTGGGGAGGAGCGGCGGGGGGGTGTTACGTCAAGACTGGGAGCTCTCATTGTCTTATGGAATAATTATGCTTCTCAAACGTGGACACCACAACACACACACACACACACAAGCTAATCTATAACCAGAAAGTAATACATTATAGAATATCACAGCATGTTGTAATAACCATAATGATTAGAGGTTGACCCGCTGATTGGACATTATATCTGTGAAAATGGGCTCCCATAGTGGCCAATGGCTGCGCAGACACCACCAGTCACGGGAGAATTCATACACATAATGAAGGCCACTTTTAGTGCAAATATATCTGTATGCATGTGATTAACTCCTGATAATAATCGAAACATCTCTTAAAGAGCCCATGACGTGACACTCCTACTGCGAGACCGGGAGAAAGGCATAACAGACTTTAAATTATGTTTTAGATATTTGCAATTTAGATTGTTTGAGATTTTTCTTTTTCAGAAAAGTAATTCTCCACTCCATGAAAAGCTCTTGAGCGCATTATTCTGGTGAAAGGGTTAGGATAGGACCGGATAGGACTTTGCAGTCCCAGCAACAACCTATTTCATATCGGATGTGTTTTCAGTTTATTTCTCTTGACAAAAGTTATCTCTTGAATATATTGCAACACTATCAGCTCTTGATAGGTATTGGTCGATTAATCGTCTATCGGCTTTTCCCGGGTTTGTTTTAAAATTCCACTATCCGTCGACATGATGAAAGTTGAATTGTTTAGTGTCGGGGTCTGCTTTCGGTTCATTAACTATTTGGAGTGAATTATAGGAAAACAGCGAGAGAGGGAGAGAAATAAATATTCACAGATTGACTGAAATGTAACGAATTAATTATACACAAGGACGACGTGTTGTATCTTTTGTCCTTGTATCCTCTCTATACCTTTTATGTCTAACTTGTGCATCGAATCTCTCCCCGTCTCTCCGTGCCTGGTACGTATGAATTATGAATGTCGGAAGAGTACAGGCTTTTTTTTTTTTATTTGCAATTTAAGGGCCTCAAATCTTTTGGTGCACTAAATTATTCATATATTCAAATGAATCTGACTTTGAGGACATTTTTTTTCTTTCTTCTCTCCTGTCATAAATTTAGAGTGTATACCCTTCAGACGGATCAGGCAAAATTGCCAAGACTATTAGCGGTAAAGGTTTCAGTAGAGCTATG
Organism: Leptoclinus maculatus; assembly: GCA_032191485.1. NCBI lineage: Eukaryota > Metazoa > Chordata > Actinopteri > Perciformes > Stichaeidae > Leptoclinus > Leptoclinus maculatus. Next base: position 10,274,514 of record JAVDOI010000001.1, on the reverse strand, counting down.
ATTTCAGTCCACGTTAAAGGCGTCTTGCTCAGATGTGTTCTTGTACATATGTGTTGTCGTTTAAGCCCGTTTCCCCCCCCCAGAATCAATATCCTATTTTCATCTCTCTCATTGTTATTCCAGGCAAGTACTCGCCTGTCAGGCTACTGTCCTGCGTGTCTCTGTGTGAGTGTGTCCCTGTTATGCCTCAGTGTGTTTTCTCTGCACCACGCCGTCAGATCTGTGGAAATCATTTTGATTGGCATAACACTGCCACGAGACCAAAAGCTGGAGTACAGTCTGTGCATATTTATTGATCTGCAAAATCTTTAAAAAAAACAAAACTGAACATCACAAATAATTCTGCACAACATCTCGCTCATCAAAGTCTTGGATTTTGCTTTTGTGAGCTTCTCTCTCAGTTGGGAGCTTATCTTGACACCTTCCTGTCTGTTATCTGGGGGTTTAAAGTTGTTCCCCCATGCAGAGTTTAGCAGAATGAGCTTGTTAAACATACACACACACACACACATACACAGTTTAGCCCAAAATAGTCCCAAAATGCAATTGCACCCCCTTCGTTGCTGTCTCACCCTCATTAACATGCAGTGCAGAGACTGGTGTCCTCACAAGGGCAGTGTTAGGATGGCATGGAGTCAGAGCAGGCTGGGATATCAGGGAATGACACGGAATTGGCGGCCACGCCTTCTGGGATTAGTTACAAAAACCAGCTGAGGCCAAAGCTCTTATCTCCATCCTTCAGTCCTCTCTCTCTCTCTCTCTCTCTCTCTCTCTCTCTCTCTCTCTCACACACACACACACACACACACACACACACACACATTTGAGTTTGCACAGAAACAAGCACTAGTTGTCACAGAGACATAATTAGCTCTACCAAACATATTCCCTCCTTATGAAAAACAGAGAATCGGGTGTGTGTAACGATTCCCTGTAATAGATTTAGAAATGGTCTCGCAGAGTGTGATTAGTAGAGTGGAGGTCAGGGGAAATAATTATTTGAATAATTAAATCATGTTCCTTCCCTCTGTCCTTGGTTTCTCCCTCAACACCGTCAACACCAGCAAAACTGCCTTGAGCGTCTCATTAAAAATATTTTAATAAATATATATATTTTTTTTTTTTCATTTGGGTGGTTCAGATTAAGGAAATATTCCCAAACGGATACATGCTCATCAGTTGAATCCCAGACCTGTCAAATTTGTGTGAAATACACATGAATGTCAGCCATGTGATGTCAGTGACAGCTGGATTTGGGTGTGAAATAAAGTCATCGTCCTCTCATCTCCACTCTCTCTGTTCTCCAGTGCTGCTATTCCCCTCTGGTGTCTGTGTCAGCGGGCAGATGGCGGAGGACAGAGGCATCTGTGGAGGAGGAGGCACCTTTTCCCCTTCAAAGAGCAGGTACAGGTGTCGTCTGCCACACGATTAACACCTTCATGAATACCAACCATCAAGGTGCTAACAAGCTCACGCGGGAGATTCAGGGTCATGCGCAAAAATCTATTTTAGAACAGAGGCGACTGAGCTGCATTTGAAAGTGTTTCACATACTCTTACAATCAAAGCAAAGTACTTTAAAGGGCTGGTTCACACAAATTACAAAAAAAAATCGTATCCTCCACTTGAACTAATTTCTATCAAAGAAATACTTTGTTGACAGCTTGTTCTGTGGATTCTCCAAAGTAACACGAACACTGTCTCTGCGAGCGGCATGGCTTTGCGGTCAGTCAGTATGTTGATAGATCTGTCGCTCAATGGGGGGCGACTATCTTCTTGAAATAGCTCGACAATTATGGGATGTACAGACATTAATGGTCCCCAGATGAATGAATTCAATGACGTTGGTGACTCTGGCTTTTCGTCTGGCACCATCAGCAGGTTGTCATTTGTGTTTTAGAATGAAATGACAATTATTTGATGGGTCGCTATATAATTTGCCACAAATATTAAATTCTACTGACTAATAGTGATCCTCTGACCTTTCTTCTAATCACACCAGCAGGTCATTATTTTTCAGTATCTCAACATCCACTTGATGGAGTAACACAGGTTTTTGTACAAACATTTATTGTCCCCAGACGATGTAATACCTGCGAGACTAATTACATCAGCCTCAACTGTACTTTGTGCCGTTTACTGCTAATTAGCACTTCGATGGCGAACATGGTAAACATGCTAGCATTAACATGTTAGCATGATGTTAGCATTCAGCTGAAGGCACCACCACTTATAATCAGTAACAAACAAACCCCACCTCCATATTGTATTGGGTAGTGGCCTCAAGAGGTGAGGGAGAAAATATTATAATTTATAATTTGGGTGAACTGACCTTTTAATGAGGCGACCATAATGTTGGGTTGGTCACAAAACAGTTTAACTTCTGAGAACAGAATCATCTCTGTTTGGTTGATTGATGAAAACATATAGAGAGCATTTTGGGGAAAAAAAAATATGTAATTAGTTTCTGCATAATATGTCCATATGGTCATTTTTTATTTGTATAAAACAATGTGTGCACTTTTACAGAAGAGATGTGCTTAGCTGCTGTTAAGAGACATAGTGTTAAGAGGGGGGGGGGGGGGGATCAGAAGGAGGAAAAAGAGAGGAGAGGGAAGTGGAAAAAAAACAAGCTTTGAGATGAAGAAAGGCAAGAAGAGCTGCAAAGAGATGTAGAGGGGTGTTTCTTCTTTTCTATGGCCGCCCTTTCTCAGTCATCTGCTGATTTGGGGTCTCATCTGACGGAGCAGTTCAGTCTGTCGGCACGACGGCAGCCGGTTATTGCTCACCACTGGATACCGTCTACTGACGCAGTTTGCTGAGAGCAGAGAGCAAGGCTGTGTCCTTCACGTAAACTTGAGAGAAGCAAAACAAAAGGGTCGGTTGGGTGTGTGGGAGCGGGTGTCCGTGCAATGACAAATATTGATTTATTGGTCAGTTATCAAACCGTTTAGGTGTAGGTCTATTGATCTAGCTATTTGTCCGCACATGTTAACTAACTATTGGACAGCTTGTTAAATGGGAGGACTGTTCGCTCAGTGAAAATGAGAGCACAAAAAACACAGAACAGATTTGACTGTTAATGTGATCATTAATGAAAGGTGATGAGCAGCAGAGAGAAAAGTGGGAGGGCAGAGTGAGGGAGTGATGGAGGGAGTCACAACAGAGAGAGAGAGAGAGAGAGAGAGAGAGAGAGAGAGGATGTGATTAGAGCGAGCACTACTCCCTCTCTTCTCTTCCCTCTCTTCTTTCCTCTTCACCAGTTCTCAAGTATAAAAAACATTATTCATTAGTTACAGCCTCTCAGTTACAGACCTGGTGTATGTGTGTGTTCCCTTGTGAATGTGAGCCCATTCATAGAGAGGATCCACATTCAGTGTCTCTGTGTAACACTGAATGACACAGAGACAGAGAGAGAGAGAGAGAGAGAGAGAGAGAGAGAGAGAGAGAGAGAGAGAGAGCGAGAGAGAGAGAGAGAGAGCGAGCGGACAGACTCATAGGGAAGATCCCAGGGGCAACAGATCTGGTTTGCTCGGCTGGAAACATCAAACATTACGGGATGGATTTCTGCACGACGTGAACGCCTACGAGAAACACCTGCCTCGCATTAAAAAAAAAAGGTCTGTAACTTTAGCTTTTTTCAACAATTTCATTCATGCTGCCGATGCTTCAGGCTGCTTTTCATGAAACGTTTCCAATTGAGAGCGAGACAGAACGGGGGACGGAGTTAATCTGTCCTGTAAGAGGCGATTCCTGCTGAATACAAAGAGCCGCTATTCACCTCAAATGTATCCGTCTCTCCTCAGTTGCCAGCAACTTTATTCAGTGCGTTGTCTCTGTCGTGAGAGAACAAACACCGTTTCAGACAGATAGGGAGGAGGAGGACGGAAAAAGGAGACAAAACGTGAAGATGGAACAGTAAAATGTAGGAAGAAAAAGAAATGAATGTTCCATGAGACTTGTAGGAAAAGATAATAGTAGGGGGGGAATAATTAATGTATACATTCATTCACCAACTTGGTAAATAAGCGGGCTTCCTATGTGACAGTTGAGAGAAAGAGGGAAGGAGTGAGTAATGAGTGAAGCAATTGTACCCAAAGATTCGTGGGACAAAAGAGCAGCACATAAAAAAAAGTGTACTTTCAGTGCAATGAGAACAAGAGCAGAGTTTGTTTGTGTTTATAATGAAGTATGATTCACCTCGTCCATCATAATAAACACAGACACACAATATCATATGTAAAGTATTGGCAACTGCACTAAGACGTATCAGGAGTAATTAACAGATGTGAGAAGAATGAGGTGTAAAAATACACTTCACCACAGGGATGAACACACACACACACACACACACACACACACACACACACACTCAGACATCAAAGCAAAAGAGCTCATTATTTACACTGGCCACTGACCAAAATATCTTCTAATACTTCCTATTCGGAATGATCTCCGTTTCTCTGGTTTCAATTCAAGTTATCTTTCTGTCGACTAGAACGAGCCCTTTGCAGAACCTTTAATAAGATCTCATTACAATTGAGGTTTTTTGAAATACTCACTTTTATGCACTGAATATCTGAGAGAATTGAGAGAGATTGAGCCCTGGCGGAGCGTTCGAGTGCCCTCAGGTGCGCTTTGAGATTTTATCATTCAAATATAAACGCAATGAATAAAAACATTAGGCCCTAGTTTATTGTTTTGAGGACTCATTCAAATTCCACCTGCTTTTCTAAATTCTGGGGCTTGCCCGTCATTTATTGGCACACGTTACTTGTGTTTATACTTTGCACGCAGTCTTTTAAAAAGGACATAATTTTAAAGTGAAATACTGAAACAATTGAAACAGATTGTTTGGCGTCTTGTGGGGAAATAGTGGAGAGCCACTGACGCATATTAAAACATAACTTTCTTCATACTTTCATCATTCCTGCATATCTCTGACCCCTAAGTGGGTTATCTGTGGTATTTGGGGCTGTAGAGGCGATTTGGAATTCAAGCGGTTGAGCCTCGGGTCTGTTTTCAGCTGATCTGGCTCAGAATATGAAATATATAACATGTTTGAAATTCAGGCTGCTTTTATCTCTGGGCAATCTGTTGTTTGAGCTGGAACAGTGTGTTGTATGCCTGTGTGCATACAGTATGTGTGTGTATTGTTCCTATTTTCACATATATGCATGTATGTGAATTAATATGGCATTTCTGCTATTGGTTCAGCTTGTTTTCGTCCTTTCAGGCATGAATACAGTATAAGAAAATATGCGCAAACATACACACACACACACACACACACACACAGGCATAAAAGAATATGGCTGAAATGCCATGACATTTTGCCACACATGGGTCTTGTCCATTATTCATGAAGTGAGGAGCTAATACCAGAACTGAACAGACAACATACTGTGTTTATCTTGGGGGTTAAGGATTTCGCCAATATATGCTGCATGCATGGACTGTAACATTTCCAGTAATGGTTAGGGCTATTTCCTGTAGCCGAAAGAGATGTTGAGGTTTTAAAAACAATAGAGTCCAAGGCTCTGTTCGGCCCTGGATGGGTGAGCTATTGTGAATATAAACAAGCCTTGTGCAAAACCGATACATTTCATAAACAAAACAATAAAAACAGACTCGCATGAATCTTTAGAATAAACAGATAAAAATGTGGAGATGGATTAAATGTGTTTCAGCTTTGCCAAATGCTTCATCATAAAAATGCAATCTCTAAAAACAAACAATAATTGCTATGTTTTATGATATTATTGTCATTAAAGCTATAGATCAAGAACACCTTTAGAGGATAAAACTGTAGAGCAAACTTTATGATTCAATTAAACAAATGTCTGGCAGTCTTAAAACCCTCTATGCACATAAAACAATACACACAAAAGACTTCAAAACAAATAGCCTCCACCTGGGAAGATAAAACTGTGCAAAATACAGAAGAGCACAGGATAGTTACGTGGTCAGAACTCATCAGAGAAGACGAATGGTACCAAATATGCACTCACTTAAACGCTGACAGTGAGGAAGATTATAAGGAGATGATGAGAAAATGTGAGGAACAGATTGAGAAAGTGGAGCAGAGGAAGCTTCACGGCACAATGTCTCAGGAGGAGTTCTGCTGAACATACTCCACCGGCAGAGGACGAGATTGTTTGGGGAGTGACTTGGAGAGGCTGTGCAGCTGAGGAAGAGGAGATTGATCAGGACAAAGGGGAGCTTTTGGGAGACAAAGCTTACTTTCTATAGATACAGACGGGTGGGGGGGGGTACAAAACACATGCTCAAGTCAAGACCGAACAAGAAAAGGCGGAGCGGAGTGAGAAGAAAGCTGTGGAACACGTGAAGAGAAATTTGCTCAAAGCAGCCCGGTTTGAAGAGTGTGCAGTAGAGATATCCATGGCTATACAAAAAGAAAAAGCTCTTGATGTAGCCGAGAGGGTGATGCTGACAGAAAAAAAACTGAAATATATAAATCAGGAAAAAGACGTCACTGCTGGCAGTGGAATGGAAGAGCATTTTTTTGCTGATGGGCTCCAGGCTCAGGAGGAGGCTGAAAGGCAGACCAGTCTCAAAATGCCTGAACTCCACATGGCCCTGGCTGGGAGTGAGGGGGGACATACTTCTTCACTGTTGAGTTGTTAAAGGAGGACCGAGACGCAGGTCAAGTCAAAGAACGATCGGGCTCTCGTGATGTCCAAGGAAATGGCAGTGACTTTTTGAAGAGCGGACAGACTATTGCTCGTTGCCTCTTAGAGGAGCAGCAGCTTCCATTATCCTGAACCAGCAGTCCAACAAAGGCCATATCGGCTCACAGGGAAGTGTATGAAGATCACACCTATAAGCAACACTCCTTTCCTCAGTGAGAGGGAGAATGACAGCGAGAAGAGCATGTGGCGGCTGTGCATGGTGTCTGTTAAACTATTAAAAACGGTGGCGAGCTCAATTTACAGTGTAAAAAAATAATGGCATAAACCGACTTTTTTTTATTTTTTTTATCTGACCTCAAGGGTTTTCCATAACCAATTAAAGTTGCAACCCTTCCTTTTGCCTCATACTGGGCTCGCACATTTGGTGAATGTTCACGTTTAGAAGCGATCCTCATACAATTAGGGAAAGTAATGTGGTATCAAGCTGTATGTTTGTTTGAGCTGTTAAAGAAGACCCGAGGGCTTCAAGATCCAAAACAGAACACGAGGGTTAAGCAACAGCTGAAGTTAAGCCAGGCTTATGTTACAGAGACTCAAGTAGGATTACAGCTCAGTGGGAGAGGGATAAAAAAACTAAATATAAAATCACAAAATATAACATCAAGTCCATCTTACATACTTTATTCTCTTGTCTCTGAAAAGAAACGGAGGGAGGCTTAGCTGACCAAAGAACTGACCAAAGTCTTTGGGGTGTGAAGAGAATCGGAGGATCAGCTGACTGTATCCAGCTGAATGAGTAGCAAGCAAAGCACGATTGCAGAAAATTACATCTCGAAGAAATATGAAAACCATCACAATCAAAGGAAAAACTGAAATCATTAAAAGAGTAACTTCTCCTTTTTTTTGCATATTTCCAGTGGTTTAACTTCTCACCTAGTGATGTAGAATTGAGCACTGTAACGTTTTCACAGATTTAGCATCGATTTGCAAAGCAAATGAGAGAGAGATACGCAAGGCTGATGGTGGTTATGGGCTGGGAGGGCTCTGTTTCTCTGTTTATTAATCAGAATATTTCTAATAAGCCTATAGCTAATGAACTAAAATATTTATTATCATCATCAATTATGCCCTCTTACTTTGTTTTAGTAATGTTCAGTGGTTTCTATATTTATAGGCAGCTTTACTTATTTATTATACGCTGCGTTAAGGCTACTGTTAAAGTTAAACAGGTCACAATTCCCTCTCTAATATCTGTTTTTAATTGCTGTGAAAATGTCTCCTTCAAACAACTGGATTTATTAAATGTAACTTTATCAGGGGTCAGCGACTGAGCATTAATGCCGTTCTCCACATCGCATATCTTTTACTGAATATCGTCCGATTCTTTCCACACTATGATGCTTAAACTGTGTAATTACTCCATCGCTGACTCCCTGGTCATTTCGGCAGGTATAGCTGCCAAATAGACCTTAACCCTGGCAAAGGAGAGTCTATTATCCTGCAGCTCCTGAAGGAATACCCATACATCCACAATAGAGCACTGAAATGGGAGTACATTACGGTCCAGACACTAACGGCCGACATGAAGGCATACCTCTAAAAGATGATGCCCTCGCACTCTGGATTGATGCCACCACTTGAGGGCAGAACCACGGCCATTACATTTGACTTCTCAACAGGTATAGGCATGGCGCAGCACTACAGCAATCATGGATGCCATCCCTCCTACTAGCTGCAAAAACGAGAGCGAGAGGAACTGAGCGAGTTTGGACTCTGGAAAAGGAAAATATTTCCGATGTCCAGCATGTCATCATCATCATGGTGAGCGGCCAGCCTCCATGTGGCCTGCCCAGCTACCAGCTGGGACGTCGACCAAAAGTTCTTCGCCATCTGACTCAGACGGAGCTGGATCCCTGGCCTCAGAGGACAGAGGATCATGCTGTAGCTTCTCCAATTATTAGTTATGAAAGCTTGACTTTCTATAACCGCGGTTAAGGCGAAATCGGTTAATCCCAACATCCCCACTGCTAAGCACATCAGAGGCTCTGGCTGCTGCCCCTGTACCCTCCACAAGCGCTTCTCATTTACCCTTCAGTTTTGTAAATATTGGCTATGGTGAGAAGTCTCACTTGATTAGGTTTCAACAAGTAAGTTCATCCAATGAAAATAAATATTATGGAGGTGATCATGTGAAAATCTGGAAAAAGGTTGTTTCTTTATTGTAGGGGAAGTCAATCTACTCTCTACCAACTCAAATCATAGCAGCAAACTTAGAAATGCTGCTTCACAGCCACCAAACTGTTCTTTATAGCCTAAATTACAATCAAATGAAATAGATACTGGAATTTAATCTTTTGCATTTAAGCCATCCAAACAACCCATACACACAGCGATAAGATGGAGAGGCTTGAAGGCACAATGGCAGGAGCTTGCATCTGATCGTGACTCTGACAACCTCCCAGTTGCTAGCTGTCATTTTGCCAGACTTTGTGCCATCTGGCGAGCGATTGGAACCAGCTACGTTCGGTCTACGAGTGCGCTTCTCTAGCTACCTTCTGCCCAAGTTGCCCACCTGTTATTTCTACCAGCTGACATGTGGCTGTGTTGCTCAGCAGTAAATACCAAATGCGGAAGATTGCTGACCATTTGGAGACAAGAATAAACTCGGCTCCAACATGTCTTCCTATCTCAACCGCATAAATAGCCAAGACGTTTTCAACAGATCTATAATTTTTCTCGATAGGGATGCATCACTTTTCCAATTAGTCCCTGGTGTTCTCTGTATTGCGCTTGTAGCTATTTGTAAGAAAAATAACTACAGGTGTCCATTTAACGTAGGCGTGTGTGCGTGTGTGTGTGTGTGTGCGTGTGTGTGTGTGTGTGTGTGTGTGTGTGTGTGTGTGTGTGTGTGTGTGTGTGTGTGTGTGTGTGTGTGTGTGTGTATGCGTATGTCTGACCTCTTCAGCCTCAGCGGGACTGCATGGCTTGGCCTCTCAAAGTAGATTAGCTTGAAAAAGAACTCACCATACCTCGTTGCCTGGATACAAAAAGCATCATTAAGCCCAATTATCAGCCACTTCAGCTGACAATGAACAAGCTTCATCACAGATTTGAAAACAACATATCATTAATGACAGCCACCTATACAGAAAATGGTGGTGGAGTAGAAGAAATTAGAGTAGAGAGATGGAGGATGAGTGAGCAGGCGGGGGTTCAGTGTCATGTCTGCCAAATGACTCATGATCGACACATTTTCAGCTGAAATTACAAAACTAGTAAGTTTTAGGTTGAAATTGGAGTTAATTAGTGGACCCCCCCCCCCCCTCACTATCAGCAATTACAAAGAAAAATATTGTTAATAATCCTGAAATAAAGATGGTCAAATAATTTCAGGAATATCAGGAAATTATTTCAGGAATATTTTACAATATGAATATTTTTTTCCTCTTTTCTAATGGATTGAGGAAGAGTGACCTAAATCAAGCCCATCTGAGGGTTTTCTGCACCTCTCCATCACAATTTCTGAACCGTATGTATATATTAATTTGTATTTTGAATGTGTTATCAAACAAACTTAAACTGATGATTGAGGATGGCAAAAAACTGATAAATCGCTAGATCGCAGCAGAAGGAGGGAATGGCAATGCATGTGCAGTGAATATCAATACTCTTTGGTTTTTCATTGGGCTGGGAAGACCACTGGGAGTATTTGATAAAGAAAACAGAGTTGGGGCAAGAGAGCATGCAATCACAGTCACAGAAAGAGAGCGGCCAGACTCTTCCTCCCTCATTATGCTGTGGAGCTCCCTGAAGGCACAGTGGGCCGTAAATTAAAGAGAGCTCCTGTCAACTGTATCATCCAGAGAGACACAAACGGAGAGAATAAAAGAGAGTAAATAAGTTCAGAAGGAAGGAGTTTGGGCACAGAGTGGCTTGCTTAAGCTTCAAACGCGACACTGCTCAATTGGAGATTAAGAAAAGTTGTGTACCAACAAGTGTTACTCAAAATGAACTGCTGGCAAAGCCTATTACTGACAATAGAAAAGTCATATCTTCATCTAGCATTTACATGCATCAGCCCTGCTGTTGACTGGGGCTAGAATATATAAATAAATAAACATAGTTTCACACCTGCATGCTCCACACAATTCTCAACTGTTTTATGGGTAAAAGTAAAAAAACAAACAGTAAAAGATAAGTTAATGTTGACCAACCCTCATGTTATTGTCTGATGTTATTCTATAGTTTATTAATGTGATCTACAAATGTATTTATTTATTTATCTATTTAAGCTATTTGGCTGCAGTTAGCATTGCTAATCGCTGATGCTTCCAACACATACACGTATCCCAGCCTTGCAGGTAAACTCCACTTTGCAGTGTTATTTTCGACCCGAAGAAATGCTTAATAGTGTTCACAAAAGTTTATACTGTATTTTGCCACAGTAACAGTCCGGTTGTAGCTCACTTAACTGTGCAAAACGTACAGTTTGTATGCCAAAAGTCTGCAATGCAGGCATTCACTCAACAGGAGTGCGGTAAACTATCGCTTTATTGTGAAGGACCAGACTGTCGCTTTATTGTGAAGGACCAGACTATCGCTTTATTGTGAAGGACCAGACTATCGCTTTATTGTGAAGGACCAGACTATCGCTTTATTGTGAAGGACCAGACTATCGCTTTATTGTGAAGGACCAGGCTGTGCTGCGACTCTGCAGCTCTGGACGCCCTCTGCTCAACTTTACTTCGTACAAGCACAAACACATTAATACATAACAGTAAAAGTACCAAATGTCCACATTTTGAAATAGTGGGGCTTCTACTAGCATTCCCTATTTTCTAAACTAGCTTCCCCGTGGGACAAAAATGGTCTATTAACTCTGCCACACATCAGCAGCTACTGCTTCTCAAAGGCTCGCGGTAACGTTATATAGTTCAGGCTACTCTCGTGAATATAATGTGGCGAGGGACACATATATGGCGAAATGCATAAGCATGAAACGGAGGGGAGAGAGGGGAGAAACGAGCACACACACACACACACACACACACACACACACACACACACACACACACACACACACGCACACACACGACTGTGAGGCAAAGAGCGCCCCTGCTTTCATTCTGGTCATGGTCAATCATTCCTCCCTTTGAAGTGTCTTTCTCCGATCAAATCAAGACACAATGCTGGACTAACCCAAATACAAAACAGCCTCCCTTTGCTCCCTGTCTCTCACCGACACAAATACTTTGTACGTTTCTACTCCACAAAGCACAATCACATCCTCCAGTCAGTTGTGCGCCTTGCAGTAATTTGGCAGTGGAACATTATTAGCAGCATTAATATGCAGTGGAGGAGGGTAGGCTCTCAGCTGTCTTTGTGAAAGCTGATTATGAGGAGTTTAATTTCATCAGATAAGAATGCCTTTCCATATACGCGGCTCGGGGCCCCTGACAGGCCTTTGATGAGACAAGCACTCCCCCTGCTGTTACTCTTTATTATAGTCCGCTCAGTACAGCAGCACACACACACACACACACACACACACACCAGCGTTCATACTGTAGGAGGTTTGCATATTTTTTGTGATTAGCCAGAAAATCATCCTTATACACACATGTTCACATTGCATCAACTTTTAGTGAGCAAGCAACAATTCTGCACACCACACTTCAAACAATCATATTGTTTATAGGTATAGTATATGTTTTTATGGGTGTTTCACACATATTTCATACATCATAACGCAATACAGTTGTATTGCACCTTTTTGCTTGTTTCTGCAAATACATGCACATTTCTTTCCAAGTTGCAGTTGGAACAAGTGTTTTTAGTTATTTATTTTGCAATTTATCGGCAGATGGATAAGGTTATCCATCTAGAGCAATGTAATACTGTATATATATATATATATATATATATATATTTATATAAATATATATATATATATACATATGGGGCTCCAAGAGGGCAAAATAAATGATTATAATTTGCAGCTATTGTTTGATAGGAGTTTGTTTTGCATCTGGGGGCATCTGAAGTGAATTGTTGGCCGTGAATCAGAATTGTAGACGTGCTCTCTGTCTTCCTCTTAATCTCAGCCAAAGCTGAGGATGTGGGTGAAAGCTCTTTTGTCAGCAGGCAGCTGCCGTGCTGAAGTGTCCTGGAGGGAGAAAATAAATCCGTGGCAGCTTCAGCAAGACAAAAGAGAATTTCTTATAAAGGCCATATGAATTATAAATGTTGAAGTATCTTTCCGTTGTTTCACAATACATCTCACTCATCTTTCTTTTGCTCTCACGCAAATCCATGCAGGACATCAGCCAGGATGTCAGGGATGGACGTCTCGTCGGTGGACCATAACGAGACTGGAATCTCTCCATTGGACGATGGGACCTTCCTCCGCTTCTCCCCAACCTCTGCTTCCACTTCCGCGGCCGCCTCGTCGCCGGGACGCCAGGGCAACATTTATGTTTATGTGTGGCTCTTCCTCGGCCTGCTGGTATTCCTGCTGACGCTGCTCATCATCTCCCTCCACAGGCTGAAGAACATCATCTCCTCCTCTTCGTCTGTCCCTGACTGCAGCAGCGAGGGAGGGAGCTCCTTCACCAACATGGAGATCTGTAGCATCTCGTCTCATCGGTCCACCATCTCCTCACTGTCCACCTGAGGGAGACACATGGGCATACTGTATTATATGCCCATGTGCAACTCCTTGTGCATGCATGCATACACACAAAAGCACATGGAGGCCCAGCACCTACTCACTGTGACATAGCAACACAAAAAAACACTTTGTCAGCCACAAGGAAGGTGACAGCACAGCATCTTCTAATCCCGATGGTCCATGAGTCAGGCGTGTCCATGCGAGTTCAATAAGCACAGGGTAAATAAAGCTCACATGGGATGAAGAGGTCTTGAGTGAGACTGACTGAACCTTTCTGAGCCTTAATTCAACAACGAAGACAAACCGCTTTCTCTCAGCAGACAAACAGCTGAATGAGGAACATGATCTTTCCTTTCTTGCACTGTACTTGTCATATTTACGGTGGAACAATAATGTTGCTTTCGGGGTTTGCACAGCATGTCTCATAATGTCTGTAGACTACATTGCAAAATCAGAATTACATAAATATTAAAGACCATTACTTTGTACAGAAATGCATGATTGTGTCTCAGTTGTTCAGTCAGGCTTTTGGGATGCTGTAACTCCTTTTTCTTTTTTTTTTACCCTAATAAAAGGTGAGATACCTTTAAAAACTGTACTCATACCAAGTTGTTTTTAAAAAAGTCTCCTGGGGAAAAGGACGATGCACAAAAACATCGTGCGGTGGATGTAAAGGTGAGAAAGAAATGAGCTTTGTGTCTCAGACAGGCGGTCGGCCTCAGACTTCCGCTATACAGACCAGGTCAAAGGTGCCATAACGAGATGAAACTCTGGGCCTGACAGACGGGTCTTCCAGCGTAACGGATTACCCTCTCTTGACTGTCAGCTCATATGGCGTCTGATCGCAGTCTCCATAGTGACTGAAAGCGTGAGAGCTTTGTGCAGCTGTCGAGACCCGTTTGTATTCCAAGCTGAAGCCACAGCAATGGTAGGTTTCAGCAGGTTTCAGCAGGTTTCTTTGACATGGCAATAAAAATACACCACACACAAGTTATTAGAAATCATCTCTGTCACAATTTTTCCCACAAAATTCAATAACAACTGAAGGCTCAGAGAGCAGTGATGAGGCCACAAACAATTCGGTCAGGTCTGTTCATGTTTAGCTGTTGTTGAATCTGTATGCACACCAGTATATAGGTAAGGATCTCTAGAACCTGTTTGGTTCAATGTAGAAAAAGATTCAAAGTTTTGAAATAGTCACTGTCTGTTTTTAAGTTAACCAGGAAGTAAAATCATTGTAATAGTCGTGATGATAAAGAATAACAGTTGAACTGCCTGATTGAGTTGTTTTGTTATATTGGAGCTCTTATTTTCAGTTCTAGTCCTGCAAACACAGAGACATAAAGAAGATTAAAACATTTTACAACTTGGGTGACCTTTGTCTTTATACTTATTTGGATACTTGACCGTTCCTTGCATGATTTACTGTACTGTATAGCTTGTGAGTGCCACCAATGATTTCCTTCGTACACTTTGCACTTATTCTCTCTTTTAATGCTTGTCGGGAATGTATTCCTACTTTTGTCTCTAGTTGATTACCGAGTCTGCTGAATGAGATGCTTTTAAAATCCCGCTTTGAGTTTCTCAAGAGGAACTTCAGTTGTTTCATGGATTTGATTTAAGCAAAGAGAGACAATGCAGAACCAGAGCCTTCAGGTGGAAGAGGCATGCAGCTAGTGCTGGAAATGAAACTTCATTAAACTAGCACTTCTAAATCTGTGTCTTCTTAGGAAGTGGTGCAGAATATGACCCCCAGAAACAAAAAAACAGCAAGGCAGGTAGTTCAACAATGTAGTAAATTGTGTTTAGAGTGCAACATTTGAACTGAAGAGTCTCTTGAAATCCTTTGATTCCTCTCCTGATTGGTGAGTGCTACAATAACTCATCCTCCATGTCTCGCTCTCTGTGCAGCGCTGCTGTCTTGACGCAAAAACAGAAACCCTTCAGTGAAACGAAATAAGTGACCAATGAAAAGTCAAGTCATCAAATTCTTTGCATATTTTATTTTTCTTATCATGATTTTTTTTTTTTTCAACTCACACATGTCATATTTTACATCTTTGCAATAAAACATGAATACAATAGTTTTTAGGGTTTCATAGATCCAAAAATATTTAACCTTTTTTTGGATACGTAAGTTGAACCTGTCGATAGAGTATGTGCATGTGCGCATTTGATCAAGATGGCTTCACACATACAGTACATCTCACATTTCATCCCCTCTCCTCCTTCCTTCCCTTCCTCTATCAGCTACAGAATCATGATATTGCTTACAACGGTGAGGTTGTAAAACCTAATAATCACACATGAGCTCAACGCTTTAAATACAAACATCAATGCACAAATAATCCCGAAGGGGAAATGGACCTAAACAAAATGGCAGCCGACCAGAAAGAACCAAGCTAATAAATAATGACGTGTGATTGGTGCAAAGTGCAAATACAAAACAAACTTTTACATTGATTTTGAGTCTCTTCTTTTAAATAATCAACAAATGTGGGTAAGTGAAGGTTTCCTTTGCGCTTTTCAGTCATATTCAGCTGATTAAGTCTCCCACCAAGCTTGAACCAAGACTATATGTACATATTTGACAAAACAATCACCAAATATACAAAGGAAATCCCGTCAGTCTTGTGTTTGTCATCCTTGGTGGCACTGGCAAGACCTCTTTTATCATTACCATCTCTGGCAAAACAATCACCGTCCTTGACACTGCCGTTATTATCATCAGTCTCGTCAACATTATAATAATTATTACACAATATTTTACATACAGCAAGTCATTAATAAATTAAAGGTGATAAGCGCAGTTTGTGTAGTGAAAGAACACGTGTAGACTCTGAAGGAAGCAGAGCCTTATTTACATAAGAATCAGATTTAACCCTGCTGCGGGTCAAAGAAATTGTTTTTTAAATTCACATTATAAAATCAAATCAAGTAAGATCAAATCAAATAAGATACAATCAAATAAAATTATAACCCCAGGCAAATTTTTCAAGGGTGAATTTTAAGATCAAGCCAATAGCACCGTTTTTTTCTTTTTAAAGCAGTGGGTGGGGGGCGGGATCATTTCTGACCATTTCTAATCAGTTTAGACACGTCGAAGGAGTCTTAATTTATAGTCCACCCAATAATTCCCCAGACTAAACTCCCCCCCTCAAACGAAAAGTATAAAACAATATTGATAAAGAAGAAATAAAAAGAGTATAAGGGAAAACAAAACTCAGTTCTTTGTCTGTGAAGCATTAAGCGTACCAGGAACAGTAACTGCACCAGTCCTGTGAGCGGTACGGGTATGATCGACCTCTACAAGGTCTGCTTGACTTGCTCTTTTTCCCCATTCTGCGGCCTATTTTATTTGCAGGTTTTGGTGTGTATCTTCGGGCTATTATGTGTCTGTGGCTTCCCACGCGTGTACGCACACATATGCACAGAGGAAGTTATTTCCACCAGCGCTGCCGCATCCTCAAATCAAGTAAACTTCAACAAGGGAATAGAGCCTAAGGTCCGGTACTTGTTATTCCTTCCGCTCGGTACCTTTAGTCTCCCCCACGTTGCAGATACACAGCAGAATGCTTCACCTCCTCTCCCTCTTGTTCTTCTCTCTCCTCTCTCCATCCTCTTCCTCACGCTGTCCACCTCAGTACCTGTTCTGGTGTTCGTAGTGCCAGCGGTTGAAGTCTATGTTGAACGCCACAATGCTGCCAGACGCCATGCCAGTGATTAGAGTCCTGAGGGCAGAGCACACAGAACGTCACATCTGCAAACCAAACTATACGCATGAAATACTTATTTCTTATTGTTCATTTCCCTGGGACATCATCTGAGATTTGGGTTAAATAACAGCCCCATCATTCAATATTCTCTGCTGCCTACAACAGTTTTACCTCTGGTCATGGGAGAGGTCCATGGCGCGGATGCCTGCGTCACAGCCTGGATAGATGTAAAGCTGTTTGAAGTCGCATGCTTGCCACACTTCCACAACTCCATTATCACCTCCTGTCACCAAGTTCTGTCCGTCGCTGCTCAACAGGATCGCCTGGAGGCGGGAAAAAAAAAAGAGAGAGAGCAGTCAATGGAGGCTCAAGGGCTCCAGTGTGTTGTACAAATGTATATTGCGTTGTAAAAATATGGGTATCATTTAAGTATGTGGCGGCTGTGGCTCAGTAGGTAGAGCAGGTGGATCCATGGCCTCTACACTCTGCATGTTGAAGTGTCCTTGGGCAAGATTCTAAAGCTCAAACCCCCGAGGCTGGCACATTGTATGAATGTGTGTATGTGAACGGGTTAATATCGATGTAGCGTAAAGCTCTTTGAGTGGTCGGAAGAGTCCAAATGTATTCACGCATGAATATACCACAAAGAATATTACAGTAATTAACTCCCGACAGCCTTACCCGTGTGGAATCGTTGACCTCCATTTGTGCCAGCAGTTTTCCATTGATGCTGAAGTTGCAGAAGCGGCCTCTCTCATAGTAGATGATGCAGTGGCCCTCGCTGGACACTGAGATGAGGCGAGGCCGCTGACACAGCTCTGGCCCCTCCAGGGCCCTAAGCAGGTCCCCTGTGATGGTGTGGACCAGGCACGGGCCCTCTGAGGAACGAGACCGAAAGCAAGATAGAGAAGAATCTTTACATGTTTGGTTTTGGTGAAGTTAGCCTAAATGTTCTGAGGTGAGTTATCGATCTATTTGTTTTGAAATATCAGCTCAACTTAAAAAAAAAAATCAAAATCAAAAGACTTAAAATGCAAAATTGCAATTTCTCTTAGGCACAGACATACGTATGAAGACACACAAACCTTTAGCCCCACTGATGACCAATCCTAGCTCTGCACAGACAGACACACACACCACCTCGTGGTCATGTCCTGTCAGTACTGCCCTGGGAGCGGGATAGTCACCTGGAAGAAACAACTAAGTTAGAGACAACTAGGAACTGAGGCAAACATTCACACATGTTGTTTCCACCATGTCACCACTCACTGTTGTTAGGGTTGTCCCCAATAATGTGGTGTCGTCCACTCCAGTACCACAGAAGAAGAGTGGCATCCCTGGAGCCTGACACGATGTAGCAGTCTCCGCCGATGTAGGACTCTGATCTGGCCAGACACGTCACGACATCCCAGTGGCCAAACACTATCTGGGTCAGTTTCCCTGTGGAGAGGAAGGAGGAAGACGCCGAAGTTAAACAAGCAGGTTAGTGACCAGGGTGTCACTAATATCTCTGGACCGATAAATACAGAAATGTACCGTATGCCGAGCGGCATAAAAAAAAAAGAGCGTTCTAAACATCCCCATGATTAATAATCTAAATAAAATTGCAAATGCATGAGTCTTCATGATCCACTTTCAAACTAGGACCTCTGACAGAATCACAAATCACAGCGTTAATAAGGAGTGAAAAAAAAAACTGCAAGCTAGAAGTACATTTTTACTGTACTCAATGCTCAACGTGTCTCATAAATAACAGAAAAATTACCAGTTTCAGTGGAGTAAACACGGAAGCTCTTGTCCCAGAAGCCGCAGACCAGGATGTAGCGGTTGTCGGCAGTAACCACAAAACAGTGCGTGTTGATTTGGATGCTCTGGTCCACAAGGTCAGTGATCTGACGCTTGTTCACGCCTGAGTTGTTTGCTACATGAGAACACAAAGATGTCAGCAGGTTAATAAAGGCGTACGAAGACAATATGGTTCACAAGCTACAAGCTAACTCCAAACTTTCCTGATCTTTCACCACTCACAGTTAGTTTTGCGGCCTCTGCAATATATGCACATACATGCCCACTGTATCATGAGATGTGTTGACTTAAGTCCCATTACTTGTGTCCTTAATGTTACCATAATGCAAAACGAATTCAATCTGCTGTGGAGATTTTTGTGCACTGACCTATGAGAGGGTCCATCTCAATGGGTAGATGATGAGCCTGCTCTAGGGAGTATCCTGGAGCTCCACGGAGGCCTGAAGGATATATACGGGTCAAACATTACAGAGAGTCACACACATACACACATCATAAAACGGAGGAGGATAAATACTCAACACATAATCCCCTGGTCGAGGGCTCTCTGATGAAAGCACTGATGCAGGCTTATGTAAAAACAACAACTAAGAGCCTCAATAACAAAAGTCACTTGAGCCTAATTATGACCCTCCATAATTACATTACCACAGTTCATTAAACCTACTCCACTCTGCTAATGAGGTTATTAAAGGTTAATTGAGGATTTGATTAACTCATTTTTCCATGTCAACATGTGGACAAAATAAGAGTAAACACTAATATAATACAATAATAATAATAAATTGGCTGTATAACTACCACGGGAATGAACTAACATCTCCCTACAGGCTCCCACAGTCTTAATTTCATAGCTGTTGACAATATTTTAATCATGTAATTGATATGAATATATTTCTGATTCAATTATTCATTCTATAAAATGTCACAAAAATGTGAAAAATGCTCATTACAATTTCTCAGAGCCTAAAGTGATGTCGTTAAATTGCATTGGTCTGACCAATCATCTAAACAAGACATGGAACCAGCATGTGTTAATTAAGTCATTTATATCAAACATCAAACTTGTGGCTGACCAATTTTCGGTTGCTTGACTTATCAATACACTGACTTAACATTCAGCCCAATTGTGAACTTTGTATGTTTCTGTATGATCAAGGGATTGCAATAGTGTAGTTTCACTGTCATGCTTTGTTCTCCATACTGGTGTAACTTGTACACTTGCAGAACTGAGGATCCATTTCCAGATGATTATTTCGATCATGCACTCACCGACTGTGTTGTGCCAGCGGTTGACGGCAAACAGCCGGCTACATGTGACGGTGACGGCTGCCGGTATGCTGAGGTGGGGGAGCGTGTTGGCTGCGACGTGAGTGACGGGGGAGTTGGAGGGGAACTTGAGCACCATGATGACGTCCTGCTGCATCTGATCCTTAAACATCAGTGGGCTCTGGGGAAGGAAACACTGGTGAGACAGACAGAGAAAGAGAGAGGGACAGAGAGGAAGAGGAGGGCAGAGCGGGGAGGGAAGGTCGGGGGAGAGAGGAAGGAGGAGGGCAATGGAGACGGAGGTAGAGGGGAGAGACAGAACAGATGGGACGGAGGGAGGGAAGGAAGGAAGGGAGAAGGTAGATTAGTGGGAGCACAGGGTCAGAGCAGGTACACACACTGAGGGGGGCTCTAGGCCTATAGGGGAGGAGGTGGAGGCAATGGTTGGCTCGGGGGTTCAGAGGACTGACAGGTTTGGGTTGACATGGATGGCTTTGATCTGAAGACACTGAGGCCTTGTTCTGCTGAGGGTGGCAGGGACGACAGAGAGGCTAAAACCAGGGCAGAACTTGCTTTAAGAAAAGCACAATTACAAAAACTCGTATGTAATAAAACCTCTAAAGTGGTATATAGGGATAAGATGTGCTATGAATATGAAAAATAGACCTCAACCTGCCTATAAAAATGAGAGAGATTGTGGAAAAACTCTCTTCCTGTTCCCAAAGTGAACACTTTCTCAATAACAACCTCTCAATGGAATAACATTGACTTAGGGAACATGCAACAAATAGGTCCGTATATTTCTGTTGTGTTTTTCAGTAGGTCTGCAGCTGAGCTCGAATATGTGAGTTTTTTTTATTTTTTAAAGCATATATACGTCAAGGTATTCTCACCAGGTGCATAGCGGAGGAGCGAGGTGGGTGCGGCTCGATCAGCAGCTGGGAGGGGATCTGACCGCACGCCTGAATCTGGCACTCAACCACCTACAGTCGGAGAAACAGAGACGGGGGTTAACATAGGAGAGGAAGAGGAATTATCTGGAAACTATTCATCTCAGATGTCATCTCATGTCATCGATCGAATGCGACCACATGATGGAGAAGACGGCACTCTCTATCACGGAGAATCACGGGAGATTTCTGCATGCATTGCCGATGTGTTGTCAGAGACACCAACCTCACGTTGCGCAGCATCTGCATTGTCTAGGTTGATTGCTCCCTCATAGGACAAGAAGTTGAACACGTTGAGAGATCGTACTGCTTCTGGCCCTCGTTGCTTGTAGCCAACTATTAGATCGATCCACTGGTGAAGCTGGCACGACACAAACTCGCTCTCCAACGCCTGGTTGAAGGAACAGGTGCAGAGAGAGGAAGACAGAGGGTCAAGGATATGTTCAGTGTCTCTCGAGAAGACATAAACAGAAGGATTTTCTTTTAGCTTTTTCATATTCTAGAAGAGACTTTGTCTCTCACCATCCGGTTAATGCGGACAAAGTCTTCAGGTTTCTTGGCCCAGGCGGGAAGCTCCACGTCACACGCAGAAAGTCCATCATCACGCACCCCGAGCTCGTACTCATTACTGTTAACGAACATCTCGGGCAAGTAGTAGAACTCTGGGATCAGCTCCTGATGGACGCGACAGAAACACATTTTAAATTACAACAAAATGATTACTTTGCTGGAATAAGTAGATTTTACAACACTAAATTTCTGACCCTTTAGGATGAGATCCAGGGCGTTAGACAATATGTGAACGTCTTCACTCCTCATACATTTAGGATATCTTCAAATTAAAACTAGGTTTTCAAACATTTTTTTTACCTACTTAGCTGAAAAGTACTACTCTCCGTGCTTCCTGTTATTGTGTTTTCAGTTGTTTGTCGCTATGCTTAAGTGTTTTACACTAATCTTAGCTTCAGTATGGACGTTCCTTCAACCCATCAGGAATAGTTACCTTGACATCAGCCGTGTCCCTCTGGCAGTTCCTCCACGAGCAGCTGATGCCAGAGAAGGCTCTTTCCGGATGGTCGAACTTGTTATCGTTAGCGTTGAGGAAAAACGTTGTAAAGGGCTCCTGCAGACACACACACATAGACAAATCCATTTAATACAGAAGCCTTGGGTCTCTGCCGTGTGCTCAAGCGGCTCTCAGAAGGTTAAAGTCTGTAAGTGTGTGAAGTTCAGCCCGGTGCTTACTATTCTGAGCATCCACATCAGGGTTGAATGAGCAGTGGAGTACATGGTTGTATAGTGGTGAGGAGGCGTGCTGTCGTCATCCCACGTCTCGTAGCGCTCTGCATAAAACGCTGCTCGCTTGGGATTCAGGGCACCGATTGGCTGGAGAGAAACCAGAGAGAAATATTTAGTGAAAGATGACACAAGAAAATCATACATTGGTTTCAGAAAGCATGTCATATATTATTCTTTAAAACAGTCAACACATATCTGCAGGACGAGGGGAGGCAAGGAATCCATGGTGTTATTATGTGGCTTCGATTTGACCTTTACCCTCTGTTTGGGTTTATAGCGTCTTCTTTGTAGCATACATGAAATTCATTGGAAAGAGTGCTGTATGTCAGAGTGCTCTAACCTTGGAGAGGTCTCTGAAGTTGCCAGGTAGAGTGAGGTCGAGCTCCTCTGAATCAAAGTTGGTCAAGACCCAGGGGAAGATGGGGTACTGGTTCAAGTCATTATAAGTCCTCCCTGCAGAGACAAAAGATGGATGGAAGAAGGAACAAAAAAAAACATTATTCCATTATAGCTGTGTCTCAAGATGGTCCCATGTGACAACATGCGTTATTATTGTTCTGTGCATTACCACATTAGTTTGGGTTTTACACTGACACATTTTGGTGGAGTCTGAGCTGAAAGACTTTCTGGTGAACCTGCGTGATTTCATCTGATTTCATGCGTAATCCGACCCGGTGGCAACGATGACAAACATTAAGAATAACTATATATATAAATAGCCAATTCTCACTCTTACGGTCTTGTTTTCTAATGCAGGTAATACAAAGTCATCAGTATTAAATTGATAAACACAACATGAGTTTCATAACCGATTAAAACTTCCTCTCAGCAACTTTAATACATGCTACAATATGCGTACTGTGAACTGCAGCATAAAACTTTTGCTATCAATTTTTTACGGCTTTCAAAACCTCCACGCCTCACAAACAAGGCTGAAACGTTTAATTAATGAGACTAACTTCTTGATGCGAGCAAAGATTAAGTGCTAGACTGGTGTTACAATTACGCGGACCAAGGTTTTATGTTAATGTCATCAAAGACATTCCCGACAGGGAAGAGGCGTAAAAGCACAAGCTGTTGACAAACTGCTCCATGTCAGCATATGTTTAGGCGTTCAAACACATTATCAGTGGTTGCCATTCATCTACAGCAGATGTGTATTTGAAGCTCCTTCTGTGTTTCTATTACATACATATATTCAAATATATTATGACATATTGTTTTATTTAGCCGCAGTAACTATTTTCAATTCCTTACCAACTGGTCATTTGTCATTATGGCGGCTTTAATGTATTGACAGGTCACACAGGTGACTGCTGTTGTGCAAAAAAGGTTTATCTTATTCAAATCCTCCAGGTCTCTTCAATGAAGTATTTTTATACATTGGCTTATCTATTCATGCACATGGAGAGAAATTTCTGGCTGTGCAGTTATTTTTGAACAACAGAGAACAACAAGAACTGTCAGTATTAGTAAAATCATCACAGAAAATGTCAACATCACACGGTGGAAAGAGAGACAATGAACAGGAAGCGTTCTCTAATTATATGGTTTGGTCTGAGAACAAAGATATTAGACTAACTGTTCATATATTATTTAGAGGCTAAGATCCACAATAACGTCCTGAAATGTGATTGAATGTGGACTTTACCTGCAATCGTGTTGAGGAACATGAGGTACTCAAAGTTGGAGATCTCTCTCCTCTGCCAGCGCTGCGTCATGTTGGATGACTTGAAGAGCTGACGAGGGGTGGCCAAGGAAATACGCCTGGGAAACACACACACACACACACACACACACACATTGAAGTTCCTTTCTATCACACCAGGAATAAATACCTCTCTAATACACCATAGTGGTGGACCAGCTGATTATACCCTGCACCTACCTGGCCTGTGGGAGGCCGTAACTCGTTCCTACACCAACCCGTGGGAGACTGTAGACCACCCGTTTGACTGTGCTCTGGTCAGGGAAGTTAAACATCACAGACGCTGGAGAGAGGAGGAGACAAGGTATAGTCAATATATATAATCACTCACCATGACAACTACTGTTGAACTGGTACCAAACAGCGTGTACAATACTTCAAAGTGGTGACATTAGTATGGGTGGCTGCAATGCAATATAAGACTAGAGCCCAGGCAGTGTTAGTGCTCTTCATCCGCACTATAGCAGACAGAAGGACAGAATCAGTGTAATAATACTTAGGATAGCAATGATGCTATTCTAATGTTCATTCATTATATGTTTTACTCAATACTTATTGCTATGAGACACATTTCAAACATCTATTGGATATTGATTTCTAAAAACGTTTTGCCATTTTTCTAGACATTTTTATTAACGCTAATAAGAAAACTGCAGACTTACTTCTGTTGGCCATGAAGACCTCGAGTCCGGTATTCTGCAGCAGGTAGCGTCTGGAGAACACGGCTCGGATCTCACTGAACATCCATTTACCATGCAGACCCTCTGAGTAGGCCAGTACCTGTTGAGGTTCGGCATCCATTGAAAAAGACATTTTAACATAAAGACATACCTACAAATTAATCCCTAATGAATTGGATCAATGAGTGAAAAGCAGAAAGTAAAAAAAACTTTTTTTCTGTAACAAAGGAAGACAGCTTGACTTACTTTAGCGTCAGTCGTCTTGAATGTAGGATCCTCTTCATCCACCTCAAAGTAGATCTCAGTAGTAGTGATGGACAGAGTGCCTCGAGCCACCACCACTGGAGCCACCAACTGAGCTGGAGTACTCAGAACCACTGGGCCTGGGGAGACATATGTATCACTACTACAGGCTCACGGTACACAACAGTAATCATCTCACACACAACAGACAATTAATAAGCACACGCTCTGTAATAGAGTCATTTCATGTTAGTTAAGTTGATTATTTATTTGCTTCTTCTACTTTGCGTACTATTGTAAACGAACCACCAGGTGGGTCAGAAGTCAGAGAGGAACCACTGGATTGAATAAAGTATTTGGTCTTGCATCAGTTTTTAGTAAATTATGATTTATTTTTCTTGAGTCAGATGAATCAGCTGGATGGTTAGTGCAGCTGCAACACTTTCAAACGACTTGCCTTTGGAGGTAAAAAGTCTTGGACGGAAACGTACTAAAAACAAGAGTCATAGACAGTTTACTGTTCAGTTGTACTGTAGCATGGTGACTGTGTGTGTGTGTGTGTGTGTGTGTGTGTGTCTTTATGCGACTGCATCTTACCAGCAAGGTTATCAATCTCTTTTTCCTGCAGCAGGCTGACAGCGTCATCGTCTCCCTCCAGCATTAACTCCGCCTCTGGGTTCTGCGTGACCACTGATTGGCTGCGGAAAGTTTTCTTCGACTTCAGCCCCTCCTCGTCTTCTTCTGAACCTGTTTTGAGTGTGTTTTTAATTGTGCATGTAAGGATTGAGTGTATGCAAAAAGCAGATCACACCAAGTACACTGTGTTTACATTCGTAACACATTACTGACCGTATTCCTCCACAGCTTTGAGGAACACGTCGGCGTGAGTGGATCCGGAGGCATTTCGCACAAATCTCCTTCTCCTCCTCAGGTCGTCCTCCCAGTAGTCTAGACGCCAGAAGTCATGTAATTGGCTGAAGACATAAAAGAAAAGACGGGTAATTTCATTAGTGGGGGGGGGGGCAAACAAGGTGTGCATTTTGGGACTTTTCCCTCAAGGACAATAAAGTTTGAGTTGAAGCTGAAGTTACATTTAAAATCTACGCGAGCGAATTCCAGAACTAATTTTCTACAGTGAAAAAAGATTCTTCTTTATTGGGTTAAAGGGTGGTAATTGAATTCTGCAAACACAAATAAATGGCTTAAAGATAAAAGAAAAAAAAATGTACCTCTTCAAACTTGACAACATACACATTCGAAATCGCCACCTTTTGTATTTCGTGTCGCAATGGTAAAGGTAGAGTAATGCATTAGCTGACAAGGAAACTATTAAAGAAGGAAGGGTCATTGCGTCATCGTGACAGCATTATAATTTTGCATTGGTACCAGACTTTGGTGCCAGTTCTATTAAAGTGAATGGGGCGAGTGTAACCCACCATATCTGTGCTGTTTCACCTCTGACTGAAAAACACATTATGTGATGTTGACTGATGTTTTTTTTTTATCTAAATGTGCGTGTTTGTTTTCCTCGTTATTGGTCTCCAAACAGATCACGGCTCTGTCCTGCAGCTACATAGAGCTCGACTCAAGATATTACAAGATCATGATCATGAACCAAACTATTATCGCTGACCAGACTGCAAATATAACCTGACAAATTCATTAATGGCTCTGATTATAACTGTCTGGACTAATGACAGGGTCTGCCAGAGGAAGGTAAACATTCTTAATTAGCACTCGATCGTATGCTAATGCCTTCAATTTCATGCAAGTCATCTACATGATTAACTAGCACACACATAGGTCATGACAGCAATTACGCTAGAGAGGCTGTAACATTCACCAACACCGCAGCTCCCTGTCTGTTTCTTTTACACCTTCACAAAGATCATTTCTTACCAATGTTAACGGTTTTATCTCCAAATGAATGCAGATATTGTTGGCGAACGTTAGCCAAACCCAGATTTATGCATATCAAATTTGGCGATTGGCGCCACCTCCTTACAATAAAATGAAATATTATTGAGAGCTGACTAACGCCAGGAAGTAAACTTGGACCAAAGCTGTTCTCATAGCAACAGAATGGCAATAAAAAGATCTATAGAGCCGCGGTGATTCATGAAGAAAACAGATGAAAAGCAAAGTTTAGACAAGCAAGTGTTGTTGAAATTCTTAATTAGAATTATATGTGTATGTACACAACAGTTAAAAATATAATCAATGCCAGAGCACTTCAGATGCAATTAAAAAAGTTTAATCTGAGTGCAAAAGGTGTTTATCAACAGCATACGCAATTGACTTAATCAACAGTGACATGAAGAAGTCAGGCTTCAGATGCCGCATGTCACATGCTCTCAAATTAAATCACACGTCCTTCCCAAGTCTGGTGACAGATCTGGATAACAAGCATTCATTGATTTAATGTGTGTCTGTGAGTGCACTAAATAAGGAGATCAGTCTGTGTGTGCTGAAGTCGATGTACGATACATTATGTTAAATGAGACCTGATTGCTTCGTGAAGCCTGCTTTACACGAAACATGTCGTCTTTTATAAAAGTCTATATTTCAGCACTGATCACACACACGATCTGGAAACTTTTTCAGAAACAATGTGTTATAGTGATGGACATGACGGACGGTGCTCACTTAATAATCACTACACATACTGATGACATTTTCTCATTATATGCAAGAAGTGCTCCATGTGCACTCGGCCGGTGTAACGTCTGCTGTCAAATGACATCCCGAGGAACAACAATGTAAAAACTGTCCCAGAGCATAATTTGACATGAAGTTCCACGCATCCCCCCCCCCCCTCACCTCTGTGACATTGTCCCCCACGCTCCGTGCTTATTGGTCAGGATGTTGAGGATCTTCTGTTTCAGCTGGTTAGCGGTTACATGATCTCTGTGCTTGGCGGCGCTGATGAGGTGATCGCACATTTTCTCCTCCTCTCTCCGGTCCGCAGCGTACTGGGCACAGTTAGACTGCAGAGAGAGTGGGAGGTAAAATCAGTTACACGTTAAGACACTACATGTGACTGTTTACCTGCAGGCACATATCATCATATGTATCACGTATATCATGTCGTTACCTCAAATTCAGCATGTTTGTGTACATCCTCTGCCCTCTGTCTGTTCAGGATGAACTCAGCTTCATTGGCAACACGCACAATATGATCCTTCATGGCGTGGCACAGGAGTCTGGTGAGGGATTGAAGAGAGCGACAAACATGACAGGCAATAGAAACACCTCCATTTACTAAAAAAATCTAATTCTCAACGACAGGGAACGTAAGCCAGTTTCCATCAATGTGGCAACCTTTTCTAAATGACACCAATAAGACCCGTCCATCTGCTGCTGAAGCTGATGCATGTATGGGTAAACAGAATTTCTAAAATGTAGCTTCCTTTTTTTGGAAGCATATTTATCTTTTTTGAGTTGTACTTTTTTGTACAACGCAGTTTGCAGTAAAACAGGCTCTGTGATTATACCTGGACAAATCAAATGTTACACTTATATATGCACTGTAATGATTTGACTTCCTACTAAACTCACATGGCTCTATCAGACCCATCACCTGTAGTTGCTAAGCGCTGATAACAGTGTTGTTGTTAATGTGTAAATCACATTACCTTCCCTCGTTGATGAGCTCAATGAAGGCCAGTCCAGCGTTCTTTTGAATGGAGTTTTGCCACTCCTAAGTGTAGAGGATGCATCAGAATTAATATGGTTGGGGGTATGGGTGTGTCATATGGATGAAAACTATCACTAAATAGATCATTTTATGCTCCTGATACCTTGAGAAATCAAGATACTTCCTCACAAACAATTCTGTGAATTCAATATCGACACAAAGCAATCCTGCTCATCATTTTGCAACATTGTCCACAATATTTTGTCACAGAGCTACGGTTAATCAGCTGATCAACGTGTAAGAAGCGTCTGTGAAGACAGAGATTTAAAGAATTGCTTTATTCAAGAGGAAATATAAATTCCCATCATATACCAACATTATTGTAAAGGTACATTAGCACAAAACTGCAAAGAATAAGGAAGAAGAAACATCTTAAGAGCTTTCTAATGCACCCGTCTGCCTACGAGGACGCGTTTAATGTGTCTGTGCATATTAGAGGGGAGACTTCTGAGCAGGATGAGTGTTGCTGAAAGCCTCAAAAATATCAGAGCTCCATTAGCTCCACTAGCTCTCAAGGCTGTCAAGGACATGTGGGACCATCTCAGGTTACACCCGCCCCCATCCAGAGGATCGATATCTGGGCTAGGGTTCGCTCTCCTGGGCATCTAATGGAAGACAAGGCCGGAGCCAGGGGTAATACTATACATGCTGACGAGCAGCCAGGCAGGAGACTGGAGGGGAGGAGAAAAGAGAGGGAGTGGTGAGAGGACGGGGCAGTGTGGAGAGCGGTGGAAGATGAAAGCAGTTTCCACCGAAATTGGACCAGTAAAGCAGTGATAGTACGGTAGATGATGAAGCAGTGAGAGAGTATAAAGTGGAGACCACAGTAGTAGAGTTGAAGAGAAAAAGGAAAGGACCGAGGGGCTCCTCTGAGGATAAGAGCTCTTAGGAGGCAGCCAACGAAAAAGACTATAGTTGGGAGACCCGACTTCATAATGTAAAAGAAAAAGAAGACTGGTCACCCGCGCCATCAGGGGAAAGCTTTGTAGTGGTAAGTACCTCTCTGTTGTCACCTTGTCTTTAGAAAATAAAGGTACTGGCTTTGAATGGAAGTTAGATAAACGACCCCAACATTAATTAAGCTGTGATGCTTATGTGATTTAGTTTAGTTCTCATAAGTAAAATCGAGTCAGAAAAGTTGATGTGCATGTGATTGACATGGAAGATTATTTTTGTGGCCTTGCTATTGGTGAGGGAAAACTATGGCGTGATGATGGCACATAAGCCAATATTATATTACATCTGCAATGCGCTCATTACATAGTCAACACTGCCTCGCAGGGCACGTCCATAACTCAACAGCTTCCTGTGTGCAGCCGACTCAGCCAAGACTTTCCGAATGGGTTAGAAAGGAGATAAATGAAGGATGACTTGGGTCAGGCTCAGGCTTAGGAGGAGCAAAGTGGATCATATGTGTGAGGACGGTAAACAGAGAGATAAGGGAGGAGAGGTGAAGGGTTACCAACCTGAGAACAGAGCAGCATTACGAGCTCCACCACAGACGTGCTCGACTTCATGCACACCAGACCTGCAGTACAGAGACATACAGCACAGTCAGGAGCCTCTCTTCCTTTTTCTCTGACACACACACACACACACACACCGCCGCGAGACACAAAAATATCATCAAAGAATACACCGTAGTGTCAGTGGTTTCTGCTATTGTATACAGTAATCGTATAAAGAAAGCATGCCACAGAGAAGACAGGAACAAACAGTAGAGAGAAAGATGAGAAAGGAGAGAGTGGGAGGGGGGGAGGGAGGGAGGAGAGGGAGCAGGAGGAGAGGAGAGGAGAGGGGGAGATCAACATTGAGACAGTGGATCACAAAAACAGGACACCAGGAAGCAGGTGGGCAGAGGGAGGAAGCATCACATTTAGTACAATCTGTAATACCAGTCGTGTTAATACGATTAAATAATCTGATTTTACGAGCGTCATTGCCTAGCTAGCTGTTTTGAAAATAGTAGTAAATACTGACTTCATACCTGCTTGACGGATGAGTGAAGCAGCCAGCTCAAAGACACTCACCCACTCATTCACACTCGCTCTCAACTAATCACACAGCAACACGCCACTCTCGTCCGCTCACTTTCTCTCAAGTCTTTCTCATACACAAGGATCGCGGTGAGGGACAGTGAATGGGAAGACTCCACAGAGAGACGCCAGTTAGAAAAAAGGAGCCGTGTACAGCACCTGTACCTTCTATGAGCAGTTCCTGCCCATGGCTACCCAGCAGCGTCCTGGACAGGAAGGGAGCAAAATCCACAAAAATCTCCCTCAGCAGGGGCGCCACTTTCTCCAGAGCGCGCTCCAGCTTGGTGGTGATACTGTGGCGGAAATAAGTCAGAGAAAGATGAAGGGAATAGGAGCGAAGATAAGACAAGCAAACATACAAGATGAACCTCAGGAGAGCATGTGAGGGAAAACTCAGGGGATATTACAGTAGGTGAGGAAGGGAGCGAGAAAAACATGGAGGATGGAAATGAGTAGAGATAGGTGAGAAAACGGGAGGAGGGAAAGAAAGCACAGGACAAATCACACAGGAGAGGAGATGGGAGAAGGCAAGCTGAGGTACGTTTACGAGAAAGAAATGAACAGAGAAGACACTCAAAATGTACAGAATTAAAGCGTATGTCATGATGGTTTGGTATGGAAGCACTATGCCTGGGTTAGTATTGGTAAGGAAAGGTTGATGGTAATATAGTTTTCAGGCTAATCGTTAATCAACTTAGCATTGTTGGATGGGTGAAGCTGGAAGTGCAGTAAAAGCTAAACCTAGAGCGTAGAGCACGTGCAGAGTAAAATACTTCTCTTATCTATGTTGAGTTAACAAATGGAGAAAGTAAGGCAAGAAGAGTATACAGCCAAGCAGACTAAAATATGGAGCCGTAGAAGCATGCGACTTCTGAAACAGACCTGGGTCACTAGTGTTTACAAATTCTTATTTTTGCTTCAAGCTGCTCAGAGTAGCAGATGGGGGACATTTGCAAAAAGTACAACGAAGGTTAAAACAGGATTGCTACAAGTGCTGATCCAAGCTATTTGCAAAGACAGTTTGACTCAGGTCTGATCTTGAGCCATGCCAGAAGTGACTAGAGTTAAAAATAAAAACATGATGTGATGCTAACTGTTGAAGCTGTAAGCAAAGATTGTCTGTCCTTCCTCCCATGGCATTCTGGGAACATTTAGTAGTGGATTGGGCGTAGCAGAGGGTGAGTGGTGGAGGTGGGGCAGACGGAGGGAGGGGTGGGGCATGGGGGGGAGGACGAGTATCTCCTTGCCTAAAACACTGTCCTGCATCTCGGGGAGCTGCCTGGAAGCCTGCCAGAGAGCTAAAAGACTTGAGCTCGGGGGGCGTCTGACCGCTGCGCAGCGCACACTGCGCCACCTCACAATAGGCACTGCAATACAAACCACACACATACAGACACACACACACACACACACACTGGTTAAAGAACACATGCACACGCACGCACGCACCCTCTCACATGCGTGTGCACGTAACTGCACACATCATTACAAACTGTCTGACATGTCTAAGGAGAGAGAGTACATTGACAGAAATGTTACAGTACAAGCTGCTACAATGTTCATAGGAATTATGAATGATTTCTTATTGTAATGTTATTTCCTTATTATAAACATATGGCAGATCAACTTATACTTTATTAGCGAGTGTCAGATGTCTATACAGGGTATGGAAACACAACTAAAACACAGGTTTATGTTCATGACAATCTCATTTACATTTTCACACTCTGCAGTATATTGTTATTGTGACATTAGAACACAGTGTCATGTCAGGGATGAAGAGCACCATAGTGTAGACTGAGTGAGATGTGTGGGTGGTATGCGTGCAGAAAATATGAACGTGAGAGTTACCACAGATAGAGTAGTTTTACTATCTTTCAGGAGAATATTATTATTATTCGTCGATATCAGCTTTAAAGAGCATTACTGGAATCAGTCCAATATCCTTTTCATGGCTGAGAACTCAAAGTGGAAGTGCCATTTGTGTGACTTTTGCTTTCTAGTACTTTGTCGACCAGTACAACTGTCAAATTTGCAATTAAAGTTTTGTCTTTTGGTTTAAAACGTGGTTAATTATTCTAACATGTCAGCATCTACATTGTACCTGACATTCTCATATAAAAGTGATTATGATTAATTGAGGTATTGTTACAACGAAGAGCGGCAGGAAAGTGAATGGTTGAAGCGATAAAGCGCTTTGTCATGTGTTAGAGCTCTGACCTCATATTCTCCATCGAGTCTTCTGGCATGGGCGCCACCGTCTGCACCGCTGGCAGATTCTTACTAGTCGCGCCGTTTACAAACGACGAGGAAGAGGAGGAGGAAGAGGAGGCAGAGTCTGTGGCACCTAGACAGGACAGAGAGGGAAGGGAGAGTGATGACAAATAAGACAAGCATTATTGTAACATGAATCAAGCGCGACCAAGATTATCGCGCAGGATAACAATTAAATGAACGTATGAATGTCCCGGTCAGTTGCGGCCAAATTCAATTTGGATAGTATTTCAGCGGACGTGCTGCTGCTGCTGTTTGTCCTCCGGTAATGGCCTCTGTTTGTGAAAATAGCTTTTTGATCGATATACAGAATCCACTCCAGGGAACAAATCCCTTCCTTCTCCATTATGCATGTATGATACAATGAATCTGCTGAGTACGACTCTGCATGGAAACAGCACTGATCTGCATCTCAGCTGATGTGTATTTGATTCTTATCTTGTTCTCAATTTATTTTAATTTAATACCATATTTGTTTGATTGTTGCAGTATCAAATGTTCGAAGGGTACATTGTCCGGCATCGGAGAGTTCACCGAGTTAACTTTTTCTTGTCAATGGCCAAGATATTTAACACTTGCTGTACGGTCTGCGACTTCATTGATCTGGAAATAGTCTACAACTAACCATGAAAGCAATGTGCCGGTAAAATTGGTTCAGTTTGTGTCTATTCTGGTTTGTTGTGGCTGTTAAAGAGTTTTCTCATGTCAGAAATAACTCTCTGCTTCATGGAGCGGCCTTTGAATTGCTGGAGGCCTGTCACACAAACAACTTCGTCATACTGCGGGGGTGTCTGTCTGCTGCCTCTCCTTAAATACACAGTAGATGCACAAACAATATCCAAAGATATAGATTTAGACGTGGTGTGACCAGCATATGTGTTCTCTCACCTGTAGTGTTGATCATGCTCTTGGGTGTTGCGGTTGCAGATGCAAAAATGTTGGGTGTGCTGCCGGCAGTAGATGCTCCGCAAGTAGTGGGCGTGCCCACCGTGTTGACTGACAGGCTGCCAGGTGGCGGCTTTTTGACTGGAACCATTACACTCCTGTAAGAGGTGGCACACAAAGGCATCAGACAAACCCGCATACACAATACTCTTTATCAAATGCTCCTTGGATCTGGTTTATGTCACTTTAAGAGAGAGCAACTGAAAGGGTTCCACGTCATATCAAATAAATTTGGCCTTTGTTTGGCAAAACAGAGTTCACCTCTAATACCTGTCATCACTGTAACCCCCTTAAAGATTTCCTTATGTAAAGATTATGTATAAATACATACATACAAGCGTGGAACTAAAATCTAGGGAGTGTGGCCATACAGCAGCGATTGTTTAGAAGAACTTACATTTTTGTTTAAAAACTCTATTAAAATGCAGTTTGTTAGTAACTACGTATTTGCCATTCATTTCTATGAACCAGATGTATCACGCCTGTCTGCATGGGCTAGACAAATACATCCAGGGGACATCTGGGGAAAAGGATATGGAGCCATTCGCGATCTATTATGCACACTGTCTTCAATCAATAGCTTAGCTCTCAAGGACTGCCACAGAGCAGGATCAAGGAGACTAAGTGATGCACAGAAGATGCAAACAGCTCATCGCTCAGTGGAGAGTCTATTTGTTAACACTTTGGACAAGCGAGGAAAATTTCAACTTTGTTTATGTCCTGTCGTGTCATGTCCTAATACTTTATCATTTAGCAACAATATCTCTATCCCTATAAGATTTGACTCTGACAGATACTAAAATCAGTCCAGGAATGGGAAGTAATAATGACATCAACAGCGTCTTAGTCATGTTTTATTAATGTAGTGTCACTGCTAGAAAAAAACATGTTTTTCTGTTTTCAAAATACTCAAAATAAACGTGTCTATTCACAAACATGTAGCGCTCAGTAAACACAAGAAACTAACAAGTCTTTGTGCAAACTTCACATTTTATTTTTTCTTATCTGTGTATTTTTTTGGGAGTTTTACTAAAGAAATCAATGTGACTGCTGGCAAGTAAAGAACATTGTGTCAGCTTGAAAATGTTACCATCCAAAGGGGAAGGTCATTTTCTAAATGCTAATCAATTGATTGATTTCTGTGTCCATTGTCTTTCCAAAACTGATGAACAGCAATTTGACAAAATAGCAGTACAGTAAAACGCATCATATTGATGCAAGATCAGTATTGGCTGGAAAAATGGATTAATTGATGGATGTGTCAGGCTGCTAATGACTCTGATATCGCTGTCTGGTTGTCTGCCTCTCGTAGGTCAGTAGTACTAACCTGTCGAAGGAGTGGAACTGCATGGGCAGCATGGGGTGTGTCTTCAGGGCAGGGTCGGGGTGATAGGGCGTCGGCCCGGACTCCTGTCCCAAATCCCCGCCATCAACTGGAGCCGCCACCAAGCTCTTCAGGATCTCCTGCATTTCAGAGAGAACAACCCATCTGGTGACTACAGGACACAGGTTGTGAGGAGTCCAACGGCATGACAAGTCTCTGGCTGTTTTTTTAACTTTCTTCACTGAATGTATATGCAGGGTTTTAAAGAGTAAAATCCAAGCACTTTAAAGGTACCTAAACCAAACATTTACAGACTCTCGAAGTCTTTGTCATCACATATAAGTTGTTACTATAAATGCAATTGGGAAAAATAAAGTTTACAGAATTCTTTTATACCCACAGCGATCAATGTATATTTGATATTTTATGTAATATGATGACAGGATTGTTTCATTTCAAATATCGAAAAAGTTTTGCTTTACATGAGTGATTGTGATGAAAATCAAGCATTGTTCAATGAGTATATTCAAATTCAAGCATATTCCTAACCTTGAAAAGAGAACTGTTCAAATTAAGCATTAATCCCTGTATATAATAACCCTGTATATGAGTAAGAACAGTGGGCATGTTCACACACACACACACACACACACACACACACACACACACACACACACACACACACACACACACACACACACACACACACACACACACACCAACCTTGACATTGATGCCTTTGTTTGTTTGGCTGATGCTGGAGATGGACGAAGGCGGGGCTTGGCTGTTGGGGTTGTGGGGAGAATCCAGAAGGCTCTCCTGTGACCTCCTAACATCAGACAGACTACACAACAGATCTGTGCCTCCTACCCCACCTCCTCCCCCCATGTCTCTGTCTCTATCTGTCTCTCTCCCCACCAGGCCAAGGCCGAGCCCCAGGCCCATCTCCGAGCCGTTCAGGGATCCGGCCACATGGCCCTCCTCTCCGATGCCCGAGTCTGTGTGGGGGAGGCCAGCCCGTGGAGAGTCGTCCACGGGGGTGGGGGTCTGTTTGTCACGGTCAGAGAAGGCTGTGGATGGGTGCTCTGGAACGAAATCACAAAACAATAGTGTTTCTTTTTGTAAACTGCCTTGCCAAGAAATTCCACAAGATATTGTCTGTTTTTATTCATTCTCGGCTATTTTCTCCTGCTTGTAAGCTTCATTTCTCTGTCAAGTAATACCCATCTTTAGTCTTTCTTCTAGTTTACATCCTCTAATTGTCTCATATTCTTGACAAAGGTATTGTTGTTTTCACGATACAAATGCTACAATGATGAGTCACCACCAACCCATCCAAGATTACGCTCTAATGTTGAGGATATTGTACAAAGAAAAACAAGAATCACCTGTACTGGTTGGGGAGTTTATCTCATGGCGGATGCTTCTCCCTGATAGGCTGGTGGACCTGCCAATCTCTCGCTGGGGTTCCAAAATGTCCCGGTACTTAGATACCATGAGAACTGAGATAAAGTAGACGACTGCCAGCGCCAGAAACTGAGCCTGCTTACTGTCGTCCTGCGGCACAATAACACACACACACACATATATTGAGTGAAAACAACACACAAACAAAATAAACTTGTACCCACACGCACACAGTATAGACTAAAAATACACACAAACACGTGCTTACCACATCTCTGAAAACCACAGCTCGAAGACGATTGATGTCTACGTCCTGCAGGAGT
The DNA here is from genome assembly GCA_032191485.1 of Leptoclinus maculatus. Lineage (NCBI taxonomy): Eukaryota > Metazoa > Chordata > Actinopteri > Perciformes > Stichaeidae > Leptoclinus > Leptoclinus maculatus. Next base: position 10,237,515 of record JAVDOI010000001.1, on the reverse strand, counting down.
CTGTCCGGATCCTGCTAAATATGGGAGACAGAATGTCAAATGTGGTGCGCTATGCATATATGCATGTTTCTGTGTCAGTTTTAAAGTGCTTTGTGCATTTGATTTGAGTGTGTGTGTGTGGTACCTTGCCGGTGGTGGAGGCACTGTGGAGGCTGTCCTGTGACTTGCTGCTGGTTAAGGAGGACTTGCAGCTTCGTTCTCTCTGTCTCTGCCTGCACTCCAGACAGTTCCTCACTGCCACGCAGCACACTGATGGACGCAGAGAGATGAAAGCTGTAAGTATTTCATACTGGAGCTGGCTTTTATTTTATTTTTTCTTCATATAATAACATTTCTTTTAAGAAGAAACAAGTGGGTATAATTCTTGCAAATTATTTATCGGCTCCTTTGAGGTACTTTTGATGCAGCCCTACTTAAAAAAGGCCACGAAGCTGTTTGTGAGTCTAACGCCAAAGAAAATACATCAAACTAGAACACACCCAGGCGGAGGCATTGCCTCATCAGCCCTCCTGACGACATGTTCTTCTCCGCTTCAATCTCGCTGAAGTTGAGAGAGCTGGCGAACACCAGTACGTCCACCATGGCCATGAGACGAGACAGGAAGGTGACCGCTGTCTCTGAAGACATGCCCTGTGTGGCCTCAATGTTCTCCAACTCCGTCTGCAAAAGGGAGGATAAGTACACACACGCTTGCCAGTTATTTATTGACATCATAGCATGTAAACACAATGAGATACTGTAGTATCATCTTTGTTTTTTTTTTACATAAAAGTATCCTTTAGAAAAGGAATTATCATCATGTCTGACCACATGACAACAACGGACATGGCTGGTTGTACCAACAAACAGGTAAAGCAACCTCGAGTATCATGCTGCTTAAGTGAAATACATACTTATATGATGAAATCTGGCAACATGAGGTGTTCTACACAACACACAGGAAGTACAGCCTGATGACACACAGGTAATGGTAACAGTGGGATCGTGACAGTAGCAGTGTACAGACTAACCTAATAAGCTCGCCGAGGACGTATTTCATGGAAAAGTAAACAAAGTCCCCTTTTGTTGACACCAACCAAAGTATCAAATGTTCAGTATATCTACATTGACAGTGAATGTGAAGGCAGCAAAGCAGGGGGTTAAAACTTGCAAACCAAGTGTGTGGTTTGCTGTGTCTCTGCTTCAGTAAGCAGGGTGTGCAGGGCTGTGGAGAATCGACAAAGTGCAAGCATCTGGAGGCTCGTCAGAGCAAGTCAGCACAGACATTTGGGGAATAACAGACACACAAGGTGAGGACAGAGGGACTTGGGTTGGTGCTCTTAGCTCTTCTGGTGATGGTGGGAGTCTTAGGTTCTTTACGCACCTCTCCCCCTGCGCCTCCTCCCCCAGGAACAGGGGTCACCTCCTCTCCCTTTGACCCCCTCTGGGGTACGGCTCCTCCTGCCTTCTTTAGTGTTGATACAAATGGGACAGGCTTAGCAGATGCAACCCCAAGGACTTCTGGAAAACTCTCATGCTTTTTCTCTCATAAATCATCTATTTTCACCTCTAAATAGACCTTCTCGCTCTAATATTTCCGATTATCGATCCGGCCTTTTAAACTTTTCTTTCACCCTTATTTGTATAATATTCTAACCACTTTAGAATATTATACTAAATGTACGTCTCTATACAAAGTGTATCTAGTTCAGTATACCTAGTTCCTATAACTTTCAGAACTAGATACACTGAGACAGAGAGGTCAATAGATACAAACAGTATAAGGGGGAGTATTGATTAGCAGCAAAGAAGCACAACAAATAGAAACACTATGGATGCCAGACAAGCAAGGTTTAGTGTCAGTCACAATGGTAAATAAACCAGAACAAAGTATTAGTAGAATAGAAAGAGAGGAAGAAACTGCAACTTACAGTGTTGGCACTACTCTTAGAACTCTGCACAAATGCAAAAACAGACAAAAGCAGAGACAAAAAAGACAAGAAAATACAGAATACATGTAACACAGAGAGGAAAAGAAAAAAAGAAAGATGAATAAAGTAAATAGATTATCAAACTATCAAATGAAATAGATTGTTAATTAAAGGATTAGAACAAACCTCAAATAAAGATTAAAATATTGCGCAAGAAGTGTTAGAAAATAATAGTGAAAGTTTAATTAGTTTACTCATTTTTTAATTCAAGGCCAAACTAAACAGAACTTTTTGCAGGTCTAAAATTAAACCTTTTAGATTCATGGGGCAAAAATAGATTTTTTTGATCTATTATGATTTACTTACTTTAACAATTATTTTAACCTATTCAATCATGCAAGATAAACGCTGCCCTGAGCCTGGGGGGGGGGGGGGGGGGGGGGATCAGATTCAGCAGGTTCTTAGAAGTCTGTATTTGTGGATAACACCTGAGCTACAGGCCTATGAGGCAGCTGTTGACCTGCAGTCTTCCCTCCCACCACAGAGGTGCAGAGTAGAGCCACTTACAGAAGGGGAGGTGGCAGCAGACAGGAGAGGCAGGATGCCTCCACAGGCGATGATGATGTTGTCCACCATCTGAGAAATGAGGTGGATCGTGTTGTGGACAAAGATGATGTTCTCATTGCTGTTCACAAAATCCATAACCGACTTGGTGGAGTGGCTGAAAAAGAAGATAAGAGTTGGACGGAACGATACAAAAATACAGTTTGGGACAAATTGAGACATCATAGGGAACACGTCACTTTCTGATACACGTGTGATCAATACAGATGCCCTGAAAACCAGGCATGGGTGCGAGTAGTATTAGCTTATTAAGCTCACCTCCTCCACACATGCACGTCAGTCTCCAGGGCGAACAGCAGGTCAGTGAGCAACCTCTGGTGCATTGGAGACCACTTGAATTCTGGGATGCGGAACATGGTCGTGCGCGGGCCGGGGCTGAACTGCCGGCGCTGCTCCTCCGTCATGGGCATGCCCCTGAAGCCCAGATCAACGCGTAGGTCCCGCTCCAGCTGGGCTGCTGTACGACCATGGAGGGCCTGCAACATGGTGGGGGCCAAGACTTAGTCAGCCAGCTTTCAGTCCATCTCTTACTTGGCATGCATACAGTTATGAAATTCAAATTTCATGAGAGAAACTACAGATGACTCTCTGGGACTTTGTGTTCTGTATTCCCTGGTTTAGTAGAGAATTAGTTCATGTGTGGGCAGCCACTCGGCTTTTCTGCTGCTTTTTACGCCAATCAATACACACACAGCAGTCTCATCGGGGCAGCGGTGGCCTTAAGGTTGGAGAAGACGGCTTGTGACCAAGTTGTGTTCGGTTTCAGTTGAAAGTGAACAGAATGATGCAATATGTACTTTTGTTCTATTCTCTTTTCAACATCTTTTACTTGCTAGCTGACTATCAGAACCAGGTATCTTTATATTTCTTGATAAATAAACAAATACACACGTAAACACACCTGAGTGGTCGCAGTAGTTTGGATCTTCTTCGCGTCCTTGTCTTTCCCATCATCCGACCTCTCTGTGTCAGAGGTGGTGCTGGCTGTGTCTCCCCCAGTCTTAAGCCCCGGAGCCTCTCCCTCGGCCCCGGATGGGCCCTCTCCCTCTGGGTAATCTGCTCTCGATGATGCCTGGATCTGGGCTTGGATCTCAGCCTGAGCAATAGAGCTGATGTCAGCAAGAGGGCTTTGGATCTTGAAGGGCCCGTCCTCTAGAAGTTCCCCAGAAGTGTGGCTCTGGGTCTGCGTTAGATCAGAGCCGCAGCTCGTCATGTGGGCCAGCAGGCTAAGATCATCACTGGCGCTGGTGGTGGAGTGAGCCGGGACTGGCCCGGATGGAGTGGGCTGGTCTGTACTCGGCAGTACAAGGGGGTCTGTGGCTGCCAGAGCTGGAAGCAGCTTCTCGTCAACCTGGAAGTGATGAATAGGGTAATAAAAAAATGAAAGAACATTAAGGCATTAGAAAAAGTCTAAGTAGGAAGTCTAAGATGGACAGAAAGCAGTAGACTGATTGTTGGTATTATACTTTAGGTCAGCATGGGAAGATGTGGCTCCACAGGTCAGACTTTAAGTAATCAGAGACAATAATCTTCTCATCCTACCTTGCTGAAGAGAAATCCGTTGTTGCTTGGGACGCTGTCCTTCTCGTCAGCCAATGTGATGAGCGGACCCATGTTCCCATCATCCTCCAGACTGACTCCCGTAAGTCCCAGGCTTGACCCCATCCCAACCCCTGAGCCTGGCGTGTCATCTTTCGGCGCCAGGTTTCCATTTAGATTTTGAACTACAGCGCAGTAAGCACTGTCCAGAAGAGAATCCACCTCAACCAGAGGTCCGTTCTCTATTCCTCCCCCTCCTCCTCCACCCACGCCTCCACCGAGGCCTTCTGGAGACAAGTCCAGGTCATCCAACTTAACTTCTGTGGCCTCCACCTTCTCTGCTTTAATGTCTACCAGCAGGTCGTGGACCTCCACCCGCACCCCAGGACCAGCGCTCTGCTCGCCGGGTGTCAGGGCTTCTCCGTTGGGTCGCTTCACGACGCCCTCTGCGAGGAGGTTGCGCGAGTCTCCGCCAGCCCCCTCGCTGTACTCGGCCTCGCTCTCTGGTGTCTGTGTCTGGGAGTTGTCGTCAATCTCGAGGTTGCCATTTACGACAGGGGCAGCCGTAGCAGAAAGCCCGGAGATGGTGGACACAGAGCCTTTCTTCCCCTTCTTCATGTTTTCCTCCTCCTGGCGCTGGTACTCTTCGTACATCTTAGCCAAGTACTCTTTATGGGCTTCGTAAGTCACCTGTGACAGACGGTGGGGAAGTAATTGGTTATGTGATTAGAACACAAGCACTGACACTGGTTCACCCGCACATCAATAACTTCTTCACCAGGTAGTCCTTAAGGGGCTCATAGATCATCCGTACCAAAGGCTGCATGGACACAACTGGGACACTAGCTTAACGGAGCTATTCCACCATCATCTATAATGCCCCCTCGCTTTCGCACTGACATGAGAAAATTGTCGAGTTACATTTCCACCACTGACCAGTGAACAGTGAGATGATCAGTTATTGAATATGATATCTAGGATGAATCAAAAGTCAGCATGTTACTCCCCATGGGCCTTGCAGGTCACTAAAAAACGATTATTATTATTTTTTAATTAATAAAGCTTTTTTAAGCATTTAATGAAGCTTTACTCAAAATATCATATCATATCAAAATATCATATATATATATATATATATATATTTATATATGTACCCACAAAAGGAGGTCATCAGTACTATGTCTTTGACAAATTAGTATCAACATCAGTGAGTAATTTTAGGGAGAATTACTTCAGACAAAGAGGCAAAATGAAATTAAAGAGAAGACTAAGGAAAAGTCCTTTACCAGTTTATTCTAATGTATATTATTGATTAATAATATGCAATCATCAATGGAATTAAGTAGTGATTGACCTTGCTATTGCGTCATCCTTCCTTGTCTACTTCTACTTGTACCTTTACAATGCTTCTTTACTAATGAATTAACTTTTTTTGCGTGAAGCAGTTACAGTGATTGCAACAGTGAGAGAATCGGGGGGGTTTTGGTTGAAAAAAAAAAGATATTTGATGCCTGAAAAATGTCAAATGTAATTTGGCTGCATGGCATTCTAGTCTATTGACAGATCCTCTGGATGCCGAAATTAGTATTTCTTCTTGGTATGTCTTCATGAATTGATTTCTTCATGTTTGATGCAACATGTTGAGTTTAAGGAGATGGCTTTGCTCCTTAATGCTTCAGGTTTGCATTTCTTACTCTCACCTTGGAGTGTGCGATGGATAGGGTGTCAACCCAGACACGCCACCCTCCCCATTCGTATTTAATAGCGTGGTAGAGCAGGATCCTAAAGATGTTGTACACCATCTCGGTTATTTTCTGCTCCTCGGGGTTCTTGGGGTTTATGTATCCGAGGGAGAACATCCAGTCCTGCCACACAGAGCACTGCAGCAGGCAGCTGGTACACAACAAAAAACAATGTGTGAAGCTGCAGCATGAGCTTAATATCAAGATATAACAATCATCGTAAGAAGCAAAAGACATGTAGCTGAATAAATGCAACACAGTCATGTGTGTAATCTTACCGCCGGTTTTCGCGGCTGTTGCTGAAAAGTTTGATCATGTCAGAGAGAAAGAGTCTTCTGACTTCCATCAGCTCAGCACTGGGAGAGGAGTTCTTCAGCAGGGTGGCCACTACCTTTAGAATCACTGTGTGGGAAGTACAAATCAAGGAATGGGGAGAGGGGAAGGGGAAGAAGAACAAGATGAGAGCGCAAGACTGGCAAATATGTAAAAAGTATTTTGAATGAGAGAGAAAAATGTGAGGGACAGGAGAGTGAGAGGCAGATCAATAAGTGGGAGAAGGCAGCGCTGTCGGCTGCTTAATTGAGTCGTTGTTGTTTGTTTGCTGGCATTAAAACAGCACCGCATCATCGGCAGACCAAAGAACACAGGGAGACGACAGGCGACGATGTTTTTGTACTCACTGGGATTCTGGATCTTGACCGTGGAGTCGGGCTCAGGGTGGGGTTTGTGAACCACCTGAGTACAGACCTGCTCTGTCAGAATCTGCACACACACACACACACACACACACACAGAGGATTAACTTAACAATTAAATGCCACGATTATCGTACGTTGCTATAGAACGTGCCAATCACCTACCTCATACAGAGTGTTGTAGGTGGTCACAGAGACGGTGTTGGTGTGCATCATCAGCCTCTCTCCCAGCAGTGTGAACAGACTGTGTGTGTGCATGATCTCTACTTTCCTTCTACAGGGAAACACAGACCCAGGCCCACACACACACATACACACACGCACACACACATACACACACACATACACTATTCATAACAGGACTTATGACAATTGAATCTGACATTGACTGTCACTAGCCTGATGACGGTCTGATATTGGCAGGTGGCACCATATGGCCCTGTCAGTTATGATGGGACCAAAGTGGACGAGAAATGAATACCAACAAGAGAAATTAACTCGAGACATTAACGGAACGGCAGCACCGCAGGCAGCACTGGGGCAACGTTTCGACTGGCTGCAAATTATTAACTTTGAAGATTAACCTTGCCACCGGGCGAAAATGATGTCTCCAAGGGGCTTTTAGCTTGAGAAGATTTAGAATTCAGGTTGAATAACTTTGAGAATGTTTTTAATTTAATTAGGCGAATAATGCTCAGAGCTTCTGTATATTCCTGACTGTAATCAGGTCGTTGGTGACAGAAAACAAAGCAATGTTTACACATTATCACGTTTAAACTGATCTAATTAGTTACAACTTCTGCTCATTTTAAACAGAATAATTACGTTTTGCAGAAAGTGTTAATTGTTTTTTTTACATACAATACCAGCTCTCTGTGTCTTTTTGAATAAATTAAATGAAAAAAGCAAAGGAAAAATATAAAACGGAGGGTATGATGGCATACTTTCCACAGAAATATGTCTATGTAGCTTGGTCTGTCATAATAAAACAGCTGCATGACTGTGATTAAAACAAAACACACACTTATCCTTAAATTAAATATCAAAATAGCTATCAGATCTCCATCATTTAGGGGACTGTTGTCAAGAAACAGAGCGGTAAAAAGATCATCCACAACAGCTCTTTTGTGGTCTAACTGACGGCCTGCTGATGCACCTGCATTGGAGTTTCACTTTGCTTTCAATCAGATGTGAGAACGTGGTGCTAGATTCTGACATATACTGTATGTAGATAAGATCAGCAATCCCGTAAAACAGTCAATGGCTCTAAATATTATAGCGAAAAGAAAAAAAAGCCGAAGAATTATCAGATTGCCGATAAAGCACATGAAAATAGGTTACGTGCAATTGATTTAAGCATTATTTAACAATATCATAATATAATATAAAATATATTGAAATGTCTTTCAAAAGAATAAATGCTGTTTTATGTGTCACTAAATTGCAATCTGGATGAATATATAAGTATTGAAGCGATGTGTAAACTTAAAGAGGCAGCCCTACAGGATGTTCGGTTGGAGCAGATGTTAAGTAGGTGGAGCACTGAAGTGGCAGGGCTCAGGTGCAGCTTGGCAGCCTGCCCCCATGTCGCGCAGCAAGAGGCGTGAATGTCACATGGGATGAATAAATCCCCCAGCATTCTTTGCTGCTTATCAAGGTTCCACCTTCCTGCCAGTGCACACTGTCAAAATGATTATTCCGCCTGGACGTGATGATGGGGACATTATCTTCACATACACACACACACACAAACAAACAGCCCGTCTAAGGCTCACTGCTGTAGGTTTTCAGTTTTTACTGCAGTGTGTTTTCTCACACTCTCTGCGAAGCCTCTCAGTCTCATTACCCTGATACAGTATTTCTGTTTCAAGCTGTGACAGAAAAAACTGATTTTAAATGCTCCCTTATTGCAGTGATTCACCAAACACCACACAATGGAATTACACCAGACAAAAAGCACAAAGACAAAGCGGTACTGACTTGTGACCGAGGTGCTTTAGGAAGTAGCCCAGGACTTTGAGGGCTTGGACCCGGATACTCTCGCTCTTAGAGGCCAGTAGCTTGCAGATCACCCTGTAACATGTCAAACACACAGCCATCCTGATTACATTTCAATGATGACATTATAGTACCTTAGATGTAGGCTAAAAGTAAAAAGTTCTTCTGTGTTTGTAGTAAACACCTGCTGCCTGATACTCAGTAAACAGCCTCAAAGTTAGCAACACGTGCGCTGACTGAGGCATTTTCTTTTAAAGGAGTGTAGAGGACATGAAAGTGATTCAAATGGGGGAAATAACACACAGAACACATCCATGTGAAGTTGTGCTTTAGGGAACTTAGCAGCTCAGTTAGACTCCGTCTTTGAAAACTCATGCTGCTTGGCTGAAGCTACCTTTTGCATAATTCACATCAGTATTGTAACTGAACATGTAAACAAAGGCTTAACCGTGCAGGAAAGCATTTACGTTATGGTTGCTGCACAAAACATTGCTAATCAGACAACTCCTATTATAAAGACAAATGTTAAAAACGTTATTTTATACAATATAAACCAGAGAATAAAACTGCATTTTGTACATTTTAAATCTCTAAATCTCTCCCTGATTTAAAAACCTTCACCAAAAATGTAAACAGAGTGTGATCAGATAGACAATGATCAGAATCCTTGATAATAAAAAAAGGTCTATTTCATGTTAGTAGGCATCAGATGTTGCATCACATCTTTATTTGTGTGTGTGTGGGCAGCACATTCACCTTATTCCATTCCTCTGGTCAAATGCAGGAATCATGGACGCTGGATGTTCAGACATGAGAGCCACCAACAGCTGGAGCACGTCGTGGATATTCTCATCCTGCCGCGAAAAAGAAAGCAAAGTTGAACAAGTGAAGAAAAGGAGGAAGAGGGTTAAGAGGACAAAGAGAGAGATGTAGGGGTGGATAAGGAAGGGGGGGCGGGGGGGGGGGTTGCGGAGGAGCAGGTGGTATTTCAGAGCAAGAATAGATATAATCGTTACAGAAGAGTACATTCTGTTCGGTCCATTGTTGTGCCATTTTTCATGCTGTCACGGCGCCAAAGCTGACTCACACTCTCACTCGTTTAAGTGGACCATGACTCCGGCTCACAAATTATAATGCACATTTTGCTGCCAGCTCCACTCAACTGCTCTCACTGTCTCTCTCTGTCTCCCTCTTTTGCCCTCTCTCACAGTGTCTCTTTGGCACAGGAGCATTTACCTCATGCATGGTCAGTAGGTAGTTGAGAATGCTCTGCAGCTCGTCCTCCTTCACGCCCCGGTCCTGGAAAGTCAAATAAAAAAAGGGCATCTTTCACCAAAAAAACATTCATGGTCTTCAGTTGTTTTTACATTTTCTTAACCTCAGATGACTTCATTCATTCTGTTCCTGGTGGATGCATTTTGACCGGGAGGCAGCAACACCTTCACCCTCACACTCTCACACTCACACACACACACACACACACACACACACACACACACACACACACACACACACACACACACACACACACACACACACACACACACACACACAGGAACAAATCTATACAAGCAAACAGGAACACAAAAGATACAGTGTTTCATTCAGGCTGCTGATCTATAATGTGATTCTCCCCACACACACACACACACACACACACACACACACACACATTTCAGATTAAGCCTGCAGCTCCCAGAAGCAGGAAAATCAACAGAGGACATAATGATAAAAAGCGATTTCCTGCTCCTTGAACTATGCGATAAAGATAATGGTAATCCGTTTCTCTCACTGTACCTTTAGTATGAGTTGTTTGAGGAAGAGAAGCATGAAGGCTCTGAGCGAGATGATCTCCTTTTGGGATGGCCGTGGTCCGTCTAAACAAACACACCCAAACAAAAGAATAATTTCCTGTTAAAAATCCATTTTTATGCAGGATAATGATCAGCTAAATAAGTCTGTGTTTCAGTCTGAGTGAGCCCTACTGTGTGCTGGTATTATGTTTTATTAGCCTTCCCGGAGAGCAGAGAAAAACATGTTAACACAAACACACAAACACACAAACACACACACACACACACACACACGATTGAACTGTAAATCACTGGCATTAACTCTAGAAGCAATTTCGCAATCTGAATATTTTATAGTTGTACTAATCTAACTGATTAGAGTCAAGACATGACAACTAACAAAAAAGATGTGATGGATGGCTCAAATGATCCAAACCAAACAAGCACTGTTATCCACTGTATGTACTTTAAAGCTCTGGCACTCCACCAGCTGCACAAAGAGAATCAAGCTAAAAACAAAAAGGCTTCGGATGCAGAACACGAGCAATTCATCATGTCGAGATGATGTCACTGCCTCTCTTTGAAAGGTCTGGCGTCTTTTTGCCATTCTTGAAGCGTTCAGCTACATTTTTGCTGTTATTCATAACTGCTAGAACCCCACATGTGTTTTAATAGCCACAAAGAGCAACCAGCTTTTCAACGGCTTTCATTCTGATATTTGGCTGCAATTAGCAAAAAAAAACATTTGCACTTTCAGGAGATGAAAACTGACCACTCAGGTGTTGGCATTTTCATTGTTGTAACTGTTATTCATCCATTTTTGAGGTGTTTAATGTGTGCGCCAGACAGGGCTGTGATGAATCGGCTCAAAACGCCTGCCAAATAACTAACTAATGGAATGTGGTGCCAAATAGCAAAAAGATGCATACATTCAGATCAAAAGCAGGAATGATACAACATATTTAATGATCCCAGTGGACACTGCAGTCAGATAACGTCGACTTTCTCTTCCCTTCTCTCCTACTTCTCCATCTTCCTCAACTGCTTTTCTACAGATGTCAATAACAAACAAACAAGTCGGTAAGCAATAAACCTCACACGCTACCTGTTCTTATCAGCATTCTACATTCCCAACAGAGGTTTGTTGAATGTATAAGGCAACAATAAACACTGACGACGCCCAGCGTATGTGCATTTTCCACCGCACACTTTGCTGTGTCAGGCTGTTTGGAATTGACCTTTTTTTGATGCGAGCAACAAAAAGGAGAGTACTGCAACAGCAAACAGAGTTTATTGTAAGCTCAATAAAAATGCACCTCTCAGAAGGTTTAAACCGATATCCGACCCGTAGCTGCTTAGCCAGCGGAAGTTAAGTGGAGAGAAACATAAAAGACTGAAGGGTGTGAAAGGGAGATACGCGGCGTTCTTCCTATACGTTATTTTTTTTGTCATGCTCGACCGGCCTTGAAGCACACGTGTGTGTGTGTCTGTTCACCTGCTCCTCTCAAAGCCAGAACATGACACTGAAACACTCCCCTGTGATTCATCATCATTATCTGTCAAGCTGGAACACGTTTGGCGGAGCGGTGACACTCACCATCCATCATGGTTACGCAGCAGCTCTGTGTCAAACGTGGATGCATCAGGTGAACGTGTGCCAGTTCATCCTCCTTTAAAATGGCCTTTTAAGAGGATTTGAGCAAAGCTTATATTCATCTAAACCACTACCCAGGGGCAGCTTTAATTATCGTCTTTCACTCTTTGAAATTAATTTTCTTCCTCTTGTGCTCCTTCTATCCTAATCTGACTCAACGGTTTCATCCAGTCATTGTGAAAGAAACTGGTTCTGCCGAATACTGACAACCTGTGAGGAATGAAAGAGGACTTTAATAGCAATGAACCTATACATGTTCCGGGTCTTTTCGTGTGTCTCTACATATGTGTGTGTTTGTGCTGACTTTGGGCTCAATGCAACAACTACACAAATTAATCGATTTGTTTAGAAATCTAGTACATTTCTGCAGCTGTCTGCAGTCTGTGTGTGCTCAAGATTACCAATGGACATGTTGGGCACACCACGGTAAACCAAATACATGCAAACTATTTGACTTTTTTTAACCTTTATATACCCAGGCAGGATAATCCCATTGAGATTTTGAATCTCATTTAAAAAGGGGGCCCTAGCCAAGATGAAAGCATGAACGTTTCACACGAGCACCACACAAAAATAACAGACTTTGTTTTTTTTTAATTGCAAAAAGTAAAAAAAACAAAACTATATGGGGCTCAATCCCAGCAGTCGAACGGCAATATCGCCTTCCAGAAAGGAAACCAGACAGGACACGTGATTAGAAATTGTAACAGCTCCCTTGGATCTGCCAATCAAATCTGTCTGTTGCCATGGCAACATGAGATGCGTAATCACAGTCGGTGGAGGGTCCCGGGTTGATTGAAGTTAAAGGCCTGCTCCGACCTTTCTGGAGCTCTGGCGTGAGGCCACAGTGGGCCTCACAATGGTTAATACCATTCTCTGCTGAAATCTAACATCTGATTCGTCGCTGTGTTGTGTTTGGAATACGACGTGTTCTATGATTGCACTTCTTCTTCAAATAGGCCTTACAGTTGGATGTGCAACACAAATAACAAAAATAAAATGATTTACTGTTAACAGAGTAAAAAGGAAAATACATTCTGTTTTTCTGCAATGGTCTCATTCACTCTCAAAGGAGCTGCTCAGCCTTGATCATGAGCAAGCAGACAGCTGCTGTTAAGGGAAGGGAGAGTTACCCACTCACACCCACCGAGTGCATGTACATGTATGTGTCCTGTGTAGCATTAATGAACACTTTCTTTCTGATGCAAACAGCATTCTGTATATTGTGTTATTTAAAGCAATTACCAATGATTTGACCTGACATTAAATAAGGTGATGATACAGTCAGTTAGCTATTCAAGTCTCAGTGACTATTGATTTTAGATCTGGATGTTGTTGTTTTCAGCTGTAAGCTGAAACTGATTTGACAAATTTAAAACCTCTAGCACAGTGACTCATTTTAAAAAAACTACTCTTCATCAACCGCACACAATTAAAAGCTATTCATATTTGCTGCATGTAGCTATGGCTACTGAGTCAAACGCTCAAAAACTATAATTAGAAAGTGGTGGGAGTTCAAACCCTCCGTACTCTCTCAAATCTCCATAGTTGGCAAATCGCTACGTGCTTGTCGGATATTCAGAACGGGACAGTAATGGTCGGACACAGCCCCTTCAAATCTGATGTCAGAAAGGTGTTGGCGGGGGGGGGGCTCCACACATTGTTCGGCCACCCGACACCTTTGGTTGGAGCTTACGACACCTTAAATTGCACACGGGTGTGAATGTGACAGTGAATGTGTTGAGTCGTTATGCGGTCGCTCTGTAATGGGACAGCCTCCAGCACCCTGTGACCTAACACGAGGCGGATGGATATGTCAGAGATCGACGTTACCACTATGTGAAAAGAAAAATGCCTTATTAAAATATTCTGAAGGCCGTGAGTACTTTTTGCATGTTTGAGACAAATAAAGACAGAGAAAGAGAAGAAGAGGGGCTGGAGCGTGCAATGTGTGAGAATTAAAGGACAGAAATGGAGAGAGAATAAATCCAAAGAAAGTACTGTATAGACAGATACACTCGGTCAGGGATAGTGTGTTTAAATCTCTTGTGGTGATCGTTCGAAGTGTAAAAGGGGACGGATATCTATCACAGTGAGAATGGCTTTATGTTTGCAGATTGTGTGCAGGGGTGAACCTACCAAGACCTTTGGGGCTGATTCCACTGCAGTCCAGCGGGTTGATGGCCCAGTAGTAGTACTTGAGAGTGTGCATCAGTTGCAGGACGGTACCGACACGGCGGATGGTGGTGTAGATGGTGGCGGTGCCGATGAACTCGGAGGACAGGTATGTGTAGAGGGATAGCTGGACCTGAACACACAAACATCCGTTTACAGAGTACATATACAGTAGGTACATACAAATACACACACAAAGGTTGACGGACAAATACAAATTGTCAGACACCTATTGGGGAGATACAAATGATTGTGTGTGTTGTTTCTGGTGTTCCAGCAAAAGGCAGTTTTATTGTGAAAAGACAGCCACAGGGGAATGAAAGGAATCCAGCCTCCAGCAAAAGCGCCACTGTTTTCTGCTTTGTGTTATTTTTGATGTTTCTGTGCCTGAAGCCGTCAAGCATCTGAGGAGCTCCTTACGCAACGCTGACATTTAAGGAGGGCGCTCTCCAATTGCGTATTTGCTCCTTCCCTGTCTCCCTCTGTTCCCTTTTTCCCTCTCCTAATATACCTCTAACCAAGCCTCTCCATCGACCATACACAGATTGCAGTCTGCTGCTGCTGCTCATCTCTGAGCTCATTACAGTGACCACGACGCTGAGGACCAGCCCTAACGAGGTAGCGCTGGTTAAGCGGATGAAATTAGCGGAGTGCCGCGGCCTGACCATGGCACATCACAGCTCATCTAGAATGGAGAGCGCACTCAGCTGGCTTAAATGGCCTTCATTACATTGCTTTTCACGCATCGAGCTGATGTGTTTTGCTGGTGCGATTTTACAACAGGTTTTTCCGGCTGCAGAAAGGCTTGAAATTCCTTAATCATAGCGCGATCGTTTTGGGCTGCGACAAACATTTCTCCATCTCTGAGGGGATTATGTTCACCAGAAGTGCTCGGTGAAGAACACAAGCTCTTTATGTTCAGTGCGAGCAAGGGAGACGCTGCGAGATGTGATTTCTTCAAGTGTTTCCCGTCCTAAATATGACCACGGCTAATAATTAATAATTGCCAATAATTAACGTGATTATAATACCCTGAGAGGTGGAAAATAATAAAGCTCTGCGGGACACAAAAATGGTAGAGCGGAGGTAAGATTAAAGGATTACTTATTTTTGTGTGTGTGTGTTGCTGCTTAGTACATTAATGCTTGTCTTGTTTGTCTCATTATGGCCCTGCTGAGTTGTGGTAATGTTTACTAGCAATCCACTTCCTGTATTGGCCCTCAACTGAAGGTAAAAACCCAATAGGCAATCGCATTGGTCCGGCCATTTCGCACTGTTTGTCACCTAAAGGTTGATATGTTTACGTTGTGTTGGATTCTGACTTTCACACCCTCTTTATTCTCTCGAGCTGCAGCAGCTGCTCAGTTGCATTTCCTCCGTCTTAACTCCAGCACGCCCTGGAAAACGATACTGCTGCACCTAGGAGCCAATCACGTCCCAGGGTCAGAGGGAAGAAGACGGGGGGGTCAGGAAGTTCTGAAAATAATAGAGGCAAGAGCTGACTGGCCCCGCGGGAACGCCAGGAACACTCACATCTAGTTCAGAGTGAGAAGGAAACAAGGAACTACACATCTCTCTCCTGTCCTGGGGTCTTTTCAAATGTCACTTTCTCTCTTTGTTTCCTTCGTTTGCCTGTTCTGTCCTTTGCCTGCGTGATGTGCCAGCTCCTCCCTCCGTGTCCTGTAACCTCCTTTGTTATATTATTGTAAAGGGCAATGGGCACTAAGATGTCAGTCCTTCTTCGTCTGATATTTCTTGCTCGTCTCAATTTCTCTTGCATTAAAAAGAAACAACTCCCGAGCACTTATTTTTCTAATTTGTCTGAGTCTGGGTCTATCACCCTATTAATCCTCTCATTCAGACCATCACCTTCTGTTTGTTGTTTTTGCAGCAAGGTCATGAAAACACACACACACACACACACACACACACACATATTCAGTAGATGCACACAGATAAACAGACCTTGGCAGGGGTGTGTATCCAGATGGCAGCGTTGAAGAGGACATGGTCACAGAGCTGTTTGAGGAGAGGCGCTCCATGAGGTAAACCATCCAGGTACTTGGCGAAGGACAAGAACTGTTCAAGCACCGCCCTGGTGATGTGGACTCGTGACGACTGGAGAGAAGACAGGAAATAGAAACTCTGATTTAACTGGATTGAATGGTCCTTTTTTTTGTAAATAACATAGTTGTTCTAACGCTTAACTAAAACAGTGTCTACATACAGTACTGTATATCTTCAATATACCTTGATATCTTCAACAATAAATATAAAACGGTTACAAAGGATAACTGCACCCGTACAGTACAGCAGAAGACACACATGCCGAGAGAGAAGGGATTCAGCACAAGCAGAAAACTTAGTAAAAGTAAAAATCTAAAAATAAGAGTTGTTAAACGACTGTGTCAGGAGGTGCTGTCAGCCAATAGGACAGCCCCTATAACCCTGGTAACAAGGTGCCTGTGTAGTCTAACAGTTGTCAAAGGTGTTAAGTATTTCATTTTACACCAGGAACCGATTCATGTGATCTTTGTCTTTTTGCACATCTGTGACATGCTGTTACTTCCTGTTGCAGCGCGAAGAAACAAGACTTTATCACCTATTTGTTGAAAATGATGTTGAAAATTCACCCTGTGCAGTTTTTTAATCAACTGTATAGTCATTTGGATGTAGTTTGTGGTGCTGCTGAACTGTATTGTGTTATACAGACAGATGTTTATGGTACTTTGCCTGACCTAAATGATAGAAATGGGCTGGACAATATAATAGAAACACCTGGCTGTACCCGATAAACAAGCAACTACAGCAGATAAACATGAGCACAAGGGCAATCAAAACATAATGCATTATTAAACATTAAGTAAATATGACATGCAACACAAACTCTTCGTTCCTGACCTTCTCAAGCAGGTATCCAATCACTAGAAAGCCTTTCCCTCCCAGCATTTGCTCCTGCATCGCAACGGAGCTCTTCAGCAGCTCCACCAGGAACGCCAGCAGAGTGGCACTGCAACATACACATTGTTCACACACATATTTCAGTAACACTGCATGGAAATCATTGATTGATTGCTACGTGTTTCTCTATTGGAGTATGCGAGTTAAAGCGGTCCATGTTCGCTTCACCTCTCCCCACATTCACGTTCTCCATCATTTATCTTTCATAGGAAGGCTGTTATTTTTATGTTTTGTTCGTGTGTTATCACTGTCTTCCTGAGGATATTTGACAAATAGTTTCGGATGCTGCTAAACACGATGTGGAGATGCTGCCTGATATGTAACTGCATTAAGGCTTGTGTGATGGAGTGGTATCAGGATGATGAGCGAGAAGAACGCAGACACTCCAACGTTCTAAAAGCAGCTCATCGCTCCGGAGAAAACCACATAACACTTACTTCCTTCACACCTTCATGCCCTGCTCTCTATAATCAGTGACTTCTAGCCTGTGGCAACATTGTAAGGTTGGAAGATAATTATTCTCACACATAGAAGACTCATCTTTACCTAATGTAACTTTTTTAACTTCTTTAATCGTTCCCTTGTTTGTTTCTGGGTTCATTCAAGGATCAACCGCAGTATATGTTGCTTTTTTTTAATGTTTTAGCTTATTAACTGTAATAGAAATCATAAACCGTCTATATCAGTGCAGTCCAGGCAGCCACTGAGTTCCAGTTCTTGTTTGTAGACCACTCACCAGACTGTGGTGTCCACGCTGCAGTCATTGAGCTGTTTGTAGTCCAGCTGAGCGAAGAGAGGGAACAGGACCTGGATGCCTCCTATAGAGTGGATGGCACTGTGGATGGAGTGGGTAACAATGGCCTTCACGTCCTGTGGGATGGAAATGGACTGTTAGTGCTGACAAAGACTATACTGTACTAGACTGTATGTATGTGCACAGATACAATCACACACACTCACTGCCAATTAAACATGTCTCATGTCAGACTTACAGTAGAACATCTACTGCAGGTACAAATAAACCATTACTACAACTTTGAATAGTAATTCTCAAAACGTTGTAGTTTCTACCAGAATATGGGATTCGAACACCAGAATATATTGTTGTTGTATTGTCTTATTGTCCATTAGCTGCCTTTCACATGTCCAGATTAACATCTATTTGAAGTTTAATTGATGATGCTGTAGTGCAATGAAGACCTTCTTTTGGTTTTCAGCAAAAAAATAATCAAAAATGTTATTAATTATGCCAAAGCTCAGAATCACCATAGTGCTGTTAAATGCCACCTGTTTAACTCTAAACCTGTCTTTTGCTGTGTTAACTCGCTGTACTGAAGATGATTGCGGTACCTAACTATACAACTAGAATACAATAAGACTCACCTGCTGCCTTTGTATTTGTGAATTACAGTAATTGCTGCCTGAATTGCTGGCGCAGGAGGAAAAGTGTTACAAATCAAGATGAGATACAAAGAAGAACCACTTTTAGCAACCAGCCTTGAATAGAATACACTTGGAAAGAAATGTGCTTGCATTCAACTAAAAGCAAAACGAGATCGAGAAATTAATAGCTGAGAGCAAAAGTGAAAATTGTGAACTTCAACACGTTGGTGGCAACTGTCTTTCACAAGGTGCATTTTATATTTTCTTTTTCAACCAACATCTGTATTGTCCTTCTGTGGTAAACCCCCGATCTGCTACAGTACTCGGGGCAGGCTGCAACAGATTTTTTTGCAAATGCATTTGAAGTGTGTGTGAGTCAGACTGAACTTCCATTTCCTACTTTCATACATGAATTGATGAACAACTCAAGAGATTTGGCATTGATTCAGAGCTCGGTAAACCAGGTCAGCGACGAGCACAGCCACACAGAAGAATCCCGGCAGACTGACCTGTAGCATGAGCGCGTGTGGTGAGTGGACGAAGATGGAGGAGTTTTCCCTCGGCGACGACTCCAGGCAGAGCTGTGCGTCTGTCGCCTTGGCGTTGTAGGTGAAGGAGATGGAGTTGGCCAGCTTGCCATCGTACAAAACCTGCTTGTGGTGCTCGGCCAGATGGATGTCACTCTCTGACTTGAACTTGAAAGTGCTCTGCAGTGATGGAGAAAAAAAAAAGAAAAATCTTTAGAGAGACAAATGAATTGTCCACAGACGAGAGAAGTGGGAGTGCGAGTCTGTGTGTGTGCACGTTTAACACCCAAAATGGAGTCCACTTAATTGCAGCATGTGTAAACAACCCAGCATTAGCTTAATGAACACAGCGCTAACCCAGGCACTAATTCAATTAGCGCAGAATAAGAGATGGAAAGGGCCCAACGGATGAGTGGGAGAAAGGCACCCGGAGCTCCAAGTGCATCTCCTCTCTTTGTAGTCAACAACAAAACACGGATATATTTGTGTTATTCAATTCCTGACTATTACGTTACATTTGTCCTGCAAATAACACAAACCTAAACCTTTTCCAAATGGGTTTTTTATCTTGAAATCGAAAATGTCGAAAACTATAAAGAATTGAATTGAATGCTGTCTCCTCAGCTCAAATACAGAAAAATACCATTGAACTGTTTTGTCCATGCAGACATTGTAGGAAGTCTAGGCCGGGCTTTGTGTGTGTGTGTGTGTGTGTAAATATTTTAGCTATATCTGTCTGTGTGTTCACGTGTCCTGCAGCGGTGCTGATACACGCATGAAGCCCCGCAGATGAAAGGCCAGCGAGTTGCTCTGCCGCCCTTTGCAGCAGCTCCAGGAAAAAAGGAGGTCCCTCTCCCCTTCCGAGCGGCCGGGTCCCCAGGCTCCTTGCTCAGCCTGACTGCACAGGAAAGCCCCGGGGCTGCTCACAGACCTGCAGGCCCGTCCTTCTTCTAAACCTTTCATCTGAGGTCTGCTGAAGAAAACGTGCCCGGGAGCAGTTTGAACCATGCAGCTATAAAAATTTCCCTCTGAAGCAAAGAGTGCGCTGAACAATGGAGACGACGTCTGAAGATAAGAGCCCCCTCCACAGAGCAACATCCTTATCTCAGCCCAGCGAATACACTCCTACTGTTTTCTAGCACCGGCTTAGTCTTCCTTCCATTTATCAGGTCCAAATGTGACAGAAAAGGCTTACTTGTAGAAACCTATAATCTGATTCTGAAGCACATTTTCCAAACAAACGCCTCACATACTTGGGTTGCAACGGTATTAGATTCTCACAGTACGATACCATCTCAGAAAATACGGTATTACACTATTATTATTATTATAAGTAGTAGTTACAATGATTTCCCGAAACAATTAATAAGCAACTATACATACGTATAATAACGGTCAATTTTCATACCATGGTATACTATGAAACCACTGCAGCCCTGACACCTACACACACATTAATGCCAGCGGAACATTATCTACACGAGTAATCAACGGTACTTAGGCGGTAGGCCAGCATGCCTGTGCTAATATCTTCTGACTTTAGAACGTAAGACTTCAGTGAAGTTTAAGAGCAGATGAGCGGTGTTAGAAAGTGTATCCTATTAAAACCGCTGTTTTAAAAAGCTTATCCATTCAAAGTAACCTGGAATGCTGCAGCCATATGCAAGAATAATCAATCCCAAACACAAATAAAGTGCTCTTCTGTTTCTTTTTCAAGGTTAGTGAGCCCTCTGCACAAAAAATGAATGACTGAATAGCCTGAATGTGAAATTAATACACTTATTAAGATGCACACTTTTTGCAGTGTAAGCCCATTTATTGTGGTGCATTTATGAAACCTGGGTGTGTGTACTTGTGCATATGTATAGATGTAGCCGTGGAACTGTGAGCTTTTAATGTATGTTGCCGTGCTAAACGACGGAGGCAGGTAGCTGAAAGTGTACAAGAGGTTTGCTGACTCTTTTAAAGTACTAATGGATGCACGGATCCTTTCAAATTCCAACATTAGACAGGCAGCGGGAGAAGCGGGCAAGAGTGAAGGAAAGTGCACAATGTAACATACATAGAGCTTTACGAAGCTGCGCTTAATCACATACTATTCCTCACCTGGTTACACAAGCACACACAAGAGGAATGAAAGCGACAACTCACGCCTTTGTAACACCTGACAGCTGCAGATACCACACTGGCCTGTAGTGATAACAGCACACACACACACACACACACACTTCTACTCCATTCTGCTCAGCCTCCACACAGATTGCTGAATGACAACCAGTCCTCCAAAATGAGTCCTCCTCAACATATGGCAAAACTAAATCATCCATCGTATTAAGGTTATCAGATGATTGAATTACTTGTGCGTACAAATCTAGGGTTGGGTATAATTTGATATTTTTGTACTGATATCAAACAGCCATGCCAGAGCTTTGACTAAATACAATCTAAAACTGATCACAGAACAGCTAAACAATATAAAAACTCGACCAAGACATTTGATGCCAGCTTTTAGGACAGTTTATTGATATTCTTTCAGTCAGCGCCAAACCGATGGGACGTTTCTCTGAATATTAAAATGCACAGAACAAAAGACCTTTCAATAATAGTATTATAAAAACGGACAATTACGCACGAGACTAAATGTGCACGCATAAACACACACACACAGACATACGACGCAGGTGTCCAGATAGACACTCCACACGGTCCAATAATTAAGTTGCGGCCAGATTGTTGGCAGTGCTCCGCAATGAGGAAATCTGGAATGGATGATGATGAGTGCAACCAGCGACACACACACACACACACACACACACACACACACACACACACACACACACACACACACACACACACACACACACACACACACACACACACACACCTACACACAGACACAGAGTAAAAAAAACACAAAACTTTCTTTTAACCATAGCTCACACTGGAAAACAAGATGTTATAGTCCTGCTTCTGTCGTTAGGAGAGCGTGGAAGTGCTGAACTGCACACACGTACAGACATTCAGTACACACAGCGTGTCAGCCATCATGAGCCGCGCCGAGCGAGAAGACCTGGAACACCCTCACTGTGCTGACGGCTTGTGGAGCAGAGCGAGCAGAGTGGCTGTTTTTGCTGCTCATTACTGAACAGTAACACTGACAGTGGATGAGACCGAGAGGCTGCATACAGCTACAGCGCGCACGTATGTATATACTGTACAGCACAGATTAGACTCCGGGAGCAGATTGTCATATATGCGCATCCTTTCTCCGCGTGAAGTCGTGGGAACAAGGACGGGCCTCTATTCGCATTAAGACAGGAAGCTGTGTGACACAAGCCGAGTCCCACTGGCGCTCTCCTTTAGTCGACCGGGGAAAAAACCCTGCACACTCATCATTACGGTAGCAGCACCGAGGCCAGCGGCTTTGAAACAACTGAGCCATTTAATGGTCTCTTCTGGGCATCTGAGAAGCCCATTCTGCACCGTGCAGAGAGGCAATCATCTGACTGATCAGCCACGGGAAACTGTGGGCTGTGACAGAGAGAGGAATCAGTATTCATGGCCGAGAAATAGCAAACCCCAAGCATGCGATCATTAGGAGGAACATGAGAGGACTCTAGTTTATAACCTGAGAGAGAGAGAGAGAGAGAGGATGATCTGTGCTCTACCTCATGCAATCTTTGTGTACTCTGCATGTTTCTCTATTAGCGTCACCTTATCAAGTCTTGGTAATTAAAAAGCCAATTCCTGATTCCGTGTGTACCCTTTTTAAGGAGCTTTTGAAATACCAGCAGCTGTTCCCAAACATCAGCAGCCTCAGATATCCGTGCAGTCTCATGGTGCTGAAATCTTGACAGGTTTGGACACCTTCATAAACAAGCTATAAGTGGCCTGAGGCGTGCGCACGTCTGCCAAAACAAGAGGCAGACAGCTGGCAAGGTGTTGCGACATCTCAGCCGTCTCTCTGCTGGCCAGGCCAAAAGGCAGAGCTGGTGATTTCTAAAGGGCGTGATGCCTCATTTGAATAATTCTATAGTGCGACAGGAACGCAAAGTTCTGTCTCTGTTTTGAAAGGCAAAATCCACCCTCGCATACTTCTAAACATCAATCTGTGATTTCCCGAGAGGCATTTCGTGATTGTTTAGTAATCTACTTTTTATTGTGCCCCTTTAATCTCAATCTGCTTCGTCTCCTACAACTTTATTTTGTGACAGGGAGGCATTAAAAGAGTGCAGGCTTTTAAATCTAGGAAATAAGATTTCAGAAAATGAGTTTGTCACGTCAGCCACGGCCCTCACTCACAACATGTCTTTCAGCTGCACGACATTATGATCCATTGTGGAGAATTTATATATATATATATATATATATACACAATAAAGCACAATAAAGATATATAGATGGATAGATATATATAGAGAGATATATCTGTCGCTTTTGAAACTGAATTAGTAAAGCTCACCGATAGCGATGATGTTCCGGCTGACAGGAGCAGAATTATTAGAAATGAAAAACGTTCCTGCTCCTATTAGATTACCCAGATGAGACAGCCTCCTGTCAAAAGCTTGCTTTTTGGCAATAAAATATGTTGCATCAAGGTTACAGCGTGAGCGTGAAACTGTGGTTGACATATTGATTACCTCTGCCTCTTGTAAACAGAATTTCTCTCCGTATTCTTGTTGGGAAAAAAAAAGGTTGTTTAGAGCGTTGCAAAGTAGACTTTTGCTTCACACATTAATCCTAAAAAAAGGAAGCTTCTTTCACAAGCTAAAACTGCACTCCAGTCCAGTGATTCCCAACCATCAAACCAAATCAAAATGAACACAATTGGAACACGACGAGTGGTGTTGATGAAGGGTTCTTCAACCGCTGCTCTGGCCTACGCAAAAAAGCAGTACACCAATTTGTCCTAAAACTCATGCTGCAGCACTAATGCACTATAAGAGAGGGTCCACGGGATGTGAAACCTACACTATATATACATCAACTGACAACAAACACTCAAGCTACCAAACCCTGGCACCAATACACAGGCTATCTCTGTGTTTGACAGCCCAAGAATGATTGATGGCCTCAACTACTAAGACAGCATCAAGTAACAATGAAATCCTCAGGTTGCCAGGATATTCTTCCTGCCAAACGACATTGATGCGCAGTGAAGCGTCCAGAGAATTCACAGTACGGTGGGTGATAAGGAAGTACGTGCACGCTTGTCTCACCTTGTATCCTGGGCCAAGCTGGTGGATGGCAAAGATCTGAGCCGGGTTGAGAGCTTCACTAAAAACGTAAATGGCTCCCAGCTGACCGCAAAACACCCTGTTTGCATCCGCCGTCTCCGATGAGCCCAAGAAACACTTGTCGTAGCTCTGAAAAAAGGGGCACAACACAAGAAAACATGAGCTATCATATCAAACATTTCTGATTCTCAGAGCTGTCTTGCAAGGAGTGTTTACACTAAACACTAGAACTTCTAAGATGGTGTGTTTTTCAGTGTCAGGACACACCTTTGAGAGGAAAAGATTCATTAAAGTTTGTTGATCATCACCTTTTTAATAAGACGTCTCAAGAGTTATCAATTATTCATTTTTAATCTCTGGTCATAAATATGCGGTATTCTGCAGTGAATGGTGATAAGGCGGATGAACTTTTGATAGCTGCTCGCTTCTGCTTCACCTTTGCCATCACCTGCTATAACTTTCTGTCCACTCGCCTTTCATCTACTCCATCCCTGCGACAGCCCTTATCACAATGAGATCTTTACGCTTCTGCTTCTTTTGAAGTTATGAAATATGTTGTATCTTCAGCCTTCAGGACAACACAAACCCGATAGCATCAACACATTTCCAGACCTGTTCTTTTCACTCGTGTACTGTATGTTACTTTTCTTGCCTTCGGGTGGGCTGTGTGAACTTATCAAGACATTTTAGCCCCAAGGCCCAGGGATTTCTTTCAGAGGATAACACCGGCTCTGGGTAATTGCAGCAATGTCAAGAGCGAACAAGGCAAGGAAGTGTAATGAAGGCACTGCAGCCACTGAGAGAGGTCGGGCTACCTGTCCTCTGCTAAAT
Source organism: Leptoclinus maculatus (assembly GCA_032191485.1). NCBI lineage: Eukaryota > Metazoa > Chordata > Actinopteri > Perciformes > Stichaeidae > Leptoclinus > Leptoclinus maculatus. Next base: position 10,212,446 of record JAVDOI010000001.1, on the reverse strand, counting down.
GGAAAAGTTGGAAGTTGGAGTTTTGGGCTAGCGGTGCTGGAACGGGGCCCAAGGGCAACTCTGCCTCCAGCTGTCGACCGCAGAGGGCAAACCTCAAACGTTTGCCAATATCACGACAGGAGGGAAGCGTAGCGCCAGACCAACACCGGGATTCTTTTGGAGCAACACTTCTGAAAGCAAAATCTGATTTATTTACTTATTTGGTTGCAAAAATCTAATTTAAACCAGAAGCAGTTGAATAAGAAACTCAATATTCATAACTGACTCTGCATCGCCGTCTGCTTCGTCCTCAGGAGTATTTTTTTCTGAAATGTTAATGTAGTTATTCTCCATAAAGATCAGTGCATATAACAACACAATGCCTCCGTAATAAGCCAATATCTTACATCATTGGTGTTGACGTGCCAGGCCATATCACCGTAGGAGACCAGCTGACCGTTGACATAGCAGCGGATCTCGGAGTTCCTCCAGCGGTTGTAGATGTGGACGATGCTGATCATGTACCACTGGAAAATACAAAAACAGATTCAGAGAGAAACAAGATCAGAAACCAAAAACAAAAACAACAAACTAATATGCAACATTGCACCAAATTAAAGAATGAGAAAGTCAACTTTGTTTGCTTTCCCTCAGGCTTTTATAAGTGGGAGTTTCTCTTCAGAACTATTGTGTTCATTGAGGTGTTCTGATGTTTTCAATGTAAACTGTTTTAATTGATTTCTTTTTTTCTAATGCATTTCTTCGCCTTATGTATCTCAAAGGTATTTACTTGCCTTACATTGTGTGTACTGTTTATTGTTTTTGTATATTATTTTGTACATTTGTTCATTGATTCATTATATTGACTAAACTACTGAAAAACCTTTCCACTTATCTAATGCAATGATTCATTTGAGACATTTTAGTACAACTGTTTGTTTGTATCAAGATGTCAGGCGTGGGTAAACCTCATGTCTTTGCAATACTGAGAATGCATCCTCTAACAGCATTAGCTCTCTATAAGAGGGTTAACCAGCATGAAAGATTACAATGTGTTAACATCATACATTCGCCATTAATAGAGTGCATGTGTGTACGTGTACATATGTGTGTGCGCGTGTCTAGAAAGCATCTTCCCTGGTGACAATACACACAGAGTCCCTGGAGACTGAAATGGGGAGAAAAACTGCAGTGGGGGAGGAGGAGAAGCTCGAATTTTTTGCTGGTGTATGCATAATTTAGAATGTACTTGCAAGCACAAACACACACACACACACACATTAACACATGCACACGGTGGACAAAATGCTGTGAGACATGGTCACTTATAAATTGATCAAATGGAACCACTGGGAACTTTGTTAGGCAGTGCAGAGATTCTACTGGGTCAGCAAATACTGCAGAAGGCCATCTCATCAAGTGAATGTGTGTTTATGTGTGCATGCAAGTGTGTGTGTGTGTGTGTGTGTGTGTGTGTGTGTGTGTGTGTGTGTGTGTGTGTGTGTGTGTGTGTGTGTGTGTGTGTGTGTGTGTAGAACAGTAGCAGAACGCTGACAATGCAGTAGTGGGGCAGTGTACACTCTTAATTGACAGGCCTTATCTCCACTCATCAACACTCCTAGTGAGTGCAAGGCTAGATGGAAGGAGAGAGCGGCGACACACTCTCTCATCTAACAACTGGCACAGGGTTACCAGAGTCTGCACTGACTAAAGATGCTTCAGTCGAGTGATGTGGCCGGTGTGTGCATTCTTACCTTGCGGGGTTGGAAATCGTATTTCACACAGTGCTGAAAGCCTTTTCCTTTTGACTTCAACGACGTCACGATGAGACAGTTCCCCACAAAGTGAGCGGAGTAGCCTATTCCTTTACTGGTGCGGAAGCTGTGGAGGAATCAGACACAGAACCTCGGTTTGTTATCAATTCAAGATCCGTGTTTGAAAAATACCTATTTATGTTAAAAAATCAATTAAAACTAATTATGGTACTCCTTAATAAATGGTGCAACATTTGAGCTTCTGTGTGACTAAATTACATTCATCACTACGTTTCATTTGTTTTGAGTCAAAATTAATGACTCAAATTTTTTTATTTGGATTTATAAAAGAACAGCAAACATTTGTCAAATGAATTACATTTCGACCGCGTCTGGTTTGACTTGTCAGACCAGCTGTATTGTAAATAATATGATATTCTTTGTTTCCACTACAACTGCAAATGGTAAAATTGTACCAATAGAAATCCTCTCAACCAAAACACTGACATATCGCACTGTTTAAGCCAATACCAGTCATAAAAAGTATTTTCTTTGCAGCAGCACGAGGGGGTCCCAGTCCACAGGTTTGTGGAAAAACACTCCTAAACCCCTTCCCCTCCATTTCCCCCAAATAGTGTTTCTCTTCCCGCACTGCTAACCTCCACGTAAAACCCCCGGTCTCACGGCGAAGCTTCTTCACGAAAACAACAACAACACACGTATCACTTCTACAATAGGCCCAGAAGGATCACACACGTAGCAGAGCCAGAGAGCAGATATAAATCCCTCTCAAGTGAATCCCTGGTGCATGTTAGAAGAGAACATGGTGCGTTATCGTGCTTCATGCTGCTGCGGAGGCCACTATGAGACAGGCAGCTGGAGTAGCAGCTGCATCTGGAGGAGGATGATAAGACCAGGGCAAGAGGAGAGAGAGGGGGGGGGGGGCACCCTCCACACTTACCATGACAACTTGACAAACTGTTACTGAGGCAATAGGATTACGTCCTGACGCTTCTCATGATCAGAGCTCATCCCTGCGATGGTATGGAATAAACAGATCCTTCCTATAGACGGGTAGCTCCCCCAATTCTTTAGCAAAAACGTTCTGCTCATAACGAATTAATGTTTGACTGTGAGGGGGAGCGAAGGTGGCGGGAGGACGCCGCCGGTTAGCGTCACAGAGCGAAAGAGGTGGAGGGAAGGTGCCGAGCCGCGGAGTAAAGAAGTTCAATTAAATGAAAGGTCAAAGCTAATGAAGCTTCATAGTGGCTAACGGCTTGCACTTACAACACCAACGTCGAGGCCAGCGAGGTCCGGAGCTGCCCGGCGAGCGGAGGCGTCCGCCCAGCAGCACACTCGTAATGGAGTGCCTTGACATTTAAAAGTTATGTTCTAATTCATTATCTGTTTATCTATTAACTTCCATTCTGTGTCATTCAGTCTAATGAGCTGAATGTTCATCATGTGCCAGTTAAGGAACTCTTGGCATTGGTGACAGTTACGCTGAATTTATTTAAGTTTTAAATACCAGATTTGTTCAGAAATGTTTAATCTTGTACAAGGTGTCAGCCATGTGATCAGTTCTGTGTCTGAGGCCAACGGGTCGCTGGTTGATGGTGTGAAGCCAGTTGAGAACATTAACACTCCCGAAAATGAAAAACCTTTGAATTTTGGTAGCGCTGAAACAATTGGTCAATTAAATAATGTATTGATAAAGTAATTTACCTCACATGTAATATATGTAAATGCCACACATTACCTGAATAAAGCTTCTTAGATGTGAGGATTTAAAATCTGCTCATTTGAGACAAATCTTTTGATCATGGCCGCCCTCTTAAACATCCTAGAATGCATCAGCAAGCCAAACTTTGGTTACCTGCACATAAGTACTAAATCACCTACCCTGTCCAGTGTTGACAGCTTATGTGGGAGATTATTCGACCTGAGCAAGAGTCTGCAGCTTTCTCGCACTGTGAGAAAGTACAGTGCACTCACCCTAAACCTGTGTCTTTCATGTTGACTTCACTTAGTTTCTTCTTACTTTAACCAGAATGCCGTTTGACTTCTACTGTACTTAATTCAGCTGTGTGCTTTTCCTTGCCTGGATCGATAGTGATGGCAGAAGCAGGAGAGGCAGTTTGCACGGTCAACAAGGGGTAAACTTCTTACATAACAAGTACAATTTTTTCTTAAAGCTGTACTGCATTGACTACTGTCGGTAGAAAAACTGGTACTTCTGTTTTTCTTTTCCAATATCTTTTGTGCTGAAATCTGAGTCTACAAAGAAGCCCTTCATCTGGGATCCTGAGGGACTGACACAAAGACCTGATGTTTATCATTACATAATAGTTCAGGTGAACGGCGTCCTACTTACCAGTAGAGGTACGGCTTGTCTTTATCCACGTTGATGTTGTTGAGTGGATCCTGTCTGAACCAGGTGTTGATAGTGAATCCGTTCTGGTAAGGCCATTTGGCAATTGGCGGCAATGCTATGGCCTGGGGGAGGAGCATAAACACTTCAGTTCAGCTCTCGCCAATGTTTATAGCAATCAATAAACCACTCAGTTAGTCATTACTTGACATTTCACCATTCAACTCCTTGCACTGGTGAAGCAAAGTGCCAATTAAGATTTGCTGACTGCCTGCAACAAAGGATGCCATGAAGGGCTCTTTAGCAATTTGGCTGCATAAAAGAATAAATTTGGCATATTTTTGATAATGAAGCTCAGGTGTCTGCGTTTGTACATCAGTCTCACCGCTGCACTGCGTCCTGGGAAGTTGAAGAAGGTATCAGGACCATGTCTCTGAGGCATCTGGTTCAACACCGACAAGAGCTTGATAGCATGTCTTGGCTGGAAGAGAGGAGAGGAGAGGAGAGGAGAGGAGAGGAGAGGAGAGGAGAGGAGAGGAGAGGAGAGGAGAGGAGAGGAGAGGAGATAATGTAAATATCAGGTGCCATCTGAGGAAACTACCACAGGGAGATTCTGTGTGACATCACCTCTCTACCACAACCCCACTGGATCAATAACTCTTCAATCACGTCCGCCCTCTCCGGACAACATCTCATCAATACCATGGCAACCCTTAATCGATCTGTCTCCAGAGACGGAGGCTGCTGGGAGTGGAGGATTCGGAAAAGACTGGGAAATAGGAGCGAGGTGGATGGGGGGGGAGGGGGTACAGAGAGAGAGCTGAAGGGATGGATGATGGTCTTGCTATGGACCACTAATCAGTGACCAGGGGTTGTTGATTGTGGTTGTCCTGGAGTCTGAGCAGAGGGGAGATTGACGAGAAGGGGGCCGAGGGTGTTATTTAAGTGGACACCAGCAGCTGCCGAGGCATCGCACAGCCAGTACACTAACCCAACAAGAGAGCGGATTTACAGAACCGTCCCAAATGTGCACAGTTTGGTTTAAAAACATCAGCTAAACCCTGTGACTGGCCAATCAGCAAACTGTGGGGAGCAGTTGGGATGACAACAGCAAGTAGCACTGTTAGCCGAATTTGTACTAAGCGCTCCCGGCCCTCAACTCCTCAATTAATCTCATCAAGAGGTAGTTAAAGTAAACCTGGCAGTGTAGGTTTAAAAATCAAGCACAAATCAGCACCTGCAAGGCCTATTTCTCTCCATTTGTAAGGAATAATTTGGGCAAAAATGCAGGTGTAAGAGTGGTTCATGAGGTTTAAGTGAGGGAGAAAACTTGTGAATCAAACTATGTCTTGTCTGGACTATGTCCACAGACTTGCTGTGGACAAATGGAATCTCCATTCACCTGGTAAAAGTCTGACAGAGGGGAAGAAGAGAGACAATGAGCCCTTGAGCAATGCATTTACTGCTGTGGAGCTGCTTGGATGTTAGTAATAGAAGATGGTGGTTATATAGAGATATATAGAGATATATATATTGGGCAGGATGTTGCTTATGAAATGAGAAGCTTCCCAAAGGGACTCACCTGGAGAACAACAATACTGAATTCATGGTTTCACCTTCACCGCTGATTAGCCTGCTGCTGGTTTTTATTTTATCATGGTTCGATCACTCAAACAAAAACAGCACACTCAAACCTCTGTTGCATTAATAATGTTGATTACGAGAGGGAAAGAAAAGTTAAACGTGAGCTAAATCGCCCTTGTCTTGACATACACTCCCAAATGAATCCAAACGGATAGATACACACCCGTCCTCTATTATTCTTGTCTCTTAGCACAACCATCCCATTAAGTGACACGCAGACTAATGACATACAAACAAGCTCATGCTGTATAATTAATCTAGTATGAAATAAATGTAGCTTCCCAGACGATTCATTGTGGAATACTGGCATATCTGAAAAAGTGAAATGTGCTTTTTGCAGCAAATAGACAATATGAAATCCTGAATCTCTTTTGATTTAAAAAAATAAAAATAAAAACATTACACAGATACACAGATATATGTATACAATAATCATTGATTTAGGCATTTTTCCAGAATTAATCTGCATTGAAATGTTGCTTTTACTTTGACTACAAAATATGTCAGTGGGGTAAGGTCACTTATATAAATACATATAATATAATGATGTCTTTTTTCCAAAATTTTACAATGTTCATCTTCAATATTACTGTATAGCAACAATAACAACAAACGGATGAGCACACACAACCTAAAACTCTTTTAAATGTCCACCAACTTACCCAGATGCCGTTGTCTCCCCTCAGCATACTGAAGAGCAGCTTCAGCTCCTTCACTGTGATGCTGTAGCTGGCCATGACTCCCAGCATGTCCACCAGGAGGTCTGAGGACACACAAGACAGAGGCAGATAGTGAGCGCAGGAGAGCAGAAACAACCACAACATCTGTGTGTTCTTTTGAGTGTGTTTTGTGAGTCAGCCCTCGATCCGCCACGTCTCTGATAAAATAAGGTGAGGTCATTAATGCCTGCAGTCAAAATGCAATCGTGTTCAAAGTACTCAGAGCCCCTCCGCAATCTGGAGCAGAGTTGCTGTGCACAGCATTACTAAATACCTTCAATGTGTACATCACGATGTCAATTCTTGTTGTGTTTTTCTACATTGATTTTAATACTTCAGGTAATATAAGGCCAAACACACTTGAGAGTTAAGTACTCCCAGCTACCAACAACAGTGACAGGCTTGCATACTGTTTACAAGAGGATTGTTAGTGAATGTTTATTAACTACTATACACTGTATCACTAAACACCCAGATACTAACATTATTAAATCTTAAGGAATATTATTTATACTGTGATGGGGGTCTTGGGGGTCCAGTATCGTTTGTCCAGTTAAAGCTGCATAGCTATTGTTTTCTTTTTAAATGTATCTGAAGGACCAATGCATACGATTTAAGGGGATATATTAGCAGAAATGGAAAATTATATTCATAACTACGATTTCATTAGTGTATAATCACCTGAACCTAAGAATCATTGTGTTTTTGTTAGCTTAGTATGAGCCCTACATATCTACATAGGTAGCTCATCATTGAGTCCGCCATGTTGCACCGCCATGTTTCTACAGTAGCCCAGAACGGACAAACCAAACACCGTCTCCAGAGAGGGCCTTTGTGTTTTTACGTTACCTGAAGGCCACCGTAGGTTCTAAATATAAAGGTACACTAGCAAGTGATTAGCTTAGTTTAGGAATAGGACTGGAAGCAAGGGGAAATGTAAAATAAAAAACATGTCTTGGCTTACCGGTGACTGTCCCCCCCCCCCCCCCCCCTGCTTCTAGTCTTAAAGGGAAGCTAAGCTACTCTGCTGCTGGCTTTAGCTTCATATTTATCATACAGACATTAAGAATTGTATCACTCTTCTCATCTCAACTCTTGCCAAGAATGCAAATAAGTCTATTTAACAACCGACAATGACTCGATGTCGTAAAATTGACAAAAACTAGTTTTCAAAAGTGTTCCCCTCTAAATATGCAGGCAGATAATTAAAAAGTACATTGTGTTAAAAAGACATTTGTTTAGTCAAAATGACCTGACTGCCTCATTGACTTTCACTTTACACAGCCACAACAGATCAGTGTGATATGGCGACACAGCGCGGTCCTCTCACAGCGAGGCGATCTGCTTACAGAGGCTCTTCTTCCCCATTAGGCCTGCTGGATATGAATAGAGTCTTCCCACAGTATTTCATTAGCCAGAGCCCAGCGACAGGGAATAAAGCAGAAGGCTAGCTCACTGAGGTGCTTGGTGTGAGAGGAAAAAACGCAATACACAATGTCCTAGATTCAAAACCCCTAAGCTCTGTTTTTGGTAGGATCAATCCATGTAGGGCATTTTAAATAGCTTTTAAAAAGTGTTAGAATCACGGTTCAGGAGGGGAGTCTGCGAGAATCGGCATTAAATTGACTTAAAGCGGCATCTGCTCTGCTGTGGTGAGCCGTAATAAGTCATAGAAGGTATAAAGCACATTATCCTGCAGAGGTTGGTAGGACAAAGAGGACACCGAGGAGGAGGGAAGGAGAGGACACGCACTCCAAGGAATCATTAAAGGGAAGTCAAGGTCAATATGATCATGTAAAAAGACGGCCGTGTATGTGCTGTTTTGCAATAAAGCCTTCCGTACGAATCGCAGCACACGCGGAGACATACTGGGGTCATAACTCTGCTTCTGCAGCACCAGCGGCTTTTTATGGATGTCTGACTGCAGGGCAAACAAACACTCACACGTTAAATAGTTCTGTTATGAAGGAAAAGAGTGAAAAGAAAGCTTCAAATATTGACTAAGGACTTAGAAAAAAAAAAAGTAAACGTGAACGTTTTTCTTATCCACAAGGATAAATGGTCAAAAGTAAATAAAGCAAACGCTCCTTCCACCAGTTTGCACAAACAATAATACAATGTAGAAGAATTACTTAACGTGTGGCTGTGTTCACATCTGCATTTCAACCAGTGACCCCTCCGTATCTTTTTCTGCCATTGTGCTCACAAATGTACGGCTGCCTCACCTGCTATCATGTCGTCCACAGTGCTCATCTTGAGCAGCACCTGCTGTATGAGGCCGACCTCGGTGCTGGTCTGCAGGTTGCGCACGCTCTTGCGGAGGATGGCGGTGAACATGCTCCAGATCTCGGCCTGGCACGTCACCTCGCAGTGGGACAGCAACTCCACCATGCAGCCGATGCTCTCCGCCTCCTGGATGATGAAGTTCATCTCCAGGTCAAACTCGCCGCCCACCAGCTGGAGGAGGGTAAAGGGAGAGAGGGGGGGGGGGAGGAGGAGGATGGAGAAGACGGGAAGGGGAGGAGGGGAAATGGTTTGGGAGGCAGGAAAAGGGCCAGTGTTGGGATGGAGGGAAGGAAAAAGAAAGTGGGAGGAGAGAGAGAGAGAGAAAATGATTTAGTGAAGCATTTAACCTTTTGTCTGTAGCAGAGGTAAACCCGGCATCTGATGGATGCTGATTACGGGTTAGGGAAGCATTTCTTCTGCCGGGGGGGCCGCACATACCGCAACAAACAAATGTCCTTCATCTGACCATACACACATGTACACACAGCACACATCTCCTCTGCTCTCTCTTTAATGTGAGGAGCACAGCACATCTCCTCTGCTCTCTCTTTAATGTGAGGAGCACAGCACATCTCCTCTGCGAACTGCAATTACTCTCAAAATACAGCAGGCATAAAATTGGCCCCCCCCTTCTACCGCCTCAGATCCACACCATGCGGGCAAACACGGACACTGACTAACACACATTTCGGTTTGTGTCCTCTCAGATAGCATTAGTCAGAGGACATCATCATTTCGGAAAATCAAGTGCAAATGTCCCGTCTCTTAATGGCCGATGCGCTGAAATTACTTGTGAAATTACAGCCGTCATATCGCTAAGCCTCACAAACGTACACACACACACACACACACACACTTGCACGACGTGAACACAAAGCATATACCCACGCAGCTCATCCTCAGCACACCACACTACCCAGGAAGTGGTCGCCATGGCAACCACCGAGCCAAGAGACCAAACATTGAGGTTATTAAATCTGATGGAAGAGAAACACGCACACCAGGTTATGAGCAGACGAAAAGATTACGAGCAGAAACAAAAGACATAGTCGGACTGTGACCACGGGCAGTGAGGATGAGAGTGATGGATAACTCAAGTACAGCCAGTATGTTTCACAAGGAGACGAAGGAGAGAGTGGTCTCCTAAGGGAACAAGAGTACGAGTGGTGTCGGTGCTGCCAGTGATATATGAAAACTGATGCTTCACTGTTTTCAACAAAGGGTTAATTCTTCATAATTAATTCCGCGTGTGACTAAACAACCTTTTCAAGTCGTCTTCAATACAGCGTGATGTTCATTTTGTAAAATATGGTTCAATTTAGAGTAAAGTAGACTATAAAGCAGGGTATGCTTTAGGGCGGGGCTACCTTGTGATTGACAGGTCGCTACCCCGGCGTTGTACGGTCAACTTTGACCCTTTCACAGCGTGTTTTCAGTTCATGAAAGTTAATTGTAACATTTTGGTCGTCTGAAAAATGTCTTATTCAGCATTCGGCTGTATTTAGCTCCACCCTCTCATGTCACCTTTGCAAAAAAAACAAGATGGCGACAGACAAAATACCTAATTCTAGGCATCAAAACCATAGCCCACAAACCAATGGGTGACGTCTCTGTGACTACGTCGTATTCATATATACAGTCTATGGTTTTATGTGACTTAGATCTGACATTTCTGTAAAAGTTTGAGCTATGTTAGGATGGAAACGTGTCTCTTTGCTTTAAAGAAACTGACCCCTAACCCTGATGCATGCTGGAGCACCTTGCAAGAGAACAAAGAAAATTCAAGAGCAAATGTTGGTGTCTTTGATAGGGTCATATACAAGAGTATGGACATAAAATTGAACATCAGCTGCAGCAATCATTAGCAACACCGGCATTTATCACATGTTGGATTATCGACAGACTCGGCCTCAGCCCCAGTGAGACTTAAAGTTTAACGGTTAAGCCTCGTGGGTCGGTGTTAAGTTTACCTCATGTCACCTTGTGATTGATCAGGTTTTAGACTTGTATTAAACGTGTACAATCTCCATATTCTTCTACCAGCTCCTCATCCCTTTCCCTCCCCTCTCTCTCTCTCTCTCTCTCAGTGAAGTGAATTGATCCAGTGCACTCTGGCACAGATTAGAGAGGACCTCTGAACAAGGCATGGAATAAAAGGGGGAAGAATTAATTCATCCCGCATCGAATTTTCCCCCTCTCCTCTGAGGTTCCCAATTACAGGGCCCGCTGGGGACCGCTGCGTCCTACAACATCTCTATAAGCTGCCAGTCTGAAGGTGCTCGATATATACAGCGCAGCGGAAGCTTGAGGAGAGAGAGAGAGAGAGAGAGAGAGAGAGAGAGAGAGAGAGGGAGGGTATTCTTTGGAGAAACTAGCAGATACGCAGCGACTTCCAACGCGGGAGCACACACATCCCCAGGACATACCTACACATGTACAGCACAAGCACAATCTCTCTTAGCTCACACTTGTTACCCGTGTGCAGAACATCACAGCAAGATGAGAGGGGTGATGCAAACGACAGCAACAAATTGGGTCTCATGACCAACGATGCGGAGGAAAGAAAAAAAAGGAGGGCAAGTGCCAGGAACACACAGGGGGGGGGAAGAAGGAAGCGCCCAGATAATTATTATCTCTCTTCCAACAGAAACAATATCTGGATAGGCAACTAAAGCCTGGGTGGCACTGCCAAGAAGAGCCTCCTGGACCGAGAACATCAGGTGAGCAGCCTTGAAGAGGAAGGGACAGTCAGACAGAAAGAGCTGTAATAAAGAAAGGATGTGGGGGAAAATATTCTCCGATATGAAAACACTCCATCAAATAGATGTTCTCCATTTTAAGTGGCTTCCATAAAAATGATGGAGCATTTCCGCGAGCCATTATTGGCTCGAGTAGGGCTTTTAATCGATGTATAAACAAACATGCTGACTAGATGGCAGTAAGGTTGATCATGAGCAGCTTGAGCACACTTGAGCGCACTCGAGCGGCACCATCATTGCCGCTCTGCACACGGACAAAAGATTACTAATTACTTTTACGAGGGAACATACTTGTTTTGCATAAACACTCGCAACCTTTCCGATCTCCTCCTTCACCCTAAACCCCCGTGTGTCCACGATGTCGGCTCCCGTCCCTCGTCTTTGCGTCAGCGGGGGCCCACTGGGGGGGGGGGAAGAAAAATAAAAAAAATCGCACAAAAGGGACGAGTAATCACATCAATGAGCACGCACAAGAGGCCTTCACGCCCGCGACACGTACCCTGGTGGGTAAAGGACACACACACTTAAACAGGGCCCCCACATTATGCCACTCGCCTTAGGATAAAGGGGCTTGGCAGTGCTGCAACCCCCCCCCCCCCCCCAACACCCCCCTCGCCTCTGAGGCAATGTGAGCACTGACCTCACTGTCTGCTTTGGCAAGTGGTTGAAGACATTTGTTTTGGCAGCACTATGACAATGATTGCTCCCCAAGTGCCGCTCATGTCTGTATGTTCTATTCCTTAACATTTTTTGTTAACGAGCGGGTGAGTAAAGGAACCTGTCGTGACAACTTCTTTTCCCACAATCGATATTCCTCTTTGGTTTTTATGAACATTTGACAGGTTCACACTCATGTGCTGATGCATATGAATGTGTGTCTGCATGTTATATGCCTCCTGTACATAGAATATGCAGCTGTGCTCACACTGGAAATAAACAAAACACATTCAAGACTGCATACTATTGAATGTAATATCCCCCTTGTGTTGTGACGAGACAGGAATCTGTATTTCTTGCTTCAGAGCATCAAGTGTAGTCATGATTGACCTGAAAACAGCTTCAGTAACTGTCTGAAATGTAAGAATATCTTCCACTGGAGTCATTCACTGATGACTAATCTACTTGTATGGTCGAGTGGACGTTGTGGTTATTATGAAGTCATTAGATATTTATATATCAGTTCTGTACTCGCACACTTATGTGTTACCTTTCCTCGCTGTGATTTCTTATTCTGACCAGCTTTGCAGTGCTGCTCATTCAGACCCGGGAGGAAGCTGGCAGTAAGCTCGGCATCTTCTCTGGCTGGTCTTCACACCACACAAAGAGCTTATATGAGCAGGCACCTCGACCTGCCAAAACCTGCTCTCATAAGAGGTCGGTACAACAAACACTCCCTCTGTGCATCTGACTCTTTTCTCACCAGCCACGCTGCTCAGAAAACAGTTCCTTTTCCCCTGAAGACATTCTGACATGTCACAGGAGGAGAGGCACAGGCGCAAATAAATAACAATGAATGATGGCTGGATTTCCAGTGAGCCGCTTCAGTGCCAGGGTCCCGGTGTTGTGCATGCTGGCTCCCTGTCACACTGTCATGGCTTACTGGGGCACTTGAAAAGACACCTGCGTCAAGTCAAAAGTCTTGATACCTTAACAACAAAACAGGTTATTTGTCATGACCATAAAAAAAAAAAAAGGAGTGTGTGACCTGCAATAACTGGCAAACAGTTGCTTATTTACACATCCAGCGGTTACATACAGAGTCATGCTTGTCTCTCTACTGACCCCTGAGGGAAATATCCGCCTCTTTAGCTGCTAAATGCTCCACTATGTCCACAACGCCATGAGAGCGGTCAGAATGAGTCAAAGCCGGACAGCTAAACAATGAGCTGACCGTCCACTCTTACCTTCTTTGTAAGACGTGTTGCTGCTATGATGCTATAGCAATGTGATCGTACTTACGCATCTGCTTTTGTGAGACAACAGTGATTATTTAAGAGATAAGACACTTTAGTGTCATTGCAGGCATACAACGAAATTACGTTTGGTAAGAGCTCATTGCTGACATTGTTTGTTGTGAGGACATTCTTCGTTATCCTGTTAGAAATGAGCATTCACTTCCTTTGAGTTTGCCCGTGCTACCATTATATAGCCATGCAGACTTTACATTTTCACTACTTATTTTGCACCAGAAAAGGGGTGTTTACCAGGTAACTTGTAAAGGAACACAAATATTTTAAACCTTAAAATACGTTAAAAGTTCTTCTTTTATGGTTTGACCTAATTCAGTGTGACAATCCTGACCAATCTGAGAAATGCTGTCTGATTCATGTCTAGAGCTTTTTTCATCGCACTTAAACCAGCGTAATAAATACCAGTATTTACACCTGTATTTGTTCCTACTATGTTTCTATTGCCCTTTATTCATACTGTTGGTTTTAACCTAATTTCCACTTCCTCAGTAGTACTCTGAATGGGGTCTACATTAATTAAAATGATCATTATTCATTTGAAAACAATCTCACACGGACCCACCACAGTCCATTATGTATAGTGCTGTGATGGCACATCAAACGAGCCATTACGCTGGCTGATTACTACGACCGACTGTTGAATATTGGATGGCGCTCACGGACCAAACCTGGCAAAAAAGAGGCACCTGTTGCTCATTACTGCCGTCAGAGATGACAGGTCAGAGAGGCAAGTGGACGGTCAATGGCCACCTCCTCTGCCTCCTGCACATTACAATTGAGCCTTTTGGAGCCGGCATCATCAATATGCAACTTCAAAAGCCCCTGGGAGTGAGCTGGAGAGGCACGTGTTTGTTAGCTGTGTGCTTTGTGTGGCTCATTACGTTTGTGTCCCCCGAGCGCGAGCCGCGGCCATTCAGTCCCTTTTGTGCGCTGAGCGAGTGAGGAGACGAGAGGCCCATCTAGACATGAGATCACCGATTATACACTTAACGCTTCGCCGAGAGGGCTCGACAGAGAGCGCAGGAGAGCAGAATTGAAGGAGAGTGAGGGAAAAAAAAACAACCAGGGAAACGAGAGAGGGAAACGAAAAGGGAGGAAAACAAACAGGAGAATCAACGGTGTTAACTGTAGGGCGAGGTCGATCGGAGAGAAGAGAAAAGAGGAAACAGTGACGAGAAAGTGTGTGTGTGTGTGTGTGTGTGGAGCGACAAAAAGACAATGAGGGCGAGACGGCGGCTGAATGCTATTGCGCTTTCTTATCAGAGCGATTTTATTACCCACAGCCTCACAATGTGCAGTGGAGGATGATGACCACAGCAAATCTCTAAAAAAGATATGGATTACATTGGGGCTAAACTGGCCACTAAACACTCAATAATCCACATTCTGTTTTCTGCACGACCTCATTTCTGGTCAACAGCATCGATAAAAGCGGCAGTTTAAGTCTGCTCAGATTCATATTCAGGATAAACTTCTCCTAATCTTCGGTTTTCCAGTGCTTTTGGTTGAGGATCTATGAGGGCAGAACAAAAAAGATATTGGCAATATCTGTTATCGAGAGAGTCATTTGACACCGAAACAATTAATTGATTCATCCACAGAAAATCGTCAGATGATGATTTAGGTCATTTGTCATGCAAAACTGTCAAGAGATTTGGTACCTTTCATTGGATCACATGATACTAATCTGAATATTTTTGGACTGATTGCCAGACAAACGAGCATTCTGAATATGTCAGCTCGCTTCTTTTCTTGGTTTTATATCATAGTTAACTGAATATGTTTGGGTTTTAGACGGACAAAATAGGCAATCTGGAGATCTTGGGCTCCATTAAACTAAATGGTTAATTTAATACTCCTAAAAACATAATAATTAGATAAGTGGATAATACAAAAAAAGGATTAGTTGAAGCACAACGTCAGTGAAAGTTAGTGTGATAGGAAAAGATGCAGTAGAGGAGGGGGAAAGAAAAGTTGGGGATGATGAGTCGCAGTCGAAAAGGGCAGCGCATGTGTCTCACTCTCTGTGATGGTGATCAACAATGACATGTTGACTGAGTGTAGCCTCCAGACACAGAGGAAGGAGGGGGGGGGGAGCCCCTCGGACTGCATTTCCCATGGGCCTTTGTACCAGTGTCTGCACAGATGGCAGATGGGACGACACACAGCCCCCCACTCGCGAAACCCTGTTCAGAGCGACAACGTCACAATCACACAGTCAACACACACACACACACGCACGCTCGCACGAGTCAGCAAAATAAACGTAATCAGGCCATAACGGTATGGAGTAGTTAAGAGCTTTTATGCATAAAGTGTAGGGCTTTCACTTTACAGGAAGAGAGAAGTCAAGTACGCTGCAGAAATCACAGCGCAGCAGTTTTAGGAGGTAAGTAGAGAAAAACAAGGTTTCAACACACACATCAGACACTGCAAAATTACAATGATTACATAAATCCACACTGGGGATATAAGGGTGGTTAAGGCCACAAGCAAGGCAGGTTTATGTGTGTGCGCGTGTGTGTGTGTGTGTGTGTGTGTGTAGTTGTGTGTGTAGTTGTGTGTGTGTGTGTGTGTGTATAAAATGTATAAATATCAGAACCTCGTAAGAAATGTTTGATGTCGACCACAAATGAATTTAGTAGCATTATGCATTATGGAAGGCTACATACTGTTACATTATGGATGTGTAATGAATCAATTAAGAGTAAATTCTAAATGCTATGCTCAAATGTTTATGAACATGTCATTTACTTTAGCTGTCAAACAATATCTCAGTCACTCCTGTGAACTCGCTAGCTTTTTAGACTCACAACATTAACATAAAGTGACACGGGCACATGTCTTCAGTCTGCACACTAGAAAAACAACAGCGGTGCTGCAGATCCCTCAAGGCAGTAAAGTCTCCCTCAGTGACATGAAAGTGATTTGATCGAACAAAATCTGACACTAAACAAACCACTGTGTGCTTGAAGTCTGTCATAATAAATTAAACTGCTTGGTATTCATTAGCACGCTCAGGAGATGGTAACGTCTGACCACCGCTTTGGGTCCAGATTGAAATATCTCAACCATTATTTAACGAAATGCTATGGAATTTGGCACAGCCGTTTGTGGTCCCCAGAGGATGAACCCTACTGACTTTGGTGATCCCCTGACTTTTCATCTAGCATCAGCGACAGGTTGACATTTATTTCATCCAGAGTTTAATATTTTAGAAGGTAATGCATAGATTGCCTTGGATAGATTTGGCACAAATGTTCCCTTCAGGTTGAATTGTGACACCTTTGGTTATACCAATCCGAGCTAGCGCCGTCATCGGGTCTGCTAACCGTCAGTATGCTAGCACCGTCATTGTGAGCATGCTGACATTAGCATATAGCTCAAAGCACTAGCACGACCATCTCACTTGGACTCCTGGTCTTATTTGAAGTGCCTGCATATGTTGGAAATATGTTTCGGGTTTTTTAATTGTACAAAAAAGTAAAAGAAAAAAAACATAACTAACTAAACCTTGAATAATAAAATCTTTATCAACATGAGTATTGCCCCTGCCCAGGGTTGGATTCCATGTGTAAGAAAAGGCTTATGGATCTTCATCCGACCACTCTCACTGAGTCTGGACCTCCTCTCATCTTCCCCCTACACAAAGCTGTTGTTAATACTAGACTTTTGTTAACATCAGAAGACAAGAACCACAGGGTTCAAACGGCCAACAGAAACTACAACAAGCACGTTGCTTTTTTTTAATACATTGCATTTTCCAAGGAGTGCAGATGGCAGTTCATTACAAGCGGATTCGTCAGCCACATACAGCAGCTCCATGCAGTATCCACACTTCATACTTTGACATCAACACTGTTCTCATCCCTCTCACTTCCCTCTCACACTTAAGCCATCCAATCACGGAGCCAATACAGAAAAATGGGAGAAAATAAGCCGGGCTAAAGGTTTGGTTTAGAGTGCTTATCCGCTGGATAAGGATTTGCATTTTTATTTCCCCACATACAATTTAGTTTTTTTGTTTCCTTCATAAGCATGGACCACATTGTGTACTGTGCTCATACCATCTTGTGAAGGGCTCACTGCATGGGTGGAATATGTTCTAAATAAATATGAAATGCAAGTCTCCTTAAAAAAAAAGAATCCAATTCAAACTGTAGCGTTTGTGCAAAAATAAAATGTCTTAATTTTACATGACAATATAGTTTAAAATCACTAATTCGTTGCGAGCGACAATACGCGGGTCTTCATCAGGGTCATTTGTCAGCAGCAGAAGAAGACTTATAGTTCAAAGAGATAGTTTTGAGACCATATCCCACCCAAGCATTGAGCCAATCACAAGATGGAATATGCATGAATTCTGCATTAATGCATATAATAAAACATCAAAGAAAGAAATACGGTGAATCTGCAAAATCATTACATCAATTTCTTCATACATTTTTTAAAAGCTCTTGGGGAAAGTTGCAAACTAAATAGGAACTGAATTGCAAATTGTATGTTTAATTGATCGATAATTGACGCAGAACGGAGCCAATACGTTGTGCTAAAAATAAATGTTAAATGTGTGTGCCATGAAGAGGTCTAAACTCCAGCAACACCATGAAGCACTGAATGAATAATGTGCTATTCCGGACTGCACCATTTCATGGCTTGATGTGGCATATGGGGAAAGTCGTTTATGCATAAATATTGTGGTCCTTTGTCAAGGAAGGCTCGTTTCCAATCAGCTCGTTTGATCCTGTCAAGGGCGCTGTGCAGTGAGGGTGACAAATTCCAATCAAGCAACTGCTACCTCCAATTTAGCAAATAACTGTACGCTTTGCAGTTCCATTAGATTCAAAATACAGAGAATTGCGTTCACAGTGCCAAGGGCTGTACCCTGGGCACAGTTTCCACAAAAATAACCGTGAATGTGAGTCTGTACATACATCAAAGAGAAGCAAAGCTATCGAGTGTTCCCATGCATTGGCTTGTCAGTTTCTATTAACACTGCCAGAAACCAAAGAGGGAGAGCTGGATAGAAGAGGAGTGAGAGAAGGCGAGATAAGACAGTAATACCTGCTGTGATCTGCCTTTATGCAAGTCTCCATTTCTCTGCAGACCAGTTCAGTGTGCCTTTTTTTACCCGCCTCCAACATCTGACTCAGAGCTTGACAAGTGCAAGCTTAAAACATACTGTACAGACACATACAGCCGAACGCGCACCAACACTCGACAAACTCAGCCACAACACACACACACACACACATACTCGGCGCTCAAAGGGCGAAAAAGGCGAAACAATTCATTGCAAAAAGGTCTCAGTCATTCGCACATACACTCTATCTCAGTTCGTCACTAATGCGCTCACACACACACACACACACAGCAGCAGCAGTGATTCACATGAATGACAGCATGAGCACACACACACATAGGAAGGAGTGGAGATAGAGGAAGAGTGTGGGGGTGGGGGGGGGGGGGGGGGAAGCAGAGAATCCTCCCAAAATAATCCAACAATAATGAGGCGCCATTTCATTAGCATATGAGCAGCTTGTAAAAGAAAAACATAATTTTTCAAAAGTCTGTTTACTGGAGTGGGAGGCGAAGGAGCTTTAAAAAGAGCAGCGAAGAAGAAGAAGAAAACAGAGGAACAGCAAAGAGGAAGCGATCAAGAGAGGCCAGACGAGTCACAAACGGGGCGGAACGGAAAACAGCGATGGTGTGAATGTTTGCTTGGGAAAGCAGAGAGAAACGACAGATAGACAGATGACAAATGCAGCAGACTCCTTTCAGCACAACGGACAGCTCCTGCTCCCCCCGCTGACAACGTGAAAGGATCCCCAGTGGAAATCCTTCACTACGGCTGCGGAATTCATTGACAAACAGCTGAAACTGCAAGTGTACTAATTGCTGTAGTAATACCGTGAAACATTTTCAAGGACTTAAAAAAGTCCGTGACAGCACAATATGGCTTTGACACGAAATCCCGAAGCTGTGAGATGCAATGCGCCGCAGCAAAACAGAACCGTACTGTTCTTGGCTGATATTCTCAGGAAAATTAAAATATCCAGGCCAGAAACACACGCATGCACACACACACACTACAGGGATTGAGGATCGCAGCCAAGTGATCACAAACTATGACTTCATCCAACCGCAGTATAAAATGTCTGTCCCCTGATTGGCCAAAGAGGCTTAGTAACGGATCTAGCAATAAGCCTCGTCACATGCTATTGGGCAACAAACAAAAGATTTATTTTCCCTTTTTGTCTTCCAAAAAACACCTAATGCGATACTCTCTCTCTCTCACACACGTGATGACGCACGTTGTTTGTAGATTCAAACTAGATGCTCAACAGAATATCATATTAGGAGGTTTGACAGCAAATACTGCAGATAAAAAGGCATCAAGAATGAATACATCCTTCAACGACAAGTGCAAAAAAAAGGTTCTATAAATGTCTGAAGATATTCATGCTACCAAATACACAAATAAATATGGCAGCGTACAACTAGTTTGTTCAGAGTTGGGCCTTATACACGAAGAAGGTTGTGTTTTTAGCCTTGTTGGTTTGTCTGTCAGCCGGATATCTAAAAGATATCTTTACAGACAGACAGGCTGTGAGCCAATGAACAACTGGCTAGATGTTGGTGGTGATCTGGATTTGGAATTTCTCCCATTTAAAGCAAATTATTGCCATGTTTTTAACTATAAGAGGGTTGGAGATTTTCATTTAAATTCTATACATATATTCCCTGCAAAAGAAATTCAGCATTTAAATTTAGTGACAGAAGCTATGTGTTTGAGACTAACCGTGTTGGAATATTACTTAGAATCATGCCTCCCAGCTAATAGTCCACTTCACTTTCTCATGAATAAATTTACATCCATCTACGACCGCAATTCAAGCTATAGCTTTTTTCAATTGAGTTTTTTTTTTTGCAGTTCATCCAGTGTCATCGAGTGTTAGTTGGGTCCTTCCCAGGAAAAGGGGACAAAAAGGAAGGAATAAAGTGGTTTAATAGAAGGCACATACAAAGTTTTGGGACACATGTTTCAGTAGCGGATGATCAGAGAACACTGGAAACACTGGAATCTACAGAAAGTCACAAAAATTACACAACAAAATACTCCAGAATCACCACTTGCTACACAGGATATCAACAAATAAAAATGTGATTATTGATAATTCAACACTTGAAACTGACAATTCTATGTTAAAGCAATGGTAGCCAAGGGAACACCTACCCTCTCGCATGGAAATGCCTGGGCCTAACAGACAAGAAACGGTTATAAAGGTAAGTGTCAAGACCTCAAGACTTATGGTTTAATAGAAAAGGACCAAAGGCAACTTCTCTCGGCAGGGGACAAGAGGTCTAGAGGAGAAGAGAGAGGAGTGTCGAGGCATCCAGAGAGAGAGAAAGAAGAAAGAACTACGAGGCAGGGAAGACAATAGCATCACGAAGAGGTGGTGATTGAGAGGGCACCACTGAACGGACAGCATGAAACAAATGGGACCTGCTATTGAATTCCACCAGACACAGAGGGAGCACGAAGGAGACATAAGGTGTAGGAGGAGGTGTTGAAGTGTCTTTTTGCACTCTTCTACTTGGGAAAAAAAGGCACATTCCATTGAGGACAAGTGGCCGCTCAGTTTTCCTCTCTTTTAATGTTTTCCTCAAGACAGGCAGCAACGAGGGCATCCCTGTGTGTTATGTCACGGGAATTGAGGAAGGAAGGATTTAAGGCTGATATACTTTAACAAGGCCATCTCAAATGTGCTCATTTCAAAGAAGCTGGCAGGAAGTGGAGTCCTACAGGGCATCCTGCATGTTGCTTCCACCTCACTGGGCTGATCACGGATGAAAATAGAGACGTGGGACCGAAATCTGGTCGACTGGATGACAAAACAAATGTGTTTCATATGCCGTGTCAGTGTTTCTCACTCGTTTGTGTGTGTCTGCCTGTGGGATGAGGCAGGTGTAGACTAGCTGATGCTAAGTTCAAGGGTCAGCAGATAAGCCCTGCAGACCAGACTCAGGCCAGGCTGGTGGCAACTCAGGATCACTAATCTGTTTGTTTGGTTTGGTTGAGTGTATGTGCTGCAGCAGATAGGATGTGTGCATGCATGACTGTAAGCACTCGCACTCGCACACGCACACACACACACACACACACACACAATTGTGCACGTGTTCGCCATCCGCTGAAACAATGGAGAGTACTGTTCCATTGAGCCACAGCTGATGGAGGATAAGAGAGGCAGCAAGCAGCTCCAACGAGTCTCAGTAATCCATCATCATAAGACAGGGCCGGGAATGACACACACAAACACACACACGCATGCACACACGCACGCACACACACACACACACACACACACACACAAATAGAAAGTAGGGTTGGAGAGGTCAGTGGAGCATGATTAGTAATTTGTTATTGTGCAAAAAGACCACACACATACTGTACGTATAATCATAAGTCAAGTTAGACCACCAGAGAATCTAATTCTAAGCAGACGAAACACACAGAAACCCGTCATGCTGAAGCAAAACTTGTCTCTCGACATACTATAATTTAAAACAGTTAGATAAATCTGTTAATATTTAAACGTTTGACGCAAATAATCCGCACCAACTTCTCCTGTGTCGAGGTGTTTCTGTGCTACAGGCCTGTCTTCAGACTGTTTGAAGCTGGTGCTGTTTGAAGTACAGCAGTAACAGTAGCAGTTGTCAGAGGCGTGTACTTTGGAAGTAAAACCTTTAAAGGAACCATTAGAAGTTTGCATTCATGGTGATCAACTAAGATTCAGATCTTTTGCATATTTTGACCAATGCGAAATGTTTACATAAACCATATTTTTCACATCAGCTCCTTCTGTTTTACACTGGGAAGTTTGCCTTATTTGCATGCCCTTAGGGGATCTAATACATTAATACTTTATGTCATAGCTTCCATTACGATGGAATAATTTACAAACAGTGCCTTCCTCCTGGAGGACATTTTCATGGATACTAATGGATAACTAATAGATATGAGTAACTTTCAACTGCAATAATGTATGATACAGAGTTTAAAATGCCTCACATCCGCAACAAATATCTATTTGTTAATAAGGTAGACAAGAGACTGAAATGCTGATCAGTAGATGTTTCCATTAGGTAGAGAGCTAGTGAGCTGAGTTCAGAGTTAAATAGCCCAATGCAGCTGTCATTCAGTTGGGCAGCGGCCAATGAATAAAACTAATTACGACAATATTCTTAAATACACCCAGTTTGAGTGTCATCAAGAGGTTTCCTTAGAGAGAAAAAGATGAGGATATCAAACGTGAAATGTGGCAAAAACTATTTCCTATCAAAAGGTCACATCAGCAGAAAATCCATTCTCAAATATCAACACCTATAGCATGCACTCACAGCCTTGAGAGCTCACGCTATCATACAGGAGAAGGCCAACCAGAGAAACGAAAATAAATATTTGATTTAAAAAAGATTGCAAGACTAAGATTTTAAAAAAATATATATATACTGTATATATACATCAAGTGCTATTGCAAAGTGAAAAATAATATCAGGAAGAGAAATAACCCTTCGGCTGAGGTAGGAGGGTGTGTGAGTCAGTTCAGAAAAACAAATACAGACAGATCCTAAACCATAAATATTAAGTTTAAAGGCAAAAATAATCCCAGTGCAAATTCAGTCCCCTAGGCAAGAAAAAAATAAAACTATATATATATATATATATATATATATAAAGTGTGCATGATTCATGCAGTAACAGCGATGCAATGACCATTTAGGCAAACACGATTCATTGTGTAACTGAGTATGATCTAAAATGTCCAATTTTCCCTTTGCTAACATGGAAAAACAGACTCTAACAAGACCCTTTTGGATCCGTTCATTAGCTTGATTATAAGAGTGTGCTTCTCTGCATTCACATTTGGTATTCCAGCCTAATAGTTTTCCTGGAACCAGAGCCTGAATGTCGTGGTGTCACAGTGAGGGTCGAGGAGCAGCGTGGATGAGGAGGCGGGGGGGGGGGGGGTAAAACAGTGAGTCACCACTGCCAGTTGTTGGCTGCAAAAATCCTCAATCTCTATTTACCAACGGGGTATTGCACTGATATCAGTACAGATAACTAAAGATGGGTGAGATCAGTTATTTGTTTGATGATCTGCTTTGTGAAGCAGGTCAAAATTAAAAATTGTCCAATACTTACTACTACAATACTAGCTGTGGCCAAATACCTGCCAAACTAAAATGTTAGCATGATGGAGACTATATGGTAAACACTATAACTGCTTAGTCTTGGCATGTTAGCATCGTCAGTTAGCAGAGTACAGCCCATAGACGATGATATTTAAAGATGCTAAATACATTTCTGTTGCCTCTCAACATGGCGGCGGCTGAGCCGGCGGCTGAGCCGGCGGCTGAGCCGGCGAACGGTGCGAACAGCGCAAACCACAGGCAAAAGTGCTGACAGAGCTAACAGCATTCAAACAGCTAACAGAGCTAACAGTGTTCAAACAGCTAACAGAGCTAACAGCGTTCAAACAGCTAACAGAGCTAACAGCGTTCAAACAGCTAACAGAGTTCAAACAGCTAACAGAGCTAACAGCGTTCAAACAGCTAACAGTGTTCAAACAGCTAACAGAGCTAACAGCGTTCAAACAGCTAACAGAGCTAACAGCGTTCAAACAGCTAACAGAGTTCAAACAGCTAACAGAGCTAACAGCGTTCAAACAGCTAACAGAGCTAACAGCGTTCAAACAGCTAACAGAGCTAACAGAGTTCAAACAGCTAACAGAGCTAACAGAGTTCAAACAGCTAACAGAGCTAACAGCGTTCAAACAGCTAACAGAGCTAACAGAGTTCAAACAGCTAACAGCGTTCAAACAGCTAACAGAGCTAACAGCAGCGCGGCGACGGTGAGCTAGCTTGTGGGGCGCTCTCGTATGCAATAGAAGCACGAGCAGCCGGCCCGGCTATGTCAAACTAAACACACAGAGGGAGAGCGACTTCATTCTCTGCTAAGGTAGACGTTACTCCACTTTATAGTGGTCAACACTACTGAACCGACAGTCGGCCCCCACACAAAATGATATTGTTGAATAAAGTCTCAGAACTCCACAGTAGATGAGGATACTGTTCTTTATTTCCCTCGCTGGCATGGACCAGAGCACTCAGACTGGACTTCATTATCTGTGCTAAAAAACGATGTCGCTGCAGCGCTAGCCAGCGTCACAGCCACAATAAAGCAGCATATTGTGCCACTGTTTGGTCCTTTGAACTTGTTTTCTTTGGAGTGTTCAAAGCATTACCAAGGCCTGTCTCTTATCAAGCTGAGTTGTTTTATCAAAGAAAAAAAAATCCCCATCCCAAATCATAAAAATCCTTGTTTAACCCTCTCGTTCATCCACAGTTCTCTACTGAAGTGGAGTTATTAGATGAATTCCTTTAGGGATCGTAGCTCTCATCTGCATTCGCTAGTTTAAGTCTATTTCAGGGGGAGAACATGCAGTCCTGGTTCATTGTTCAGTCAGTGCAGACTACAGATGTGAGCGATAAGACACTAAAGTAGAAAATGTTTTGGTTTGATAGCGAGTGTAGATCTACTAACCAGTTTAATGTGGTGTTTAATGACTTTTTCATGCTGCAGGGGACGTATGTGCATAGCAGGGAGATGCTAGATGTCAAAGGTATAAAATAACATGAGGAGTATTTCTTGAATGCTGAAGTTACACACACACACTCACACACTACAAAGTTTGCTATAATCAACCTTTTGGCCACTGCAGTATGCAGCATGATGAATAGCTTCACAGTTAGCTATACTTCACAGTAAAGCAGATGTGTGTGTGTGTGTGTGTGTGTGTGTGTGTGTGTGTGTGTGTGTGTGTGTGTGTGTGTGTTTGTGTGTGTGTGTGTGTGTGTGTGTGTGTGTGTGTGTGTGTGTGTGTTTGTGTGTGTGTGAGGAGCCAAGGGAGAAAAGCGAAGTAGGCCAGCATGAATATAAAATCACCCCTGCCAGGCAATGATGTGTGCTACAAGAAGGAAGGGAGCAGTGTGTGTATATATTTGTGTGAATGTGTGTGTGTGTGTGTGTGTGTGTGTGTGTGTGTGTGTGTGTGTGTGCTGCCAGAGAAAATGTGCAGATGAAGGTGTAGACTAGAGCAAGGGTTTATAGGAACACTCATTTATCAACTCTCTGGGATGTTGGGGGCACACCACAGCGCACAAGCACTAGGTAAATCAAACAAAGCTCCTTGTTATAATGTGAAGATTAGTGTATTGTACGGGTGCCAGACTGAAACACACACACACACACACAAACAGGTGCAAACATAGCACCAAAAACATTTTACAACAGCATGTTTGATCCAAATGTGCCGTAATAACGTTCTATAGAAATGACACCCACAACCTACTCCAAACAATCTCTCTCTCACACACACACACACACACACACACACACACACACACACACATTTTAGGGAAAAAACCCCACAAAAGAGCCAGACACAATAGTGTGAAAATAAGGAGCATGGAGGAAGAAAACAAGAATAATCAAGAGCACAGGCTTCCTGTAGCCTTTATATGGATGAATAATGTATTAGACCGAGTACAACAGCAGAAAATGTATCAAATAACACTTTGATAACTTATAGTTTTTAGTAATGTATTGAGTAAAATTACACAGACGTTACTTTGGGCTCTGGGGCTTTTTATAAACCCTCAATAAAAAACATTAATATAACAAAGGTACAGGTGAAAATCACTTGCAGGATAAATATCCTGTTTCACCATTTATATTATTTTCACCAGTATATTCTGATAAGTCCTCACCACTGGAGGACTGTGCTAAACAGTGTACAATCATCTAGACTCCTATGAAAATATCCAGGTATTTAACAAAACCAGTCAGTATAATTACTACAAGTTTAATTAAAGAAATAGGTAGCGTAGTGGAGAAATCCCTGCAATTGAAAATGAGGGATGTGAAGAAAGTTTTTGTGATTAACAGTGATTAAATCTATAGTTCTGTGGTTTGCAATGAGCACATGCTCTGCATACGAAATGTCTGTTTAATTCACGATACCCACTCTTGTAGCAGACCACTGCAATTTATTTATAATAGATTTCTGACGTCTGGTGGCGTCAATGCAAACTGACAGCACTATTAGAAAAGGTTGTGCATTATCTCCTTCCATGTAAGAGGTCAAAGATACAATACGGCATATTTAAAGGACGACAAAGACCTTCAACAGGACATCTATTTCTGTCTTCACTTAAAAGATGACAATGAAGCAAGAATCCTAAAAATAAAAAAAGAGCACAAGTTCTTTTTGCCATCTCCCTCCGTCCTTCTCTTCAACTCTTCATCCACGCTCACACGAGCACGGCCACAGAATGGTGGCAGACGTATGCTTAACAGCAAATAGTCTCCCTCCAGGCTTTCCTCAGCTCAAAACGTGGCAAAGATGAGTGGAAGGAGAAAGTGAGTGGAGAAAATGTGACTGCAGACAGCTCCATTACCTCCTCACAATAGGGATCATACACGTTCATCCACCAGCCGCTTCACCCGACTAGGGATTCAGGGAGCGGGGGGACAAGATTACACCGAGGGGTTAGAGAGATGGATGTGCTTAGAGGAGATAAAGGCTGGAGAGACAAAGGAAGCGACACAGAAGTAACAAAAGGTGTCATTAAGCAGGGATTGGACATTTATTTCCTGTGTTCTCCCCATTCCCAGAAGTTGCCCTCACCCAAAATCTGATGTCGCTTATCCTCGGGGGGGGGGGGGGGGGAAACAGCATCTGGAAAGAGCAGCTAACGAAGAATGAGGAGGGGAACACAGAAACTGTGAGACGCGGATAGGTCGACGGTTTAGCCTCACACTTTCACACATATACAAATCAGACTCGAACAAGAACTGATCAAAAACTGAAATATGAATCATGATGAAGCCAGGAAAAATCAGCATCGCATCTTAGAAAGATACATTTGGCTCTGAAGGAGATCACTATGGAGAATCTGGCTAGTAAGAGGATTTTGGGGGTTTGTCGTTTAAGGGACAACTAAACTTTTAGATTTGTAATTTGTTCTTTCTCTCTCTCCTTGGATATTTGTCAGGTGGAAATGGTTTCTAGATTGCCTGGCATGCCTCAAGAGTGTGAACTCAATTTCACAGAGGAACGCTAACCATGCTAAGAAGCCAGTAGAGGCTAATCTCACAGTGTGACAACCGACTGATGATGAAAAATGGCCAATTAAAACTCAAAATGTCAAGGTATCTCTAACAGGCGTCGTGCTTTAACATAAAAAAAAGTGTGCAAGCACTCCCAGTCTACCCAGATCCCTGGCACTCCTGCCGGATTTCACTCCTGCATAACCGGGAGCAGAGGAGAGGGGAGAGTAGTGATACACACAGCGTGATGAGGCTCCACGGGGGGGGGGAGGGGGGCGGAACTCATCAGACCCCCACAGCACACACCATACAGCTGGACTGGAGCTTTGGTACACTCAAGAAGAAAAGAAGGACCTGAAGGACAATCACAGGCTTTTCAATCCCTCCCCATCCCCTCTGAAACTCAGTTCACCGACTGTCTCACTCTTTCGAGAGTGAAGACGAGCATCCCTCGCATATCATCTGCTGCCACCTCTCTGTCTCTCTCCAGCTCATGCAGGGGTCAAGACAACCCAGCTGTGTGATAGATAGCGAAGCCATTCATGACCTTGCGGTGGAAGCCACACCCACTGTCCTCCACCTCCACAGCACGTATGTATGTATACGTGTGTGTGTGTGTGTGTGTGTGTGTGTGTGTGTGTGTGTGTGTGTGTGTGTGTGTGTGTGTTCAAGTGGCAGCCCGTATAAAAACATTTTGACTTGTGATTTTGTTCCTTGGGTTAGCACCAACGCGGTTGTTACCGTTAGCTAGCGTTGCTCACTGGCTGTAGCCCCGAGGCGCAAAGTGACTAAGCTTCTCTGCAGCATTACAGCAGCTAATCTTTCTAAAAAATAACCCCCGACAGCATCGCGCAGAGGCCTGCAGAACACTTGCAAAATGTGTGCATCCTCTTTCTGAGACATTGTGTTTGTCTTGAAATTTCAGGGTTCCTCCGAACGCTTTTCTTCTCCTGACTGTAGCATTCGCCCGAGGCTAATGTTCCCTTCCCTTCATGAAGACAGGCTACACCAGCAGTTATTGGTGCTTAGCACTTAATTCAGTTAAAACATAACTAATATTACATGTAGAGCTGAAACGATTTGTCAATTAATTGAGTTGATTGACAGAAGAAATTAAATTAGTGTGGTACTTGAGATTTCGGGTAAGTTGTGTACTATTAACTATTAGGTAGCGTACAGTTCATGGTTTGGGTTAAGCTAACGTTAGCGTAAAAAAATGGCGCTTTTTTACTACAAAACGCACTCTGTCTGATCAGGCCCTAAATGATAATTCAAGACAATAGTTGGCAGACTCATTAATAATCAAAATAGTAGCCCCGATAACATTGTTTTCTGACTTTGTTGTTGTCCCAATTTAATGTATAATACACAAGAACTGCTAATAGGCTATCCATGCACAGTAAAAAGGGGTTAAATGTAGCATTTGGACAAAAACAACAAATGAGACCACCGCTGAGCTCATTGGCGATCTCGACTGGCCTCTACTCTACTTCACGATGTCTGCTACTGATTTAGGTTTCACATAAAAAAATCAGTTGAGTCACTTTATGGCAAAAGGCAACACTGCCTGGACACAAACCAGGAAGAGGAGGCCAGCAGCGCCAACACAAAGAGAAAGAAAGGCAACAATCTCATAGCAACACAAAGCTCTCCTGGAAAATGTTGATCGAAATGCACGAAAGGCAACACGAGCAATTGATGATGAAACAACCGACGTCCTCTCATAATGGCAAAGAGGACTGTCATCTTGACCATGGTCTCATTAATCGATGGCAATAATACAGAACCACCACAACAATTCATTGGATAATAAAATAGGGATGTTGTGTATACCACATTTAATTGTGTGCGTTATTAGCAGTATAACCAAACCAAGCTTATGTTCCATAACTGAAAAAACGTTAAATGTCTTTTGTATTAATTAAAGTCCATCAAAGATCATTATCTACGCATAACCAGCAAGGCCGCACATTTTTCACGAGACTATTACAGTCTATTAGTGGGATGTTTGCTGTGAGAGTCATCTGCATGGCCGTGAGCACCCGATGACGCATTGTTATTCCCCTGCATGGCCATGCAGGCAGATTACAGTGCTGCAGGGAAATCGTTAGCCTCTGCCCTCAGCGTGCAGCCACAGGGCAAACTCGGAAAACAGTTCAACTGAAAAACCCACCTCAGGGCGAGATAACATATACTCACGTAGCACGTTTTTAAATTGGGTGACCTATTCCTTTAGAAATCTGTGCACTGTAAATCAGCATGCCAATGGCACTGCTCTCCAGGTCAAGTGTTAACACGTTACAAAACATAGAAAACACAGAATCACTTTGCTTTCCTCCATTTCATTGTGTTTTATGTTCATATATATACCGTATATATCCTATGCCGAAGTGTCCCTGAGCAAGACACTGAACCCCTAACTGCTCCCCGGGCGCTTCTCAGCAGCCCACTGCTCCCAATAAGCTAGGGATGGGTTAAATGCAGAAGTCAAATTTCGTATATATGTATATGACAATAAAAAAATCCTAACCTAACTTTTGTTTGTATATGTATATTTGCACATAGTAGTTAAATGTTTATGCTTATCTTTGTTCTACTTTGTTGTTGTTTTTTGTCAATTTCTGTGTAAGTACGTTGAGAGCAACGGAAAAAACGGAGTCAAATTCCTTGTATGCGTACACATACATAGCCAATAAAGCTGATTCTGATTCACTTTTTTTGTTTGGTTGTTTATCCTTCAGAAAAAGAGAGACATATATATATATATATAGAGAGAGAGAGAGAGAGAGACTAGATATCGTCTATTTGGATATCAAAACATTGTATGAGTGTCCTTTCCTGGTTTATTAACAGTAAAGTTGTGTATTTTTCTGAACTTAACCGTTCTAGCTGGCCAATAATATTGTGATACTTGATTTCCTCCATGTCACCCGGCCCAGGTTGCTACTGTTTGTCCCGCTATATGTCTGTGGGTGCATGCATGTGTGTGTTTTTTGGGTCCCTGAGTGACAGACTCAGTGTGTGTCGTGCTGACTCCGACTCTGCTCGCCACGGACTCGGTATATATCGGGTGACCTTGGCGATTGTGGAGTGTGTGGACAAGAATAATGAGACGTTTGCTAACAGAGACTCAGTGGGACCACTAAAAGGGCTCAGGTGGGGATCGACACTGCCAGAAGATATTGCATCTGACCGAGAAAGGAAGGTGAAAGAGAGAACGAAGAGCAAAAAGAATGAGCGTGGAGACAAAGAGTGAGGCAGAGTGTGCCACCAATCTTTTTCTGTGCCAGACAAACACTCCAGTTTGATCCCAAAAAGAAGCAGAACAACTAGATAAAGCTGTCTATAAATAAGCACAGCTGGTGCCGTATTAAGGCGAGACTGACAGTACTGGCTGTAGATGCATTTGAATTACGCCTCTCGATTCTTCAAACAGAAATTTCTCCTCACTCATATCCAACATCATCACTTAAATCATGTCAAAGACAATAACCACAGCCTAAGTTGTGGACCATTAACAAAAAAACTAAGATTAATTTAGTCGTTTAGTCATTTTTGTATGCTCTTTCATGCTGTATGACTTCTTTCCAAGAAACTTATGAGCACATCTCTGGTGAAACACAAGACTCAAAGTAGAGCTTTGGCGTGATTCTTTGGGGACAAAAATGGCAAAAATGTTGACGTTGCGGTAATTTTAGCAGCTAAAAGTGGATGACTGGATTTCCAGCATTGTAGATCCCTCACAGTACCTCGACTGCTCCATTCGTCTGTGTCAATTTGTCTGACCTTTAAAACCGAATGTTGTGACGTTCTTGGACGGCGAGGGTGAAGCAAAGACAGATAGTAAAGTGCCAGGTAGTCCTGCAATGAAATGATTAACTTCTCCGCCATATATTTACTGTAGACTGATATTTACAGAAAAGAAATGATATTTGCTAGCTGTGATTGGATGTTTTTTTTTGTTTTTTGAGCACACCTCACACCTTATTTGAGGACACAAAAAACCTGACCAGTGTATTTCTAAGGGGAAAGTAAAGTATCCTGTCCTGTAGGGTGTGGTGTATTACAGTGGTCCATCATCGGCAGTTGAATATGTCTATGGGTTATGACCAGCTCGACCAAAGAAAATATTTTGTTTCCCTATTTTTAGAGGCTGGAAAATGTCAAAATATTCAGCAATTTTCAAGTAAAAAAGCAAAGATTAGAAAAAATATCTTGAGTTCTTCTGCTCCCCTGTCCCGTTTATCATCTAATGACCCCTCGGATTTATCATGTTGTACTCAAAAGACTTGACGCACATGCATATAAAATAATTAGCAAATGAGAGGAGCAACATAACAAATGACCCAAGCGTCTCCAGTAGAGATCCAGAGTCTGGTGGCTCATCATCGATCTAATTCACTGACGATCCCACTAAAACTCTAGCTGCACTAGTGTGCGCCCTTTTAAGTTTAAGATGTTTAGTACTTAGACGGCTTCAAGCCACGACCATATTATCGTATAATAGGAGACGAAGAGACAAACAGAGACGAAGATAAAGCAAGAGCGTGAGAGAGAGAGATGCTGTGGCAGCGTACTGTGACAGAAGTCCGGAAGTGGAGAGCAACACCAGGTGGTCGAGCGTCTGGAGGCAGGCAGTCAAAGAGCAGTGTTGCCTTGACAACTGTGATGCCTTGCCGATGATAATAACTGAGCACCAGCAGCCCACACACATAATACAAGTGTTTTTATACCGTATGCGTTGCACTGCATGTGCACAGTTGCTGTATTTAAAGCAGAGCAGCAGTGCTCTGTGGTTTCTGTATCAGCATCAGTACAGCCAGCATTCTGGCCAGAGTTGATTGTTATTGTCTTCTCTCTCTCTCTCTCTCTCCTCTTCTTCTCCTTCTTTCTAGAGACAGTGCAGTTCATCACTCGCCAACGGCCGGCATCACACCGTATAGAACAAGGAGAGTATCCGATCCAGCCGACAAGCCATCTGTTCGCCCAAGCCGCAGTGGGATCTGATCAATACGGCCACGGTGGACGGTGGATGTGGCTGCTGTGGCCTCCCACACTGACTGGAATAATGGATCAGCTTTTGGGTCACAGTGGACTCATTGTACCAGCAGCATGACCGCTGAGGTTCCAGCCTCCACACCTCTTTTGTTTCAACTCTTTTAATTAAGGAGCTGGGCAACAGAATTCCCTAACAGGCTTAGCTATTGGCAGCCTCGCAACCACAACTGATTGTTCAATTCAGGATTTAGCAAGTAAAGCTTTTTGTATGGACAACACATAGTGCTTTAATTTGTCAGGGTGTCAGGCCTTTGTGTGTTAATGCATCAGACCAACATGTGGGCCTAAACGCAGGTATTTATGCAAAAGAAATGGGGTCCATTTCAGTTGAACGCTCTGATGATCTGATGTGGACCAATCCAGAGTCCTTTCCTCTTCCGCTGCATCAGCTGGTGATTTCTGAGCACATAGCCACTGCAGCATCCTACCACCTCATCCTCCTCCACTCTCTCTCTCTCTCTCTCTTCTCCTCCCCCACCCTCCATCAACCCCCTCTTCTCCTCCTCCTCCTCCTCCTCCTCTCCACCTGCTTTTAAATGCATGGCGCTGCCCTGCCAGGCCAGTCTCTGCAGGCAGCATCTCTCCTCTCAGCCCCTCCAGAGTGAAGGAGGAGGCTGTGGAACAGGATGGATGGTTATCAGCATATGCAGCCAGAGGGGGGGTTGTAAGGGAAGGAGACAAGGTCGGAGTGAGCCAGCAAAGCCCCTCTGCTCTTCCGTGTAGTACCAATAATCGATTGGGGGGGGGGGGGGGGGAGATGAGAGGCGACCTGAATCCGGACGGCTCACCAGTCTGACTGAGAGGGAAATGGTTTAGCCCAGATGTAGGCTGTCCTGCTCCAAGCATCCAGTGAGTAAATAGGACACCGGCTACACGGAACCCCGATATAGTCCACCTCCAGACAGCACTGAACTGAAATCGGGTTATAATTTACGTCTACGTTATTCGACTTTCTTCTTCCTCAAAAAGAGAATGAATAATGATCAGAGCCCCCCTCGTTTGGCAGATATGTAACACCATGCAGTACACGCCATCGCCTGATGCATGGAGGAGGGAAAAACAGCCTGGCAGCATCCAACACACACGTCCTACATTCTCCTAACGCATTAGTCCTCCAGACCTACGTCTGCTGTACATTTTGCTCCTCTGTTTCGTAACAGGGAAACACGTAAAAAAAAAAACACACAGCTGGATGTCAATCCTCTCATGTGTAGGGTAGGCCCAGCATCGCCGACTCAACCTCCAACGGAGGGGTAAAGATGGAAGGAGGGGGGGGTGCAACGTACAACTGATCCATAAATAAAAATGATCGCGGTTGCACTGGCCGTGTCTCAGCTACCTATACATCACTCCTTTGCGCACAGGATGCAGGGCCCTGCCTTCAACAATAGGCCCATGCATAATTTTGAGCCATTCTCATACACACACACACACACACACACACACACACATATGTCGATGGATAGCATAATGCTAGTCGGCCTTTGTTCGTGTTTGATTGATTTTTTTGTTTCAGTTGCTCCACAGACAGTGCATGCCTCAGTGTTTTCGTTCTTTAGGGGAAACGAAATAATTCCGTTTGGTGTCTCGGGTGTTGTGCGCAACATTGTAGCCCTTCTCCGTGTGCTGGAACCTCAATGCATCACTTCAGGGTACATATCGGGGTCATGGAGAGAATAGCCTGCACACACTTTCCCCTGTGCACTACAGTTTTAAACTGCAAACGTGTTTTCCTTGTTGCACCGCAACACTGGTCATTTAGTCAACAATGGCTGGTGATTAGACTACCCTTCATGCCTTCGTGGGGTCACATGCTTTCCTTTAGGTTCCTCTAGGCTTTACAATAATACAGCTTCAGCCTATTTATCCCCCAAAACACACACACACAGCCTCGTGAATGCTCTTTTTTTTATCTGCAGAAAAAGAAAACCCCCACATCCCATCCTCCGAACAAACAAATGACATCATCTTCTGAAAGCCACACAAACCATGGGAGTGAAGCATCGTAAATAAAACATAGCGGGTTAGCACAGCACTGTGCTCTATGGCTGCCTTTCTAACAGTTTTGATCATGTTTTACACTCACCAGGTTCAGCACCGTCTCCACGATGTCCCTGTTGCTAACCTCCCCGACCTGGATCAGGCCCACCAACACGGCGAATTTCATCTGGATATTCCTGATCGGGACAGCGGGGTTGATCACCCCGGCCGGGAGGACCATGGAGCCGGCTGAAGACACCATCCTTTCCCCGGTGGCGCCGGAGCCAGCGCCCGCGGCGACCTGCTGGACGGAGGAGCCCGGCGGCGGATGGGAGTCTCGGTCTGTGTCCGTGAGCGAAGAAGTAGACCCCGGTGGTGCTGAAACCGGCTTCTCGCTCGACATTTCCCCTTGGAAACAGGGAGGAGAGGAGCGGTCGCCGCTGTCTCTCACACCTGGTCTGCAAGCTCGAGCGTCCGCTGCTACACAAAAACCATCCACTGCGCAGAAGAAAAACAAGGGAGAGCGGTGTTTCTAAAGCCCTCTGAAGTCACCCTATCCTCCTGGAAATGTGTCGGGATTCATAGGGCTGGAAAAAAAGGGATGGATGTTTGAGAGAATGGTAGCCTCCGCTTCTTTCTCTCTCCTCTCTCTGTCTCTCTCTCTCATTGGCAGGTTGCAGTCAGTGCGGTCGTCGAGGAGAGAACGCCATGTTGACGCCCCCTGTCTGCGGCAGCGCGCGCTAGCCACACATGCGCACTCGGTAGCTTTCTGGTAGGGCGCTGAAGCGGAATAACATGGAGCCATCCGTGCATGGGTTCATGCAGATATAACAGTGCCACCTGAACAGCAGTGATTTGTTTTTGTTTTGTTTGTTTGTAGTAGAATGGTTTAATATCAAATGGCTCTGGAGATGTCAATGTGGAAAAGTGAAGACGAGCTGAATACAGTGATTTAAAAAGAAAAAGCAACAATAAATACTGGTGGGCATATTGTAGGTGCAGTAGAGGGGCAACTCATATTGAGTTCAAGCAGTTTAGGGAGTCTGGCTTCCAGACGGAGGCTGTTTGTATATTCAGAAGCCATCTGTCCCACTTATTTCTGTCCCTATAACCTTTGTTTCCTTATTAAGCATCACGGGTTTGCTCTTCTGGACACTCACCTCAAGATTTTGTATGATTTTCTTACCTCTGTTCCTCTTTTTCTAATGTCCTCAC
Source organism: Leptoclinus maculatus (assembly GCA_032191485.1). Classification (NCBI taxonomy): domain Eukaryota; kingdom Metazoa; phylum Chordata; class Actinopteri; order Perciformes; family Stichaeidae; genus Leptoclinus; species Leptoclinus maculatus. The sequence goes on along the minus strand of JAVDOI010000001.1, from coordinate 10,176,532 downwards.
CTCTTTTTTTTTTTTTTCCTGCAATCATTTTCACTTTTTAAACACACTTTCTTACCTCACCACCTCTGTTCTTCATCCTCCTCGTGCCCTCTGCTTTACATAGCATTGCCATTTCTTACAGGCCCTAATGTGGAATATATCACCATCAAACAATTATGTCATTATGTAGCAAGGAAAATCAATGCACTTCTAGCAAACTGCTCTCTTTATTAGCACTGTTTTATTTGTTTCCTTCAGGCTTAAAAACAGCGCCACACATGCACATACATACTGTATGCAAACAGTTATGTTTGCAAGTAGTTTATGGATACAGTTTGGATGGTGCTACAATGTCCTGCATGTTTAACTGTGTCTGGACCTTTATCTTTCAATTTTTTTGATGTCGTGCTCTCAGTATTATTGACTCACAGGTCCAGCCGGTGTCTCTCATACACACATACTCACTAATTGTACAGACCGTGGCCACTGGTTCACTACCTGTGTGCGGACATAAGCCTGTTTCACACTCCTTGTGTTCTTCCAACAGGACACATCTGCTGGGTAGGATTCCCATTAGCAAAGCAACTATAGAGGCTGATTCATCTGTCTGAGTGTATTTTCATATAGGCAGTGATGCCAGTCTCTCTGATGTCTTGCTCCCAATTTTTCTTGAGATGATGGCTGTTGACAGGGGGGACAAGGTGAGGGTGACATGGGAGTGACATTTTCTGGCTGTGTGTGTGTGTGTCTGTGTGTGTTTCACATTTGGCGCACATGCATGTGCGCACATGAGATCATTAGAGAATCTTACAGATTAGCAGAGGGCGAGGCCATGTCTTTTTTTTTCTTCCTAAACCCAGTATTCGGCACAAAGGAAATAAAGGAGACAATCACACACACACACTTGCACACAAATGCTTGCATCTGTTACACACTTCCCTCACACACAGAGAAGCAATTTCTCAAACAAACACATGCTATCTCGCTGTCAGTTGCGCACACACTTGGGTTCACAAGCACGCACACGGACACACACACACACAACCACAATGGCAGGCTCTCTCTCTCGCGCACAAACACACTCCTCTTTGTTTTCAGACAAAGGCTTGCTTCTGCAGCTTTGTCATGATTCCACAAAAGACTTCTTTAGCATAAAGAGAGGTCTTAACCGGGATCTGCTTTGTGATTGGGTAAAAGCACTAACATTGTTCTTCTCTCCCTCACACTCTCTCTCTTTCTTCCACCATATCTTCCCCCTCTCTCACCTCCAGCAGAGGTGCATTGCTTGCGGGCAGTCCATCAGTTTCCTCTCTGTTCCGTTGCACCTTTGTAGAGAAGTGTGGAGGTAGTGCCAGTGTCCTGTGGGGGTGATGATCACAGTGCTGGAGCTTCCAGCGGGGACCAGGACTCAGTGAGGTGAGCAGAAGAGGTGGCATCTATCAGAAAGGGTTTGATCAGTGGGGAACGGACAAAATTCAGTTTGTATCTTGGCAATTTTTTGCGGTTACAGTTATATTTGGTTTGACAAGTATTAGCGGTTGTCATTTAAATGACTGTCAATGCCTGGAAAAAATTGACACCACATTTGTTTGGAGTTAAGAGAGCAGGATCAAGATCCAAAGGTTTTAATTTAAGATGTTACTTTGTCTATTCTGCTTCCAAATCTCTGTCTGTGCTATTAGGAACAGTAGAAAAGCAGACTTGTTGATGTACAAAGGGCTGACCTCAGACAGTAACACAGGTAATAACTTCCTGTTTTCAAAGACGGATGTGAGTCATCATCAAGATGGCTGTGTACGTGTGTGTGTGTGTGTGTGTGTGTACGTGTGTGTGTGTGTGTGTGTGTGAGAGAGAGTGATAGGGATGGGAGATGGACAGAAACTACAGAACTGGCACAACACAGCAACTTGCTGTCTCTGTGCATGTATTTCGTCAGTTATACAATTTCATATTATTTTTAGCGAACACATGTATATTAAAGTAAGGCAATTCATTGTGTAGAAATCAAGAAAATCACATTCTTGAAAACTTAGTAATAGACTAAAAGACTTTAAGTCTTCACTCATGAGGGCATTAGACAATATTTTCTCATTGCTCCTTTACTTAGATCCTCTGCAATCGTGCGACTAAATACTTTCAACAAGCAGGTCATATTCCCTCTCCAATTCACTCAGTTACTGTAATACTGGTGGAATTGCAGAGGACAATCCTCAAAGGACACCACAAAGTAGCTTATTAAAGTTTTAAAGATAAAGAGTGCCCATGTATAAGTCTGAAGGAAAGAGAGAAAAAAGAGGTCATCCTGCTAAAAATCTCATAACCTCAATATTGGTCATTGTCATGTTTTAGGGATTACACACTCCTCCATGGGTTAAGAAGATTACACCATATTTGCTCTTATGAATCCCTTTCAAAAAACCCTCTGGATGAACTCAGAAGTGTGCAAAGATGAAGATTTAAACAAGCTTCTTTTGTCTCAGTCAAGGAAAAATAGCCATTTTGAAAATGTCACAGTTTCTCATTTTCATTATCCAAATGGTGAGAGGCAGCGGTTTGTAGTAACACTCCCTTTGTTCTGGAGCGCTGTCACCAGGGATGAAGGAGCCGATTCTTTGACAGGGGTCACGACCTGGGATCAAGGACGTGGCTCTTTGACTGGGCTGCAACGCTGGGCTCCTGAACTGTGCTGGTTGCCATAAATAACCCAGCTGAGATGAAATCGGCAATACAGTTTGATGGAAAAGCCCACGTACAGTATGTGTCCCTGACGGCTATCCAGTTTGAAAGGCCAGCTCTGAAAATGTGTACACCAGAGAACAGTGAACAGTGTACGTACAAACACGTCTGCTTGTTAGCAGCATCGGCACTTGTGTTGTCAGCACACGTGACAATGATCCAGTATGGCTCAATCTCTTCAAACCCCATGGCCCCTCAACCCCCTGATGAGTCAATTATTATGCGGCCAAGCATTGTTCAAACCCGCAGAACTTTATTTAAAATTCCAGTCAAGATTTCCGTCAAATCTGTCAAGTTGAATCAGTGCACAACCAGATGCACAGCACCAGAGTATAGAGATTTACTCAATGCAAAAGTGTGAGTAAGCTTCAGGACACTGTGGGTATCCAACCAGATACCTGCAGACAGATACAAATAGCAACTAGCTGGTGAATATAGTGGAGCATTTCGCAACTCAAGAGACAGATATTTCCCTCAGTAGTTGCTGGTGGAGACAGAGCTAAAGGAGAGTGAGTATTGGACTCATGCACCAGGTGTCCAGAAGCAAAACTAACTGACTAACTGAAACCCTGACACTCACAAGCCAGAGTCTGTACCTCTCACAGAGCTAAGCATCCAATTTTCTGGGAAATAATTACGAGGCAATCTTTGAAAAACCTGGAGGGTCATTTAGCAACAGTTGCCGCTGTTATAATGGTATTTTCAGAATCCTCAAAGACTGCTACCATCTGGAAAAAAAACAATTTTTCCTAATCTGAACAAAGATGTTACCTAGGAATGCTCAATTTGAGCAACTTGAACCATGTTTTCAAACATGTACAAAATAAGGCATCAATTTTTTGTTCGTGTTCTACAAATAGAGCAAGGACATAAGTCAATTTTGGCAATCTCAATTTTAGTAATAGTCGGAAAAATATTTTTTCATCCAGTTGGTAAAAGGATTCTGAAAAATACCTTCAGATTAGTAGTAAGGGCTGGAAAAAAAGACCTTCTGGGCTTCTCAAAGATTGCTGGGCAATTATTTTTCAGAAAATCAGTTACTTTAACTCAAATAACAGTGGAACATTAGAGGCACAAACTCTGTGAGTAATGCTAACACGTTTTCAAGTGAGGCACCTGGGTCCATGAGCCTGAGAAACATCCAGCAGACCTATCGAACAGCAATTAATTGATTCTTCAAAAACAGATGTAACACCATCTTCACCAGCTGCCAGATCAGCCCAGGAGTGTAAAGTGCCCTATACCCCTACTAATGGCACCCTCGCTCAGGCCACACCCATCTTCGACCTCATTTTGATCTCAACTACGAACCTGTTAAGTGTCGTGACTGCATCTTAAGCGATTGTGACGCTACTGCGGATCTGACCACATTTTGCCATAATGACACACACACACACAGACTCACAGGATGAAAACAATACCAGTGTCGCTGTCGCAGCTGGTAATCAGTTATGTTATGCACTGCAGAATTTGGATAAAAATGTCTGCTGCATGTCATACTGTATACCAGAGCTCAGTAACCTTTTTGATATGAAGTGCTATTAACATTAAGGTTAACATTAAGTGTAATTATGACACCACATCAAATTTAGAATGTTCAATGGATCTGTAATTTTATTCCATTCATATAAGCAACATGCAGCAGCATTTTAAAAAACAATGATACAATGTGTGTACAATGTGCCCCCTCTTCAGTTGTTTTGGTCTTAGCCGACTACAATGTCTTTGTTTGATTAGTCATTGTTTAATTCTTTTTTTTTTTACTTTAAGAAACTTATGAGCACATCTCTGGTAAACACAAGATTTAAAATGGTGCTTTTGTGTGATGCTTTGTGGAGAAACTCAGTTTTACAGATCTCCAGATTAAATCAACTAAATTGATTAGTTGACAGAATTGCGTGTTCGTCGACAAATCATTTCTTTGCTTGAGGACAGTCCTATCGTAATTACATAGGAGAGCACTATACAAGAAAGCTGCCATCCTTAATTAAGAAAACATCCACATCTGAGTTGAAATCACTAACCCGACCAACCTTCCATCAATCTTGTTCATCAGCAAAAACATTCAAATGAGCAGCACTTTACTGAATTTCCCCATGTCCACGTTGTGTTACGATAAACCTGAAATCCTGATTCAAATGTCCAGCTTTTCTTGCTCTTAAGGTTTCTATACTGATGTATACAACGCTTCTAAACCTGCAGGGATTGTCCTGACAACTTGACACATCTGTAATGAATGTTCCATGGTCTTGCTCAACCCGTTTGCCATACAAGTTAGAAATGTAATCAGGGACCTTAACCTTAATTAAGTTCATATGAACTACTGCAGTACTTAGTACTTAATGTAAATCACATCTGCATGAATATCTGTTCCCCTTATGGCACAGAATTAGATCAGGGTTATTTATCTGATGCAGTCTGTGCAGCAGTGTTGAGGTCACATTTGCTATAAAACAGACTCAATTGCTAACAAGCTCCAGCTGTGGACCTTATGTACTGAAATGAATTGATTTTTTCTTTTTTTTCATATCCCTTGTTTTTAATTGGTTAACACATGCTTCACTAATGTAAGTCATTAATTGTGCATACCTTTGGTTATACGCCAATACCAGAGCATATACACTCAAGGATACTGTACACACAACTGCCAACGTGGCCTCATCAATAATTAATTCATTGGATAATTTATTCATTAATGACCTTATCATGGTTGTCTATAAGAAGACAGTGGATTAGCCGTTCTCAGAGGAGATACATCTGTTTGACTCTCTCCCTGCTCAGCTTTATAATGGGAATGTGCTCGAGATAAAGAGCAGCAACATTAAACAGCATTCAAAAGTCCAGCACTACAAACTCTCAATTCATATTAAGTATACTTTCTGTGCATTTTGAGTTTATTTTGGTCAGATAAACTCGGTCATCAGACTTTTACATTAAAAAATACCATTTAATTGAATGTAAATACTCAGAACAACACAGACTGCAAACTTAATTGCTAGTGATGTATTGATTCAGTATTCATGTATGGAGTCATAAATCAGTAAAATCTGAACACACAAACATGCGATAAACATATTTTTAGATTCACCGTTACTTACATTTCCCGAGGAGTCCGGTTAGAAATGACAGGAAAACGAAAGCTCATTATAACCCCAGAACTTGCAGATAATTTCCACATTTTAAAGTATTCCAGTGATAGCTGTCTGTAAATCCATGGATGTATTACCAAAAGGAACTGCCAGTAGTTAATTCGGTGTACTTTTAATGTTGCCAATTCGGCAATAATGTGTACAAATGGCAAAACAAACGGGGTTGGCTAAAGCAAACTAACTGACTCCACGGCAACATTATACTCTGTTTACATTCCTCAAAACCCCAAATCATGGGAACCATAGTTCAAAATGCAAGAGCACGATAACCCCACCATCGAAGTAGGACAAAGAATAATAGAATTACAATTTGATTAATTTTTTTCATGTTGCAATCAGTATCAATATTTTTTCCGACGGTATTCAGAATCCCATCGACATGGTTCTTATATTCCTGCAGCACCGACGCTCTCCTCCATTCATTAAGATTCCTGTTTCGTTAAGAGAGGGATGTAAAGACTTCTTGGACACGGGTAGTTGCTGGACGTGCACTTCCTGTTCCTTCCAGAAGAGGTGACCGTCAAATCCTTTTTTGCAGGGTCACCCTGCGTGGAGGAACATTGCTGATCTTATTAACCCCTCTGCATTTTATCTGAACATAATGAGAAACAGCACTGCAATAGCAATTTTACTTTACTTTCTTTTGCACAGTCTAGTCTTCATGATTTTAAACGTTTGCTTAGAAAATCTACCCCTCGAGAATAAAGTGGATTCAGTTGGGGGGGGGAAAAAACAATGCTTGATTCACCTTGTCAGTAATCCTTTTTTTTTTTTCATAGTGTAATTTGCAACATGATGTCCCTCATTTGTCAGACTCCATGGAGTAGTGAAGTACACCCACGGTGCAGAGGATCATTGACATGCAGGAGCTGTAACGGTGTGCCCTAGATAAAATCAGTGACATGTTAAATGGGGTAGAAGTTAAAGTAATGTTTCACACATTTCTGTGCCGCTACACCCCCGCATACAGCGAGAGTAGAGTCTGTATTGAAACACCTTCATCGCCCTCTGTGAGAGTCCCCATCTGACACGGCTAAGTAGGTAAATGTGATTGAGTATTGATCTGAGCGGTGGGGGGGTTTAGTTTCCTAAATCAATCCATTGAAAGGACACAGAGGGACAACAGAGAACATCTTAGGGAGAACCCCCTGGTGACTCTTCATACACTCAAGTTATCTCAAAACAATCTACATGGCACAGTTCCCAGACTCTACAGGACCTTCAGACTCCAGTGGGGCGAGAGCACCACTCAATGGACACGAGAGCACATAACAAGGAAAATGATTTATATGCCTTTTGATGTTAAAACAATTTAATACCAGAGACTGAAGAACACTTCCACAGAAAATGTTTTGTTTGAATTCGTCGATGTTTTTATTCTCTTTACTAACAATGGTTCTGTTTTCTGTCACTTTGTCAGAAATAACCACCCTGGTCTCAGCTACTCAGATAGGTTTGGAGCCTCTTCCCACACAGCCGAGAGCTCACGTCAAAGTCATTCACTCAGTCTTTTTGTCTCTCTCATACACACATATTTACACACACACACACACACACACACACACACACTTGGCACACCAGCAAACAGCATCGCAGGATTTTGGTGACACTGTAGAGATATTGTATCATAGCAACAACGTAACAATGCCTACAGCCGAAAACAAAACAAAAATAAGCCGAGGCAGTGCCATGGCAGAGAAAGTTTGCTATTGCTTTAGTAGGATGGTGTATGGAAAGTTCACATTTCAGCATATCAATATGATAGGAAGACCCTGAAAAGCTATGATGTTTGATCTGCTGGCACAGAAAGCGTCATATCTATATCTATTTACAATAAAGGCTGTATGTATATCTACAGTGCAGATACACGGGCACTTCCATGCACTCCCACACACACACACACACACAATTTCAAACATGCTTCCCAGAAGCAGTGAAATGGTCACATGTCTTAGACATTGTATAACATGACAGCAAAAAAAAAGGTGATACAATATACATGTATATAATGACAATGATAACTTTAAAAAAAACATTTAGATAAGATTAACACTGAAAATAGTGAGAGAAGTAGATCAACAGTGATATCCAACACATTGTTTCCATAACAGCACACGTATGGACCTGATGAATGTTTGCCCTTTGCTGTGATCCAGATCCCTCATGTGCTCGTTTTTGTCCTGAACTATAGTGCACTGTACACAATGTAATGCTGACATGTAGCCATGCTGTACTGGTCCTGGTCATTCCAAATGACAGGGATGCTTTTTCAGAGCACTGGGATTTATGCATCTTAATCTGAGGACGGCTCGATCATAATCAAGTGCCTTTTATAAACGTGCATACTTAAGTGATTCGTTCACAGCTTTCTAGGAGCATTAGTTTATAGATGGACAAATTAACTAAAATTAGATTATTGTATCAACATGCAAGATTTCTAAAAGCAGGATTAAGAATCATCAGAGCACTGAATGTTCTTGTCCTGACACTAAACGGCAATTCCTTGGTTGGTTGATGAAATTTGCTGTGTTGTTTATTGCATGTCATTTTTGATTGACTTTGATAAAAGCAGATCTGAAGTGTGTGTGTCCTGTTTTTTCAAGTCTATTCAATAAAACATCTGAGGAGAAAAATCGTTCTGAGCAGTTTCAATCTAATCAGTCATTTATATTCCACTAGCAGACCCATGTACAATTTTAAAGAGTTGGAGTTAAGATAGATTTCTCAAAGTAAATAATCAATACAAATATGGGTATTCTACTTTACTTGCGAGTTACCTTTATGTCATTTTTACATACGATAACATCAGCTACAGCTTTATCAAATGACGGTGTTAAAGACGGCAACCATCTCATTAACACACCTTCTGGTGCTGGCTGTTGTCTTACGTCGTCTTTGTTTTTTTGCAAGATATTGGATTAGTTAGTAGACGAGGATTTAGAAGAATGATCCAGAGCAATAAATACTGAAAATACGCTCTGTCTGCAGATTATTATACGCAACATCAATGTATATTCAAAGAAAATCAAATTAGCTGTTTGATATTTATGGGATAAATAAGTAGCGATATGTTGTTATGCGGAATTAATGGAATACATGGCAAAAAAACTCCCTTTTCTGTGAATGACGGTAACTCAGTACAGTATGGTACAGTACAGCTGAGTGTGGCTCAGCAGAGTGAAAAGGTACTAAAGTCCACTGCCTGGATGATTCCCCTCATGGGTCCTCAGGCTCAGCTGCTCTGGCAGTGTGACCCGAGATAAAGCTTGATGTGTGGGGTTCAGATCTTGGCCTCGGTGCTCGTCTGTTCCGGCGGGTGAAAAGAGGATCGGATTCTCTGAGCTTCATTAACACACAGGTGACCAAATGCTTTGTTGTACCATTCTGGAGATCTTCCCCTGTAACAAGAAAAGCAAATCAGGCACATTAATGATTGCATTTTTTTTTTTTTTTTTTTAAACCTTTACTATGAGAGCACTTGAAGTCCGCCCCCAACACACCTGAGGTCCACTCTGGAGATGTGTGTGAGTCTGGTCCTCCCAGTCCCACAGGGCTCGAGGAGGTGCTGTGACTCCAGCACCACCCCCCTCACTGCTCCCATGCGCGGGCTGTCATCATGTTCGACGGACACACACACCAGTGCACAGGAGCCTTTACATAGGTCTGTGCGCCATGATCTGAGGGGGTGGAGGGACAAAGAAGAGACAAAAGGTGAGTTCAGTCGGGCATTCAATGTGGGAATGTGAGACATGGTTTGGTAACAACTAATAGTTATTTTTATTGTTGACTAATCTGCAGATTATGTAAATCAATGAATTGTTGCTCTATAAAACTTTAAAAAATCTTGTTTTGTCTGACAAACCAGAAGAATATTCAATTTATTATAACACAAGTCGAAGTTCTCGCTTCTTTTTCTTTTGATGGGCTCGTCAACGAAATGTTGCAGCTCTGCTTTTTCATACAGTATGCTGTTTGAGACATGTTTATGCATTTTAAGGGAATGCTTAAGCAGGTTGTTTTGAGAAGTAACAGTCTAAAAATGAATTCCAAATCACACAAAGCATGCAAATATTTGAACTCATTAATCCTGACCTTAGTACCACATAGTCACAGCTGGGTTGAGGTGCCATGTTGTGGTGGGAGTACTGGTACACGTCTGTCTGTTTATCCAGCGTCTCCAGAACCTTCTCCTGCTGTAGATCGGTCTGCCACAGAGGGCGCTCTCTCAGCAGCCGCTGCAGCACCTCATCTGGAGCCGCCGACACCTCGACGCACACTCGCCATCGCCTCAGAGGGTTACCATCTCCCACCTTACACACACCATGAGGGTTAGATGTATTGTGATGGTGTACAAAAGTACTTTAATTATTTCTTTGTTAAGTCTAACGTTAAGTCAGGTTTCCACTTGAGATGTGCTTCCTGTGGAGAAGCTAACTGAGCGTGCAAAGTATGCGCTAAACAAATAGTATTATAGCTTTCCAATTCATTTATGAAGACGCCTGTTTTGCCCTTTCTTTCTCCCCTCTCAAAATCAAAACAATATTTCAGAAATTCAATGAACACGTACCTTTTTGAATGCCAGTTCTGTATGGTCAGTCGTCGAGCGGGACACCCAGCCTTTGCTCTTATCTTTGGCCTCTTCCAGCAGGTTCTGGACCAGCCCTTCTAGGTGTGCATGATAGGATCCCTCCTCATCCTCCTCGTCCTCGTCCTCATCCACTTCCTCCTCGTGAGCCTTGCACAGCTCGTCCAGCGGGGGCACTATCAGCTCAGCCTCCATATAGGAGTTACGAGACTGGGTCACCATCTCCTCTGGTATCTGGGGGACAGCCGGAGGACGTGCATCACATCACATCACATCGCACCACATCAGCATTTGCACTGAGACGACCGAGATTTAAAACATGTCATAGCAGCTCATCTGGAATATTTTTTGGTACAAAAGGTGGACAGTTTAATATTAAATGTCCTCTGCCTTTCTGATATTATTATCTTACAAAAAACCTTTAAACTCCAACGCTGGTCACTTTCATGTTTTGGAAGAATTACACCATCCTCTGTGGGTTAAGAAGATTTAACCATTCTTGCTCTTGTGAAAACTTTTAAAACCACATTAAAACAAAAAAATGCACGGTGATCTATTTTTCTTCGTCTCTTAATAGATTTTCACTGACAGCAGAAGTATATACAGTACACACTGTCAGCCTCAAGGTAATGATGGTATACCGTTTTAGAAATTAGCTCATTAAACACAATAACACTGAGGCCTTGGATCATAACAACTCAGCAAAGGAAACATCACGACGCTCCGCAGTTATTTTTGTCTGTTAATGTCCCATATTCAGACCTCGACGTGCATCATTTCTTAGCCAACACAATTAATATGCGTAACTTCTGCCAGTCACTTATCATTTTTCGCTCTTATGGAAACAATCCCTGTAAATTGTAAATACTGACCTGAAAGAGACACTGGCACTCGGTGATCATGTGACACAGACCCTGGGTGGCTGCCAGGTTCTCACTCAGGTCTTTCTGATCGGGACGACCCGTGGTGTACTTCCTCTGGATTGACCTTGACGAACAGAAAGTATACAGAACATCTATTTACATAGAGGTACAGAACAATGCACTTGAAGAGGTAAAATAAATGTATATCACAAGGAGTTCTTATAGACATATCAATCCATTAGCAAGCTGACTGATGTGCACAGCAACCAACCTTACATTCAATTTACATTTTGTCATGGTGGCAAATTACATAGAGGGAATTAAGTCACCATGATAGTAATGTAGCAGTGGTAGGAGCTGTTATCCATTAGCTTAATAACTATTTACCTTTATTTTCATGGTCCTGAATATATAAAATGTTTTAAAAACAAAAAGTAACGAAATAATGTGGCATAGAATTTGACCTAAACTCAATTTAACATCATATAATGAGGACATAATCTTATCTTAGACCCCATGTCGTAATGTATTTTGCACGGCCGAAGCTACTTTTAGTTTTTCTATGTAAGCATCAGTGTGTTCACCTTGGTGAGAGCGTCTCGTTCTTCAGTATGCTGAGGTGGAAGAGCGAAGGTCCCAGACAAACCGCCAGGTTCATCGGCGTCATCTGGTTCTCCTCTACCACGGAAGTCACGTCACGCAGGAAGTAGAGCAACGCCTGCAGAACCTCCCTGTTTTCGTCCGGCATCAGCAAGATGGCCGCTCTGACGGCCTGCAACCTCTGCTCCTTTGGGACATCTGAAGAAAAAAGGTGAGGAGCGATTGATGGAAGAAAGTCTCAGCTCCCAACATCCAGTCTTTTCATGTCTTTTAGTGCACATTTCATACACATAAATAGTAGCTAAAATGTTACTTTTTTATATCAAACAACATTTTTGAAAAGTCACACTTGTGATCATTTGAAACAGATGACACACAGTTTGCTGACTGAGTTTCCATCAAGGGCCAGCTTAACAATTAAAACCATTTACAGTCACTTCCTCTGAGGCAGATGCTGTGAGAACACGTTACAGCATTCATAGCTCTGAGGCGACTTACACTGGTAAATATGCAGGAAGGTTTCCCCCAGCTTGCTTGTTAGCAGAGGCTCTGGCAAGTCTCTGAAGAACTGTTTGACCATGTCGGCCACATCGTAAGCCGTCTGGTCCTCGTAGCTCACAGAGTCAGGGGACAACTCACACTGCTGCCTCAGAGCCTGAATACGCGACTTCACGCCAGATTTGCGGAACAATCCCACCTGAGACGGGAAGGAAAGAAGAGTCAGACAAAGCCAACGAGGAAGGCAAAACTGTTGGAAACCACTGGTTTAATGCATTGTATAGTATAGTACAGTACTGTAAAGTGTACCAGTTAATTAACTAGTAACTGTAGTTACACATGTGTAAAACCATATACATCTGAAATGTGTAGAAGAACAAGAACTGCAGTATTATAGCATGGAAGTACTCGAGTATAGTAACTGTAACTCAGTTACATTTCACTGAGCACTATATATGGTCACGTACAGACTCTAATAAATGCTGTTTTCCTCTCTAACCTGGTCCAGACAGTGTGTTCTGAGGTGGCTGAGGGCCTGTTGTAAACACAGAGGGAGCGGAAAACCACAGCGCTGGACATGGATGATGAGGGGAACACCAAACACACTCTTCTCTTTGTAGTCTGGCACCTTCATGCGCTTCATAAACTTGGGCACAGACCTGGAAGCGATAGACAGAAAACAATTAGGGAAGTGTGTGGGAGAAAGATTATCTGTCCCTTCATGTACATGCTGGTCAACAGAATTTCCCTCCCGGGTATAATAAAAACAAAAAAGGAGTGATTGTTAACAACGATGGTTGTGTGGCTGAGAATCTAAAGCCAGTTTTTGACCTACACTGGCGCCTTTAAATTATGCACAGACCCATTGTAAGAGCCAGAATCAGTGTGGTAGATGATATGTTATGGTTTTGTGTGAAGATGTTGGTGCATGTGGTCCTGCTGTTTAAGCTCTGATGTCGAGAAGTTGAAGGAAGCACTAACACACATACAGATCACACTTTGTAAATTCCCTGAATTATGAATAAATGCATGAAATATGAGCTAATAGCCCCATTGTAGAGAAGAGGGGAGAAACATATGGACGATGTATGTGGCAGAGTGGATACCCACCATGTCCAGCCATGTTTATTAGACATTGAGTATTTCTCCATGATGGCGGTGAGGCGGAGCAAAGAGAACTTCTGCAGCAGGCTGAGCTGGCCCGCTGATTGGCTAGTGATCTGCAGCGAAGATGCCGGCTGGTTGAGATAATCAGAGGTCCTGAAGCTGGGCCATCGCAGACTGGGATGGGGGAGAGAATACCAGTAAAGAATGAGAGACACACAGTGTTTTGGACATATGTCCTATGTATGATAACAACGTTGTTCTCAAACAGAATCATTTCTGAGATCTGGGAATGACACCTATCAAACTTCCTCCAGGTCAGCCAAATTTGTTTTGAAGAGAAAACAAAGGCGAACAGTAAAATGCCCAAACGGCTCATTGTCAACATCTGTTGTAGTTTATAGACCAACCTTCTGGTTCGTCTTTGACCTACTGCACCACAGTTTTCCTACGCATTGAGAGATTATTTCTGACATTTTGGGTGCATTCACTATTGGTTTTACTCACCGTGGTCTTGTCAGCGAGGCCCCGACTCCAGAGTCCCGTCTCTCCCGACTGGTTCCTGTCGAATCAGTGTCGATCAAGGAGACCCCGTCTCTCTCGCCTTCACTGGGGGTGGTCCTGCCCTCCCCTTCCTCCTCCCCCTCCCCTGTCTCATCCTCAGGCAGCACACTGCGGCTCCAGTGGTCCACTATTTGCTGCAAACCGCTGACGTGCTGGATGATGTCATCGAGGTGAGGGAACAGATTGTCCTCTTTCTCGAAGTCCAGTAGGTCTCCTGTGCTGGCGTAGAGGTGGGAGCCCGGAACGTTGTCATAAACACTCACCCTGCTGCCACGTGGAGCTCCAGGACAGGGGGGCTTGGACAGAGGTTTGCCAGACCAGGGCTCACCCAGGCCATTGTTGAGTAGATAGGTTTGGGCCCGTGTCTGGGGGCCATTGTTTCCGTCACCAGGGGAAGGCGCCAGGCTCTCTATGGACAGAGCTTTTGGAAAGGTGCCTGGTTTATGGTCTTTGGGGATGTGAACGAGGAGGTTTTCATATGAGTGAAACTGGTTTCTGCCAAACTGGCTCTGTCCTTCAGTCCTCTTGCTTTGAGAAAGCAGCTCAATGTCCTCCAGATACATGCTGCTTCTCTTGCTGGCGGTGCGGTGTTTTGCACACACGGGCTCCTTCACATTGGGCGCCGCTGTCTCACCGCTGGATTGGTCTTTATAGTCATTGGGAGGCGAGACAGAGGGGGTGTCACCGTCAGTTTCGTGGTTGTGTTCTAGTTGGCTGATGGGAGTACACTGGAGCATCTGCAGAGCGTGAGGCTCCTCGCCCTGCAACACCGGCCCACTGATGACCAGAGGTGCCCTGCGATTTGAGCTTTTCCGCTTTGTCGACGGCCCCCAAGTGCGCATCAATTCCATGCGACGCAAAAACTCCTTGGCTTTACTCCGCCCTCCTTGCCCATTGCGGCTGCTCTTGATTGGCAGGGAGTTGTAGTGTGGAAGATCCCTGGAGGGATGGTAGGAAGCAGAGAGAGATGCCATAGATATAGAGTCAGGCATGGCAGAGGCGGAGTCCTCACTATACAACGAGGAGATTTCTGCGATCTCCTGCTCGCTCAGGTCCGTCAGCACACTCTCAATGCTCACTGTGCCGTGCAGCAGACCGTCCAGTGGACCTGTCGGGCTGCTTTCAGCGGTGCTGTCCAACAGGAAGTCTTGCAGGCGCGACCAACGTCGGCTGCTCCACTCAAACGTCCACCTTTTACTGATGGCCAACGGGTCATCTTCATCAGAGTCATCACCCTATGGAACCATAAAGGAGTTATTACAGGGTCAACAAAATTGCAACACAAAGCCCCAAATAAGAGTTGCTATAGAATTAAGATCTTCTGTTGTGTTCATATATCAAAAAAAATCACGATTGACTTATTTCACTTCTAGGCCATTTTGGATTTACTAGAAATAAATCCAGACTTGTAGAATGGAAGTTTCTATCATTGGACAGATTTGGAAAAGTATCCTTCATCATGAGCACTACTGAACAGAAAATATCTGGACATGAGCACTAGTTGAACATTCAACTGGATTTCATAAATACCATTGAAGTGTCTTTTACATATATATCTATATCTATATCTACTGGATAGATCTATATATCCAGTCTGAATTCTCATCAACTTAGAGTTGTGAACATCAACATTACATGGTGAATCCACTTTGAGGAGCACTCAGATCTACACTGACCAGACAAAGAACTGACCAGCTACACACAGATTGTATGACAAGCAATGAACACAAAGCGAACTATAAAATCCTCTTGTGTCTATTTGTGGCAGCTGACAAAGCATCAGCAAAGCTGTTTGTTAAGTTGATGGCTTACAGTTAAACGAGGTTGTCTTACTTTCTTCTTGGGGTGGCTGACATCCAGTTTCATGGAGGCACACTTGTTCAGAGTATTTAGACGTCTGCAACATAAACACACAGTAAGTTAAATGTGTTGGAGTAGGTAGGTTGGATATGTTTTGTCTGTTGCGGTGTTAGTTTCCTCATGAACTGTCACATTCTCATTTTCACTCTCTTCTCTCTCATTCCTCACCCTCCTCCTCACTTATGATGTTTTCTGACTCTATCCTTGTCATTACACTCTCCCTATCCCTTTCTCCCAAACTGACTCTACTCCTCCCTCTCCTCTGGCATCAATCAGCTGGGACTGATCCTCACCCTCAAGGAGTGCGTTTCCCCCAAAAACACAGCTGGCTCCTCCCTTCCACTTCACTACCTCCTCCCTTCATCTGTCACCCATCCCCCCCCCCTTCCACTTTCCTGCTCTGGAGCGCTGCGGGCAAACCTCCTTCGGCAAAAAAGTCTCGGTGCAGTCTGCACCCACCCACGTTCTCCCCCCCTTCTGCAACTCAGGGAATGTGAACAGCGGCTGGTTAGGAGGGTGGTGTCCGTGTTGGTGCCTTTCAAGATGGGATCATTAAAAACATTGTTTGGGGCTCGTGACCTCTGTCATTTGAAAGATTTCAGCCTCTAATAGCACACTCAGAAATCCTCTTTTGTTCACTGTTTATTTTCTCTGTCCTCTCATACAAACTGTCAGACAAGGGATTGTTTGATATCAACCAGAATGAAATACCAACAGGAAACAGCAAGCTGTCTTTCTTGCTGAAAGTAAACATTTAAGTTTGAAAATATACAGGGGGAGCCGCTGGAGTCTCCACACCCTGTATTTCTGCTGCACGATGGAACAAACAATTCGTCCTGGTTGAACATATCCATACAGATTTAGAATGATATGATCCATAAACTATGTATTCTTGCATCCATATAGCTGTGTATCATCTCAATTTAAACAATTCTGAACAAAAAAACAATGTAAAGAGTGATGCATGAACAAGAGAGATCTTATTGTGAGTGTATCTTCCAGCTTCTGAGACATTCTCAGGGGGGTCCGATACATATTCTCTCACAATATAGCTTTTGGGAAATCACTAACGCTATAATTACCACACCGTCCTCTACCGTAGACATTGAAGAGGCGGGGGTGTATAGAGAAGAAGGAAAAAGGTAAAGGGTACACTGGTGCCAGGTGGGAAAACGTCAATGGAAAGAGAGGAATAGATAGATAGATAGATAGATAGATAGATAGATAGATAGATAGATAGATAGATAGATAGATAGATAGATAGATAGATAGATAGATAGATAGATAGATAGATAGATAGATAGATGGATAGATGGATAGATAGATAGATAGATAGATAGATAGATAGATAGATAGATAGATAGATAGATGTATACTTTATTCATCCCCAGGGGGAAATTTGTTAAATGGGAATGTGAGATGTGAGACAAAAAGATCATAGAGGTGTGCAAAGGGACTTAAAAAAAACTCAAAGCCATCTGATAGAATACACTGGCATCCCCTCACTCCTTCCCCATTCCCTTTACCCCTCAGCCGCCCCATTTGTTGCCCCCTGAGGGTTTCTGCTCTTTGAATGGGAGATCAGAGCACTGCAGAGGGGAGGGGAGGCGACCAGATCAAAGCCCGGGCTGTCTGAGCACGAAACAGGGAAGGGGAGTTCATTAGGGGTCGGGGTCAGACATCTAATGATTAGCGGTTAGCACCAGGCCGCAGGGACAAGTACAGAATCTGGGATTTTACTAGTGTTAACTGGACACACCAAAAAGTGAGGTTTGCATGTGTATGGCTGGGTTGACTGAAGTGTACAAATATGAACATGTGTGTTCATACAAGTGTCCTTACCGACATAGAGGCTCTACCAGATCCCGGTCTAAAAAGTCGTGGTCCCTTTTCACAGAGGAAATGTCAACTGGAAACTGGGAATCTGTACGAGAGAGAGAGAGTCAGAAAGGGAGAAGGAAAAACCAGAGATTGAGTTTAAATAGTTAATGACTGACAGGAAACGGCAGTTTTCTCTACCGGTTAACCATTACTGAAGTCGGTGAAGCATGGCACAACTGCTGCCGCCGCTGTTGACACCTGTCTTGTGCATATGAAGTTTAAAGAAAATACACACACGCCTTTTTTAACCCCAAAATAACCTGAATTCCACACAATGCCAATGCCAAAAGGACTCAAGCCTTTTATTTTGGTGATTCCCTGTGTGTGGTGGCCGTCTGCAGGGATCATGTACACCCGGGAGCAGCCAAAGAGTCCAAGAGGCCGCCATCCATAACCCGACATTACTGGAGCTCACAGCAGTTCTCAGCACATTGTGTGTGTGTGTGTGTGTGTGTGTGTGTGTGTGTGTATGGGCTGCTAAAGCAGGACTGCTGGGTTTTTAGAGCTACTTCTTAGATTACTGGGGCCATTTCCTGTTTGTGCCTCAACTGTATGAGACCCGATGATCATCACATGAATGAGCGCCTGTAGGCTTCACAGAGAGGTGGGTAGAGGGCAAGACGGAAGGAAGGAAGGAGAAAAGAAAGCTGAATGAAAAGCTAGACAGACAGAGATAGTAAGGAAATACAGGCCAGAGAAAGGTGGAAGAAAGAAGAGAGAAAGAGAAGCTGCGAGAGTCCCAGCAGTGATAACAAGGCCTTTCCCATGACCCCTCCCTCTGGACAGGAACTATAGCCTGGAAATAGAACGCAGCGGCCCAGAAGACGAGGATATATACGCAGATAGAGGGATGGCAGAAAAAAGAGAGAGAAACAGAGATGATGGAAAAAAGAGAGAAACTCAGAAGCAGGATTGAACAAAAAGGAGAGATTTGAAGGGGGACGTCTTTGTGTGAAACAAGGCAGCTGGATAAATGCTACTGTGGCTACTGTATGTGTGTGTGTGTGTGTGTGTGTGTGTGTGTGTGTGTATGTGTGTGTGTGTGTGTGTGTGTATGTGTTACCTTCATATAGCTGGGCGTACTGTGGAAATCCCGCTGCTCGAAGCCAATCACAAGCCTCCTTAGCCTCAATCTCTGTAAAGCAAAAAAAAAAAAAAAAGCATGTGTGAGTGCACACATTAACATATTGATCATATGGATTTGGGATCTACTCTGTAATATGAAATCTGAAAACACATAATATCACAACATTTTTGTGGAGGAAAGTCCCCACATTATTGAATTTCCTTCTGAATTCCACCGGACTGATGTCTTTTATATGCACAGCTTGATGTGCCGTGTTAATTATTCGCTCTCTCAAAATAAACACGGATAAATTCAGAGTCATAAAGAGCATAACATTGCATTTGTCTGTCGTCCCACTATCCCAGCATTTGTAGCTTATAAAAGAGGAACATCTCAGGGAATTACTTTTTCCTCTGGGAATTTACTGGAATGATGAGATTGGAAAAGCTGGAAGTGAGCCAGTGAGGGACAAAGGAAACACTTTACACAATTTAACCAGCAGTCAGATTTCAGCCGTTAATGCGTACGTTTAACAGGCCTTACACATGGCACCACACCCCATTAGATGCTGCCGCCAGCACCGCGAAACGTTTTACAGGCATTTGTTTTACTACTTTTTTCCGCCAGCATATGTATTGCTCACACTGCTAGACTCTGCACCATGTATGTGTGTGTGTGTGTGTGTGTGTGTGTGTGTGTGTGTGTAGGTTCTCTTTATGAGCAGACACTGATTAAACTGCTCTGCAGAGCTTTGTGCTGATAAAGACATTTGAAAGAACTTGGTGCCAGCAATCACATTAGTATTTCTCCAACAGACTGATCCAGCTCCGCTGTCACAAGGAAAGATACAGGAGGACATTCCTGCTCACTGCAATAACACTTTATAACAAATCACCTCTGGCCAGATCATCATCCTTCAAATGACTACAACACTTGCTTGTTGTTGGTGATCCTTGCACTACTGTTCAGTTTGTTTAGTTTTATAGTTGTTCATTTTATACCATTCTAATTCATTGTATATACTGTGCATTTTTATTTGTATTCTATTTTATCTTGTTTTTTATTCTATTTCTTCAATTCAATATCTGCTCTGTTATTTTATTGTACTGTATATATTGTGCATTTCCATACTTCATATTTTATTCTCTGTAACTTGCTGCTGCTACAAACAGATTTCCCCCTGGGGATGAATAAAGTTTATATCTATCTATCTATTTTTTTTTTCACAGAAAAATTGTAGAAAATAAAGCAATTTAAAAGATATAACACATACACAGACACGTACATACGCAAAAACGCATCTACACCGATACATACACACGTAAATAACTGTGAGTGGAAAAGCTTAGGGTTTGTAGGTGGACATCGTCTAAAAACTCTAAGCAAGGTTAAACAAATTATGTACGTTTTTTGAAGTTGTAAAGTTAAAAATAATAATAAATTCCACATATAGTTATCACAATACAATAATGTCACCATCATCGAAAACCCACCAACTTTCAACACTATTTCTGCATCATTCTGCAGTCCTGATCTCGTACCTCCTTTTAAAACCACCCTCTTTCTCACTCCTCTCATTCACTCCTTTAGAGGTGCTGGCAGTGAATGGGGAGAAGTCACCGCAGAAACACAGGGGACAAAGTTCAGCAGGGCAATAAAAAGCCTCCGTCTTCACCATCAGAGATGAGAACGGTCAGAGGAAATTATCCTTTCACCGCAATCCAGCAATTACATCCCTCTCCCAGCATTCTCAGCATAACTCCTCTCTCTCTCTCTCTAAATCACATATGAAGCAACAGATCAGGAAAAATACGTCTTGTAACACTCTGAAAATAGACAGAGAAACACCAGAGAGGAGCCTGTAGGGTGGAGAGAACTGAAAACTTACTTTGAGCCCTCATGGTGCAAGTGATGATATGCTTCCATTCATTTCTCCCGTGCTCACTTTCCTCTCCATCCCATGGCACATCCACTCGCTGCTATCCAGCTTTCCATCCAAGCGGCAACGATTCTGTACTTTCCTCCTCTCTGCCTTTCCAACCCCAGTGTTTACAACTCTGCCTCCCTCTCTCAGCCTGCCCCATGCAGGGTTTCTCTTCCCTCTAATTTTCTCCTCAACCGCCCCTCTCGCACTTTCTGCTTCGTTAGGCTCCACATACAAAATCTCTCTATTTTTACATCTCTCTCTGCATGATGCTGCACCAGACTCTTTCTTCTCCTCACTCCTTATTTTAGTAAGTCACTTGCTTTTTCCCTCTTGTTTATCCTTGTGTAAATTTCTATTTACTCTGTACTCTCTCTGCACTTCTTCTTGCTTATATAACCTTGTCTCGTGCCCTCAGGTTCTCTCTCTAAAGGCAAACACTTCCCTTCATCCATACGTCCGCTTTGCTTCTCCTCATCCTTTCGTCCTCTTTGCTCCTACACGAAGCTGGCCGATGACACCAACTCCACATCTTCTTTGTCATCACCAGAGCTGCTGCATGCTGCCCGTCGCGTCCATTGAGGAAATGGCTAATTTCAGCTGGCGTTTGCATCAAGCCAGCCCCCCGCGGTCACAGACTGAGGACTGGTGGACGCTAACTTCACATGTCAGCTAAAAGCTACCGGCAGGCCAGCAAGGAGACTCTGACCTCGGCCTTCCTTCTTTTGCTTTACTCTACAAAACTGCGGAGCAGATCATTGTGCGGGAGAATGCAGTGTGTACGCACACACATACATTACACACACACCAGCTCAGATATTTAGCACAGTCCAGATGTTACCCCCAGTGAGTCAGAGGATACAAAAAGGATGAGACAGACAGACAGCTGGGGTGGGAGGGAGGGCAGCTGAGATGGACAGACCCTGTGGGAAAACCACAGGGAGGAAGACATACCACACCAGCCGCGTATTTACTGAGATGCAGATGAAGAGCGGGATACATTACGATAAGTCTACATTTCTCTAATTGTCAACAAATCCCATACAAAGACCAAAACCAACAATCAATTAATCCCGCTTCAAAGTACTTCCTGTGTTTCCCTACGCAATAACACATCAGTGAGCCTCGCCGTTGAAGCAGTTTTCAAAACCATTGTCCATTCTGTTGTTCTGTGTTTTTGCAGAATAATTAGGACAAACACACAACATCCTCCAGCAATCTTAGAGCTAAAGTTTGACTTCTTCAAGTAAATGCCATTGTAGATCCACACAAATGTTCTTACTGTGCTGCAGCATCCTGCCGTAACAATGGAAACACTCAATTTAGTGACTATAAATGAGGGATACCTACACATCCTGCTACTTATCAATTAACCTCCGTTACACTGACTTTTCTAGTGTTGCATTCAAAAGTAACTAATAGTTATGAAGCTGTTGTAGGCCCCCCCCAAATAGTTTTTTCTTCTTAGAAAAAGCACATTTTTGTTTTTTTGCATGTGTAATTGGCAAATGCGTCTTTGTGTTTGTGCACAAAGGTGCCAAGTGGCCAAGCTCCTGTCAGCATTTGGGAACAAAGCACCGCTATTCATCTGGGCAGAATTTAATCAAGAGATTAATTAGTACATAAATATGTTATTAGTGGGCCACAAAACAGACAAACGCACACAGTCAGACGGAGCTAATCCAAGCTGCCTACCGTGCTTTTCCTTCAGTCTATTTCCATGTCCCTGTTGTTCCTGCTGTGGAGAATATATGACAACAGGCAGCAAGCCACTAGGATAACAGCGGGGAAGGTAGACAGATGGTATGTGTATGAGTGTGTGATGGGCTTGTGAATGTGGGCGTCCATGTGTGGGACAAAGGGGCTGTAAGGTAGTTCCTTACATAACAAGGACGCCAGCTACGTTACATAATACACATAATACAAGCACCCCCGTGTCCTCACAGCTTTTTCTCAGAAAGTGTGCTTTTTGCCTTTCTTTCTTCTACCTTTCATTTCCTCCCTTTTATCCAGCGCCAGTAACCTTGACTTTCTGACAGCCTTTTCTCAGTGTTATGTCTGCCTTGTGCTGGGTCTCAAGGGCCCTGAAGTGCCATGCATGACATCATTTCCTGCTCTGAATTTCCCAGGCGTCCAGAGCGGCATGTGACCTAAAAACAGCAACAGGAAGTGGACAACTCAACTGGATTGAACATGTCAGAAGGGACTCAGCTGGGATATATGTTACACAGACCACGGGGGCAACATAGATTAGAACTAGAAAAGTTTGTTTCATTTTACAAAGTTGGATTCAAACGCTGTTTGTTTAAATGTGTCCTTTCAGTCAAAATTCATTTGATACCTAGAAGATAAACCACACTGATAAGGGACTGAGAAGAGATACGTAGCTTATAGTTTGTCATGGCTGTATAGGCATGAATTGAGCGATCCTTCTACAATACTACACACACACACACACACACACACACACACACACACACACACACACACACACACACACACACACACACACACACACACACACACACACACACACACACACACACACACACACACACACACACACACACACACACACACACACACTGCCTGGAAAGCAGCCATATTCCCACATAAGCCAAAGCACTTAGTCCTTCATGTTTTAAGGTCACAAAGGGGGAAAGAAAAGTAGTGAAGAAGGCAGAAGAGGAGTGATGGGAGAGAGGAAGGAAGTGAGGGAGGGACTTTAAAAAAAGAATATGTCCGTCCAATCCCATATGGTTCATCTGCAATGATGTAGAGCCCTCAGGAATGTGCTGTAAAACAGCATCAACAAGGCATAAAATCGGTGCAGGTTCAGGCGCAGCGTCTCCTGTGCAGAACTGCAGAGGTTAGACACGAGTGAGACCCTGTATATATCTATATATATATATATATATATATATATATATATATGTATATATATATATAAGGACAGAAATGGCAGGACTGCTGTGAGTTAGCAGTATTAATAGGATGGATTTTGAAGATCAAGTTGAGTATTTGGTTATGCCACTTTCCTCCAGCAGAGGTTGTTAAAGCAACGTGTTACAGCAATGCACTTCGTCTTCAGGCTATGATAACATGATGTATGTGTGCTGCATTTGATACATTTTGCTATTTAGTGATTGAGCATTTATGGTTTTGGGCTATAATTTCCTCTTTTTTACTTATTTTTTGCAACTTTTCCAGTGTGAACGGGCTACATATTGTAAACCTTTAATAGATTTAGTATTTAGTTTAGTATTGGGATACAGGTCCTTGTTGCTGATTTCCTTTAACCATGCAATTAATTAATTGTTTTGTGCCGACAAGCTGTGAGCACAACACTAAGTTCACTTTAAGCTGATATGGCGAACCGCTAGCAAACAGCTGCATATTTACACATCCATTAGACACAGAGCAACATTAGCATTAATCTGGAGAGATGTTTGTGGCCCGAGTCAGATATTCACTTTTCTTTAAGCTCTGTTTTTGGTCTCCACCAACTCCTGTGTGAAATATCTGTCTTTTCAGCTGCTAAAACCTCCACTATCTTCAACAGCTAGTCACTAACTGTGTCCGTCTGCTATTTAATGCTGAGCACGTAACATAGTCATTTTATCATTGTTATTATAACAATACTGGTAACTGCTGCTTTAAATTGTCACCTATCTGTAAATAGACCATGTGCATAAATACATCTAAATTGCAGGAAAAGGCATGTACTTTGAGATATGAATCAAACTATTGCTTTTGAGAAGTGTCAGATTAGGGGTCACTGAGTTCTTTCTTTATTTAAGTTTGTCTGAGACTCTACCAGCTGCTAAGAAGTGGAATGCAACTTGGGAGAGAATGCGTGAGAAAGACAGAGAGAGAGAGAGAGTACGGTTGGAGAAGAAGAGGACAAAAGTGTGTATAAGTGCAATAGGCGAGGAGTGAAAGCTGAATAGGTCATACCATCATTCAAAAACAGCACAGGCATAAACTTGCTTCTCCATCTACATTCCTCATCTGCTACAGCTGTCATATCACTTTCTCTCCGTCACGCAGTTTTCTTTAGATGCTTCACACTTTGGCTCGCAGGGGATACAAAAAAAACACAAGACCTGACATGTTTCTGCTTCCTCATAAAACCAGAGTTGTGTACCACGGTACAGCAGAACACAAATCAACACAAACACACTATCTGATCTCTATCAAGTGTACCAACATGGCACCAGGAAAAGACGTCAAAGAATACAAAGGAGAGAGAGACTCATCTTCTACAAAGACCTCAACAAACATAAGAATAACCCAAAGCCTCTTTATGAATGACGGGATGTTCTCTTCACTCCGCGGGAAACTTGAGTCATGTGACAGGAAGTTGAGGAAGTAGCCATGGAATACATGTTGGGTCCCTACCGACATAGACAAAAACAATAACACTACAGTCCTTTATGGTTTGTTATGACTTCTTTCAGATTTATGAAAGACATCTTGGGAGGACGGGAGGCTCCATATGGCCGACTATTAAAACCAGAAAGAAGTGTGTGTATCTTTGGTGTGTACGATCTTACCAAAAGAGAAAGCAAATAAACAGCATGACGAAACAGAAGCTAGATGAGTTACTTCTAAAAGTTGGGTCTATTCATTTTTGGTGTCGAGTAAACCTCTGATGAATAGGTCAAATGTTGAAAAATTCCTAAGTAAGGAAGACAGAATCTCACATGAAACAGCTGCAATCAGAGTCCCTTCTTCCTCTGTTTTACAACTGACACACTTTCTTTATAAAAGCTTACATTGTTTGAATCTGAACCCAGTTCAGTTTTTCCACAGGAGAAAAGAAAACTGATGGGGAATTGACACTAGGTAGACTTAAAATATCTAAGTGTAGGTCCTAAAAACAATAATGTCAGTCTAAATCTATTCATGTTCCATCTCTCTTTTGAAAAAAAAAAATGAAAAAACAGCAAAAAAAAACAATCTAAAACATCCAACTAATCGGATAAAAAGACACTAAAACCAGTCACAAATCTAATCACGCTGGTGTGCTTTAACTCTCTCTAGTTCTACCTTGTGCCAGCCTCCGTAGCAGCTGCTGGCGGGCAATGATGCGTGAGAGGCGCAGGGCAGAGCGCCGCCGAGGGGTGTCGCCCAGCCTCAGGTAGTAGTCCTGCCCGTCAGAGGTCATGGCCCCCAGACAAGATCCCTCATTGGAGCTGTCGCCGTCACTCTCGCAGTCATTACTGTCGTCCTTGGCACTTTGATCCACGATGTCCATGATGTCATCAATTTCCATACCCCTACTGTCTGTAACGTCAGCGCTGTCCTCGGCAGCGACGGTGTCAGCGCTCTCTGCGTCGCCCCTCACATCCTCATCTTTGGCAGCTTTCATGCTGTTCCCATTGTCCACAGGGTCCAGACTGTTGTTTGCTGTCTCTCCCTTTCCTGCAGCATTTGCTCGGTGCGCCACACTGTCTATAGTCGCTGCCACATCATCCATACCAGCCAAACTGATGTCCACAGCCTCCTTGACATAACATCTAAAGCTCACTAACCTACAAATCTTCCTCCCTTCGCATCCTGAGGAGTTGTTGTAAGTGCACACCTTCTAAATTCCTGCGTCTAACATGCCCTCACTGGAAGCCGAATCGGATCCCCTCCCAACTGCCTCCTCCCTCCAACTCAGTCAAACAAACACAAAACTTTATCACACTACCTGACACGGATGACAGACCTTATTCTCCCCACAAACACAAACACACACACACGCATTTGCCGACCTCACAGCTGGGATGGAAGGAAGACTTGCAAACTCCTTCTTCCACAAAGTTTTTCCTTTTGGCCACATGACCAGCAGCCAATGGCGTGAGAGCTCAGGGAACACTGCTCTGCTTCCTGAAGCTGTGCCAAAGACACAATTTGGTACATGCCTCGGGCAAATGTGCACAAAGGAATATCTGAGATGGGAGATGTGATCAGAGTGGGGATAGGCCTGGAAAAAAAAACCACTATCCCAAAGACCATCTGCCACTGTGACATGGGAAAGGGCAGAACAACAGGGAGTATGTGGGTGTGTGAGACTGCGCTAAGGAAATTATAGGAGCAAACCTATCGTTACTAAAGTTGAGTGGATTGTTATGCCATTGAGAAAAGTTCTCTAAATCCACACCATCAAGTTCATACCACGGACTTCCCCACCCACAATTTTTCACAACTAAAAAAACCCAGCTACACATTCATCATAATCTCAAGATAATCACTAGTGAACAGTTTATGCAATAATCAAACAAATGATAGCTTTCTGTAAATTATATGATGTGCTTTTCCACCATAAGCTCTTTGGTAGAGCATTACGATGCCTGCTTTATGTCAAGGTATTCATCATCGTATTTCTTAAACCCCAATATTGAGAGACGCTTACTTTACCACACAATGAAAGACAGCTGAACAATACTGGAGAAGAATTGTATCATCAACTTTGTCACCTACTATGTTACCATTCCAATCCTTTAAACTGTTTCATAATAATATTCCCCTATTGGCTTGTGAAAGAAATACTAATGTCTGGATTAAAGTATGGCCATATTTGGCAGATGTCCTATGAAGGTTGATTTGCAGTCCAGCCTCACTTTCTCCTCCTTCGTCATCACTTCCTTCAGAGCTCTCTTCACCTCCATCATCATCATCATCTGTACTGCTTTCTGCCTCTATCTCAGCCTCTCTCTCTGGTGCAAGAACAGACCCATTAAGAAGCATGAAGTATGAAATAAGGTTGGATTAGCATGTTAGGGTTAAGATGCACAGTCTACTACAGTAGTATAAATGCAAACCGATTTAATATGACCATGATGGGAAAGCAGCAGGCCTGGGCACGACAAAAGAATAAAATCTACAGACATGGCAATGTACTAGTTTGTAATTACCAGCCGTGACAGCAAGGGATTACGTCTTGAATTTAGATTTTACTGGAGTGTTTTCCCAATTCCCCGCTGCAGAATTAGGAGCACCGCTGCTAAAATGTCTCATGGCCATTAACATCCTATGATCTCCTGTTTCACCGAGAGCGGGGTTTTAGCCTCTACACACACACACACACACACACACAGACACACACACACACACACACACACACACACACACACACAGAGCGAAGCAGAGGTGAAGTAGAGGTGAAGTGAACATATAGTTGTCGGTACCGGTTACAAACCGGCTCAGTTGAGAAAGACACACGAACTCAATGACGGATTCTGTGTTTTGGTGCTTTTAGTTGAACTAAACCAGAGAATATTCAGTTCACAAATATCGGTGTTGCTGTTTCGCCCTCATTGTTCTCCCATACGTTTGTTGGAAGTGATGTTCTGTAACTCCGGTGCAGATTTCAATAAGTAACTGATCATTATTTGGAAATGTATCTGATACATATTTGAGTAAAAAAAACTTTACATTTGGGATTCGTTTTTGCAGTTTGTCACAAAATATCTTCAGATTTTATCTAAAGTAAACTATTAAGTGTAATTATTTGGAAAAGTCAATGATAAATCTTTAAAGAAACTTTAAAGTGTTAAATTTGAGAATGTGATTTGGCGTGGTGGTAAAATGTTCAATTTGTTTAGCGCCCCCCAAAGCAGTCAACCTAGAGGGAGACGCTAATAATAAGGGATTGAAACCATTTACAATCTGTGCAGATACCCAGAATGCCTTGTTCACCAGGTCAAACAGAGCAGGAGAGGTAGAAGCTCTGAGCGTGCACATGACGCTGACAGTCCCAGGGACGTTTTATAATAGCAACACACAAAACTCTTTTGTGAAGAATCTTTAAAGAACCTTTACAAGCTGTTTGTGACTCAGAAACTTGTCCTTTGAGTGTTGTTCCTTAATACTTTTTTTTTAAATATGTGGAATGAAATGTACTTTTACATGTCTTTCTTTGACAAAAGGGGAAAAACTGGACTAAATAAGAACAGCACCCCAGCTCACTGGAGGGAGAAACCAGAACAATCATCACCGTCAATGATGATCAAAATATCGCTGGTTCCTCTCAGTTTATTTGTATTTATGAACTGTCTGTCTGATTTGTATGTATTCTATTGTATTGTATTGTTGTTATTATATCATATTGTATTATTTTCTAACATATCATAATTAAGTGCATCGTGTGCTACTATATTATATTACATTATGTTATGTTATATTATACTATATTACATTGTGTTATAAATCCTGTCATATTATTATATAATACATTGTATTACGGTATATTGTAAATAAATATCATATGTTGATATTACCTAAAGTAAAGTGTCTTCCTGTCTCACTATTCATTTGTGTTTAAAAACACTTCTACTAAATGTAAAGATGCAGAACATGAATTATACTAAAATCAATGATTTATTTGACTCTTTTAATTTTGTTCTTAATATTTGTCAAAATGTACATACTACAAATATATAAAAATTATAAAAAGACATTATTTGCAATCTGTAAAAACAAAAAGCCTTTATTGTTTGAAAGCTATCGGATGACTTTTAGCGTGAGTAAGTTCTTTTAACAGACAACATCACAGGTGATCCGTCTGTCACTTAATCATAGAGTTTCTCCGTGATCTCGTATAAAAACACGTTTCAGCATCGACTTGCTATTTCTCTTTTATGTTTAACAGTTATGAAGAAACACACATAAACCCCCTTCTATTCACTTCTGTAACATGTTTTACTAGTAGCCAAAGGTCAGAGGTCACCTGTGAAATAGAGAGTGCTTGTGTGTGAGGTGTGAACAGGAAGGATGTAAGGAAATAATGAAACAATAAAGAGGGAAGATGTGAGTTGAATTGTTGGTTTTCTTTAGTCTAGTTTCTTGATAATAGCTTGTTTTGCAAACCAAGCTAGGACACAAAGTCACACTCTTACAAGCAGTTAATTAAGCTGATCCAGCACATATACACCACCCACATTCCCTGCTTGGGCCTCTTGATAGCATTATGTCCCACAAAAATCTGTATAGTTATCGTAAGCAATGCTAATGTAAGGAATGCTAATGTAAGGAATGCTAATGTAAGGAATGTGTGACTGAATGTTGCCATACAGTAAGTTGGAGGATAAATGAATGAAATGCAGTGAAGGAGGGAAGTTCATACTTTGACCTATAGTTCGGATTAATAGTGATTTGCCAGGACTTAAGGATATATAGGGGGTCCTTTTAATTCATGTTAGGGAGGTAATCGGCAGTGGGTAAGAGTGGGATGGGGCTGCATGTGGAAAGTAGGTCATTGCAGTCACACACACACACCTGATCTCACAGGAGAGGGGGTATCACAGCATGTTTAGTCTGCAGGTCATACGGCGTAAGAGAGGTGCAAGTGAACAGTCTGAAGTAGTGAAATATAAAATCTGTGATTCAATTTTGATTAGAGTGGCTTCTTGAGGAAAATCTGGGACAGATGAGTTTTTAAATTCCATGTCAGTCTAGATACACTGAGAAAAAAAACACTTTGCAGAGCACTTTGCAAAGTGTCAAAGTGATGCAGGGACCAGCAGGCGGACTCAGGAACGTAACAGTGAGCTATTTAGATGTGTGTAAGTGGACTGGCACGCCTGTAGTAAGCAGCCAGTAATATAATATCCATTTCTGTCTCAGTTACACCCGGCCAACCTGGGACAGAAACTGAACAGGCAAACTGAAGAGGATTCAACATTAAGCAAAGAAAATCTATACAATGTTCAGAGTTTTGTTAGGACTGTGTCAAAGGTGAGATCTCATACTTGATTATCACGACCCAAATACAGAATATACAATATGAACTAAATCTCTGAATACAAGTTGCATGTTTACATTCACTGTAATTCGACCATGTGATGCCCTTCAGTGAATGCATGCACTAAAAATCTATAGATATTGTTTACTAATTGCAAAGATACAAGCAGAAGTGAAAAAAATGGCAATATCAAGAGACTAACGAGTATACCTTTGTAAACAGCTGCTGGTCTCGTAAAAAAAAAAAGCCCTTCAGGAGGTTTTGAGTGATCTAAAGGATGAAACTAGTGTGACCACTCTGAGCTCCACAGGCAGGGTATTTCCAAGCTTCAGGTGACAGTCAAAGCCTGGTCACCTTTAAAGTTGAACCTGTAGACTTAGATACAGCCATGGGACCCGAGTCGTGAGCATCCAAGGCTGCCACAGGCTCAAAAGAGATTTTTTTTTTAATTATCTGAAATGTGACCGGAGCAAAGTAAAAAAATGTGTGTACTTCTCTGAATCCTCTACAAAGACATGCAGCAGCATCTTGCATATTCTGGAGCTGTATAGGAAGACTTGCTTGCTAACACAGATGAATAACTTTTCCTTGAGGGGAATATGAGAAAACGTAGCTTTTTGACATGTTGCTAAAGTATTGAACCAAAGATGAAACCTCAGTTCGTTCAAAGAGGCTGCTGAACTTCAGATGCATTCAGGGCCACTAAATGAGAAATACAATTGGATTCATAGTATTTTCAGTACAGCAGCATATACGTAGTTGTAAGGAGGTGATTCAAGGTAACATACACACATACACCAACACTCACACCAAAGCAACTAAGACCCACAAATCCCACACGCAAAGGGAGACCCGACCCCCACCGCTAACCTAAAAACCTGTGGGATTACATCTAAATCCAGGTGCTATTATGTATTCTCAGTTTACACACACTCACACACACACACACACACACGCACACACACAGATGATTGAATGGAACCATGAACACAATCAAAATTCACTTTAACATTCAATTCAGGACCCCCATCCGTCCATTTGTTCATGTATGCATCTGCCTAAGATTACAGTTGAAAATGTATCTTTTTTTCTTGCTAAACTTTAAATATTTCGCTTACTAAAGGTGATATTTGGACAGCATCTGAAAAACATTTTTCTTTCAATTTAAGCATCATGTAACAAAATGTGTTGTATTGATTATCCAAAGTTATTGTCCCTGACCACTACGCAGTTTCTCCAACATGAACTACCTTATACAATATGCCACAGCTGTGACTAAATCATAGAGCAGAAAATACACTGCTGAAATCCAGCATAACGGTGAGGCCAGATGTGCACATTTTAAGGATCCCCCATCTCCAAATCTGATCCACACAGATGTGAACTGTGTGCCTCCTGAGCTGATGGGTTAAGCAGTGGGGGTGAGTGAGGGGGGGGAGCTGTGGGTTTGAGGGTGTTTTGGGGCTTTGTCTGGAGGACAGGATGAAGGGGGGGGGGAAATTAGAGGAAAGAGGATTACTGGGGCAGCAGGTGCTCTCTGATGCTCCATTTGACTGACATCCCTCTCTGACTAATGGTGTGCAAAGCATCACTAAACCAATATCATGGTTAACTAGCATACAATACTAGTTTAAATTATCTTTAACAACGCCTGAGTGGCCTTTTGCTGGACACATGAAATGTATCACTGCTGTGCACTTGAGTACGACTGACAGGCACAGAGACTTTGACCGATATCGTGGCCTGGTGGTTTGTGTAGCGTTGTGAATGTGGGAATGTTCATCTTTTAATTTGCTTAAGAGGCAGACATCTCGATAATTACATTAAACCGGGGAGACAGATGCATCTCTCTCTCTCTCTCTCCTTCTCCGTCCTCTCTGACGCACAGTTGACAGCGAGAGAGAGAGAGAGAGAGAGAGAGAGAGAGAGAGAGAGAGAGAACTCTGCGCATCCAGGCCACTGTAAATATAGAGCAAAACGACTGACCCTCCAAACTTGGTGCATAGGCGCGTATTTGTCTCCATGCACATTGGCATGAAATGCCTCATCCAAAAATATCAGCCCCCCCCCCCCCCTCTCGCTCTCTCGAAGACACAATAATCAAAATAAACCATTATCCAGAGTGGGACAACAAATGCTGAGCAGTTGGCATCTAAAGCCCCGGCTTGACTCCTGTCCACAGCACATGCCTGCGCTGTCTTCAGCACTAATTTTGACAATGACCTTCCCAAAATATCAGGGAGCGCGCTGCGCGTGACGCTCCAGGCATGACACAGAGGCTACGTGCAGCGCATAGCCCGATATAAACTTTTGTCTTCTATCCTTCTAATGTTAAGTTGTACTGCTGGCAAATAGAAATGCGGTAGAATTATGTGACGGTACATGAAGTCATGAAAAAGCTATTTCCAGACCATGATTATGTTTAAGGTTAGATGAGGTGCCAGCACTTCACGACTCGTGCCGCTGTCAGCCTAATTGACAGTGAAAAATGAGAATAAACTGTATTCCGCATATTAAAAGAAGTGTCACTTGTTTTTGTTTTGGCTCTCTGACCTGCCAGCCGTCTCTCCCGGACATTCCTCCACAGCAGATCCCAAGCCTTGGACGTGGAGTCCCGCAGCTGCTCGCTGATCGACCGCCGCAGCTGTAGCTTGGCAGACCTTCGCTGGGTTGTCATTGCGGTGCAGCCGGACGCATATTCCCTGACTAAAACCAGCCCTCCGCCAACACCCGTTATCCCTCAATTGCTCCTTTTATTCCACTGTGAACAGCCCCGGCGGTCTGTCTGGGACGGAGCGCCCCGGGCTGCTGCGTCTGGCTGCCGCAATGGTCGTCACCGCTTCACCTGGTACGAGGCTCCTCTCGAGCTGCGTCACCTTCCTGCACCAGCGGGGGCGGGTGAAGTCCTGTACGTCGGGGTCTGGACTCACTGGAGATATAGGCTACCGGTTGAATTAATCCAGCAGTTCTGCAGTCCTCAGCCCGACTGCTCCTGGCAGAGCGAAGGTTCAGCAATGTTTCAACATAACTTCTGCATGTGAGTCTGGACCTCTGACATGGCGAGCCAGATGTGAGAGGCGGATTCCCCCCTCCCCATGTCTAAGACTCTCTCTCTGACTCTCTCTCTCTCTCTCTCTCTCTTTCACACAGACACACACATGCACGCACGCAAAACCTAAACGTTCTCCACGACCCAAACCCACCCACTCACCCAAACAAGGATCTCTTTCAATCCCCTTGATACACACTAATAACACACAGTCATGCCACACACACACAAGTTGCAACTGAGCTATGTTGCCTGGAAAAGCTTTCTTTAGCATCTCTGGTCATTCAGTCACAAGTCTGACCTTAAAGAGCAGCTGTACGAACTGTTGCAACAGACATTTTTGGGCTTCAGCAGCGACTGGCTTAATAAGAGTCCTTATTTTTTCCTATTGCTTCCCTTCCTTTCCAATGAATAGATTGATGTTTCAAATATTAAAGAGCTAGTGACAAACACAATGCAGAGGTGACCAAAGCTCAAGCCGATGTCTCAACTGCCAAACGGTAAGCAATGCACAAGGACATGAAAAGATGAACAGAACTTGAGGCGTGGCAGCTGCATTGGCAATCTAGAATTCTCTGTGACGTTAATGTTGTGTAATTTGCCAGTTATCCTCAGGAATAAGAAAAACACAACAAAATGGACAAAGAATTGACCTCAGTAGGGCGACGGCATATGAGAAACTGAATATGCGCTTGCCTGAGAGATAAAGACGAGCGTACTCAACAGAATACATGCTCCAGTCTGACAACCTGAAGTGAAAGTGCACAAACATTCACATTCACCCCTCTGACAGGTCAAGAGCTTCACTCTGAGCTACTCCCGTGTTATCCCAGGAACGCCAGGCGTAGTGATCAGACCGACCAGGACACTCTCCAGCTGCCGTCCGCCTGACACCGTCGGATGTCCTGTTCGCAGGCGTTGAGTTCCAGGTCAGCATGGATCCATGAGCAGAGACCTGATTCGACATTCCGACCCTGTCGAAACACGCTTGACATCCAGAGTAGTCAGCAGAATCCTGCACTCATCTGGACACAGAATACCACTTTACTGGTGTGGTTGACCATCGTAAACTGGGCTATGAATAAATCGCTTGGGGGTGAAACATTTAACTTCACCCAAACTCTGATTTGTGCAGTTGGATTAAATCTCCATCATGTTGAAGGGGAAGGTTTTTAAGGCTGGGGTTCATGGCCCTACTTTCCACGCCATGGCCTGGAGTTTCCACTGACAGTTCAGCTGCGGAGAGACCCGGTGATTTATATTCCTGAGTTACACTGCAGAGATTCATGGCTGGCACTGGCAATCAGCAGTGATGAGGGGGAAAGTGACGGGAGCTGACGGGAGACTAAAGCAGTCGATTGACGAGACAACCAGCATATAGAACATCCGGTGTGGGACAAGAGGAAGCGAGAATAAACATGCTCAATGATTCATGGAATACAACGTCTGATGAAATTTCCTTTTCTGATTGGAAAACAGGATTTCCAATCATTATATTAGCAAATCACACAGTATGTTTCTGTCACATATAATTAGATTTTAAAAAAATGACATAGTTGAGACTGGGAATAATGGGACATTATTCACATTATAAAACAAGTTAGTGACAAGAGGAAGATGTTTACAATTACTACTGACATTTTATATAAAGGCAGTCATTGCCCACTATTTACAGAGCAAAACAGCTTTTCTGATGAAATTACAATACATCACATAGCTGCAAGGCTAACATATGTACACCAACATCATGACAATGCTTCATTTCCTTATGGTTAATTTATAAATTTGTGTGCAGATGTGACACACACAAATGTCAAATATAGAGCTGCAATTTACCTATTTTCACCATAGATTAATAATTTGATCAATGAAATAGTGAAAAATACCCGTCTTGATTTCCTTAAACCCAAGGGGAAATCTTCCAATGTCTTGTTTAGTACCTGTTAGTAACTATTGATTGGAGGATAATAACTGATGCAAGCATCCGAAACAGTTGAATGAGCTCTATTTGTGGGTTTGGATTGGAATCGGACATATTCAGGCATTGATCTGTGAGCAACGGTGCCAGGGGATCTCTCAAAAGAAGCTCTGTGCACAGTTACTTTTTGAGTGAACTAATCATGTTGAGGATAGAACTGGAAAAAAAGGAGGTGAGGTGGTGAACCTGTGTATGTGCCATTAGAAGACCGAAAAGTGGGACTGTGTGGGACTAAATCATGTAGTATGTGTGCATTTAAAAGAGGTACAAGATAAACCACCAAATGTTTTGAGTCATGACAGACAAGAACAGACCGAACAAGTGATGTCTGTGAGCCTCCTGCAGGTTTGCTGACAGATCTCTGGTGTCTTAGATATTCAGGGAGAAGACAAAAAAGTTAACTTCTATCCATGTAACCATCTGTCTGTCACTTACAGACGGGTGACAAATTAAAAGAGAAACCTGCACACAGTGCAGAAACATAACAGATGCAGATGCTTCTATTCGAGGCACTGAATAGTTTGACGAGTACGACAATGGTGTGAATCATATGCTACCGTTTGATCTTCACAGTCACAAGATCTCAAACCAATTGAACCCCATCGTGGGGACGTTTTGAACCAACATCACCAAAACACCAAAAGAAAGAATACGAGTTTCAGAGAGTTGGATAATTTATGCGGAGGAGCACTGAAGGTGATCTCAATCAGATCAAACTGTATGTTTTAAAATCACAAAATGAAGACCAGTGTCATAGTAACAGTCCAAATAAGAGCTAGCATAAATATCTGATCATTCAAGTGAAAGGTGCTATAGGGGCTGAATGTGTTGTCATTATATGGCATGTTGCAGTACATTTCCAGCAATGTCTTGGATTAGAGAACGAGCATGCCTGCAGATATTTTAAAGAAACAATAAACGTGGTAGAAATAGAAATACAGTCTGTGTGACAGATTGCATGTGTATTTTCTAGGGGAATTTTTCAGGTGTTTGTACAACTGCATGCGTGTGGTCAATGGCATGTCATAACCGATACACACATGCACCAAAATGGGTAATTTTACAACCATGAAACACAGCGTAACACCAAAGTGTAACATAAACCCTGAAGGTACCAGACAGAGTGACGGCACGGCGACCAGCTTTCTTGTCACTCTGAGACGTAAACATACTATATGTCACGTACAGACAAATGTATGTAAATAACGTGAAACCCACACAAATACAAAGCATGCCTATAGTAATGCATAAGTGGATGCATGTGTATACAGTTTGAATATATAAACACATACGCACACACACACACACACATTACCTTGTGACCTGTGCTGCCTATGCAAATGCTGTCATGTGTGGGCAGCAGGATTAAGGGACACACATTATCACAGGCACAACAGGCTTATACTCAGAATACTCTGACACAACTCTGAGGAGGAGAGTATTTAGTACCACTGACATTTTCTGTGTTTTCTTGAATCCTTCTAGACATTTACCACTGGTATGTTTTTCTATGTAAAATGCACTGGGATAAGCAGAAGAGTGACCGAAAAAAGGTGCCCACGAAACATTATCTGGAGATAAATATCACAAAACTGCTGAATTACTGCTCAAATATGAAAATCTTTTATTAACTGATGACAACTCGTCTTGGGAAGTGCGACGGAGAATTGTTGAATAGTCATACTGCTTTTGGATCAAATTGTAGAAACAGAGGGGAGTGTGAGTTGAGGTCCAGAGACAGAACGAGTGAGAAAGAAAAGAAATTGAACACTTCGGTGGGAAAACCACAGCAGTGACTTTGATCCGGGGTCAGTTTTGTATTTCTCTCCTGTGATGTTGAAGGCTATGATATGTGGATGGTGAGCTGGTCCTTGAGGTCAACCTCCACTCCTGGCAGGGAGAGAAAACACCACGGGAACTATGTCTCACAGCAGCATCCAACCAAAACACCAACCTAACACATTCCAGGGCTTAAACAGCCAATCAAAGCAGCACAATGGACATGTTCTCCGGACAAACCCGAGATCTGACTTTCAGGACAAATACACAGCAGAGCATGGGGCGTGTCCACCGGGAGAGCAATCAGTAACAAAATGGAAAGTAGGGCTGGTTTGGAGAAGGCAGGTTCGGAGGCCGAAAAGAGGAGGAGAAGGTGGAGCGGCAGGAGGAGGAGGAGGTTGAGTTTCTCCCTCTTCTTCCTGTCAGGTCATTTCAGGTTATGAAATTGTATTATCAGCACGATAAGTCAAAAATTCTGCACAAACTGCATGTGATGGTGACAAAGATGCTCAAGGCCCTCTCTTGTATTAAACTGAATGCATTCATTAATGCCATTTTTAGATTCATTTTGAATGTGTTCTGAAAGTGAAACTCCTAGTTTCCAGGTTGTTTTTGTCACCGACTCTCCTGAACTGTGATAGTATGACTGTAAAAGGTCAACAGCAGTAAAGGCACACACATTGTGGATGAGCGAGTGCAGGCTGATCAATGATTTAACAGGTCACGTGATCAAAGACTGTGACAAACGCATCTTGTCCAACCCACTCCTCTCTCCCAGCTTCCATAATTCTACATGTCTGCTCAGCTACTGTGCACCCTTCCCTTCCTCCTCCTCCTCTTCCTCCGCCTCCTGTCCCTGCTCATGTTTTCTCCTCTTCATCCCAGCCACTGTCTCCGTGGTCTCTGTCTTCTATTTTCAGAAACACTCAGTCATTCAGGCCAAGCCGCTCAGCTCACTTGGCTCTCCTGTTTGAGACTGAAACACACGCGCATGCATAACCCGTTATACTGTATGCCACCTCGACAACTGCGTATACTTGAAATCTTTGGTTGCACTACAATCAAAACTAAACAAAAGAGGAATCCAGACGAAGAATCATCTTCATACAACGGAAGAATTCGTCATAAATTGTCTGCAGCTTCAGAGAGCACCACCAGTCTGCTTCAAGTGGAAAACCTTAAGATTAAATGAAACCATTGAACAGATGGCACTGTGTGACCTTGACCTAAATTCCAAACTTATATTATGATCATGTGGAGCACACACAACCATACACACACACACACACACACACACACACACACACACACACACACACACACACACACACACACACACACACACACACCTAATCATCTCACTATGATTCACATAGTAATTCCATATGTTGCTCACTTCCTCGAAAAGCATTTCGAAGAAGCACCGCTGCAGCATTCAAATCCCAACAGCTGTTCATGAGTTCACTTGTGATCGTGTTCTTTACCTTCAGCAAAACAACATGAGCTGAAACTGTATATTTGGCAAAAAATAGCTTCGGGGACATATGAAGTTGCTTCTGTGTAATTACGTAGAGGTAAATAACAGCTAAAAGAAGTAAAGGAACAAACTAAATATCGATTGCACAAAAAAAAGTCCTTTATCATAGACCATTCTTTAAACATGGGAAAAAAATGATTTAGTATTCAAGAGGTGATACTGTTAACACGACCCTTGACTTTGATACACCAGAGTGACACTGTGATTGACAGGTGCTCTCTGCAAAAGCAAAGGCAGTGAAGACTCAGCAAGACAGGAAATGCACAGGGGAAGACAGACGACGGTGGCACTGGAGATCCAAAGAGTGCAACATCAAAGATGTGAGGTCATCTTTGTTAAAAGTTTGAAGGCATTTGATTTTCCAATAGAAGAAAGTCTGATTGGAAACGATTCAGACTTTCCTTTCTGACATTTGACTTTGATCGTCACTGAAATGAAGAATGAAGAAATAATACATACTTTAAAAAAAACAATTTTAGGATCCGTATGCTTATCACGTGTCATCTTAAAAGGAGCCTGAACTGAAACAACAACATTACGAGGAGCCAACATTATACTATATATTATATTATCTGTTCACACAGGCTTAAATCAACAGTGTCAGCGTGTCTCTGTCAATATTTCTGCACCAGCCGTCAGGGAATGCTGCTCTGATCAATTCCATCAGAAAAATGCTATGAGGAATGAGGCTATGAGGAAAGTGGGTCAGGAGCTAATTCTGAGTGTCTTTCCCCCATACTCTCTCTCTCTCCAGTAACAAAACCTTCCCTTGTCCGGCCTGCAAACGTAAGTCTGTTGACATCGTCCACCTCCTGTTCTGAAGACTGGATCACCGACAGCAGGAGATGGCTATCGCTGTGACCTGTCTGAGGCCGGGGGAACACAAAAGCAAAGGTCTCGGCCTGAGGACCAAGGAGGGGAGACGATACAGATGGGAAATTAGGGGAAACCAGGGTTTGGATATGGGAAGCACACTCAGCCTGAGGTATAAAGTATGTAACGTCATGGGGAGGGGTAGACATTGTATTTGGAGACAGACGTGGGGGTTTGTAAGCCGAGTGCGGAGGGCTACGGGGTGCAGACTGTGGTATGGAAGTAGCAGGGCCGGGAGGGGAAACAATAGCTAATGGATACGGAGGAAACCCCACAGGTCATGGGAGTGCAGATCACATGCTGATAGGAGGCCTTGTTGCTGGGTGTCTCATTTTAAAATGCACTTAGGGGGCGATATACACATAGTGAGGTTTTTAGCTGTTAAAATAAGCATTTTAGCAGGAAAATCCTCAAGGACCAAACCTCCTTCCTCAAGCATTTTCTCTAGTGCTAGTATAGGGTTGCAGGACCACACACAAACAAACAAGTGTGTACAGGCAACTCGTAAATATGCACTCATATCTGTGTCGTCAAACACACAGGCCAACGCATAGACACACAAATACACAAGCAGTCGAGTTTTACAATCTTTCAGCTCATTGTTGCGGTTTAATGGCCTGTAACTGTTTTGGTTACCGTGTTGTTTCCAGGCGTAGCAGACAGATGCAATCCGTAACAAAGCTCTAGAAAACAACTGTATGCTGCCTTACCAGCAGCTAACAGCAACCAGACACAGTTAGCAGCTAGCTGGTGAACATAGTGGAGCATTTAGCAGCTTAAGTCAGATATTTCCCTCAGAAGTTGGTGGAAGTGTGTGAATATTGGATATTTGTCATGAGAAATAAAACATATCTCCAAAATCCCCGTAATACATTCATAAGGTAATAATATGTCAGTGTTTACAGCTTGTGTGTGTTGCTAATTTACCTGATCGCTAAGTTACAAAATAAAGTTCATAAAGTTACAATCAAGACTAGAGAGGGAGTCAAGGTTAGATCATTTGGGATAGTAGTAATATACTGTAGATGCACAGTAAATGTGTGTTTATTTGTGTGTTACATTCGTATTCTTTACACATGGAGAGAAAAGGCAATAGAAGCAACACACACGATTCACAGGGAGGTCTAGGGAGACAGCAAACAATTACAGTGAAACAAATCGAGATGGAAAATAAAAATCACTGTGGGGGTCGAGTTACATTTTGAACGGTCAGAAAAGACAGCAGAGGGCAGACAGACAGAGGGAAAATGAAAAGGGAGAGGTGAGGGAAGACTGGGACTACAGCCAAATCCACTTCCAGACTTGTTAAAGCACTGCTGCACACCAATGCAATATTCAACACACACACACACACACACATGCTGACTTACTAAGCCCCGAGTTAATAAGGGACCTCCTAGCATCACACACCTTTAATGTATGCACTCTGGTGGGCCTACACATCACAGCTACTAACACACACATGCACACACACACACACGATAACGCCACAACAAGCCACCGTCATTAAGCTATAAAGGTTTATTGCAAGTTAATTGCTGAGCCAACTGCTTTTCTGTGTGAGGTATCTTATGCATAACACAGGCAGTAATAGTAGAGGTTTTCAAAGTCTCACACACACACACACACACACACATAAACATACCCATGACATAGACACATGGACAGACTGAACCCTCTGACACTTTAAGCACCTTTACGCAAGTTAAAAGAAAATGTCAAGGGAGTGAGAGACTTTACAAACAGCTAAATCGAGAGAAAAACCTTTCGGTTAAACATCAGCATGACACATCCCTCCAGTCAGACATATTAAAAACATATTTACAGACATGCAAGGGACACACCAAAAGGATTCACAGGCCTTAGGTCGAGATTACACACCAGCTTTCCCCGAGCGCTTTCCAATAACGTGTAAATCTGTCGGATTATGTTTGTTTTTTCATAATCCTGGACTGCAGTGAAAGTGTAGAGAATGTGTGTCAGTGTGTGTTTGGTTCATGCCAAGGTCATTTGTAGCTTATCAGCTGCTCTAAAATAGCAGCACTCTTCTAAAATATCTTTGAGTGGCAAGTATTACCGGAGCAGCAGTAGTAGTGTTCCCGTCAGCGTGTCTGAAACAATGTAGAGCTGGAATGAACAGCTGGAACAAAACAACCTCCACGTGCTCGACTCAAACTCCCACTAATGAAATGTAGCAACGATTCAACCAGAAGGGCCAATGTATATAATGCACATATAGGGTTAATTGTACATGAATAGTATATTCACTCAGAGTTAACTTCAGACAACGCATGAGTGTTTGCCAGATGCATTTATGTTTATTTTTCCAAAATGAATTTTCAGTATTCTATGATGAAACCATTCATTTCTAAAATACAGTAATGCACTGGAGAGTGACAGATTAGAGTTATTGTTCTCAAGTCTTGGCTATGAAGTGCCAAGTCAAGACCAACAAGTCCCGAGTTGAGTCGAGGTCTTAAACTTTGTGTTTCAAGTCTTAAAAAAATGTATTATCTGTCCTCTGCTGGTCACAAGTAAGTCTCAAGTCTTTACACTCAAGTCCCAGGTCAAGTCCCAAGTCCTAACCTTTGAGTTTGGAGTCCTAAACATGTGCTCTTCACCAAATGTAATGCCATTTTAACAACAGAGTAACAATATAATACATCTGGGGAATTGAGTGTTGACTTGCTGTGACTGAATATCATAAACGTTGGTGATTCAGGAAATGAATTGATTCGTGCCACACTTTTTAAATGACATACTTTTTAAACTTTCGGCTTGGGGAAAGTAATCAATTGTTTTCACTTGTGTTTTCAAGTCCTTGTGATGTCATGTGACTGGAGTCCACACTTGTGCCGCATACACCTTTCCTTCCTGTGTGCACACTTGATTGGATTGGCAGCTTAATTTCAGTAGTATTAAGTATTTAAATTTTAGCTGGCAATGAATTTCATCATTGATTAGTTGGGTTTATGTTATGATGACACGCGCTGTGTCTCCGTGCCAGCCAATGTTGCGCCTTGTGTAGCTCACGTGATGAATCAAAGGAAATGTCGCCGTCTCTCCTTTGTTTCTGGATCTGGAGTGAGCGTTAGAAAAGCAGCGGAGGCAGATTACAGGTTCATTTAAAAACAAACGCATGTTGCCCTGATGGATCTATTTTAAAGCTAACCCTTTCTAGCGCTAACGCCTTTCTACATTAGACTCGGGTTTAAAGGCTGAAAAAGCATGTCGTAGAGCTGAGGTAACAGTTGGCACTGTGGAGGTGACTTTAAAGATTAAGAGACCACTCAAATGCAAACGGATGAGATCAAGTAAAGCGCTTCAGCATTTATATAAAAAATACTCCTCTGTTACTGCATATTAATTCTTCAGAAAACATTTGTTGAAAATATATCCTTTGCAGGGATTAAACATTTTCCTCAGGGCAAATTTGATTTAAAGCTCATATCATCATGGCATGCATTCCCTCATACACACACCCACACACCCACATCAGTCACAAAATACATCAAAAGATACACGCTAAGGATGATTTCAAAGACCTACAGCCTGATGAGGAGACCCCCGGCAGAGAACACAGGTATGAACACCAGTAGTTGTGGTTTAATCTCCTACAGAGGAATTCCCTGTTTATCTGGCAGGGAGCAGACTGAATGTCAGCTATGTGAGCAGAGATATGTTCATATCATATCCTGTCCCTTTGCAGCTAAGACACGGCCCACACAGGAGGACACACACTTGATTGATTAGACAGGATTTCTGTCAAAAAGCCAACGTGTTTCCTCATATCAGAGGAGAAAATAAACACTCTCAAGTGAGAAAACAAACCCCAAGCACGAAAAGCCCAAACAATGAAACTAATCTACACTTCTCGCTCAGCGCTGCCATGTTTGTATGAAATGTTTCTGTCTCTCTCGCACACACACACACACACACACACACACACACACACACACACACTTTCAACCTCGGTGTACGCCA
Source organism: Leptoclinus maculatus (assembly GCA_032191485.1). Taxonomy (NCBI): domain Eukaryota; kingdom Metazoa; phylum Chordata; class Actinopteri; order Perciformes; family Stichaeidae; genus Leptoclinus; species Leptoclinus maculatus. The sequence goes on along the minus strand of JAVDOI010000001.1, from coordinate 10,132,790 downwards.
GCAACGGCATCACCTTTGACCTCCTGCAGCCTCTGGGGCCTCATTACCCAGACTGCACCTCTCCTCCGTAGACTATTGACAGTAATGTGACCCTTGCTGTGGTCATCGGAGACATGTACACAACACACACACACACACAAATACACATACAGACAAAACACACAAAAATAAACAATCCTGCAGCACGGCGAATGTGAGACATCTTGCCGAGTTGCCGTTAACTACAGTCACCATGACGCCTGTGCATGTCAATCAAAAAGGGACACTGAGGATAAGAGATATGGACAGGGGTCAGAGTTGGACTCATTAATCATCTCCTCAGACTCTCATATCACCATCTCTGGGAACTTGAGTCCCAGAGGAAAAAGCAAAAAAAAAAAAAAGACAAAAATTGAATCACCAAACCAAAAAACACATTCATGTTCTTTTAAAACGAGACATTTCCAATAAGAAAATCTCAGTTTTTATTCTGGTGAAAGTACGATAAGCTTCCGATTGTTATTCCAAGACAAATTCCACCAAATCAAAACTTCAAAGCATAAAGTATTTGTTTTTTTGTATGAGCTCGCCCGCATATCTTTGTTTATGCACCTGAATATGCATGTGTTGTGTGTGTGTGTGTGTATGTGCATGTACAGGCACGGCTGTGTGTGTGTATGTGCATGTGTTATAGTAGAAACAGTATATCAATACTTCTGGGTGGTTGAGGTTTGTCATACTGGCTGGGAATCCTGTGGGAGGCATTCCCCGAAGTCCGGTTTTATCCCAAAGCGGGAATGCAAACAAGCCAACTGAATGGATACTGAACACACACAAGACACTCCCCCCCCCCCCCCCCATACCTGCGGATCCACTGGACATCCTGGCAGCAGCCTGACATGAAAAAAAAAAAGAGAAGAAAAAAAAACACAGTGAGAACCAAAACAAGAGCAACACAATACACAATCACTCATGGATTCACATGAGCACTCTCAAGCTTTGGAGAATGTAAATTCAATGTCAGCCGAAGGCAAAGACTCCTTGATACACACTCTCCTATAACAGCAGCAACAGTAGCTCTGCTGGGAAAATGACCCACATTTAAAATGTGGTTCAACCAACAGAAACAGATGTCCTAAGTGTGTATGTCATACGATCATATTAAAACCCACCAAGCCCTAACGGCTTATTTGTTTGAATGTCAACCGGAGTTTATTGGAATTGGAAAAGTGAAGAATATGTTGTTTAAAAAGCAACTTTAATCATAATAAATTATGCAATTACATCAGAGGAAATTGGAAAGGATATTGTGTAAGTGTGTGTGTGTGTGTGTGTGTGTGTGTGTGTGTGTGTGTGTGTGTGTGTGTGTGTGTGTGTGTGTGTGTGTGTGTGTTTGTTTGTGTTTCAGTGATCTCTTGGGAATCTGTGAGCTGATCTGAAAAGGAGAAAAAGAGGGCATGACAGAAAAGGAAAGGTAATCAAAATAGATGATGGTGCCTGGTGTAAAAAAATAACAATAAGGGTAGACAAAGAAAGAGAGCGAGGGACGACAATAGGATCAAGAACAGTAACGGTAAAAAACCACCAGCAACAACAAATCCATGACGCAAATATTCAACAGCTAGAATATTAACACAGGAAATGAAAGCTTTAGACTCTGATCACGAGGCGTACATCACACACATATTAAGTCCCAGAATACACAGGAATTCAAAACAAATAAGGTCAGGGAACTTAATGGTCCATATTTATTCCCTTACCCGTGCGTGAAACATAATAAAAACACAGACTGTGCAACATGAACACTGCCACTGTCATAGGAAAACCCCACATCTTTACAAAGCGTGGGATTGGGAGCAAGAATTTACCAAATGATGCACCTGCACTTTTGCAATTACACAGGAAATTCCACATGATTCCCAATGGGCCTCCCCCAGCCCTGTGATCATATACTGTAAATCACTAAACACACAAGGCATCATCTTACTTGTCAATTCAAGTTTTAAAACAACAATGTAGTACAATTTGCAATGATTAGTGAAAATATCTCTTACCAACCAGAGGAAACAAACTATCACTCAATTCAATGTTGTGTTTGTAAAATGAGGATTGATAAACAATGTAGAATTCTTACTCAGGTATATTATTAACCATCATGTTTCTCTAGCAAAATGTAACCAGACAAAACCCTAAAATCAACACAAAAGCAATCCTTTAAGTGTGGAGAGCTGTCTGCAGTGGCTGGTTTCAAGTAATGATCAGAGGATCAACAAACAGCAGGTACGAAGTAGCAACAATCTCACCAAAACAAAGTAAAGGTAAGCAAACAGTGAGAATGACCAAGTCATCCAATCATCACTCGGAAATATTACTGTACTATCATTGAACAATGATATGCTCAATGCTTGCTTTGAGAAATACAAATTAAACAATGACAACAATATATTCAAAAACAACGGAAATTACTAAAATCCTTCTACAAATATACAGAATATGTTCTAAATTTGGAGCCGAGAAGAACAGTGTGTGTGTGTGTGTGTGTGTGTGTCCATGTCAGTTTGGACAGCTGTGCTTTATCAGTCACAGTTGGGGGAAAATAAACCCACTCCTTAGCATCAGTCTGATCCCACGGCCCCTGATGCTATCTCTACCTACCTACACTTTCACATATAACAGACACTCACATGCACGGACACACATGCATATATATATATATATACACACACACACACAACTAATCATTTTGACACTTCAGGATTGACTGCACTCTGGCATGTACCAATGTATTCTGCAGAGGCATGCCATCTTTTGCGAACAGCTGTGAGCAATGATTTGTGATGTGTTATTTTTGTCTTTTTGCTGTTTAAAAGATTTAAAGACATTTTGGTAAAACTGGGATATAAAGTGACATTTTGCCAGATTTCTTTCTTTCATATAAATGTTGAAAGCATATTGTATGCCAACTAACAGATCAACATCCATGACAACAGAGTAAAATCCCTCCACTGATGAAGACCAGGTGATGTGGTTGAAAGCTCCAAGAAAAGCTAGTAAGTGGACCTTGAATTGGCATCGTTTGTCAAACTACTATTTCCATTGTCAAGAATAACCAGTGAAGCTTAATAGTTATGTTATTAACAATTATGAAATATAAGTTAAAACCATTTCCTTGCTCTTCACCTCCCTTCATCTGTCTGACAGTTGGACCTGTTAAGCAGTGGTGTGTTTGTGGTTCACTGTTGCCGCAGTGCTGACACAGAGAAAGATGACCTCGCGCACACACTGCTGGATGGAGCAGAGCTGCCTCATCCTTTTACTTTCACCTCATTTACACAACAGCAGGGTAACATGCAGACTGGACAGAAGCCCAGAGAGAGGGAGAGGAGAGATGATAGAAGAAACGGAAGCGAAAGTGAGCTTTGGGTAGACGTTACCAGTGTAAGGTAACTATATACATATAGTCTTTACATATATAAAGACTATATACAAAGCAGTGCAAAGATCAAACTGTTGGTTTCAGCAGACTCTGTCCCAATTATACAGCACAACCCAGGCCTGAGCCTGACGGTTTCACTCAGAAGATGTTACAGATAGAGTTTGATAGACTTTCCTCAGATGGTTAACTGGTCAACTTATATCAATCACACGCGTCTCTGAAGCTCCTGTGTGCAGTGGTAGATGTTGTATAAAACAGTAAGATTCACCACAGAGTCAGTCCAATATAACTAAACAAGGTGTTGCCATAAAGTTCGGAGTTTTGTCAGACTGACCCAACATTTTCAATACAACTCCCAAACACTCCCGGACACACACCCACAGAAGGACAGTCTCGCTCACCCTGACCTGCCGAGCATGGAGATGTGTAGGGGACGAGAGGGACGAGCGGGTCAGCGGCCTGCTGCGGGTCAGCGGTCGGGAGCACCGCCTGGTCAGTGGCTCAAGCTTCTCCGGAGCTCCGGTGGTTCCCTTATCCCGACTCGCCGTCCCGCCCACAACCGAAGCCCCCTGTGAGGACAGAAGAAGAAGAAGTCAGAGAGGGGCAAAGAAAAGGTGCTTCTTTAAGCCCGACCCATGGGCCTATCACGCTAATTCAGGTTGAAAGTACCTTTTTGGAAATAGCAGTTGACGAAACCAACCTCACCACAAGTCCCTCTCAGTAGCTTTTCTGGAGCTTTCGATCATATCACATGATCTTAGGTGGATGAAGTTGCCCAGTGGTGCAAATTCGGTTACATTTTTCCATTTTTGCTGTGCACTGAAAGAATTTCTCGTCCAAGTTCAGTCTTGTACTTGGAAACAGCAGTTGACAAATACAATTTCCTCAAAAAGGCCCATCCTGTAACTTTTAAGCCAATAAGAGAAATCCTTAAAGTTCCCGAAATAAATGGAAATTTGAACATCTCCTGGGAAACTCCAACTGCGTAGGAAAATCATGTCATGTTGTCAAAAGCTCAAGAACAGCTGCTGAGTGGTCTTTGTGGTGAGGTTGTTTTTGTCAGCTATAAAACTAATGTTTGAGTTATGAGTTATGAATAAGGCAAGCCAGTCAAATAAAATAAGGTCCATTTATTTTCCACATCAGGTCTTCAACACACAGCCACATCCACCATTTTGACCTCAGTATAACATCCTCAACTAGTAAGTAGTTAGAAATTGGTCAAATGATCACCTCGTCAATCTTACAGACGGTATTCCTACTGCTAGTGTTTCTCAAGGTGACAACATATTCTGTTAACCCCTTCAGTTTTTCTTTTCCCTCTCTTCTTCCTCTCCAAAGATAATATGCATTTTGAATTTTTCCACGATATGAAAAAAACTCTCCTTTAATTGCAGTTCTGTCTCAAAGATGTTGACGCCGTAGCACCATTAATATCAGTCTCTATGTAGCCGTGTCTACCTGTCTTCATGTCACCTGCCTCTTCAGCAGCTCTCTGTATCTCTGTTTGGTTTCTGTGGAGTATTTAGTGGAGCTGGTGTTGGTGGGGAGTGTTTGAAGATATAAGACACTGCTGCTGATGATGCGTCTGCCCTTCTCTCATTCTGAAAAATCCCCCCTTTTACCCGGCCCATCCTCGTCCCTCTGCATCTCCGCTCAGTGACAATACTGGAAAGTCCATCCCTGCTTGACCTCGTGACTCAACTACTGTACCCGCTGCTGGGCTTCCCGCTCTCCCCTCCCGTCCCAACACTGAGCTGATAACATGGACGTGTGTGAAAATGTGAGTGAAGGAGGAATGACATACATTTCCGTAAACAGCGTGCAAGAATCCAATCTTCAAATGCATGAACAGAGAGACACATTTTTCCCTTTCATACAATGCTTGTCTGTGTTGAAAATTCCCTTTCTGACCCCGTGGAGCATTTCCAGCATAGAAATAGCATGATGCCGTTGCTAATTTTCTAACTATGCGGTCACAGTTAGAAAGCAACATCAAGGACACTGTACCCACAAAACAAAGTGCAGTTCAAACTGAAAGTCAGTCTAATTTTGGAATGACTGCATTTCCAATTCGCCAATTTTGTTTATTTATCAGATTAAAAGAGAGTTTGTGTAACGTAGCAAACCTTCCGCTCCAGCGCGATGCTCATCTAAATACAGCCGAATGCTGAATAAGACACACTGACAACTTCCAGAACGGACAACGCCGTGGTAGCGACTTGTCCATCACATCGTCTATTTTACTTTAAATTGGACCATAATTTACTAATAAACATCATGCTGTGTTGAAGAAAAGTTGAAACTAGCAATTGAGACCATCATTCATGTTTACTACGGTAATAAATCAAGTGAGAAGTATAGTTATTTTCTCATAGACTTCTATACAATCAAACTTCTTTTTAGAACCAGAGGAGTCGCCCCCTGCTGGTTATTGAAAGAATGACAGTTTAAGGCACTTGCGCATTGGCTTGACTTTTCAGATCCGGAGGTTGCTGCCTGTTATTTGGTCAACAACGAATTAATAAAATGTAAGGGGCTTTTCTACAGTTAATGTAATTAGGAGGGATGGTGATTAAAGGATATTGTCTGATTACACTACAGTCACAGAATACTGGTTGGAGTGAAGTCAGTTTTTTATATATTAAGTCCTTGACTTACAATAACAAAAACGTCATTGTTGTTAGAAGATAGATATTAAACTACCGAACTGTTATTTATTTATTCCAACAAATCTTAATTCCTTATTACTTTGCCCTGCGCCCAACTCTGAATGCCTTTTCCTGATCAAATAAAATTGAACAATGCAGGCATTACGTTCTGGGCTGGGGTCATTTAATCTTTATTACCCTATAAATATTTGACATTTTTGGGATAAATAGTCTCTTTGCTCTACTTCCACTAAAGGCAGGCCGCTGAACTGAACATAATCATTGATTTTTCTTTTTATTGATCATAATACTGTGTTGTATTGCATATTTTACCTTAATGGGTTGCTGCAAAACAAATCTATCCCCACTGCAAATAAAAGTTTTAGTGCTACATAAAAATAGTTGACAGATAATATGACACACAAAGCTAAAAGTGTCTGTTTAACTGCTGTTTTACTGGCTCGCCAGACAGTTTGATTAAGATTAGCTTGATTAAATGCAGCCTTTTTATAAGAATTCCTAAAGTTCTGTGCTGTTGGTTTAAGAGCTATTTGAGGTTTTTACACTTGGTGAGCATAATGAGGCAGCTGGAATGTAATGTGAGAGGAGAACAGAGGAGTTGGCTACAGTCTCCTTCCAGAAATTATTTTAAATAAACTTTTAAAAGAACGGTAAACTGGTGTGAGCTAAGCTCTTAATGCCGGACCTGTAGTTCCTGGAGGATTGATGCTGTTTCCAGATGGAGGCCAGACGAGTAAGATTTAGGAAAGGCTTTAATGGCGGAAAAACAACCATCCAAAAACAACCATCCAAACTATTATTCTTAATTGATTCAACCCATATTAAATAGGAGGAGAGACTGCAAGCCTGGCAACCCATTCTACTAAGTGGGCCCAACATGTTTGTGGTGCACTGTATGTTGACTCAATGGTAAGTCTTCACACTTGAGTGTGTGTGTGGCCACGATTGGTGTGATATTAAGTATCGATGAACTTTGTCTATATTGGTATATTACTGCAACACTGCCGTCCAATCAAAACAATCTATTTTTAAGTCTAATCCAAAGGTTACCCTAATGTGATTTATAAAGGTATGATTTAAAAAAATGATAATGATAAAGTAGTGATTACTTATGAATACATATACCTACATGCATGCAAAGACTATCTTATTTCGATTCCCTTGTCTTGAACAGAAAGTATCCAGACTCCATGTGCATGCAAACAACTTCCTCCCGTCACCTTTATGATTGGCCTGTTCATTCATTCATTTAATCTTTGGTTCATGTGTTTCTATCACGATTCATATCCAAAGCCGGTTTAAAGCACCATATAAATGAATCAGACTTGACTTAACTGTACTTGACTTACCGTGCTGCTCTGCTGCTCCTCGTCAGCATCGGCCACGTCCGAATGGGACGAATCAGCGCTTTGGACTTCCTGGACGCCCTCATTGAGGTGATCCAACTTTTTGATCAGCAGGGTCATGGAGTCGCCCTCAGCAGCCTGAACACACACAAGTTAAAGGACACAAACACACACATGAATATGGTTTAAAGGACAAACTCCGGGGTTAACCTTGCACTGATGTATGCTGGTCTCAGAGAAATGTGCTGAACCTAACCCAACACACACTCCTCTTCCTCATCCTCCTACTCCACCCTTCATTGCCTCCACCCTACTCACACGAACATTGTGCTTTTTCAGCCCGACCAGGGGTACACGGTGTACCCTGCACTGTGGAGGAGGTGACACCTTCTTAATGAGATTAATTTAGAGCGAGGACAGGAGAGGCTTTTGATAGAAGAGGAATGCTAAAGGCAAAGATACCTAAATAAACTGCCTTTAAATATCATTAAAAAACAGCAGTGTGACCAACGCACATTATTTAAATGTGTTGTAATATCTGTCCATTCCATACAGCAGAGTTATGCACATACCTAAACCCTCTCTTTCCCTCTCTTTCCCTCTCCACCCATTGGTCATGGACTCTGACTGAGACACTTGTTCACTGGCCTTCCAGGAAATGAACAAACTGCTTTGTTTCTGGGCTCCGCTGCCAATCCCAGAGTCCCAGAGGCTGATAGCAGCACATAGGGCCCCTTTGAGGAGCGTGAAGTCCAAAAACAGCCCCCTCACTCACACACATACATGCATAGACACAAGCGTGCCCTCACCCACCCAACCACCCACCCACTCACCCACGCACACAAACACACCCTTCTGTCCACTCCCATTCCCAAACCCATCATGTTGACCAGTTTAAAAAATATCTGCAGTAAGAGCTTTGGCAGTAAAAGCCATTTCCTGTGTGTTACAGCCCCCACATCTCCAGATTCCTACACACAGAAGGCTGTCTATGTGCAGCAGGGTGCTATTTTTACCCTCACTATGGGGGACAGGGCCGGGGAGAGGGGAGAGCACAGGGAGTGGAGGCTTTTTCTGTGGCATGAGTTACTGCAAACATGAACGTAGGCTGAGTGGCGAGTAAAATGTGCGAATGTGAACACAAATGCACACCATGGCATGTGCGCATAGACTCCCATTTACACACTTTACTTTTCACAGCAGAGTGCTCTCACAGTTCATGAAATGTTAAAGGGGGGGGTAGAGCTTTTAATGCATCACTATATCTCTGCTACAAGACCATTTCATTATCAGTCTGAAAGGCTAAAACACCCACTATCGTCTAGGTATGAATAAATAAAGAAGTGAGGCTATCCTTGGCCTCTACAGTCTGAGAGGTATCTCAGACTCAAATGAGAGGTATGTGTGCATGAATCAATGACAATATCATGTTGGCACTGTAACTAAATTATAGTAGAGGGGACGTAAGCTCCGGTCACTTGCAAACAAATTCTGTTGATCTTCCAAATCCAAAGGCTTAATATATCACTAGAAATTACAGACCGGTTGCAACCTTCTATGACAAACAGATCATAGTTTGTATGCTCAAGTAAGAAAACATTCAATATTCTGTAACATTTTTAACTTGGTAAAAACAGCTGAATTAGTTGAGACAGTAATGCGCCCAGTGACCAAGGCTGAGATTCAGAACACCTAGAGAATGATAGCGGACTCGAGTATGACAGGCCAAGCTTGTAAGATTCATGTCACTCTAAATGCAGCTTAAAAACTAGATTTTTTACCCTAAAGTGTTACCCACATCGTGGAGTGTGACGAAACTGCATGAACCCAAGATATTCCGGGAATGTGGAACCACGGCGGGGCCTCTTTGACTTAACAGGTATTCAAATGAGCAGAAGCCTTAAGCCTGTCAATAAGTGACTTTAAAAGCTACTTGGTCAAACTCTAAGAACGACATTTACAAAAGGAGCGCGGAGAGAACAAATCCTTTCATTTCAGTCCAAGAGGGGAGAACAGTGTGCAGTGTGCCAGAAGGACTGTTATGGGAACGTGCCAGCGTTCTGAGGGCTGCTCTGACAGGTGTGAGAACGCCGTCAGGGGCACACTCACACTATTACCACGATGGTACGGTGCATGCTGGGAGGTGGTGATTCCAGGCCAGGCCGGGAGAAAAATAAGAAGAATTTATGATTACATTTATACCTGCCAAAATATTCCTTTTTATTCAGTTCCCCTTTTGTTTTAACACGTTTTTCTCTTTCATTTTCAAAAAGAAATATTCCGACTATGAACTCTTTGTCTCTCAATATGTTGGTAGCGCAACAGGCAATGTTATGATTAGATTCATTTTTTGTCATTTGTCACCATAACTGCCAAACAAGAAAGATGCAAAAGAGGGAGAGGACGATGACATGCAACAAAGATGAACCAGCCAAAATCAAACCATACGACATACTAGATATTAAACACGTGCATTTTTGCATCTATGACCACCAATCCATCAGGATGCATCAACTACTACACCACTGCAAGCTACGGTGCAGTGCAGCCTCAGTGTACCAATGTGAATGATGCAATCATATATACTGTTGCTAGCTGATATTTAAACTTTAATGATATTCAATATGTTTACAATTACAACTATTTAAAATATCTGGGAACAAGCGTCAAAGCAGCCTTGTAGTTAAGTGGCAAGAAGCTCACGCTGAACAGTTTGAAACGATTTGCTGCCGTCTAGTGGTGAAAGTAGGTTTCACAGTTACAAAATAGGCCTTTTTAAACTGATGACAGTTTGTCACATAATGAAATGAATGACGGCTCAATTCCATTTAGCTGCTTCAGTTTCAGGCTTCGTGGCTTCCTGAGACACTTAAATAGAGCGGAGCCGTTGTTAATGTCATTAGTGCTTCTCCTACTATAGGAAGTCTAAAGGCCCATCTGCAGCTACTGAATTGCTTTCAAAGGCATTCTTCACAGTGAATGAGACTTCTTCGTCTTTGTTATCACTCCGCTCCTGTCTTGTTTTTCTTACCTGTTGTCCATTGTTCTGCGGTGTTTCCTCTTCCTCCTGGCTACCTGTGAACTCAGGTTTTCCCTTGTTGGTGGGCTTTTGCCAGCTGCCAGATGCTGCGCCATTAGGCTGCGCTTCCTGTCTCTTCCTCGAGCACTTCCTGTTCCTGCTCAAGTTTCTACGCTGACGACTGACCAGGAATTCCTGATATTGTGACGCCTGGGGAAAGTCGTCGTCCTCGTTATCGTCGTCCTCTCCCTCCTCGGCGGTGGATGAAGAGGACTCTCCAACCTCAGAGATCACCTGGTTGTCAGAGCTACAATCATTATCACAGAACACAATGGCACTTGGCTTGTGCTTTACTATTCTTAGCAGATCCAAGGAACAGTCCGGTGATGCGTTCACAGGTGCTGGGAGATGGTTGCAGCTGCATTCATCCACGTGGCGACCTGTCCCAGGAGCCATGTCTGAACTCTGTCTGCGTTCACAGTGTCCATTCCGCTGTAAGGCAGGCTTAGTTGTATTACAGGGGGAGCTGATGTCCACCTTCAGCTCCTTCCATCTTTGAGCACGACTGCCAACAGGACCCGGAGCACAGTGTAGCAGAGGAACTGGTTCAGACATGTTGGGAGCTTTGAGTCAAGAGGGGGAACTTGAACGTGCAGGTCACCCAATGGGACACCCACAGCCTGGGGGTAAATATGTTGCTGAACAGGCAATGCAGCTACTGGACCTCCATGCATCACTAGGGAACCAGTCCTCATCTGTTGAGCCCTTTATAGTGAGTACAACGGAGGCTCTTTCAAACAGAGCCGGGTGAACGGTCATATAACGTACAGCTGCTAAAATCATGCGTGAGTGGATGATATTTACACTTTGGCCCACTTTCAGATGGCCCCGAAAATTCCTTTGATACCTGAGCTGGAGAGAGATGGAGAGAAAGAAAGAGACACAGAATGTAACTTTGGGCAAATTGATTCATGTTCACACGTTCGAACATTATATGAATATGTGCATGTATAATCCAGCATCATTTGTAATGGATGAGGATGTCTGGATTTGAACTGCTGCTTAGTTTATCATTCAGTCAATCAATCAATCATTTCCCTCTCAGTAAGACGTGGCCCAGTGCTGCAAGTTTGATTTAATCATTTTAGCAAAAATTATTTCCCCACTATTTGGATTCTGTGAATACTCTTCTATTATTACTAGACACTAGTTCAATTCTTTGAGCCAAAATAATCACAAATGTGACTGGCCTATGCCAAAGTCAACAAAGTTTGTCTTCCCAAAATCCCCACAGTCCCCTCAAACACATTGTTTTTTTCCTGGTGGGTATTTTTGGCTGTGGCCAACACACCCTTTCCTTGCCTGGCTTTTTTTTCTTTGTCTTTCAAAACACACAGTGGAGGGTCCTAAAATTAGGTTCAAGTGATATCACTGTAAAGCACAGACAGCATGTATAAGTAAAACAAAGTCAATTGTTCCCAATCAATTTAGGACATGTGACTGGTCTGTGAAAAAAACATTACTCTAAATGAACTTAACAACGTCTTAATTGTAATAACAGAAACTATCTTAATCTCAATATTAACCCTAATGGAGCATCTGTACCTGTAATCTGTTCCTTAAAGACATGTTAAGAACTATAGGCTGCTTTATAAAGAAACATTTCAACATACCAGGTGTTGTTGTGCATGAGTTGTGTCATCGAAGAGCACATCCAGCGAAGCATTCTGAAGGCAACGCAAGTATCCAGCGGAGGCAAGGTAACGCAGAACGAGTGAGTTTACCTCTGAAAAGATACGAAATGCTGTGAGGGGAGGAGAAAGAAAGACAGGGTTGAGGAATGCTCTCCCCTCCTACCTCAGCAAGAAGACAGTGAGTTCCACAGGCAGGTGTTTGTGCTACCTGTGCATGTGTGTGTGTGTGTGTGTGTGTGTGTGTGTGTGTGTGTGTGTGTGTGTGTGTGTGTGTTATATTGCATGTAAAGATAAAGTATGCACTCAAAGCAAATGAAATATAAAGCCTTGTTGTGGAAATGATCAAACGGATTAAATAGCTGCACATACATTAGACAGATAAGACTTTGATTAAAAGGCTCGGGGCCTTTCACTCTCCCCATTCCTCCTTTTCACTCAATGATGTAAAATATGACTCGAGGCAACAGATTTTGTTTTTTACCTTGGAAGCACATTCCTCAACAACACATGAGGTAATGCTTTTTAACATGTTCTTATCTTCTCCAGAAATCTCTCAGTTTGTACTTGTTGTGGCTACAGCAACGCTCTAAGCCTTGATTAAAAAGAAAGGACTTAAGGTCCTTACAAAACTGACGATGAACCGTGAAATTCCTCAAGCTCGCCAGCAAACATTATGTTCTGTAGGTCAAGAGTACAAACCTGTTATTCGTACGTTAACCTTGAGGACGATTCTGCCTGTTGAGGCCTGTTTCGACCTTGAGAAGAGATCTGGTCATGGTAGAGGTAGAGGGTGCACTAAGACTTAAGAGTTAAGTTATTCTAATGTCTCTCCACCCACAATCACGTAACAATATATTATTCACAGAGTTCTAGTGCGTGTTGAGGTATGAAGATACTGGCTGCCAGTCATTCAAATAGAAAGGAGCGGAGCGATGGAAAGTTTACAGCAGTCTTTTTTATGTTGAATTTATCAAACCAAAAGGCCACAAACCAAGTGCCATTGGGAATTCCACTGTGTTTTTTTGGGTGACCTGAACCTTTGAAATACATGTAATACCTTTAAAAAAAAAAAAAGCCCATACAGCATCAGCACACGTTGAACTATCAGGCAAACTTATTCATGAGTACAATTGATACTTATGAATGAACAGCATAAGTTATCTTGCATGAAGGAACTTGATAAACATCCACCAATCCGTCCCAGATGTTTCACTGTCACACATTGCTGTGATGATGGATGCTAATGAATTTAACTCAAACATGTATTTGAATACAAGCTACGCCAACCTGCTGAGACACGCGCCTAAATGTACAACATTCCTGCATTGGAAGGTATATTTACCTGGGTCATGCTGAAGGAAAGCAGGGGGGGAAGAAAAAGCTGAGATAGGATAAAGTATACAATAAAACAATTAGAGAAAAGAAAGAAGAGGATAATGAGTATCTATAACAGGGTTACATCCTTATGTTGTGAAGTCTATAAATCAACTCCACGGAGGTAAAGCACATCAAACGTTTATCAGGACGAGCTGCAGAGAAACCCGCACTGAATTGTGTCAGCTGTGTTATCTTGGCAGTGTGACGGAACAAAACTTAATTTTGACAACAAACATTCACATGCATGATGTCAGATAAGCAAAGAAAGAAAATCTGCTTTCCAACTTTGTCACTGCATGACAGAAAATATGGAATTAATATTTGGGCACTTTTCTTGCCTGGTGGCGGAGGAAGAAATTAATGAATGCACTATGTGTAAAGTTTTTCTTTTCAGATGGTGATCATAGAATAATTACATTTAATAAGTGTCGTACATAAAGCAACACGTTTAGTGAGCTCCCCCAAAAACTACCTGCTCTCATTCTCATCACGGCTTGGAATGACCTTTCGGTGACATTAAAAGCTTTTGTTTTTGTTGAATGGAATTAAATTCTCACATTCCTTGGTGCTATCATTTCAACTTTACTGTCCTCACTGTAAATGCCTGCAAATCTGCTGCAATAGATAAAAGATGCTATCTTTAACAGACGTATTAATCTGCTAGGTGAAACATTTGCTGCTGGGTCCCTTTTTAACTTTGATTTCTCCCAATAAGACACATGTCTTGTCCAGGGCTGTCCTGTGTGATATACACACACAAATCTATCTACACCTGAACATAACAACAGAAGTCATGCAAGAGGGACACTAGTGGAGGTCATCTCTTGGTGGTCTGCTGGAGAGGCACATATCACCAAAGATCAGTGGTGGAAGGTAACTAAGAAGCATTTTGACATACTTGTACTTGAATATTTTCATTCTATGCTACCTTATACTGCTTCTCCACTATATTTTACTTCTTCCACCACTGCAAACTATAATGACTGTGACTCTGGGGATATCATGGATATCATGTTGTCCTTAAACATGTCAAGTACATCGCACACTAATGCTAGCTGGCTACGGTCAAGTGCTGTATACAAATAATTGATATTTACAATATGTAATTCTGTCAAAAACTGTTAATAATAGCCTATGGCTATCAGATACAAGACATGTCTGGTGTCCAGTAGCCTACTTACAGTTTTGTGGGTTTTTTCACGATGGATTTACCACTCGCCTGTAGCCTTTTTGACCCCTTCGACTCTCCGTAGCACAAGAGGAAGTAGCAGCGCGGGTAACTTACTGTTGCTTATGAATACTATTTCGCGGGAGAGTTAGACCAGCTAGAACCAAGCTGTCTGCTGTCAACACGCACGATTACAGTTATTACATTCATAACACAATGAGTTTGTGGGTGGACAAATATCGACCGACTGCCCTCGGGAAACTCGACTATCATAAAGAGCAAGCGACTCAGCTGAAAAATCTGGTAAGAGAAACAACCTGCGTATGTTATGCTATGTTAACTGTAATCGGGCTACGTTAGCATTAGCATCATACTCAACAGCAGCATATAGGCTGTCAATTAATTGAATTTACTTCACCCAGATACACGATTCCTCGTTGTTAACCCGTCCATTTAGGAGTCAGGTTAACGTTAAATATATTGTGGAGGACAACCTGAGTTAAACTAGCAGGTTAATGATGATGTGTCCATCATATCAGAGTTGTTTTGAGGTAACGTTAATATGGGATGCTCAATATGTCAAGTCAACTGATTCACCTCACAATGCCCTTCCGTTTGGGAAATGTTTGCTTTATTGTAGCGTATACAGCAAGTCATCTAACATGACCAAGTGGCTATCAAGGCAATTCAAAAAGTATATCTAAAAAGCAAAAACTCTTGATTTTTAATGTTTTCAGGTTCAATGTGGCGACTTCCCCCACTTGCTGGTGTACGGGCCATCGGGCGCGGGGAAGAAGACCCGCATCATGTGTCTGCTGAGGGAGCTGTATGGACCCGGGGTGGAGAAGCTCCGCATAGAGCACCAGACCATCGTGGTGAGAGGGGACATGATGCAGTACTAGCATGCAGTTACTCCACACACCTCTCCTCTCTCCGTCTTCATGAAGGCTTACTTGTGACCCTGTTTTGTGTTTGTTTTTTCATCCTCAGGCTCCCTCAAAGAAGAAAATAGAGATTAACACAATAGCCAGCAACTATCACTTGGAAGTCAACGCAAGGTAACAGAATGATGAATAAGGAGCTGCTTACTCAAGTACTGCACTTCATCACAGTTTGGAGGCATTTGCACGAGAGAATTTCACTTCACGTTACTCTAATGCATTTATTTTACAGCTGTAGTTGTTGGTTACTTTGTGGGTTAACATTTATTAATATGTCTTCATGGTTGAGTTATTATTAGCTATTTACAGACTTCTGTTAGTGGTGCACTTTTCCCCTGTGAATGGTTTGTTTGGTCACTCATTCAACAAACTGAGGTACAGGACACGACACGTGTTGATTTTTATGAGTCGGGTGAGAAAGAGACTTTAGCAGGAACGATAATGTTGGTTCTTGTTCAAAGTTTGTGGCTTTTGTGTTGTTTAGCGGGCCGCTGCTCAGTGAGACTGTCTCAAGTGATTTACAGAGAAGATATGTGAGCTGTGGCAGACAAAAAAAAAACCTAATTTCTGTTGGACATTAAGTATTTCT
The DNA here is from genome assembly GCA_032191485.1 of Leptoclinus maculatus. Classification (NCBI taxonomy): domain Eukaryota; kingdom Metazoa; phylum Chordata; class Actinopteri; order Perciformes; family Stichaeidae; genus Leptoclinus; species Leptoclinus maculatus. The sequence goes on along the minus strand of JAVDOI010000001.1, from coordinate 10,116,569 downwards.
GTTCTATTTCTGACAGTGATGCTGGAAACCAGGACCGTGTGGTGATTCAACAGCTGATTAAAACTGTGGCTCAGTCGCAGCAGATCCAGTCAAGCACCCAGAGAGAGTTCAAAGGTAGGAATACCTTTGTGTCACATGAACCTGTGAATGCTGGTCCATGTTCTAGAATGGTCTCAATAATCAAGAGGATCACGTCCCATCATCAACTAACTGGCACATTTTTTTGTTTTGTTTTCAGTGGTGTTGCTTACGGAGGTGGACAGACTCACGAAGGATGCCCAGCATGCTTTGCGGCGAACAATGGAAAAGTACATGTCCACCTGCCGCCTCATCCTCTGCTCCACTTCCACCTCTAAAGTCATCGGGCCGATTCAGAGCCGTTGTCTGGCTATCAGAGTTCCTCTGCCGAGCACAGAGGAGGTAAGGCGGAGATGACGTGCTTAAGATTGTCTTTAGTGATCATCTGAAAGAAGCACATTAGAATACCTAAAGATTGCTGCATAAGTCACGATCAAGACTACATTTATTATTGTTGTCTGCCAGGTCTGCAGTGTTTTGACATCGATCTGTAAAAAGGAGGGTCTGCTCCTCCCACCTGAGCTGGCCAAACAAATCTCTGAGAAGTCTGGACGCAACCTCCGCAAAGCCCTTTTGATGTGTGAGGCGTGCAGAGTGCAGCAGTAAGTTGTCACAAAGCGTACTATCTTTCCTCCACAGCGTGATATCTTGGATTACGATGGGATGTGAATGTAAACGATTCGCTTATTCAGACCGGATTCATCTTTCCCAGGTATCCGTTCTCGGCGGACCAAGACGTCCCGGAGACGGACTGGGAGGTCTACCTCCGAGAAACCGCTAACGCCATCGTCAGCCAGCAGAGCCCTCAGAGGTAGGAGAGGCAAAAAAAGGTGTAGTTTGTCATGCAGCACCTAAGGAAAGGTGATCAGATTAGTGGCGATATTTCACTGCTGGAAACCTTAATCTGTGTCTGTTCCAGGTTGTTGGAGGTTCGCGCCAGACTGTACGAGCTGCTGACCCACTGCATCCCTCCTGATATCATTATGAAGGTACCGCTCACTTCATCCTCCTCCGTCAAAGTGTTTGCAGTGATGTTTGCAGTGATGTTTAAAGTCAAGGAGTGTTAACTTCACTCGTTCCAATCCTCTTAACAGGGTCTGGTAACGGAGCTGCTGAGTAACTGCGACGGTCAGCTGAAGACGGAGGTGGCCCACATGGCCGCCTACTACGAACACCGACTGCAGCTGGGCAGCAAAGCCATCTACCACCTCGAGGCCTTCACCGCCAAGTTCATGGCCATCTACAAGAAGTTCATGGAGGACGGTCTGGATGGGATGATGTTTTGACTCTGAAGAGCATACGGATACTTTTCTTGGCGTTCAACAGCCATTGTTGATTTCCTGCTATCTTGTTGTTTTTTGTTTGCCCCGACAAGACTTCCAGTGGACTTGATACAGATTTGTATTCTTGTCAAAAACAAGTCGGTCTTACAGTTTGTGGCTTTTTGCCCAAAACCTCAGCACTGCAACATAGTTTGTAAACCTTGAACGGTCACTCTAGTGGCGTAAAATAACCCAAACAGCAGTTGTGATAGTAGCAGGCAATTCAAGACTAACGATGAGATGTTTCCCTACAAATCTGCATCAGAACAGAACAATAAATTGCTTTGTTTATTAAAAACAAAAGGTCTGGTGGTGTTCTCTGGAAATGACCAGAAGTAGTTTTTATTATTATGAACAAACATGAAATAATCTGTACTAAAACACTTATTGTTACACAGCAATCACTCCCGAAATCGTGATCATGAGCTTGATGAGTGGCCGTGGTGTTGGCTATTTTATAACATGACCGTGTCTACATTACTGTCTGATGTTTCCCAGTATGAGAGACAGACAGGGAACAAGGGGAGAGAGTGAGGAGGATTAATGCAACATTCTGAATTAAACCAGGGCTGTTGAAAGTATCTAAATTTCAGTTCTACCACACCAACATTTTTTAGTTTTTTCACCTTCTTTAAGGAAATGTCTTGTCAAGTTGAGCACTAAGATAAGCAGAACTACTCATTACAGTCACAAATAACATTACAAAAACGTCTCGAGATGTTCTGTCAACCCATGAAGGCAGGTACAAACATCTGATTTCATCTTTCGCATCAGAAGTTTCCTCCTTTTGGATTCTATGGGTAAATCATCTTGTGGAGTGCAAGAGGTCTCAAAAACTGGAAACCCCTAAATGGGTGACTCTTGACTTTCTGAACGGCAGTAACTCACAAGCAGTTTTGAAGAGGCCGTTCTGTGATGTACACATCTGGAACTGATGACAACAATCAGCTCCGTTTTTTTTTTGTGAAAAAAGAACAAAGATCCCACAGTCATCAGTAACACTCTTTGTGTCTCTTGGCTGTGTAGTAGATAATGAGGCCCAGAGTGATCAGCACCCCTGAACCCACCAGAGTCAGGAAGCCCACCACAGGCCTCTTGACCAGCACATGGCAGCCGAGGCAGGGCTGAGGCATGCTGGGACACTGCTGGGGCGCAGCTCCCGGAATGGGGAAGCCGTTGTGCTGGATGATGTTGCGATAGTTGGAGAGAGAGGCCTTGATGATGACCTCGTCGTGAACGTGGCCGTACAGGCCAAAGCCCGGGTCCCTTTGGTCACTCAGGGCGTAAGCAAAGTAACCCTTCAGGTTTACGCCATCCAGAGTGTACGCTGAGGAGGAGAGGAGTCATTCTCAGTTACTTGTATGTGGAGGCGAGCAGGCGGGCTGGATGTGTTTGACAGGAAAAAACCTTTACATTTAACCCTCATTTATTGACTATCAGTAGCATATAAACAAGTTATAAGCTGATCTAAGGACAAATATTTAATAATTACTGTATTTTCAACAGTTATAACTTCTCCTATGCAGACATATTTAATATATTGTCGACAGCTACATCAATACATACTTATAATTATATGATTTTTCCATTCTGCTTATAAATGTTATAATATGGAGGGTTGAAATAAATTGTTACCAAAAAATGAATATAAAACATAAAGCCCGTCTTGATTCGCAATCCCCCAAAAAAGTAGTAATTGTTTTTAGCTGTAAAAAGTAACTTCAAGTAATTTCAAGCACTCTAATAATGTTAATAAGGAACAACTTGTCTGAGTTTATTGTAAACCCAATTTATGCCAATATTAAAAAAATAATAGGAAGTAAGATAAGAAGTTTCAAAGATCAAATCATTGCACGTAAAAAGTCAAAATGAATAAATTCCTCATATGTCACGGTTGATGTATTTCAGACAGAATATGGACACTAATATATAGTGACAAACTGTTTTCTGTGGGTGGTTGCCCCCTAGTGGCTGGAGAGCACACTAAAACACAATAACATGATACTATGTGCACATCATGACACTGCTAGGATTCAGTGCCAGTCTTCACTGAGTTTAACCCAATAAACTCTGCAAGGACAGCTGATTGGATAGCGAGTGACCTTGACTCAAGTGAAGAGTGTATCTCTGTTGATATTTTTGTCTGTTCTGAGTCAGCTGACTATTCAGGGGTCAGTGACCTAAATACCTGTCTAATAATTAAGCTCCGCTGAGGCCAGTAAAGGGGGAAAAACTTCAATCGGCGCTAAAGGATTCAACACTCAGTACACAAACGCAGTGGTTCTAATATTAATCCTGTAAAATCTCAACAGCTGGATGTGCGTGTCTGCGGTCTCACCTTTCAGCGCCTCGTTGATGTAGTTGTACAGGTAGTAGACTCTGAGGCTGTCTTTGAAGCGGGCCGGGTCTTCCTGTACCCCGTTAGCCATCACATAGACGGGTACGTCACAGTAGTGCTCCCTCACCTGACGCGGCAGAAGAGCAACAGCAGTTTTTTATCTCTGTCAAGGGTCTGCTTTCAAAGTTTAACACATCGGAAAACAACGGTTAACTTTTCCTCCAAGAGGCATTTATGATGTCCCTGTCAACTTGCCAACTACTGGTTTAAGTATAGAAAAAAAGGGTCAATTAGCAATATATTCAACTTTGTATCTCTTCACAAGACCAGTCTCACCCAGTTGAGGGCTTTCCTCAGACCCCAGGGCACAACAGGCCTCGGGGACATGATCCATGTGGTGTCTATCATGTGCTGGACCTCCAGCATTGCTGTGTAGGTGTACCTGCACACATGGACATGACACAGAAGAAGCTGAAGACAAAATCATATTCTCATTAATATCTAATGCCTTTGAGATGCTGGACGTATCGGGGGCTAAAATATTCGTCTTCAACTAAACACTATAAAAGTGGTGTTCAGTGGCGTAGTAGCTTTTTTACTACTGTTTCCTGTTTGTATGTCACTATTAAAATAAGGGCAAAGAAGTGACTGTATCTTACGAGTCTTCCATGGCGTGTGTCACCAGCTCGGTACTGAAGTGACTGATGGCAAAGAAGTCGTACGTCCCTTTAACCAGCTGTCTGTCCTCCTCGTTGAACACTGGCAGGCTTGAGGAAGCACACAGAGAAGACGTCATTTCACAGAGGAGACACATTTCTGAAGTACGAGTGGTAGTTATACATTTGCCCCATTCATTATTAATTGTGTATACTTAACATTTTGTCATTAATGATATACTGCTACTACAACATCCGGCTCAATGATACTGAAATCCCACCATATTACATCTTTGAATGATCCCAGTTTAACTCCAACCCTTAAAATCCTGTTGCAACACATTGAATTTCGTAGTATTTCGAAGTATCCGTACTCTAGAGAGCTGAGCTGCCGCAGCCAGCTCCTCATTCCCAGAGGATAGTCCCCGCTGCCAAAGATCGGCTCTGCAAACCAGCCAACGCGGAAGTCTAAGACCCTTTTAGCTGGTTCCACGTCTTCGCGGCTGAAGGAAAATGCCGGTTCCACCCAGTCCATGTGCAGAGCCAGAGACACCTGAGACACGACACAAAACAACAACATACCGGTATGATAAAAGTATTCAAGTATATATAATAGATAATATAATAAATACATTCCTCCACTGACCTTTCCTCCCTGTGCGTGTCTGAACTCGCGGTCATAAACGCGCCAGGCCAGAGCGTGCGCCCGCAGCATCTGATGACCCTCGTGGTAGCTCACCATCTCATCGTTGGGCTCATTCAGGGTGATCCACATCTTCACATGGGCACCAAGTTCTCTGTAACAAAGCCTGGCGTAGTCTGCGAACGCCTCTGGAGTCTCTCTGAGGAAAAAAAAGATAAAGTCGTACAATTTTAATTACGCGCCACGGTTGCATTCATATCAGCCACATGGTGGTTTTCATTTTACCATGAAATTCGCATATAAAGCAATCACAATATAACAAAACAATGTATTAGAAAAAACACTGATAAGCTCACACACGCACATAAATGAATAGCCTAGATGAATCACAGGAGATCTATTACAATCTAACATTAAATGTTGTGCCAATACAGATGAAAATGCCGATACATTAGATTGTTCCATTATATAAATACTGTAATCACTGGTTTTAGTGGCATCTCTTTATTACAGGAAAAGGAAGGATGATACCATGGCAGCAAGTGATAGCAGGTTTCATGTTGATGGCACCAAGGACAGACTGTTCCTGGGAACATCATTGCATGTTTACATTAGACCAGTCTGTAAATCGTAATACACCTTATCTGATAAAGATGGGTGTTTATCAGATTTTCAAGCTCTAACAGTCATGGCGCTTGCTCAACTTTCATGTAAATAATCTGAAAATTAAAACGAGACACTGGATGAAACCCGCTGGAGTTAAAAGTGCTTTAATAACTCCGGAATCAGCAGAGCATCTGACCTGTTCAGCCACTTGTTGGCGGTATCCAGCGGGGCCGGCAGGCTGCTGCGCAGGCGCGTGTGGTGCCACAGAGTGACCACGGGCGTGACGTTGGCCTGCAGCAGCTGACGGGTGAAGCAGCGGTAGTAGCCCAGCAGGGTGGCGTTGGGATGAGCCACGTCACCTGTCGGCACCACGGCCGACCAGTTGAGGGAGAAGTGGAAGTGGTTTACCCCGACCTGCCGGATTTCATCCACCTGAAGAGAGGGAGGAGGATTAACGTGTGGCACAACTTTAACTTTTACACAGCTGGAGAAACAGCACAAATCTATCGAAAACACTTTTTAATACAAAAGTCTCAATACGAGTATGTTACATTAACTTTCCTGCAAATCACTTACAATTTGCACCTAGAAAGTACAAAGTGTTCTTTTCTTCTACCTCTTTTTTTCCTGTGTTTTAATCTATTCAAAGATAACCGTTTGACCGGTAGGAGAAACTAACCTGCTGTCGGATGGTGGCGTAATCAGCACAGTGTGCGGTTCGGCGTACTGGTGGTGCACTGAAGCCCTCCAGCCTCATCAGCTCTCCGTTGTTGGAGATGTTCCACAAGTAAACACTGGGGTCTGCAAACTGGCTGGGCGTGGTCTCCACCTATGACATTACACACCAATGTAAACACGCACTGACTCGCCCTCTCTCCATGCGTTTACCTCAAACACACGAATGCAAATAAAAAACCAAATGGGACAAATCGATAAGAGTTGGTCCTGTGCCGTTTAGCTCAGCTGGCAGAGCTAGACGCTGTCAGGTTTGTGTGGTTTATGATTAAGAGAGGATCCATCGCTGTGGCTGACTCTGAGCTGGACTTTCACCTTGAAAACTGCAAGTTCAAAATAATGTGATGGACATGATGCAACAAGGCGGAGAGGAATTGCAGCTACTAATGTCCTTCCTCACAACACTAAATCAGACAATATAATATAATAATAATAATGATAATACTGATAATAATACAAATAGTGATAATACTTCACTAAATATTAGCGAGGTTTGTACTGAATCGCTCAACCAAAGTTAATACAGTGTTAATGTTTCATTCACTAACAGACCTCTGCCCTTTGGCAACTCCCCTATTCTTCCATAACACACTCATACATTACACACACACACACACATACACACACACACACACAGAACACACATACCTGTATGGAGTTGGCTGATACCCCCCAGGCAAAATCACACGGGAAGATTCCTTGTGCTGGTCTGTTCTCTGGGAGTTCTGGGAAACCGTTCCTCTGGATGACGTTTCTTTAAGAATAATGAATAATCATCAATTCAGGAGGAGCTGAGCTGAGAGGGAAAGCTATCTCTGTAGCTGTAAGGCATCTTCACATGCGCCATTATGTGCACAGTTTCATCAATAAAGCCTTTAAAGGAAATATTAGTGTTGTTATTGCACACATTACAATATTGTGCATCCTTTGTCAAACTCACCACTGGTCACATGATAGCATGCGTACCTGTAAAAGGTGGCAGATGTCTTCGGCTCTCTCTTCATGTCAAGAGTGTTGAAGTCGACGTAGTACAGTCCCCGTCGTATCCCATACTCCCTGTGCCACTCGAAGCCGTCTATCAGAGACCAGGCTGTGTATCCGATCACATTCACTCCATCTATGACGATCGCTGACACAGACGGATGGACGGACCAGATTGAAGTCACTAGCTTCTCCTAACTTGAGATTTCAGTTTCATGTAAAATGGCTCACGCTCGTATTGGAAAAAAAGGGAAACAACTGTTGTGGTTAATGTTTGAGATCAGACTCTTATCACTACTCACATTTCAGTGCCTCTGCAATGAACCTCTTGAGGTAGTACATGTGTTTTGGGTCTTCTGTCTTAGTCTTGCCAAGGACGTACCTGTGTTGAGAAGTAGTACAAAAAGAAGATGTTCCTCAACACCAGAACAACACACAAGTACATCACAGACTGATGGACAAATCGACACAACATCCAAAACCTACCAACCACTCTGCACCACAAAGATGGGCGGCCTGTCGTACTCTGCGTTGACCCAGTACAGCAGCATCCTCAGGTCCAGATCCTCCTGCTGCCCAAACTTCAGGCTGTCGTTGATGAGCTGGAAGCTCAGGGCCGCTCCGTGAGAGAGGGCGAAGAAGTCGGCCGTTCCCCTCACCTGCTCCCTCTCCTCCGGGGTGAAGGAGGGCAGACGTGAGCCCAGCCTCGCCTTCATGCAGGGAGGGTAGTCTCCGTCTGTGAAGAGAGGCCGGGCGAACCAGCCCAGGACGTGGTCCAGGGAGCACTGACACTCTCGCAGGCTTTCCTGGCGAGTGCGGCTGGGCTTGATCCAGTGAGAGGCCAGCGCCATGGACAGCTTGCCCCGCTGACGGGGTCGGTAGTGGCGATCGTAGAGATGCCATGCAGCCGCATGAGCCTGGAGGGGACACAGACGGACAGGAAGAGAAATGACGGGGCAGACCGAGGGGAAGGAGAAGAGGAGGTTGGAGAAGATGGAGAGGATGGTGGGTATAAAATGATCATGGAAAGAGAGGGCGAGGGGCGAGTGGGACAAAATGAGAGAAAGTTTATTTCATTCAGGTTAATACGTCACAGGTGACTGACAAAATAAGACAATTGAAAGACAGACAAACACAGGGAGACTTCTTCACACCAAAATAAAAATAAAATGCTGTAAAAATTATAAAAGTGGAAAAAGAGAAATAAACACAATAACATAAGCAGTTTTGGAACTGTACTCAAGTAAATACATGTTACACCAAATAATAGAGGAAAGTTGACCCATATACTCATTAACTATATATAGATACTTTTCATTTAAAAAAACGGAAAAACTCACCTTAAGGAGATTGTGTCCAACACGGAACGGGAGATCGGGGTCGTTCTTTATCCCGGGAGCGACCACTCCGGTGCCATACCCGTGCCGCGCCACCACAAACGGGTTATCAATGGTGATCCAATACTTCACATCATCTCCGAAAGTCTGGAAACAGAAATCGGCGTAGTCCTTGAAGATCCCCACAAGCTCCGGGTGGCTCCAGCCGCCGAGGGTCTGCTGGAGGTGGTCTGGCAGGTCCCAGTGGTAGAGCGTGACCACCGGCTCCACGCGGTACTCCTTCAGCCTCTTGATGAGCGTCCGGTAGTAGTTGGTGCCGATCTCGTTGTAACTCCCGCGGGTGCCGTTGGGAAATATCCTGGACCAGGACAGGGAGAACCTGTAGTGGCTGACCCCAAGCTGTTTGATGGCTCGCATGTCCGTGTGGATGTTGTGATAGCTGTCGCTGCCGACGTCCCCGGTAGCCATTCGGTTCCCGCCGCGCGTAAAAGTGTCCCAAATGGAGAGCCCCTTGCCGTCTTTCTCGAACGCGCCCTCCACCTGGTACGCCGCCGTGCCCACTGCCCATATGAAGTCCTTGGGGAAGGTATCGTAGAGGAAAGCCTTGTCTCCCGGATAGGGCAGTTTACTGAAACGACCCCACGTTTTCAAACCAGCGTTGGGCTTTGCGGCCGCAGAGGTTAGGGCGAGAAGTGTCAAAAGGGCGAGCAGAGCACTCATGGTGCCTGTCAAAGCTGACCTCTGATGTCCAGTGTTACACTCTAATCGTCATTCAACCATGCTTAGGGCAGTCAGTGACTATATAGCGGGCTGTGGAGTGCGGTTAGCCAGCTGTGAACCCACCACACGTCGCCTCTACAAATCTATCAATTATTAGCCAAAGCACCTGACGCACGAAGGTCTCCAGGCACAACATGATGTTAAGAGCCCGAAATGATCAATCGCTTGCGAAGCAAGGACGCATTAGTTTAAGCTTTAACTAAAGGGATGAATAAGGAATGCTCATTTCAAATTAAATTCTTTTTTTAAATTGTGTTTTAGTAAAGCCTCAGAGTGCTTTTTCTTCAAGATGAGCGTTTGATTCACCTCATCCAGAGTGACACAGGTGCAAAAAGCCTTAATGTGATCTCAGTAACAGCACCATTATCATACATCCTCCACTGGCAGATAATCTCATAAATCCATTTAAATGTCACATGTCAAGAGCAGAGAAACTCATCTGCATTTCTCACTGGATCGAGTTCAGTCAGGGAGAGAGAGGGAGAGGAGAGAGGGGAGAGGAGGGGGTGAGGAGAAGATATGCAAACAGCAGAGTCAGTGTACCCTCTGCTGCACCATGGTCACATTACTTCCTTATCGTTCTGCTTCCAGCATGGTTGCTTGGAAACTCAGGCCTCTTATTGCTGGCCATCTTGGTCCATGTAGCACCTGCATAAATAACTGAAGAGGTGTTGGAGAGAGAGTGTGTGTGTGTGTGTGTGTGTGTGTGTGGGGGGGGGGGGGGGCGTGTGTGTTGCAACAAAAGAATAAACATTTTATGGATGGGTACGCTTTGAGATATTAAGCCTATAGGATTTACATGTATTCTAGTTTCAATAAATTATGTTTTGAAACAAACATTTCAAAGTGAATTAGGACTAATCAAAGACAACAACAAACAGTCAGTTGTGTAGAGTTGAAATGATTATGTCGATTAGTCCAATTGTCCTAAAAACAGAAGACGGTGAACATTGTGATAATAGATAAATGGTTCAAGTATTTTTTTCAAACAAAAAATGCCAAACATTACCTACCTTCAGTTTTTCCAATGGGAGAATTTTCTGCTTTATGTTTTATATAATTGCAAACTCAATATATTTTGGTTTTGTTGGTCAGACAATCAAGTTGGGCTTTAAGTTTTTTTTTCTTCCAGTTTTCTGATATTCTGTCTAGACCAAACAAATAACCATATAGATATATGAATAATTACAATAATCAGTTGGTGCAGCTTTGAAACTCTGAATAAGGTTTAAAAGAAACAGCAGTAAATTAACAGCTTAATTATTCATAAAGACAAAACAGAAATATTTATTCAAATGTTACAAGTTGTCAACAAAAGTTACTACAGAATAAGTAATATACTGGAGACCTGTGCAGGCTGGTCTTTTTACCCCGTCTCATCCAAATGCATTAAAAATATTAAAAATAAATCACAGCATGTCATGTTTTAAATCACGTACAGCTCAGCAAGGGAGAGGAGAAGAATGTCGTCTTTTTATTGTGTTTGCCTTGAAAGGCAGCTGGTTTATCTGATGCAGGAAAACAGACTCACCTGGCAGCCGAGCAGCACGTGACTGAGGCCGGTCATGGATCATAACCAGAGGCAGAACACGGTGTGTGTGTGTGTGTGTGTTTCCACCGAGCTGAGCTGCACTGGAAAGTTTAGATCTCAAGTGTACATGCATAAGCAATGTGGAGCACAGTCTCCATATTTACCACAGGAAGAACACCAACTGATGCTCAGCAGCACAAACCGGTGGTGATGGGATGGCTTTATGGAAGCATTTGCATAGTTAATTAGAAATCTAAACTTTAAGTTGGCTAAAACAATTCTCAAGATCGTGGAGGAGTTAAATTATTTAGCCGGTTGAGAAGTTTCCGTCCACATCAAACATGTAGCGTGTTACATAAAGCAATACCTTGTTTAAGCAATAATCCACTCCTTCTGGTAGACTATGTCACGTCCCACTTTCCTTCTTCTATTTTAAGCCTGACGAAAGAAAAAAGATGCATCAAATTCATGTTCCTAGGTTTACGGCATTCAGCAGCTCCTACATGGTGAGCAGCTTTTGGACAAACCACCGGATTAGGGACACATATTTGAAGTGACAAAATAAAGTATACTTAAAACAGTCAGTATGCACACTAGGGAAAGTGAGTGCTGTTGATGCTGTACACTATTTTTTCCCCACAATTCAATTTATAAAGGAAATGAAGAGGCGTGAAACAAAGAAAACGTTAGTTTAGTTAAAGTTGATGGTGGTGAAACAGCTCAGAGACTATTTTGTTTCGAACAATTTCGCCTTCTCTTTATGAAGTCTAACTGACGGCATTTTGACACAATAAAGATTATTAATACCGTGTAGAATTGGAATATATTACTGGGACACAGATAGAAGTCCCTTTGACGGGGGTCATCAGTTAACAGTTCACAAAACTTTAGAGAAACACCTTTTGACTGCAGCAGTCACATCTGCTGTCTCCTACAATGCATTAGAAATAGGCTATATTTAAGTTTCTGATTGAACGCCTCCATCAGCACTTTTTCACAGCAGAAATAGACTTCTCATAGCAGGAACAGCACAGGTGTTACTAATAACGTCAACAATGGTTACACTTTTGTGATCCCTTACTTACCCGAGACGTTTCATTGTAGAACTGGCTAACAATGCTCCAAAAAGGCTCAATTGCAGAAGCTTTGAGTTTCTGAAACACTGAATTCTAGATGAACCTTTAAGCTGGTTTCATGATGCTATTTGACATGTTCTTCTTCCTTACTTGCGTCACACCTGAAGGCCTCACAACTGGCAAACTGCTTCATCCAAGACTTCCAAAAGAAATAAAGAGAAATCGAGCATGTAAGGTTTTATAGAGAATTATATTGATACATCGGAGGATCTGACTGGGTGGATGTGAAGTTAATCAGCAGTGACAAACACTACAACCACAGCTGCTCAGGACTTCCATCTACCAGTAAGTACAAACCTAAAAATGAGACTCACGCTACAATCTTTTCCAGAGGCAGCCCTACATTTGGACAGGTTTCGGACATTTTTTTTTTTTTAATTTTTCCAACACATGGTAAAAAAGTTTTTAATATACAGAGCTGTAAACAAAAACGCAGGTTTTCTTTTAAAGTAAAATGACACAATTTAACGTCACAAAAAAAACAGATGATGGTTAATCTTTCAGTTTTTAAAAGTGTGACACAGAGGGAATGATTGATAAGCAATACTGCTTTATGGGAGCATTTTAATAATAATAATAATAATAATATTGGCGGGTAAAAGGCTTTACAGCATCCCCCCCAGTCAGCATCAAACAACAACAGAACAAGAAACAGACATAAGAGACTATTTACAAGTGATCTTTTTTTGTTTTGTTTTTCTGTTAAAATTATTTCTACTTAATGTGGCGAACATCTTCACAATGCAACACAATGCAACACAATGCAACACAATGCAACACAATGCAACAACCCACAGCTGATGATAAGGATGTACTGATGCAGTGTGCATGTGGCATATGCAAGTGTGTGAACTTGTGTAACAGTAGGAGCGTCAGCGTAGGAAAAGTTTAAAAAGTTCAATGTCCATATTTTCTTTTCTACGTCGTTCCTCCTCAACATTAGAGTAGACGCCCCGTTTCTGTTTGTCCTTCCTCACTGTTTAGCTCATCTTCTTCGCGCCGCTGGCTTCTTGCGACCCTACGGAAAGAGGGAAGGGACAGCAGGGTGAAAACAATGGACAGGAAGCTTATAAATTCCTCCACACTTAGACTCTGAAACTCAGAATTCTCCTATGATTCATGTCAACACTTTCAGTACCTTCGGTGTTGGCTCGTCCTCCTTCTCCTCCTCTTCTTCTTCTTCCTCCTCTTCCTCCTCCTCCTCTTTAGCAGCAGCTGCCTTTGATCGCCCAGCACGCCTGGAATATCACAGAGGGGGAAACGCTCAGAGTCAGAATGTCTCAGCATGCAACAGGGAGACATTAGTAAATGTAGAACCACAAAGCTGCAGCCCTGCTCAACACAGAACGTCTCAGAATGTTCTCGTACCTCGAATACAGTGTCAGATTTGCTCAAACTGTCACGATATCCCGACAGTAGTTCATGTGAAAGATAATCTTTTAAAAAATCAGTTTCCTCTGCGCTTCTAAATTCATTTGCACGCTCCCACCACGACAGAAAACAACCAATCAAACTAACCAACAATCAAGATTCTGTTACTATATTGCGTATTTCTCGCCTCAATCAGACACTCCTCGACTCTGATTGGTTGTTTTTCTTTGAATCTTGCAAATGTCATTTAGGAGCACTAAAAGGAGGCAGAGAAACCCGATTTTTTCACACATTATTATTATTATTATTATGGGCTTTTCATGGAATGTCATATGAGCCACCCTGAGAATAAGTTGTATATGACTTTTACCTAAACAGTAGTTCAAGTTAAAACATTTCTGACCTTGTGCTAAGCTTTCTTTCTCAATACAAAATGATTCTAGGCTGGTCCACTGCAATTACTTTAGCAGTCAGTAGCAGACGTTTTAATTCATGGCACACAAACAACAAAGATGACAAAGCTGGTGTGCATCTTACGTTGGTTTCTTGGCCGGCGGCTGAGCTGACTTTGGTGGACGTCCTCTCCTCTTCTGCGGTGTAGACTCTGCTGACTCGGTGCTGCTGAACGAAGACAAACGACACCAGAGGTTGAGACAGAAATTAATCTTGCTGACGGAACTCTCCGTGCCAACAGCAGATGTTACGAGCGAAGCTGATCCAACTTCTCCGTTTGCATCCCCTGCGTACGGGTCCTTACCCTTGTGATCGCCGCGGCCTCCCGGCCGGCCGGCCTGCCTTAGTCTTCAACTCCACATTTTCACTGCTCTTGTCCTCTTCCTCCTCATCCTCTGCTGCTGCTGCTTCCTCCTCCACCTTCTCCTCCACCTTCTCCTCTACCTTCTCCTCTACCTTCTCCTCTACCTTCTCCTCTACCTTCTCCTCTACCTTCTCCTCTTCCTCCTCCTCCTCTTCTTCTTCATCCTCTGGCGGAGGAGCTGCCTTCTTTCGGCCCCTCTTCCCCTTGGCGGGAGTATCCTGACTCGGAGCAGCGGACTTCGGAGGCCGGCCCCTGCGTCCTTTCTTCGGCGGGCTGTTCTGCTCGTCCTCCGGCCGATTGTCCTCGTCCCACTGGTCCTCGGACTCGACCACTGCGGCTGGATTGGCCGCCGCCTTCTTGCGTCCACGCTTTGGTTTGCTGTCCGGGTCCTCACTGGAGGCCACGACTCGTTTGCGACCGCGGGCCTTTTCAATATCCTGTAAAAAAAAACAAAAAAAAACGTAATAGCTGAAAAGGGCCGACGGGCTTCCTGCTGTCGCCTGTGTGAACCATGATTTCTCATGAACGAGCCAGAGCTCTTCTATTAGTTTAAATGTTATGCTTTTCTGAATGGCGATGTCTTTCCACCCCGGAAAACTTGTTGACTCTCTGGTTTCCACAATAGTTTTACTTGCCGTGTAGATAAACTGCTTAAAACCGTCTTTCTGCTTAAATTAATGTGAGACACAAGTTGGAACTTCCTTGTAAATATTCGTAAAAAATCCTGTGAAACATTTGAAAGGTGAGCTGCTTCAGAGCTAAAAATGATGTAGGCAGCCGGTCCGGAGGCTGTTATGAATGATAGTTGACACAAAGCGTACTTGCTCATCCTATCTGGACTTAAATCCAGCGGGTGTTTGCACAGTAGAATCAAAACACAGAGTCACGAGGGTTTATGACTGGAAACACTCAACTGCATCACAGCAACAACCCTCTCTACTTGTCCTCAGCTACGGTGTCATTTCTGATCATGTTTTTTGTGTATTAGTGCAGCCATACTATAAAACAGGACGAAGGAAATGTCAGTTTCATTGCTTATAATACTTAAGATCATAGTGTATAAACAAAACGCCATTTTATTCTCTCCTGTTTATCCTATCGGTGTTCTTAAAAAGTAAATAAAGCTTCAGGTTCTAGAAATAAGGTTGTGCAAATACGATAAATAACAGCAATCTTTCCAACTGAGGGGAGGAACATTATCGAGCGGATTATAATAATAATACATTTTATTTGTAGAGCGATTATGGCTGGGAGGAAATATCCCAATAGTTGGATCAAATACCTCCGTAATATGATAGTTTCAGGATGATTACGGGAGCTTTCAGACATTACACACACACACACACACACACACACACACACGATAATGACCGAGCACATTTTCACTCTGATAGAACACACTAATAATGTTTTTTCTTTTTCTTGAAAAGACCACATTGATGCTCTTTTTGCCGTATTATAATAGCCACTCTCCCATCACAGAGGGTGTTACAGAAGTACATAAAGAGGTTTTCATACCTTCTCAGAGCTGTCTGCTCGCTTTAGGCTGATGTCCTCGTTTTCACTGTGATCCATTTCTGTGCTGTCGAGCCTGAAACAGCAATTATGAATTATTACTATTTCACATAGCGACAAATAAATGCAGCTAAAGGATACAAAACGCCATCTATTTGTGTGATCCTGTGTGATCTATGAAACATATATCATGAACATGTTGCATTTGGTGAATATTTAGATCCAGAGGTCTTTCTATGAACATTTGTATCTGGACTGGATTCAGTGTCTCACTCAACCACACAAGACTTGGTGACATCAGCGTGTGAACGTAGGTGGTCCGGCCTCTGGCGTGGCGAGTCCTTAAAGGAGTGTGTATGAGCGTTATATCTCTAGTACCTGGTCTTGCTGCGCTGTGGGGAGCCTGGGTTGGACGAGGGGTCGTCGTTGCTGGCGGTCTCCATACGTGAAGCTTTGCTCTGGATCTGTTTCCCCGCCGACGCCAGCGGCTTGTTCACTGCACCCAAAACGTTAGCCGACTTGGGCTAAAGAGGGCGGGGCGAGAGATGAGACAAGAGTTGGATGCGTGTTCAGAAATGAGATGCAGAAGCCAACGGAACGGTTTCAGAGGTTTGATTGAGCTCACCTTTCCAGGTGTGAAGAAAGACTTCATCTCTGGAGGGAGAAAGTTCTTTGTGTTGCTGAAATTCTGAAACGGGGAGAAATCGTACATCAGAGAGCTCGTTTGTGGGAAGAGAACATTCACCAATAACAAGCTGAGGATTATGAGAAGAGGTTTTGCTCCTGGCAAACGATCTCATTAGTCAAAATGTGTGCCAGATGCGTTGATAATTAGTTTACGCCAAAAACTGGGGCACTGAAAACCAGGTTACTACCAGCTACCACAACCAGGAAGCACAAGTCTGTTCCCATCATTTAAAAAGTCAAAGAGAAGGAAAGGTTTTACGGATCTCACTAGCAGCTCAGATATTGCTATTAACATATACATTAAACAAGAAGAATGTAAAAGAAACTGCTTTGCTGGAAATAAAATACATTTTTTTGGGTAATGCTTTGGGGTGCAGACACCAACCTTTTCTGGTTTGGTGAAGAAGCACGAGGGCAGCACAGGGTCTTTGGGAGACTCTAGGCTGTAGGTGGTGCTCTTTGACATGATAATGTGCATGGCTACGTCACACACCGTGTAGAGTTTCTGTGGAGGGAAGACACAACAGTCTGCTGAGCAGGAAGGCAATAAGAGCAGTGATGACACATGTGCTGTCCATGTGCGAGCTATTAAGGGAACGTGAACTAGCAGACGTAAATATTTACCTCGTTGGTTTTGAGATCGGTGGGGGCCTGGGCATCTTTTGTATTTTTCATATTCTCCACCATCTTCCTTATGAAGGCATGGCTGTTGTTGTCATTCTTGGCCATGATAATCTCCAGGACAAACCACAGAGCCCTGATAAAAGGAAGGGAAGTTTGACATCAGACTACCGGACTTTGAATTCTAGAACACATCACCCGACAACGCAAACACCAGGTTGTAATATTCCACATTCATCCAAGAGGAATTAATAAAAATGTGCATTTTTTAATTTTTGAAGTATTCTTTTGCAATCAGTGTTACCAGCGACCAGCAGCGTTCTCACATACTTACTCTTTAATTTCTTTGAGCTGCTCGATGTCCTGTACTTTGACATAGTCTGGGTCATGTGCCAGAAGGTGAATGGCGTAGGGCACCACGTACTCCGGCAGCAGAGAGAACAGCTTGTCTGTTGTCACACAAACACACACACACAAGGTAAATACATATTACATCAACATTTCCAGTGATAATAATAACTGCCATGTGCACCGAGGTGCACATTTAATTTCCTCTTTACAGTCATATCATGATATCCGTCCCAACATTCTGGTTTTAGATATATACTGTCCAAATAAAATAAGGCGGGACTTGCTTCATGCTACAGATTTGCTTTTAAAAAGGGGCGGGGCCAATATTTCGAGAGGTTTTTATATCATTCTGTAGCTTCCCAGTGGTGTTCCTCATGTATTAGCATCAAAATGCTAGTTTACAAAGCCCTTCTATTCTTCTCCCCACATGACCCGACGTGGGTTTCTGCATGGTGATGCTGCTACATATACAGTATATACACATCCTGATAGTCAGTGTATTACATAAAGTAACTTTGATGGCAATCAGACTCTACTGTGCCAGTTTAGAGAAGCAGACAGGAGTGTTTTGTTCAGTTTCTTTACCGCTGATGGCAGCGTGCTGTTTGAGGTACTCTCTGCGTATGTTGACATTTTTCACCAGGCACTGGCGAGCGTGAGCCCTCCTCTCCTTAACGGGGTCCTTGGCACACAAAGCGAACACCGCCATGTATTCCAGAGGCAGACGCAGGCGGCACAGGCCCCGGTGGAGCTTCTGGGAAAAACACTGTCGCACCTGGTAGCACTCATCCTAGAGAGCAAAAGAGAGAGAGAGAGAGAGAGAGACGCACAGAAAACAGTGACAGTGATTAAAATAAGGGACAAACAACAAGATGCAGAGCCCTGAATCGAGCAGAAGCGTCGCATTAAAAAAAAGGAGACAATCCATACGTTGATGACGAGAGCACACAGCTGGTATTGCTCCAGCGTGATGATTTCGTGATAGCAGGGCTCCTGGGCCAGCTTCAGCAGGGCGCACGCCGCTGCCAGCCGCAGCCTCGACATGTCTGGTTTACTGGAAGAAGAGAGGAGACGAGAGTAAACAAGGATTCCTTCATTTATCTGCAAATGTGCTTGCGATTAAAGCCTAACCTCCCCCGAGGGTCCACAATACCCATTAACAATCCAGCACTTCGCTGAAATTTACATGATTACGTTTCTCAAGACAAAGCTTCCTCTGAGCTGCTCAAAAGGCAGACTGACACACACACACACACACACACACACACACACACACACACACACACACACACACACACACACACACACACACACACACACACACACACACACACACACACACACACACACACACACACACACACACACACACACACACACACACACACACACACACACACACACACACACACACACACACACACACACACACACACACTTTGTCTAAGGAAGAAGTATATGCCGCGTCGTTTACCCCATCCTGCCCTGCTCGGTTAAGTCTCCATCACTGTGTAGAATAGCAGTCAGCATCCTCAGCGTGGAGTTGCCCGATTTGCTCTGATTGTTCTTCACTCCTAGTAACCACCGCACCATCAGCTTGATGCCCTGGATCTGATTGGAGGAGGGTGGAAAGATCATTTACTGGTCAACAAAAGTGCATTACTTGAGATACAATATTCATAACCAGAGGGAAATGTCTCCTCATTTACTTGCAAACACATACAGCAAGATGAGGTTGATATGATAAATCTAACACACACACACACACACACACACAGCAGTAGACTGAACAGGTGCACAGTTTCTAAGAGACACGTGAGGGTTCACCGCTGACCTTGGCCAGAGTCTCTGGGGACACTTCTTCATCGGGAACCCAAAGTTTGGTTGTCTTCTTGCCCGGGACCTACAGACAACACAAATAACACTTCAAGACTTTGAACTGCCATCGTTGGTATTTTAGCTTATGTCTAAAATCTGTACAACATAATAAACCATAATAATTGATAAAAGTGTTTAACAAAACTATTTGTTAAGTATGTAAATACATAAATAAACATGAACATAGAAACATGAATACTAGATTTGCAATAAGAATGAATGCTCCCGGTTGTTGTGGTTTTTATTTGAGAGCGCTTTTAACAGGAACATACAAACAACGATCTCCCACAGCTGCCCGTCGGAGGAAAAGAAAGAAAGAGATGTGTACCCGGTCGTTCATGAGCAGATCCTTCACAATGAAGTTGGCGACTAGAGATTTGAGCGGTGCAGCAAACTGCTCTGGGGCCAGCTGAGCCAGGTGACCCAGGGTGGTCAGAGGAGTGATGAGCTGCTCGAGGTTAGCGGGGTCCAGGCCTTTGTTCAGAGGCTGGAGACACACAAACACACAACATGTCATTCACCGTTTAAACCCGGGGCGCACACGCAGATCTACACGCTTTGGGAGGCGAGTCTAGCACAAAGCAGCAATTTAATTAAAAGAACACAACATGTGTAAATGCCTTGCAGAATGTGTCAAACCAGGAAATATACACACAACTTTGTTTCCTTTAATGAGTAAAACAAACGCAGGGACTGACTAACCTCGAAGATTTGGGCGAAGTGTGTGTCTTTGTTGGTGAACATGGAGTTGATGCAGTGGATGGCATACTTGGCCTGGCGAGGCGGCCCTCTCTTGGCTTTGGCCTGCAGTACAGGCAGCAAAACGCTAGGGGGAGCAGGCAGGAGACCAGCATTACAAACCACAGAAAGCATCGTCACAAGTCAGAAAGAGTGCAGCATGCTCAGAGCGAACCGCCGCGATTTCTATGTCCGATTAACTGCCAGCGTGTGAGACTGCATACATCCCCGCCGTACGCTGGAGAATGAATGAATGAAAGCATCATTTAGCCAATGAAACGTACGATTTGATGTGAGGGAAACTCTCTTCCAGCCTGCTGCCCGTGTTCTTGAAGATCTGCAGAGCAGCCTCGGCGACCTTCTCGTCATCCATCTTCAGACAACCCAGCAGAGACTCGAACGTCTCCGCCGAGTGGAACGACACCGGGTGTGTGAACGAAAGCACCTGGGATGGAAAACACAACGGGGCAATACATATTCTGATGAATAGTCTTCAGCCGAATTCATCAAAAAAAAAAGTGTTAAATGTACTTTAAGCTGCTGCCAGCTTATGTTTCTGTTTTTTTACCTTCAGCAGCTCCAGTCCTGCTCTGATGGCCTCTTCAGTGGGGACGCCCTCATCCTCATCATCAGCCGTTCCATCTATAGATTTGTTGACCTGTTTTATCAACGCACTGATGGATGATGGTCGAGATAGAAGAGAGAATTATAAAAAAGGACAAACACTACACAATTTCATCAATCATCACCGGCATTTGAAGTCTTTGCATCAATGTGATGACTTAAAGTTCGAGTCATCTGCCTTTCTCCACACTCACGCACACACACACACGCACACACACACGCACACACACACACACACACACACACACACACACACACACACACACGCGCACACGCACACGCACACTACCTGATGGATTCTGTGTCGATGTGTACAGGAGCAATTCTCTCCAGAAGGAACTTGACCATTTCCAGGAATGGGTTGCTGGGCTGTTTGGGGCTGCCAAGCTTTTTAGTGATGTCTCGCTGAAAAGGAGACAAACAAATCATTTTATTTAAAAAAACGTATTTAAAATAACACTGTAATGCAGAAACACTGACAGTCGCCAACAGTGTGGATGAATAAATGAATATCCAGTAAACTCTTTGCATGCAGCATGCGAGTTAAACGGACTTAATGTCGCGTCATTCAATGTTTGTGCACTGTTGGATTTTATAATAAAAACAAACGGGCAGCAAAGCATCAAATAACTGAATGAAGCTGTAAGGCACATTAACATTAACAGACAGCAGGGCTTCTCTTGAAGCTCGTCTTTATGATGCTATAAAACATTTAGTACCACCTTCATCAGTCTACATGGTCTTTGACTATTTGTTAACACAAAAGATAAGACTATATACCTTTTACATAAGAGATTACTGATATTATAAATGATTAAACTACATCTTCAAGAGTATCACTTAAAACAGTGGAGGGACGACAGCGTTGACTCCACGCTGATGAGAGAGACGTCAGCACTCACCACACACACTTCAGCTTGCTTGCAGGAGCACGAGGGGCTGACCAAGGTTTCCAACTGATCTCTGATCCGCTCGTCATCATCCAGGACCTGAGCCAGCTTCTTCACAAAGTCCTGAGCCTTGCCCGGGTCTGGCAGGTTCTCTATAGTCACACAGTATTAAAAGCTTACGTCGACAATGAATACATTTGAAACCAGGGTGGGTAGGTCAGGCTGCTTCAGCAATGTCATTAATAAGGTTTTGTTCATTCTTTTCTTCTACTTCAGCTATGCGGAGGTGGAAAGATCCTGAGGCTGTACACGTGGGTAATTCAAACACCTAGATGTATGGTTTCGGAAAGAAACTCATTTAATATGCGTGTAAATTGTGTGTAAATCCCTTACTTGTGATCACCATGACTTTGGCAAATACGGCCTTGCTCGATGCGTCAGACTAAAACAAAACGCACAAAAAAAATAAAAAATAAAATACTTTTTTTGAGAAAACATGAGACAAGAGAATATTAAAAATCTGCTTTTTTTTTTGTAGTGTGCTTCGGTTAGTTACCTTGGGTTTTTTGACCAAGTCCAGCAGGTCTTTGACATTGTGCCTCAGCAGATTCTGGCACTTCCACATCTCGTTCAAAGCTCTGAGAGGCACAGGTGAAGAAGAGTCAAAGGCCGGATGAGGAGGAGGAGGAATCGTAGCAGTACAGGAGGAAAATAAAGAGTTTGTTCCAGACAGTTCAGTAATCGTCTAGACTGAATTACATCATTTTTTTTACAATGCAAACGCTAATGAAAATGACAAGTCATGTTTTGCAGCTGCATTCATCTTATATTTGTGAGAAAGGCTTACTTGACAGCATTTACGTCCAGGGTGGCGTACAGGTAGTAAAGACACTTCATCCTCTCGGAGGTTTCCAGGTTGTGAGGAACCATGTACTGGGCAAAGACCCGCTCCACCAGCAGCCTGTGCACATGGAGGGAATGGCTCGGATTTAAAAGGGAAGAATATCCTCAGATAGGTTTTCATATCCAAAGGTTTGAGCTGAGAGTCCCGACAGTCATTAAGCTACCGTTGGATTTGTTTAATAGGATTATCGAGACCACGGTCGAAAATTGAAGGCGGCTCGTGACAAAGTGCCGTTGAAAAATTTGGGAATGGCCTTAAAAAAACAAAAACAAGATGCTATTCATAATTCATAATTCTGCATGAATTAGATAACAGTTCCTCACTGGCCAACCACACACATCAGAGACAATCTGATAGTATAATAAGATTTGTCAGCGGTCCCCGTATAATCTCACAATACTCCTCATAATAAAAATGGGACATTTTTAGACATTTATTGTCCTTAAATTTTGGATAATTTATTTCAGAGGTTTAAGAGAGAATTTGCTGAGCGTGCACAAGTATTTCAACGCGGCCCTGTTTAACTTTCATACGCACGTGCGCACACACCCACACCCACACCCACACCCTGTTGGCAGCTGAGCAGCTCCACTGCAGCAGCGTGATTCAAAGGACAACTGCACCCTCAGACACTGTTCAGCACTTTTCTACATTTGAAACAATGTTTTATGAAGTTGTCATTCAGGCTTCTTCTTTTTTTGCCTCAACATGTCTCATCTATGTGCACTTCAGCTGTGATGTTAAAGTGTAGCGAGTGATGCTGCAGTGTGCCCGTCTGGCTCTTCTAATTCTTCAGGCATGAGACTGACAAATGCTGAAAAGGGAGGAACATTATCAACACAACATTTCTAGGGGGGGGGGGGGGGGGTGCTGGTGGCATGAATTTTCATTTTTAAATATGATCTTTAAAATGTAGCACTCTGGTGTACTCTGAGAATAACATTTAGTGATAAGACCATATTTACTCTTTAAGCAAAAGAATAATTTATTATTCGGTTATTTATTACTATTTAAGCTCCAGTTGAACAGCTGGCTAGTTAGCTTGTGATTAGTTTTCATTGAACCCTGTTACTGTATGTCTTCATATTAACTTCTACTGTTACTGTATGTCTTCATATTAACTTCTACTGTTACTGTACGTCTTCATATTAACTTCTACTGTTACTGTACAGCTGTTAGAATAGTGGCCTATCTTCTATTTGCAATTAATATGCATTCAATCCAGTTATATTATTTAAATTAAAATGATAATCTACTCTGGCTGTGGTCATTACAGTGAACAGTGTCTGGTAGTGTGATAAGAGGGCACGTGAGCCCTTGTTGCTGTACTTTATCTCCTTGGAGCAGAGGCTGCATTCAGCAGACCTGCCTCATCAATGTATTTAAAACACTGTGACAGCAGGAAGCTCTGTCTGTGTAGACCTCCACCTTTATCCAGGCCCAGCTCCACTCACAGCTCAGCCCTGCGTCAAGCTGCACTATACAAACAGCCTCCTCTTTGAC
Organism: Leptoclinus maculatus; assembly: GCA_032191485.1. NCBI lineage: Eukaryota > Metazoa > Chordata > Actinopteri > Perciformes > Stichaeidae > Leptoclinus > Leptoclinus maculatus. Next base: position 10,092,527 of record JAVDOI010000001.1, on the reverse strand, counting down.
CTCATCATCTCGTCAGTATCTGGGCCTTTGATTCTACTTTGAGTTAAAAAAAACAACCTGCCAGCAGATCCGCTGGTGTTCTGGTTTAATGTTAACGAGTGACCGCGTGAACTGAACCGGAACACGGGGGGGGGGGGGCTTCATGTTTCATCACGTTACGTTTTTTCCTCCAAATTCGCGATAATGACGAACGTTAACAGTCGACAGAGTTCCGCATGCAGTGGACGTTAACTTAACCAGCAAGTCTGAACGGTAACGGAACATAACGGAACTTAAACTGTAACGGAGGGAAATGAAGACGCTGTAGACATCTGAACGCTGATTGGACAAGACTCGACACGTCACATCAAAGATGTTTTATTGTGAAGATCACGACATCACCTTTTCTCCTCGTCTCACTCCAATCGGAGAAACGCTGGCTGGCCAGTTCGACGTACTCTGCTTTTTATCGTTATGTTAGCAAGCACATACATTAAGACAATGATACGAGTAGAAGCGCTCCGGATAGTTACGGAATCACAGTGTGTTCACATGTTCACACGCGATCGTCAGAGCCCACGGAGGTATTCTTAACACCCCCCCCCCACCCCAAAAAAAAAAAATTCGGATTTACACTGATCTCAGAAATGGTCTCTGGAGTTCTAAAAACGGCGGAAATCCGCCGAACGGCGGAAAAGTCTCATGCCTGATTCTTTCAAACAACACGTTTTAATTGCATCTGAAAACAGCTGCGACTGCTTCACATTACGGAGCCCTGAGGCTACGGTAGCTGGCGTACGTACGGTTGTCAAACTGCAGTGACAAAACTGTTCCTTTGATTCTGAAGCCCGATACCGTTTGAGACGCGTTAAAGGTGTTTGGCTCACTGCCAAAGTCGGCTATGAAATATCTCAATGCGATGACATTATTTACATTCGTCTGGTAATCCAGGGAACAAGACACATTAATCAAACAAAATGAAGTGCAGAAATCCAAAGCTACTTAGCCAGCAGCTCAAGGCACAAACACTGATTCAAGGAGCTCACTGATCTTAATCAGCAGCTTTAAGGGAACAGATTTAAATGCTCTACCTTTTTAACAGTTACCCCCATGTTTGAAATGCTTTATTGGGATTCATAAAGGGGATTTTGACTTTTCTAATGCAACAGCCAGGAACACATTCACACAAACCTGTCATCGATGCTGTTTTGGTAGTAGATATGGAGCAGCTTGTCTTTTATCCAGGAAATCTGTTTAGAGGCCTCCCTCCCTCCTTCTCCCTGCAGCGAGTACTTCCTGTAGATCGATGCCAGGCCCATCATGGCCTCCTTACGCACACGCCACTGATGAAGGAGGATAGGGCCAGATAAAGTAAGACAATTAACAATCATGACCACGAGTTAAATGAGAGCTATATGAGAAGCTACAGTGGCTGCAGTCCATCCCAAAAACACGATGTTAAGACTGATCACGACAGGAAATGTTCTCAATAAGAAAATCTGAAACACGGATATACAGTGCAGTCAATAAGCTACATTGTTTGACAATCCTAGCACAGCCCTGCTGATAACAGAGCCGACAGCTAAAGTCAATGGAGGTTGCATTGAGTTACATTATGTTGAGTTCAAGCTCCAAACAGTGAAAATTTAAATTGCGCAAAAGTGAATTACAACATTATCATGGTGTGTTCAAATGTTATCTTGTAAAATGTTGTTTTTGGCAAGAAACCTGAATAAATACAGTTGTTTAAAAGAGATGTTTTCACAGAAGTATAAAACGGATCTATGACTTGTTTAACTTCCTAACACGAGCTCAAAGCACCTTATATTACATAGTTAAAACTACAAAATGCCCCGAAAACATTGTTAAATCAAAGCTTTAGATGAAATACAATAATTTATTTCCTGTTCATTTGAATTGTGTGTTTTTATGCAAATAACCACTCTATGACACTGACACAGTAAAAAGATTACATTCAGAATGTTTGACCTATTTTTTGGATTAATTGTCCAAATTACTCTTGATTTTTAATAATCCTAAATTTTCCTTTTCAGTACTTTCTTGAATATATTTTGTGATAAGATTTATTTATTTTTTTGCCATATTGCCGAGGCCTTCATACAACACAATGACAAACAATACGAGTCCATACCGAGTCCAAACACACACTAAAAGTTGTCCACTTACTCTCTTGTCCAAGGTCCTCTCCTTCACAAAATTGAGCAATGCATCATTCACTAGAGACAAGTCCTTCTTGGCAGCAGTTACTATAGACACGATGACATCGTGGCGGATGGCCTCCTCTGGGTCATGTGATCTAACCCGCAAGAATTCTGGGAAAGAAAACAGGAACAAATGAGTGGGACGTGAGAGAACCAGACACCTCTTAACAATTACTTCATCACATAAAAACAACACGTTTGTTAAGGAACAATAAGCTTGTAACTCATCATTAAGAGCTTGTAAAGTGAGCGTTGTGGTATCGCATCCATATAGAGGCACAATAACTCAACGCTCAGCACAATTAGCAGGTTTCAAAGAATGCGTCTGCTGAGAGGTCGGAGCATCTCAGCTCATTTACCTGTGAGGTCTTTGGCCAAGTCTGGGTGGTTCATGAGACAATGACTGGCAAACTTAACACACTCCAGCCTGATGGGCACATGGATGTCATTAAACCTTTTGGGAGAAGAAAAGAATGTTAACACCAGCAGCTCGACACGGCAAAAACATTCATAATTTATACAACAACAAACCTGTTTTGTGTGAATGAACCACCAACAATAAGAAACAATAACCCATTGTAACCCTTCTGATGACATAGAACATGTGATGTTTTTCAGACTTTTAGGATGCGTGGTCGGAGCCACAGCGCTGTAACCCACCTGCCGAGGTAACACTGCCACAGTGGTTTGTTCTGTGCAGCCAACTCGGAGTCCTTGGCTCCGAACATCTTAGCCAGCAGCTTCACCACTTGCAGCCTCTCGTCATTATCGTTACTCTGCAGAGACAGAGACAGAGCGAGAGAAAGAGAGAGAGAGAGAAATTATGCACAGATATTTGGCTGTGTTGAATGGCCAGACGAGCCAAGTCAATTACATTGGCTACGTTACCACCTTCATAACACAAAGGCAGCCGTTTTCGTTTGGTATCAATCTTGTTTTCAGAATGAGAAGTGAAGTAGAGGTAACAATGAGAAGTAAAGACAAAAGGAAGACGGGTGGTAGGAAGGAGAGAGGGTGAAAGAAGAGGAAAAACAAGCAGGGAGAGATAAAGATGAAAATAGTGATGGTGAGACAACGAATGAGAGAGGGGGAGACAGAGGGAGAATGTGTAATCTGTGGGGGAGAGATTTTATCGCAGCTATTATTTTGAGGAGACGGCGCTGATCTACACTCCCTCTGAACAGTTAATGAGCGTTATCCATCAGCAGGAGGCCTTTATGAGACACTGCAGAGGCAACATTATGCTGACTGTTGGACTGCTCCATCTTTATAATGGGAATCCACAAACCTGCAGAGAAAGTGAAAATGTGCAGTTCTGTGGGGTTTTTTTGGGGTCTGGTGTGTGAATATACTCAGAATATTAACCCAAGTATTGCTGCTACTTCCATCTCTATAACTTAATATCGCAACAAAAACTAATAACAATAACTATAATAACGCCATGTGTTAATAACGTGCACAAAACAGTTATACTAGCGACATGAAATGATAAATGTAAGATGCTCCATTTAATGTGAAAAACAATGTTGAACTGAAAGAGTGTGTTTTGTTTTTTTACTACCTTGAGTTTGAACTCGAGCTGCGGCAGCACGGAGAGCAGCAGGTGGCTGTCGATGTTGTAAAGCTCCAGGATGAGGTCGAAAACATGCTCGGACAGATCGCTGACCGAGGTCTTCCCCAGCATCAGCACCTGGTTGAAGAACTGATGGTGGAGGACAGAGAGGGAGGAATGATGGTTACTGATATAACACATTCAAAAGAATAATAAAGACAGAGATCCTGCAAATCAAGCTGCGACTTTGAAACAGATGTAGAGGCAGACGCTCAGATTCCATTAGCTGCCAGGAGACAATAATAACACAAGTTGATTTATTGACATTGTGCTCGTTGCACAGTTGCAGCATTACAGCTGCATGTATACAATGTGAGCCTCGGCGCAAATTTTTGGAATGCATCAAATGTTTTATGTCCAACAGCTGATTTTAATGACCAATGTATCACTTAGCGTCGTCGTTGGTCCAGATATAAACCTCTTGCGGTGCCAAGACATTTCTAGCATGGTTGGCCTTGGTTCGACTACACTGGCAGTGCTAGAGTCTTCACATTAGGCTACGTGAGACTTGGAATCTACAGTATGCACTGTTTCTGGTAGAGCTGTAGGATGTTTGTCTACGACTGACTACATAGACAGCTGCATGGTGTCCTGTGTTTAATTCAGGAAAAAGAATCTCCATCCAGCCAGAGATGTGAAAGTGTGTAAAAGACAAAACAACAACGAGTGTGTCAAAGATTGTATCTTACGTTGGTGATGTACGGTTCAATAGCCTGAGCAGTCCTCTTCAGCAGAGCTTTGGCCAGGTCATACGCTTGTTTATTCAAGTTCTAGACAGACAGAAAAAAACAATCGGTGAATAAAATAGCAGGTCAGAGAGCATGTTCAGACAGATGACAACAACCACACATGTTGTCCAAAACAAGGGTGTGATCCATCATTTCTTGTTTTTTTTCCACTCGGCAGAATCCCCTTTGGACGTCCACAGATGTTTGTGCACAAACTCTGAAGCTGCTTTACTTCTTTTCACCTGCAGGGGTCTCATTGAATTACAGCGTATGGAAAATGATATACTCACAAATTAGTTCAGACTGTCAGTTACTGAGCGGTCGCTACATCAACATTAACGGTGTGTGTGTGAGATGTAAGGTGTTCTTTATGTGATCGTGCACGTCGAGTGCCTGGGCGTTATTTTGTGCACATACCTTGTGTGCAGGCACCAGGTTGACCAACACGGTGTCCAACAGCTCCTGCGATACGGTGTCTCCCTCGCAGATGATGGAGCTCATCAGGTCCACCATGTGCATGTGCACCTTCTGGTTATGGCCATTGCTAGGAAAACAAAAAGACCAAGGATGTCATCAATGCAGGAGTTAAAATACAAGACTCCATGCTGGTTCCCTGTTGAGCCAGCAACTCAAAAATGATCAGATATTCCTTGGGAGTTTTAAGATTTACTTTCTCTGACAGCGTGCATTCTGTAGGCAGACTGCGCTGCACTGATCACACAGAGGGTGGGTGTACTGGCACGTAATGATCTGCATTACAGCGGGAGGTACCGCTTATTACCTAGAGTTCTATCTCAGCGTCTGCTGTCCTCAGAGCGGGCAAACATTACTCGTCTTATTACCTTCCATTCACCGACAGTGTCACTTACACACAAACAAACAAACACACACCTTACACCTTCAAGCTCACTGTAATATTTCAAGCAGAGCTCTTTAAATTCTCCCTATATAATAAAAAAAAATGGCAAAGAGCCAAATCCTGCACTGCAGTTATCCAGCCCACAAGGTTGTGTTCAGAGGAGTGAAATAGAGAGCCGGCTGAGGAGAGGACTGCAGGCAATCAAAGACAAACAACTGTGAAGTTTAATGGTGTTGCAGTGGAGACAGATTGAGGTGTTCGAGGGCTCACTTCTGACATTAAGGACTGCTGCAGACAAAAAGGTGGAGGCTATGTGGGAACAAACAACAAATATGGAGACAAATAACAACCACGCTGAGGCGGCCTTTGATCAGAAGACTTACTTGATGACCTGGAAGAGTGTTCTGTAAAGCTGGGTGAATATCTCATTGCTGTCTTCAAGCTCAAAGCAGATATTGTAGGACTTCACCCACGCTATGTTCTGAACAAGGAGAGAGGAGAGAGGAGAGAGGAGGCTGTTAAGTGACAATGCAACTTACAATGCAGCAAATTAGGAAGACTTGTGGTGAGGGAGGAGGGTATTTACACACACAGCACTTACAGAACAACATTAGCGATCATTTTTGAGATGAATTTGTGGCCAACTGATGAATTCAAGTGGACCATTCGCCATCTTTTCGCTCACTTTTTGGTCTCCACCGACTCTTTAGCTGCTGAAATGCACCACTATGTTCTCCGGCTAGTCGCTGCAACAACACCGAGGGCAGTGAGTGAATCAAAACAGAGAAGTCGCAGCAGCCGGAGAGCTACGCAATGAGCTGAAACTCCGTGTTAAGCTCTGTAAAGCAGAGGGGATTCTCTGTCGGTCCATTACTACGAGAGACGCCTCTGTTAAGACGCGGTCTGTTTACAGAGAGCAGAATGTTAGCTGGTTATGTTTTGGGATTAATTAAGGATTCCACTTTAAATTAAACAACTTCAGCACTTCATTTTGGGCTTCAGATATTAAAATAATAACAGGAATACCGTAGAATAACAGAATCCTGAAGAATGAATGCCTTTAAATTAAACTGAAAAGGGTCAACACAACCAAAGCATAAAAACAGCACTCATGGACTCATCATTACACATTTTGATTGAAAAAACTAAACGTGTGAGGGAAGCCTGTGAGTGTGTGGCAGAGGATTTTGCAGCGTTAATGAGTCAAAAGCAAATCATCAATAAAGAACATCAGAGTGACATATTCTAGTTATAATCTGTTTGAAGGTGCTCAGACGGAGACGTGGATCCTTTAAGCTTCTGTAGCACGGCAGAAGAGAGTGCGTGTCATTCAGCCACCACTGCTTCCTGCTTTGCGTCTCTCTCACAGCATTTATTGAATACATTTACATAAGAGCTTGAATACACACATGAATTAGTGAATGTATTCAGAAGACCAGAGGTCAAATGCTAAACAAGATCAAACTAAAAAAACAACAACAACTGCCAACGCTGAAAGTCACAGAATGAGCCTTTAGGTCAACAAGCCAAACACCAGCTGTAGTCCTGCACAGGTTAAGGTGTTCACATGAAGCAGAGTGTAAGTATCTCTGTAAAATATCACTCCACCAGCAATAAAGCACAAAAGAGGAGCAAAGAGCTTCTCTTTTCCTGACTGATGTACAGTGGATTGCTTCAATACAAAGAGAACAAAGAATAGTCAAGAGTCGGACCATTTAAATGTTGATAGTGAAAATCAAAAGTAAAGAAAGACCTCTATGAATCCTCAAATAGTGTTCGTTTCAAACGTTTAACTAATGGACACACGTTGTCTCAGTCTCCTACTTCACTGAAGAGTCATCCATCAGCGTTTGTGCTCTGGAGGCGGTCGACTGTTTAAGTTGCATGTTGGACCACGATCGGCTTCCAAACTGTAACAACGGCTAACTAATGCCAAAACAAAGCTCGTACACGTCTTAGCAAAAACAGCCATTTATACAACTAATGTGTTTCTGATTAAATTGTTTACTAGAGCACAGAGTAAAAATACACTTGTTACAAGTAAAAGTTATGTATTCAAAATCCAAAAGTCATCAACATATTCTTAAAGTACCAAAAGTAACATTCATTATGTTGAATGGCCCATTTTAAATAATGTATTAAACGGTAGACCGAGATCATTGGGTTATGATTATTGATGCATGATGTGCATCCAGGTGGAGCTCATTTTAACTACTTTATATATATAATAATAATAATAATAATAATTAGGCTATATACTACAAACACATCATAGTTTTTAAGTTGATTTATATTTTGCATTAAGAATCCGTAGTAGACTAGTTAGTAACTAATATGGTCAAATTAATGTCGTGAAGATAAAAGTAAAATATTTCCCTCCGAGATGTAGTAACACAAGTGACATTAAATGTAAATACTCAAGTACAAGAACATAAACATAGTACCTGAGTACCCTAAATGTACTTTGTTACATTCCACCACGGCTAGAACAAGAGCACAATGTTGTTTACAAGAACATTCTTCATAGATCTAGCCTCGGAATTTTGCTCTCAAAGATAATGAATTTAACTTTAAATGTACAAAGTTTTTATCCAGAGGAGCATTACCTCAGACCTCTCTAGAGGATCCGAGGTCCACCCACCAGTCTTACAAAACACTGTGGGAAACATTACATCATCAGCTTCATCCAGTGAGTTCTTATGGTGCAACATTGGCGCTGAAAATGAGTCATCATGGTTTAATGGGATAGAACGACAGCCCCGCCCACAGCAACACGTTGTGGACTCCTCCCAGCCGTTAAACTGCATTGGTCCAAGTTTAGTACATTTGTTGGGATACTTTTTCGGGCATGACGTGGTGGATGATTATCTCAAAGATGTTGGAACATATTCAAAGTGTTGGACCCCTGTGCATTCACTTTTCATACGTATGCTTTGCTAATTGGATTTCCATCTTCCACAACAACTCTCTGGTCATTTTGTGGATATCCAAACGCTCCCCAGCTGCCGATCTAAGGCGCTTCGGAGGAGAATATAAAGCTCGTCTCATTTTCACGTTTGTGAGTGTTAATTAGGCCGCCACCCTAAAACGTTTCCTCAGTCTAAACCAACAAAAGGTGATTATAGTTCTTCCATTATTTTGACCTGTAGTCGTTTGTTGAAAAACAAGTCTACAAATGCTGAAAGCCAAACCTAATGAGATTCAAACACTGGATTAAAATGTAATAAAAAAAGGGATCCGACCTCAAACCTACTACTGATCCACACACATACAGTCACGTACCTCGAGCAGATAGAAGTATCTGTTGAACTGAGCGCTTTTAGTGTCCTCCAGTCCTTTCAGCTGTCTTGTGATGAACATAAAGATGTCCTGCACAAGAAAGAAACACACGAGTGAATGCACCACACACACACACACACAGATAACATTTACTCGTGAGTATATAGCAATTCATCAGTCAATATTAAGTGAATACTCCAGAGAAGATGCAACAAGTTAGGTAATTAAACCGGTGAGTAATCCTGGTGGAGCGCAGTGATCTTGGTGAAAGTCTTCATCACCAGCGTACCTTGAGTTTATCTGGGGAGGTGTAGGGCGCCTCAGGGGCGTAAATCCTGAATATGTCCGCCAGACAGCAAGCCACCAGCAGACGCACGTCCTTGTCTGGGTGCTTGAGGAAGAAGTCTGAGGCCAGGTGGAGGGCCAGGTTCAGGTAGAGCTCCTTCTCTTCCTCAGAGTCCTGGTCCATGTCCATGAAGGTCTTCACGACCATCTGGAAGAGGTGGGGGGGTATTACTACTAATCACCTCTACAATGATACCAGCATGCCTTCGGTGATTTGACAACATTCTATTGAGAAGCCTGACGACCCCTCCCCCCCCCCGTGGTCTGAGCGACCACACAGTAAACAGAGAGGCGCTGCAGCAGCAGACACTCACCTTGAGCCTGCGGACCATTTCCTCTTTGGAGATTTTGTCAGAGATCTCCTTGACCCCTGGAGGGTAGGTCACCTTCCCATCTGTGACTCGAGCTTTAGAGTGAGCCATTCTCTTTCGCTCTTCACTGCCTGGGGAAAGAGGAAGCACCGTTTGTAATAAATTAAGAGGAGTGCCAGAGAGGAGATGAAACAGAGAACACGGACAGAGGGACTAAAAACCTAAAACCTTGAAGAATAGCTGAACCGTAACCCAAAAAAAAAAGAGACAGGAAAGGTGCACATTGTTAACTATTTGGAACCCGGGGCAAAATCTTTTGAATACTTCAAAGCTTGGAAAGCAGGCTGCAGAAGAGACTTCTGAAATAGTCAGCCAAGGTATTCACAGCACACAGAAATAGCTTTCTAGAAGCCGAATCAGGGATGAAAGTGCTGCATTCAGAGAGCAGGCCGACGGTTCACTGCGACCATTGTGCTCCACGTTTCATTACCACCGACACCAGTCTGTCAAAGATTACACCCAATTCATGTTTAGGACGTTCACATAATGCAGAATGGTGCTTTGACTTTCAATCTACTACACCGCTCACGACCAGATCAGCAATGCTCTTTGGCAACGCTGCTGAACTGATCCGTCTCACCTCGCTGCTGCTTTCTGTCCATTAAAGATATTAAAAAGGCAGAAATTCATCCATCCGGGGTTATGACTTTACTTTCTACATCTCACCTCCGTCAGACAAATTAAAGCCTGACTCATAGTTCATGAATCTACAAAAGTCTGCATGGTGAACTCAGCATGCAATGATTTAAAAAAACAAAACACGTATTGGTGCTTTATAAAGGGGGTTCGTAAAATATCAAAAGCATTAATTACATCAGCAAGGCTACAGGTCGAGAACTCACCAGGAGTTTTGAGTAAAACAAAGTCTGATGATTTGCATTCAATGAATTAGAAGACTACAATCAAAAGAATTGCCTCAGAAATAGCCAATTAACAAAAACAATACTTTGCTCCAGCCTCCACACGTGTCTGGGTCTGTTTTGATAGTTTACTCGACTATTTACATCAGTTGTTGTGACTCAAAAGTGATCATGTAGCCAGTTATCAATCCATCTTACTTTTGTCTCGAAATAACAATTTCATACACGTTGTGATAATTCACAATTTAGACATTTTACACAGCGTGCAAAAACAAAAGATATGGATGGGAGGAGGTCATCGAGCGGCGCACCCTGTGGTTAGTGGACGACCAGCCCTGAACACCGAGTCACAGCTGATCGTGTCAAATGATTGAACTGTTTTTGCATATGGAACCAACGGGCTCGTTCAACACAAGGCTGCAACTGACAACAACCGCCATCAATTACACTGCCAAGTCTTGTCTTGATTAAACAATTAAACAACAAGGTTTTAATCAGTAAACTAAACTAAATAAATAAGACGGTAAACTGAATACTGTTGGATTGAGGTCTGTTGGTCGGATAAAACAAGCAGGTTGGCTTTGGAAACTGTGATGAGCAGATTAACATTTCATAAACTTAAGTATTATTGCGATATATTTCTTTGTATCATCATAAAAGGCCACCACAAACTCCACATCAGTGGAGAGTTCAGACGGCTGATTAATCAAAGCATTTTAGCCAACGGGGAAGATTTTGCTGTACATTAAGATTTGTTGTGATTTGTAGTGTTAAGCAATAAACAACTGTAGTGTGTGTGTGTGTGTGTGTGTGTGTGTGTGTGTGTTTTGGGTTTGTCGCACTAAACAAGACATGTATAGATGTCACCATGGGCTGTGGAAAATTGTATCAAGTATTTTCCACAATTTTTTACATTTCATAAACAAAACAATTAATCAATAAATGAATTTGCTGATGAATCGAGAAGGAAAATATATTCGGTAGTTGCAGCCCCACATTGCTCTCCTTCATTCTAAGCTTCTGTTATCCTGTTGTAACACTGTATAACAATCTGCACCTTGTTTATACGAGCATGTGAAAGCCATTTACTACTATTTCAAACAAGTAACAACAAACATGCCCTCCTCCACGACCAGCAGCCCTGTTCCATTTCAATCAATAACAAGCGTGTCTCATTTTGACCAAAAGCTGTGATCCCGCCTGTGATGTAACTGCAGTAGAGATTTCAAAGAAATAAAAAAAGCAGTAGTGAACTACATGACATGGTGTCCGACATATCCTGCATGACAGATGGACGGAAAGTCAAGACGAATGAGAAGACAGATACGAGTCTGGTCCACAGGCCTTTCCCAGTCTTTACTGGTTAAGTACCAGTCTGGACTGACTGTGGGACACCCCAGGCTTCTGGTATGTTTTCTTTGTGAGCTCCAAGATCTCATTTCACAAACAACCACGTCTCCCAGGGGACTCAGCAACACAAGCTCATACTACCTTTACAAAAGCATAAATACGGTTACTAAAAGTGTTAAAATAATTGACAGATAACTTTTCTTCTGTTGCTAAGTCTTGTTTGTGACTTTCCACAAGTTATGCTGCTTTCCTCAGTGATGGAGATTTGATTATTATGAAGCTCGGGAAGTAGGTCTGGCTTTGATTTAAACAACCAAACTATTTTCTGCAGCTGTACTTGAGCTTTTAGAAAACACAGAAATGCAAGCAGGGCCGAAAAGAAAAAAAACCACACACACACACACACTGGACACTGGCAGGCTGCCAATTTGTTTGAGTCTGACCTTCTTTTCCACCCCACAGCTGCTGCCAAATTTGAGTACATCTCTCTCTTAGTCTACCACACAGAGAGCTCTGGCAGCCAATCAGAGTAGAGTATTTCCCGACCTGGGGGTCTGTCTGGGTGCCATCCAGCAGAGAATATTTCACTTTGAATAAACGGCAGCAGTAAATAATCACACGCGGGCAACACTAAAGCGCTCATACGTGGGCTACTGTCGACTCAGTACTGGTTTATCAGAGTAAAACACATTTATTCCCCCACTGAGGGTTTCCTATCGGTCTGCTGCTTCACGCTCTCACCGCTTCACCCCTTTCGACACAGCTGCCAGCAGGAATATGAAAACTGTGATCGGCTCGGCTAACCTAATCTGAACCTTGACACAGAGCTCCTTTGTTTTAACCCTGTGGGTGATTAAAGGGAAGAGAGTGACTGTCAGCAAACAGAAGCAGGACGACTGGACACCAGCTGGTTATCGTGGGTGAACTCAACCACCTCCACATTTGGGCCCTCACAGATACAAACGCGATGGAAACTGGGTGAACGAACCGGGAAGCACGATGAAAGAGTTTTCCTCCAAATTAAATGAGATAGGCATTTTCGGGAAAAGAGAAAGTCTCTGCCAAATGTGAACCAGCGAAGGCACACCGGCCAGAAACAACAACGAAGCAGAGCAGGAGGGTTTGAAAGGAGTCCAAAGGTTTAAAGAACGAGACACGGTTGGAGTAAACCTTCATTTATGCCATCTACAAGCAGACAACACAGCGTTGAATGACATGTCTATATATGTCTCCTCTGTATCCAGTCAACACAAGCAAACCATCTCAGAGAAACAAACTAGAGACTTTCACTGTGTCTTTGCAGACCAAACATAACTTCTTTTAGTTGAAAGTTGAGGGGCTGCCAACAAATAACTCCAACCAGAAATACGACAACATCATTTCTGATGAAACACTGGCCGGTAGGCTTCTGTAAATATACCCATTCTAAAACTATAATGAGCAATGATATATGTACAAGCTAAAACACAATAATTGTCTTTGGTAATGATACCCCAAATCAATACATGACATACTGGCTTTATGGGACAGTTGTCTTTAACAGTACTGATTTAAAGTGTTATAAGGGAGCAAAACCCCAATGACCCTTTACAATAACCACAATCCACTGGGCATTACAATCAGATGTTACAGAGACTTCTTACAACCTGTGATCCGTTGAACAATCCGAGGTGTTGATGGTGAAACGATTCAACAATCACAGGCTGATAGCTGTCAAAACAAATGCACTGTGACTGAAATGTATCAATTCTGGAGCAGACTAACCACTAAATAAAAGTATTAACACTGCGAGAAGACGTCTATGAAAAGCAGTGTGCCTTAGTACACATAGTTAGCTTGTAATATGGAGTCACACGAATATTATTTAGCATAGGAACAGCCACCGGATTACCGTTACTTTAATACATTAACGTGAGATAACGTTAGTTGGCGGATAGAGAAGAAACACGCAATGAATAGAGGTGCTTGTTGTTATGGTACAGCCAGACTGCCTTGTTGCCGTTATGTTGGCTAATCTAGTTAGCTGCCGTTAGCTAGCGTTAGCAGTTATGCACAACACTGACTTAGCGTACCCGAGCTAACGTTAGCAGCAGCAGCAATCTCAGTGACAAGAGGGCGGACATGTAGTAACGTTACGCTGAACAAAACACCCCGGCGAACACCCGTTATATCGTTATAAATATACCGACCCCAGTCGAGTCCTTGTTTGTTCGGGCTGCTGGGACATTGAGCTTAGCACACCGGCTAGTGTTTCACTAGCTAACCATTATGCGCCGCAGGACCAGGTCAACCAGCGCTGTGAAGCGGACACGGCAGCCGAGAACACAGGCGAGCAAGGCGGGCTGCGCTCTGCCTATTCGCGGTAGAAAACATGGCTACTCGGCTGGATTCATCCTGGGCTCATAATACCGCATCGTTCGCAACAGCACTTGGAAAATATTCCCATCTTTCAATCAAAAACATTTAGCTTATTTGTGCATTGTATTACCTGTTACGGTGAATTGTGATCAATCGCGTCCTCCTCTGCAGCTCTCTTCCCCCTCCTAGCTCCAAAATGGCGCCAATATGTGTGGATTCAGTGCCTGTGGGTACAAACGACCAGTGAGTGTGTAGCGCCACCTATAGAGCGAGTGTGTGTCGGTATTATCCTTTATTATTTATTATTTATATATTATTATCCTTTTTTCTCTTTAAGAAAATGGACTATCACAAGTTTGACTTCCCTTTAAAGATTTCTAGCATTGATATATTTTCATGAACAATATATTATTGATAATAATAACTTTATTTATACAGCACCTTTAAAAACAGAGCCGCAAAAGCATGGCAATAATAACAACAACAGAAAGCTCAGTGAGACAGTCGATACGATAAAAAATGTAGTCAAATAATTTAGTAAAATCAACTAATAAAAATAAAACAGAAAAGCGACGACATCACATAAAAGCCAGTCTGTAAACATGTGTTTTAAGAAGTGATTTAAAAGAGATTACTGAGAATATACAGTATATATGATATATGATAATATTACACATCAATTATTTATTGAGAGATTAACATAACAGAGTATTGTAGTTTCATAGCATGAAGTGGGTTTATATAATATATATAATATATAATATTATAATATATAATATTAGTTCCTTTGTGTTAAGTAGCCTACGTGTTATAATGCAGTCCAATAGCTAGGGCTGCAAAATAAGGAGCGTTCGCTGTAAATTGAAACCTGAGGGGACTTTCCGACAGCAATTGAACGCAGCAACATGCTGTGTTTTGAATGAGCTTTTCTTTTGGTACAGAAATTATCTATATAAATGAGACACGGTCGCAATAAACATAATCGGTCGCAATAAACATAATGATCTCATTAAGGTAATATTCATGTTTCTTCCGCGTAAACTGTATTTACGATCAATTTAGCTGCTTCTCAATAACGCTATATTCATATCTGAAAATAGCCATGTCTATTAAAGGGTATTTAAACAAGTCAATGCGTCTATTCATGCAGCCTTTTCTCAGATAGTGCTATGGAGCTTGTCATTTCTTCCCCCTTTCCTTTCCCTGCTAACCTGTTCATTAACCACGTTTCAATGTAAGAACATCTGTTCCTGTGCAAATGTGCATTTACTTTGATTACACTTATCATTGCTAATTATCCTGCGAAATCCACATTCTAAGCCACTACAAATGTCTTGCCATACTGGTTTACAGAACATTAAACTAAAAGGAATAGATCAGCAGCGTGCTTTATCTTTCTCGGCTTCTCTGTCCAATATGAACTATAGGGGGAGCTCCAATGCAACATTTCAGATTTGCACCCCTCAAATCCAAAACACTATACTGCAGCAGGTGCAGAACATGACAGATAACACAGTTGACCAGAGAGTAATGCGTGGGAAAGGATAGCTTGAAAGCATATTTTCAAGTGAGTTTGATGTAGGCCACTACCAGTGGCGGCTGGTGGAAAATGTTCTTGGTAGGGCTGTGCCACATCCAATCAATTTCAGCAAACATCCCAGAATGATTTAATGCAAACAAATTAAGGTATCAAACGCGCATTACTACTTTGCAGTTAAATATTTAACATTTATTCCAACACGAAAAAAAGCAGTAAATAACACTTTCACAAACACGTCAGGACATCTTATTTTAGTCACCCTCACAGGGAGTTCAGTATAATATAATATATATAACATATAATAATATTCTGTATAATATAATAATATATATATATATATCATATAATATTCTGTATAATATAATAATATATATATCATATAATATTCTGTATAATATAATAATATATATGTCATATTCTGTCCCCGTTGTTTTAAAAAGATAAATAAGTTATTATCATGACGTCATCCAGCTAGTCAAACCTGTCTGGTGTACAGCTAGTAGAGAAGCTTCATGTACTGCTTCTCTTTCCTGCTAGTCTGCTGTCTGATTGTGAGGTCAGGCTGATCTGGGATCAGCTCTTTCAGTAGTTTCTCCTCTCAGTTCTCCTCTCAAACGGGTCTTGGAGGAGTAGTGCTCGCGCTGGCGCTCTCCTGTAGAGACTTCTCCTGACGAGAACGCGCAGCTTGGGGCAGGAAAAAAACTGCCCCAAGCTGAATCTATTTGAGGACGCTGATTGGCTGAATTGTATGTCACTCATTTATATCTTTACTCAGCATTGGCTAAACTGCTTTATAGACCCGCCTCTTTGGGGCAGTTTTTCCAGCGCCCCAGCCAGCTGAGACGTGCACACACAGAGAGGAAGAGCAGACAGGCAGAGAGGACAAGCAGGAAAAGCATATATTTACCGCAGATATCATATTTTACACATATTACTGGGTGATTCCATGTTTCAAAAACACAAATATTGACAATTTGTATAGTTTATTTTTATTTTAAATTTTATTTTTATTTATATTTTTATTTTTATTTTTATTTTTATTTTTTGTAGCTCTAGGGGGGGCGGCGCCCTAGCGCCCTCTATGGACCAGCCGCCACTGATAGTGGCCCACTACAGATTAGTGGGCACATTGCCTGTGAACATTTGCTGTTGAATGAGAATTTAACTAAATAACAGTGGATTTAATATAATTTCAGTGTTTAAATACCACAGACCATAACCGTGAACATATGAATACAATTATTTTAATTAAATCCACTTGAAATTACAATTACAAATATTATTGGATCTTAACATTCAACACATTATATTAATCAACATTAATTATTTAAGATGAACAACATAATTTAGAACTATTACGAGCTTGTTATGTATCCGTGGTTGTCAGTAGCAGTTTAAGGTTGATCAATTTTCTACCACTATTACATTTTACTTTTTTTAACCTATCTGAATATTTCTGTATATGGCGGCTCAATTGGAGGATGCACAGCCCTGTTCTCAATCAACCAATTAGTAAGCGACTGCTTAAATCCCAGCTGGAAGAACTTAGACCGGTTTCACGGCTCCAGGATGGAGGGGTTCCTGTCCACGTTTCCACCGTACAACGTGTGCGCTGTCCCGGCTCCGGACAACAGCGGCTGGGGGAAGAGAGAGGGCCGCTTCATGATCCCCCATGGCCTGAACTACCTGGAGCTCTGCAAGGCCATCCTGTGCCAGGTCAGCCCCAGTGTGCCCCCTCTACTCAAGAAAGCCAACACCAAAGAGTGCGGCGTGCAAGTAAACGCCAAAGTGGATAAAATCGTGCAGTGCTCGCTGGGTCCCAAGACTCTGTTCTGCGCGGAGGGCGACCACAACGGGTCCTCGAAGTCGCCCAAGGGCCCGGAGCCGATCACGCCGGACGGGAAGGCGCTCTACAACACGCCGCCGCTCAGCAAGCTGCGCTTCCCGAGGCCCGTTTCCATCTACTCGCCGATGTTTGACCGACGGATCTTCAAGAAGACACTCGAGGACGACGGAAGAGAAGGAGAAGCTGAAGCCGCCGAACAAGCGGAGTCTGGTAAAGCGGATGAGACGGATCACAGCGGCGAGGACACGGTGCGGGACTTGAAGACTACTCTCCACAGGTCTTTGAAGGGGTCCAACTTTCAGGTGGGTTTCTAAGACCTAAGATCAAGTCTTCCCCAAACTTCATTCTACACAAGACCAAGAAATGCTGTGTGGTAATTTGATAAAATAAATGCAATGTACAGCATAGAAGCACAGCAATGAAACAATTAAGGTCTTAAAATTAGATTTGATACAATGTTGGTTCATTCTGTGCTTTAGAAAAGATAAGTGGCACCTTTCAACAAGGCAATTCAAAGTGTTTTTAATTAAGACACAAAAGGGCATTAAGTCAAGATATAAAAGAAACAAGCCAACACGAAATTAAAGGGGGAAAAAAGGAGCTCAAAGTGATCTAAAATTGACGAAGAAAAACTGAATACGTGGAAGAATAAAAATTACAGTGCAATAAATGAATGAATGAATGGATAGATTTCATCAAAGGCAATGTCACAAAGCAGTGAATACAGGACGTGCCCCCTTGTTTCCCAGTTTGTGATTGAGCCTTGGTTGTGACTCTGAATGTTTGGGACTTTCATTCAATATGAATTTGTCTTTATTTTAGTTCCTGGAGCAGAGGTATGGCTTTTTCCACTGCAAAAAGTGCAACATCCGGTGGGAGAGTGCTTATGTGTGGTGCATCTCTGGAACCAGTAAAGTAAGTGGTTTATTGTTCACTGCAATCTATAGTTTAGCATGCACACATTTATGTTTGCCAAAATCTGCATTCCAAATAATAATGCCGATTTTTTTTAAAATATTGTTTTTGTGTGTCAGGTTTACTACAAGCAGCTCTGCCGGAAGTGTCAGGTGGGCTTTAACCCCTACAGAGTGGAGTCCATCATCTGCAAGGTACATTTACTTTGTGGCTCCAAGAGAAATGTGAATCAAGTCTTTAAGTTTCTTAAAACTTGAGCATCCTCATGCTCTTTTGTTGCTTCTATCAGTCACTAAACGGTCTCCTCCCCTCTGCCTCAGGGCTGCTCTCAGACGTGCTGCAGCTGTGAGAAGAAGCAGAGGCACATTAACATGCAGAGGCCTCACCGCCAGGACCTTTGCTGTCGCTGCAAGGGCACGAGGCTGTCCTGCGACGCCACCTACAGCTTCAAATACATCGTCTGAACGGCCTTGCGTGCTCGCTCTGGTCTGGACACCCTGTGCATGTCACGAATTGAAGTTGCCTCCACTAACAGACAGAAGAGGGATCCGTGTATTCTCCTGCCAGCGAGTAGATTGAATCTCTGTCTTGGTTTGTTAATTTGAAGCAACTTCTCAAAAGAGTTATCGTTTTGTTTCCCTTCATCAATCCTGGAGCTTAAACTTAAATATGAAAACTATTTTTGTAAAAAAAAAAAAAATTAAATTTATGGAATAAAGAAATTGCATGTCAGAAGTTGAGAAATTATTCTAGATTATATTGCACTCATTCATTTAAAACCTCGGCACAGTCTTTTTCTAGCTCTAAAAGCTCAGTTTGACTTGAATGCACATGTGTTCAGTAGTGTAGTGTGAAGAGACGGTATGTTAAAATGCATACGCAATCTAAACATTTGTAAGTGAAATGCAGAAGAAATAACTTGATATGTCTTTTACTTTGACACAGACTTGTACAGAGCATCAACTCAAAAACAACTTCACAAAGGCTGTAAAAGTATTTACAAGGTGGGAAAAAAAAACAACTACAGTCTTGATCTAAAAAGCTTTAAAAATGTGCAATTTCTTGTTTGGCATGCACACACACACACACACACGCACGCGTTCTCCCACACAGAAAAAAAAAAAAAACATACCCGCATGAGCTTAAAGCTCCCTTTTGTACCTCATACAAACATATCTTTCAGATAAAATATGATTTTTGTTAATAAATATGTCAAACACTCCATACAGTACACCGAAGAGTCATGCATGGCAGTTTGATTTGAGGGAACAAACATCAATATAAAATCTAAGTCAAATGAGTGATTCATAGCTGATCAGATATAAATAGGGACATTTGTACAGTAAAGGGAGGGGCAAACGAGGGAGTCACAAAAAAGGGCCGACGACAGGAAGTGTTGGACTTCAGTAGTAGCAACAGGGTTTTGTTTTGAACGCCAACAATGAGCGCTGAATGTCAGCATTTCCCCTACGTGTAAGGTAACTACAAACCACACACAAACATATGCTACAATAGTTGTGTGCCCATAACTATTAATAGTATACAGACGGAGAGACAAAATGTTTTGAGTGTACATGCACCATCCTCCTAGCATGTGAACACAAGGTCAACGCGTTACAGTGAGAAATATACAGTGTGTGTGTACGCCCGCTAATGATGCTACAACTTGCCACAGAGGAGTGCACGGATAATGGCATGATTAGTGTACCAATGTTTACAACAGTAGTCGGGAGGCGAGCTGGTTCACTGATACAGAATATAAACGGAGCGAGGGCAGCACGAGGAGGTACGCTTGAGTATTCTGCTTCCGCTCTTTGTCGATCAGTCTTTCAGTCGGTCTGGAGAGGTCAGACTTCGAGGGAGCGAAAGGGACGCTAGTACAGTGAAACGCATTCATCTGGGTCATGCATTGCACAATTTCCTCCAAAAGGAGTTCTCAAAACAGTGGACGCAACAGGAGAGAGAAGTTATTCCAGCTTTTGGCTTCTCCTCCTCAGTGAAAGCCTTTTCTCTCACAGTAACAAAAAAACAAACCTCTCTGTAACATCTTTTTAAAAACTATACCAAAATTCCATTTAGTGCAATAGCGAAAACTCTACCAGTGATGTCACGGGTAGTTTCCTCACTGTCTCTGGCAATACTAACAGCAAACTACGTCCTTTTTCACGGAGGCAGTCGATCAAGTTCAATCAGTTCCATCGAGTTAGAACTCAAAGCTAACAGGTCCTCGGGTGCAGAGTAGATTCAGTGCTGAATGACGACCCTAAAGCAGGACTCGCACTAGGAGCACATCAATCTCACAACATGTAGCCGTAGCGAAGTATCGGGTCGTCTTAATCAGCAGGCAGCAGTCTGTGGTATCTAGTCGCCTCAGTGATCCCATTGTGTCTGGGACATGGTGCAATGTTCTTAAAGTGTAAAATCTGAAAGTATCTCTGGGATGCCATCTTCTCCTTTTCAGATATAAAGATCTGACGGTTGCTCATGGTTGGTTTCTTTCAGGATTCATAGAAGTCTGAGCTCTTTAGGTCCTCTGGCACGTCTCAGGTCTGGACGTCTGACGGTTCAGCATTCAGGAGCCCCCCTACTTTCAGTAGGGGCAAGGCGGCGTGCCCCACCTTCCCAAGGTAGCGAGATAAGGGTGTAGCAGCTCCACCGAGGGAACAACAGCAACCCCATGCCGCAGCCTCTTCTGGGCCGGTGGGGCAGGGAGGAGGAGGAGGAGGGAGAAGGGATGAAGATGGGGCAGGGCCATGGGTTAACACTGTGTCATGGCCCGGGTCTACAACTGGGGATGGACTTGAGTCTTTGTATGGAGAGCGGGGGAAATGGGGGAGATGCGAATCCGGAGGGGGATCTGGAGATGTGCTTGTGTCCGAGTGCGTGAGCAAGGTGGGCTCTGAGGCCACAGTCGGGAGCATGCTAGATGTACGAGATGATATCAGGTGTTTGCTTCCGTGTATATGCAACAGTGGTGAACTGTGTGATGAACGTCCTCTGAAAGGATAGTAAAGGTTAGTGTTCTCATCGACATAGCTCCTCCTTGGCTCTTGTGTGTGCGGCATTGTAAAACTCGGTTGGCCTGGTGCGTTTGAGCAGCTATGCGACGAGAACAAGTCTGGGGGTTCGGCAAAATCAAATGATGAGGTATCAGAGTCTACGGTGGATGAGGAGAGCAGAGAAATGTTTGGGTCGTGATCTAAATATGGTTCTGGTGTCGGGCCGGACTGTAGGCAGGTATCTGTCTGTTGCTGTGCAGCCGGGGCAGCAGATACACAGGAGGAGGCAGGGGCCAGGTGTGTGGGTGCTGGGCCTCCTCTGTGAGAGCAGGCAGAGATGAGAAGGGATGGGGAGATGGTCTTGGAAGAGTCAACGGCTGCAGGGACGGGGGAGGTAAGGGTGGGGAAGGAGGGGGCGGGGGGCTCCTGAGCTCCTGTCAGAGGCTGGTCCCGGAGGCGCTGGAGTCGGGGAGGTAGGTTGTGACGACCCGGTAACCCTGGGCGCGTCGGATCATGTCGCGGATCTCCCCGTTGAGCTCCAGCAGCTTGGAGCAGATCAGGCTGAGGTCCTGGCGGGAACCGATCAGGGCAATGGTGCCCGTCTGGCCCAGCGTCTGGTGGCGGAAGTAGACGTTGAGCAGTGTCTGGACCTCGCTCTCTGAGCTGCCACCGAACACGCCGCTGGGCCACTGCCTCCTGCAAGCGAGATAAAAAAAAAGATCTGTCATCTAGCAACCGTCATCTAGTGTAAGACGTTTGGGAGAATTGCTACTGACCTGCACTCCTGGATGTAGCGCACAGCTTTGGTGAACTCATGGTTCTTAAGGCACTCCAGTATGGCCTGCACCGCTGCCTCCGAGGTGGCGAAGCTGGGCACGACCATGGCTGCCACCTGGGTGGCGTGGGATCGAGTGTGGGCCAAGTGTTTGTGTTCCAGGTCGCTGGCCACAGCCGCCTCCGCCACCTGCAGGCTGGTCTTCAGATCAGTGAGCTCTCGAGACATGTTCAGAAGCTGGGACGTGGGAAGGAAACAGAAGGAATGTTTATATCATTTGATATACTACTCAAGGTTCACTTAAGGAGCCAGAAAAAAAAAATCTTTGTCTCCTCTGTGAAGGCTGGCATGTAGTGTCCTACTTTGTTGGATCTTTCGTATGATTATTTTGATGTCGCCGTGGGTGCCAATGGACGGAAATAAATTTTTGAGGAATAGTTGTATGGGGTTAATTGTGTTTTTGTTTGGTTTACAGCCAGTGAGCCTCTGCCTTGGCAGTTTTTCCACCCTGAACAGTGTATAGACTATAAATGATGTCTTTGTGAGCTATGATTTGGCTCACCTCAGGCACAGAGCTGACAGCATGGACTTGACCAATGAGCGAGCAGTAGGACTGGAACAGTAGGAGAAGCTGGAAATGCAGCTTGTAGAGCTTCTGACAAAGCTCCAATTGCTAGAAGACATGAAGGAAGAAAACGGGTCAGTTTCATCATTAGCAGAGATCATGCAGACACACACAACACCACCTATACACACACACACGCATGCAAACACAACATGACTAGCGGATTGTCTTGTGCAAAGTAAATTAAGCAGTTTCTCAAGAGGTAGTGAAGTGAAGAAACTTGTAAGAGAACTTACTGCAAGAGACTCCATTTGCTAGACAGCGAGAGAGCATGTTAGGGCATCAGAGTAAGGTGAGAGGAAGACAAAGCATCAATCAAACACATGCACAGCCAAGTGTAAACTATTCAGTTAGCTCACAAGAATTAGTCAACAATGTGTAAAACCCAGCAGCATTTAGTGCTTGGTGGCTGGGGGGAAAAAAAAGAGAAGAAACTAGATAACACACTGCAAACATGCAAAGAGAGCAGAAATCAGTGTGACGAAGAGAAATAGAATTACAGAGCACAGATGCTGAAGTTACCCATATGTTGAGCGTGTTTGCCGGTAAACCGTAGATTACTGGTAAACGAGTTGCCTGTACCTTCTCCTCTGAGTCTTCAGGCTGGCAGGTAACCACACTGTCACCGGGGCACCTGGGAAATGTGTCCTTACAGTTCCTCAGCCACTGAAGTAACAAAAAAAAGAAAGAAAAAGGTGTGGGTGGAGAGATGGTGAATCACACATTTACATGAAAAAGCAAAACAGATGTATAAATAACGTGTAGATGTTAGGTTACCGATACAGCAGCGTCCTCTCTGGTGTTGTACGTGTCCAGGTACTCCTGCAGCTCCAGCGCACTGAACTTCATTTTTTCAAGGAGGCCATATGACATGATCTGGAAAGATCAACAAATGAGTTCAGTGCATTAGACACATTCAACACAAATCCCATTTCCCGCTGTTTACATACAGACCACCATTTGCTGATCCAACCAACATGCTGTTGTCACGGTCTAGTCAATCGTGTCTGCAGTACTCACCGTGTCAGCGTCAATGTAGATTGTGGGACAATCTGAGCATGTGGTCAGCATCTGTGACGACCTGAGGAACTTTGAGCCAATGCCCCTTAAGCCCTCCCCAAGGTAAGTGGCAACATCAGTGGTCAGGAGGCAGAATTTTCCCTGGATGTTCTGGCAAAGAAAGAAAGTTTGATGAATCGTTGCACATACATGCATGTTAATTCTACTGGACTTGAGAGTTTGCTTGAAGAGAAAAAAAGAGCATCATGGTTACCAACAGGGACAGATATATGCATGAATTAATAATTCCAACTAATCCTTCCCGTGATTTACCGTAAAGAGAGATGAGAAGACTTGAAAAGTGTGGACGGCACAGGATCCATCCGAGTCGGTCACAAGCTGGTTGATGTGATAGCGCCACGCCTCCTCTGCATCGTCACACACTGTGGGCTGGAAGGCTGCCAAGATGGCGGAGAAAAATGGAGAGGGGGGAGGAGGAAAACCGAGGTCTTCCAAGTCATCTACATCATCACGTAAGCTGTTCGCCATGGAAATGGGAAAGATATGGGGGTACAAAGAAAAAAGGTTTTGATACCTTTCCCCCCAAAAAGGTTTTCTATCAAAATCAAAAAAGTGCCCAGCAACCTCATGGAATAATACGAGTTGGATAATGCGACTGCCTCCGTTTAAGTCGTATTTGGCTTAAAATGATGAATGTTTTTCAGAGCTAGCCTAATGTACGGGTTACAGGGGGCATCGCGAGGGCCAGGATTAGTAGAATTAATTTAGTAGGAATTATTTAAGAGGATTATTTAATATTAGAGAAAATAAATAAATAAATGCCAAACACAAACTGCG
The DNA here is from genome assembly GCA_032191485.1 of Leptoclinus maculatus. NCBI lineage: Eukaryota > Metazoa > Chordata > Actinopteri > Perciformes > Stichaeidae > Leptoclinus > Leptoclinus maculatus. The sequence goes on along the minus strand of JAVDOI010000001.1, from coordinate 10,068,007 downwards.
GCAACAAAGAAAAACAAATGTACTGAATCTTACTCGCAGGGATATAACATGTACAGCTTGTAGGGGTTGAGACAAACAAACCTAATATTACTCACATATATCGTTTTCATTTAGTGATTTAGTCACTTACACAAGGTTTAAAGTCTATTCTAATGAAGCTTTTTCATTATTTAACTGTGGGGGGTGGGGGGGGGGGGTGCATATATGAAAATGAAAATTGGATGTCTGAGAAAAGTATTTACATCACCCTTCGTTGTGAATAACAGCATGTAATAAATGACCTGATCTGTCCCGATGCTATATGCGCAAGCGTTCTGGTTGTGACAGATTAGAATCAGTGCTTAGGCTGCAGCTTAACCGAGGTTTAGTCCCAATGTCAGTCAGTCTGCCGGTTGATTTAAAAAGTTCCAGTGAAACAATACTCCATATTGTTTCCTGTTCTTTTACTCCTGTCTGTCACATTCACCTGGGCAGACAGTTGGGGTCTAGAAAGTCCAGCGGTGGTTGGCAGTAGTCTGCGTTGAGGCTGTGGTCCAAATTGGGCAGATGATCCAGATGCTGCCCCGGCAACTCCAGGGTGAGACTCTCGCCGCAGTCCGAGCCGTGAGGGAGCTCGTTGGCGCTCAGCGACAGTTCGTCATCCTGGGCCTGAGTGTCTTCATCCTCGCCACACACCCTCTCCTGAGGAGACAGACATGTTACATTATTAAAGGGGATAACAAATGCATCTGTATTAACACACTAGTATATATGTTTATGTGTTTTTGTCCTCACATGTAGGCTCCCGTGAAAATCGTGGAGTGCTCCCTGTCCCGGTGTGGAAGCATTGAGGGATTGCGGGTCGGTAGATGAAATGTCGTAAGAGGTAGATAGAGAATCAGTGTGATTGGTTTCCTCCGATGGAGAAGGGTTCGTCTGAAACAGGAAGGCAAACGAGGGATGTCTATAATTTTGAAACCCCGGTCATTGCAATAACAGACAATGACGTTTTTTCAGGCTTCAGTGGATGTTAATGTGGCATTGGTCCAACAGTTAAAGCTACGCACAAGCTGAGAGTGAGAGAGGCTCTGGCTGGTTGAAGACTCCTCTTCCTCTGAGGACTCGTCTGAATCGTGGGGGTCCTCGTGACCCAGACTGGGGGTGCTGCCTGAGTGCTGGCTCTCCTCCAACATGTCACCCAGCTCTGTGCTGTCCAGAGAGCGCCGACGCACGCCCCAATTAAAGTTATCGACGGTCTCGCCCTGGATGAAACACACACACACGCACGTACACATTGGAAGACAAGGGCAGAGGCGATGGGAGCAGTGAGTTTCACTTGCTGTGACGAGAACATTGTCATGAAAACATGAATAATTGCCGTCTAAGAGCGCCCGGTGACAAGCACAAGCTGCAAAATGTTATTCATGACATGAAAAATATGCTGGAAAGGCTGCCACAATCTAATTTATCTCCATTATGACAAGTAGCAATAAGGTCAGAAATGTAGTTCTGCAACAAAGCTGTGAGAGCAAAAAATGAAGCACAGTTATCCCGCAACACCACAGCGCTGATTGAAGCTAATGTAAGTGCTCAGTGTGAGAGACCTTACCTGGAGCTCCTAGGCAGCGAGGGGAAGAGAGAGAGACACAGAGTTAGACATAGAGAGAGACAAGGAGGAGGGACAGAGAAATACATTTCAAATGTATTGATGTTAAAGAAAGACAGACGGATAAAATGAAACACGCATCAAAGGTAAAAGGGAAAGGAAAGAGACAGAGACTTTAGTATCTACAGTTAAAATCAAGTGACGTACGTTTAGCACTCATAGGGACTTCAAAGTGTGTCTGTAAAATATAAACCTCACCTCTCCGTCCTCCAGCTCCACATCCAGGAAGTCAAAGTCTCGGAAAACCCTGAACTGCTGCTCGCTGGCGGTGTCGTCGAGCGTGTCCTCTCTGGTTCCGCCCTCCTCTGATGACACGCCACTCTCCCGTATCTCCATCATGTCCAAGTCACCACACGATGAGAAGATCACCTGACGAGAAGGAACAAAAAGGTATTTAAAAACAACTTCCTTATGAAATAAATACATATCTGGAAAGGTTATATTCATTCATTTTATAAGGAAGGAAGAATTATTAACCTTACTAAGATGAATAATACCAAAAGATATACAGAGAACACAATTTCCTCTAAAACAAAAGACACGTCCGCCCTTTTGTCGATGTTTGTACACTGTAAACAAGTCGACAGTACAGGTTTTGTGAACAAAGACATGGGAGGCAGCTTACAGATGGGTTCTTGGTGAGTCCGACTTCTTGTCCACAAAGAGACAAAACGTTCACCAGCTTCTCTCTGGTTCTTTTCTGTATGAAGGAGATAGACAGAAAGAAATACAAGACGATAAATCAAACAGGGAATAGACAGAAACTCTTCTCGTTCTTAGGTTGTTTATTGTTAACGGCCTCAGATGTTTAAATATCACTAAATCAGTTGAGCCCAGTGTTTCCATGAATTTAGCATTGACAGTACATATATATACTAAGTCTAGCATGGTTTTGCTTCTATTAAACTAAGGCAAGCATGTGCAGAGAAAAAAAAGCAAATAAGGTGCTGTGAGCCAATATGTCATTGGATATACAGTAACAAGTAGTGGCAATTCTTTTTGCAGTTGTATATCACAATTTGAAAATATTAAGCAGCATTGAGGTGCCACATCCGAACACAAACAGTTAGAGTTACGCAAAGAAATGTACATAAACCGTGACAGAGCTGGAAATGCTGATGTGGTGATACCTTAATGCAAGTGTCTAACTCTACCTGAGAGGACTGCGGTCTCCTCCAGCTGACGGGCACCAGGATAGTGTTGGAGTTGGACCCAGAGGAGGTGGAGGAGGTGCTCCGCGTTACAGCCATGGCTCTGGCCTTCCCCTCTCTACCCCCTGAACCCTGAAGCTCGTCGAACCGACGCCCAATCACTGGAGTCTGTAAAGAAAACAGCGAAAATGCTTGAGTGGTTTGAATCTCACAAACATATTTGACACGTAGTCCTCTTTTTTTTTTTCTCTGACATTTTTGTAGTTTCTTCACCTCGGAGATGTCAAAGGTGAAGTCCAGTGTCTTCCCAGGCAGAGCCTTGGCTGAACCGTCCCACACCCTGCTGACCTCCAGGTTGGACAGGTCGCCCTGCGAGTGGCCGTACACCGGATGAACTAGGCTGGCAGAGCGCGACACCACCAGCTTCAAGATGTTTAAGGCATCCTTCCAGTGCACCGTCTATGGAGCCACAAACGCAGTGTAGAGTATAAAAGAGACAGCAGTGCACGCTTCATATCACACAATAAAACACAGAGGAGTAGTGGAAAAAGGATTTGGTTGACACAAAGTACCGCAAGGACTGTGTTACCTGAACAAACTTCTCAATGGTCTTGGTGACATCACCGTTGAACAGTTTTACTTGTACAGCAGTCAGGTCCATGTGGCTGAGCAGGCAGTAAATGATCTGGAGGAGAGACTGTTGCATGCTGGGAAGGCCCTTATCCAGCAGCTGAGAGATGAAGAGAGACATTTAGTGAGTGACAAAGCATGCAACCACTAAATTCATCTTGCTTAGCGGCAACAACAGGCGTATGGTCAATGCAGATTACTGACGGTAATCACAAACGGTGACAACTTCCACCAAAACAATACACTAAACTTTGAGATATGCGATGCATATTTATCAGCACTTGCCTCAGCCATATAGGTGACCATGTTGAGTGTGATATCGGAGAAAGCTTCATGGAGGTATCGGCAAACCACACTGACCCAGGAGAAAGGGTCCCGTGTGTAAGAACGTGTCTTATAGAGCGTCATCACATGGGCCAAATGGGACAGCTTTGTGTTCTTCTCCATTAAACACACCTGAGAGAGGGGGAAAGGGGAGAGCTTGTACTTATCCTTTCTGTGCATGTTCATTCCTCAGGCCTTTTTTAAGACAAACTTGCTTCAACACTTTAATAAAGCTGAATACAAGCCAAAGGAAAGTAAAAGCAAAGAGTGAAGAATTGCATCGTACCTGTGCGATCCTCTCGGCGCTCTCCTTACAAAACTGAGTTGGATGGCCAAAGTGCAGCACCAGGTGAGGCAGCAGACACAGCACATTCAGAGGGAAACCTGCACGGGGAGAAGAGGTTGAACTTCCAACACCACCCATTTGTTTTCAGCTAATAAAATAATACAGGATGAAGATCACCGTGACCCCCAGTACGCACCTATAGACTGAGAGCTGTCCACAACGGGCACGCGGGAGACTGGCGTGAGCTGGCAGAAGAGCTGTAAGGTGAGGTCAGAGGTGGCCTGGGAGGTGAAACCTTTCAACAAAAGCTGCTGAATCCCAGAGAACCCGCTCCACCTCAGCTGAGCCTGCAGCTTCTCGAGGCGTTCGCGGTTTTCGGCTCGGTCTAAGGGCACCTGGGAAAAGAGTTTTTTAGTTTTAAGTGAAACTGGAAGTTGATTGTATTATTTAGTTTCCTCCTGGCAATTTTGTAGCCCTACTAGTAAGAGTATGAGGTTCTTAGGTAGTTGCAGCAGCACAGCCTTCAGACATTGCTTGCACACTTCTGCTTTTTCATCTCATCTTACCTTTGACAGCAACTTGTGGACGAGGCGTAACGACATCTGATATTCAAACTCAAAGTCTGACTCCATGAGGGCCACCGCCACCCAGAAGACCGTGGCCAGTATTGTTGAAGGATGGGAGACATGGGCAGGATCCGATAGAACGCTGGGGTCGATGCGATTGGTTGACGATGTGCAGGACCCGGGGGTCCTTCCCATTCGGGCGAGGCCATGACTGTTGCAGGCCTGTAGATTGAAAGTTAAAGATAACACTGAATTACTAGTCTGCTCCAGCATTAAGGTGTCGCACTAAACAGCAATCTTCCTTTCTTGCCTGTATGCGGTCCAGAGTTGCACTGCGGGGAGGATCGCTCAACTGGTGCCCGCACTCGCCAAACTTCTTGGGGACCGAGTAGGAGCGCTGGTGGCGTTGTGACGACAGACCGACAAATCCCGGGCCGGGGAAGTTCAGCTGACCTGTGCTCTTTCTGTTCATAAGTTTTTCACTAGTCACGAAGTCTGGTGAGGATGTCCTGTGAATCAAACACGGTCAAAATTAATGTACCCGAATATGGTTACATATGTTGAAGATGGTGTCCTTGTGTCAAATCACAGGGACATGAGTTTTCGCAACATAAAGGCTGGCTGAACTTAAATTTTCCACTCATAAAGAGCAGAGGCCTACCTGGTTAGAGCTGCCATTAGGTCACTGTTTTTCAGACACTCTGCTAGATTCACCACCACTGACTCCAGCGTCAACAGCACCTCCATCACATAGCCCTGAAACACACCAGCATGCATATTCATTTACAGATTAAAGAGGGTGTTAAGTGCAGTCGTGGCGCTCTCATATACCGCCATTAACCCGACAATCCCTCGCTCTAGCTCACCTGCACCTCGTCTCCGTGCTCTCCCACCACCTCAACGAGGCGCGAGACCAGGTCAGAGACAGCGTGGTTGTTGATTGGCTGTTTGAGGGCTCTGAAGATCTGGAAAGAGCGCCCGGCATAGTGACGCGAGGAGCTGCACAGAGCCGTCTGCAAAGCCACATCGCTCAGCTGATGCTCCAGGTGGAAGTCTGTGTAAATAGATGGGTACAAAGACACATAAAGACACACGCGTGCAGGTTTGTTCGTAGATATTGTTGAGAATATTAGCAGACTCTATTTGCTCCAGGACTTTATCAGTCATTTTGTGCCAATGGGATTTTGCATTAAGTGTAGTGGATTGCCTCATGGCCGAACACAGAAGAGGGATTCAAACAAATCCATCTGGAAATGGAATATGGATTTTCAGAAATGCTACACGTGAGCCCTGATATTTCGGTTATTTAGTGAAAGACATTTTGACATTAATGTGAGCCGTTTCTCACCTGACTTTGACTCCTTAAAGACAGAGACGACGTGGCGTAGGAAGTTGGAGAGCTGCTCCGTGCTCTTGGAGTTGGGGTTCTTTGGCGTGATGTCCTCGTGCACCCACAGCGGCCCAAACGCTCTGAGCAACAACAACACAGTACTCCAGGCACTGTATACCCACCACCAGTAGCACCACATACACGTTACACAAGCACTTAAGTATGTGCGGAGTGCACACGGAGTGCACTACAGTGAGACACATATTGCTAAGACGGCTGCTTCAACGTTTGTACGGCAAACTTCTAGAATTGCACAAGACGTCACTTGTAGGTGTGCGTACCTGGTGGTGAGGAACTCGATGAGTTTGTTGGTCTTCTCGTCGGTTTCATTTGGCGTATCCTCCAGGTCCTCCAGGTCATCGGGTGTTATGAGGGGCAGATTTCCAACACTGCCTGCAGTGCTGCCGCCGCCAAGACTGGCAGAGGACGAGTTGGAGGTGGAGCTGAGGCCGGAGTCCGCCACCGGAGAAGACTGCCACTCTCGCAGGAAGTCAGGTACATCTAAGTGAACACGACGATAGAGGATACAGAGTGTGCTATTAATATATTGACCTGCAGCTTTAGCATATTGTTATATACTGCAATGTTTCAGCACATTTCTATCGGTTCTCTCATGTGAAAACTAATCAAACAATCAACTCTATACACCAGTAAATATCTCTTAGGATTAATAAATGTGTGTTTTCTACTTACGCGACTGCTGGTACTCTGTGTGGTAGCTGGACTTAATGGTGAGGGTCTTGTTGTCACTTATCTCTCTCGTCAGCATCAGAACTGAGGCTATCACCTGGAAACACAAAAAGGAAGATTCTTCAGTGGCTGGTAAAAAAAAAATCATTTTTGACCGAAAAACTTTCCATTGCCACTTTATGCAACGCTCATTCAGGCTAAAATAGCATCATAACAACAAATGCGAGGATCCCACTCTGACCTGGAAGTTGTTGTTGCAGGAGAGCGCAATGAGGAGGTGGAGAAGGAGACGTTTACTGTGTTCATAGACCTCTGGTCTGTAGTGGTCCAGACCTGCCAATAGAAAACACATCCAGTCAGACAACCACATGATTAATTTACTATACTATAACAGACGGGTACAGATACATACAAAGTACTCATTATACATGCTGATATTTATCTGCACATCTGTCTCACTGTAAATACAAATTATTTCTAAGGATAAAACATACTAAGAGAATTGAAATATTGCAAGGCACCGTTACCGTGTCCAGATATGTTGGTGTACAGTTTCTTAAAGGGCCAGCTGTAGGAGGGCTTGTTGTGCTTCATTGTTTGCTATGACAACATTTCTCCCAATACACTGCCGGTATTAATGCATGAAACATCACACGATGATCTCTTAGACATAGTCATGCACACAGTCGCACAGATTGGACGATAACTTGAGTGTCACTATGCTAAATATCTGCAATAACAATACGGCTGACAGGGTAGGTATGCGTCTACATGTCTTAGAGAGAAATGTAGGCCCATGGGAATGTGTCTGCGATGGTGACTCAAGAGAACGGTCTGTCCTGAAATCCTCAACACTATCACGTCATGATCTTGTTGGACGTCACAGAAAATGCCTCAAAGTTATTTTTGTGTGTCTTTCTTTGTTCTAAGTCCCTTTAATTAAGTCCACCTCATACATGCATGACATTTAGGCTGTTTTCCTTTACCTCCTTCTTCTCTTTTTTTTCCAAGATGAATCACCTAATGGCTGGACTTGTACACCAAGAGAAAGATAGATCGTATCTGAGTTATGTGTGTGTGTGTGTGTGTGTAGTGTGTAGTGTGCGCCTACCCAAGAAGAGGGCATGTAGTAGCAGGGGCAGGTGTAAAGCCCAGTCTTCTCTCACGCTGTGGTCCACCACCATTTCTGTCATGAAGATCACTGCAATGTTACACCTGAAAACCAACACACACACAACCGATCCAGTGAGTGCACAAAATAGCAACAATGCGTGCTCCATCCATGGACTGTTGGGTGGTGTACTGAGGAGTGTGTTAGGCCACATGTAGTCTCATGGAGCAAGTATGCTGAAGATTTCTGTTCTGTTATTCAGAATAAAGGTTCAATGGGTAATGATTTTGTCTTTTAATCAAATTATGGCTGCAACTAATTACTATTTTCAGAATCGATTAATCGTTTTGGTCTATAAAATCCAAGGTTGGTTGTTGAGCAGTCTGAACCAGTGATCTTTCTTTAAACAATGACTTAAATCAAAACATTTTCCGTAGATGGACTAGTCAAGTCTATTATCGACAAATTATTTCAGCTTTAAGTCAAGTCAATAAAGAGAAAAAGACGACTACATTCAAGAGAAAACTAGTATTGGTTTTACCTCTTAAATGTACTTCAGTCATGAAGAGGATTACATCATCATGCAAGTCTTATTCTAGGAACTAATTAACATGACAAACTGCACATACAGAAACTATTTGCCTGAAAGAAAAATCCCTGCACCATCAGTGTAATAAACCAAGCCTGAAACTCCTCTTCAGTAATGACTTTTGAGGTGTTGAGAGAGATGGAGGAGATAGGTTAGTAAATTCCTTCTAATATTCATTCTCTGCATAGCAGAGACAGAGCAGGCGGGCGGGCTGGCTGGCTGGCTTTCATTCTGTGCTGGGGTTTATCAGACCATCTGTGAGAGTATGTGTAACTCGTCTGTACGACAAAATACCTTTCTTTGCTGAGTCTGCTGAAAGTAACATTGCTGTTTTCTGAGTGGATTGTCTGTTCAGTGTGCGTCCATGTTTGTTTGTGTATACCTATGCAGTGGTCCTCTGGGTGTGATGGTTTCCGGGAGGTAGTCGACCAGAGGAGCCCAGCAGCCCCCGTTAATAGGCATGGGTAACGGCTGAGGATGGTTGGTTTCCAGAACACCCAGTATCCAACCAGCATACGGTGGGAGTGGGTCGGCTACAATAACAGACCAATCACAATATTCAGTTAATTATAACATTTATCTCGTAAACACACGGCTCTCTCCCTCTTAACTTTAATGATATCTATTCACAATGCGTTGACCATAGACCCTCAAGCACAAAAAAGTTTTCTCACGTGACCATCAGAGCAGTGACAAACAGGTGATGTGGCAGGTCACTTACACAAAGCAGCTCATTCAAAACGTGTGGAATTCCAAACATGAGCTGAGTCACAGTCAAGATATTTCCACAACAAAGTGGTTCTTCAGCATGTTTGCACTTTAAGTTACTACGACCCGATACTAATACAATAGTTCATTTTATTTTGTAAACTAAACACTCAGTTTTGAAATGTATTTGTTTCATAATGTTTATTATTTAGCTTAAATGTTAGACATTTTGGGAAATATGCTAATTTGTTTTCTTGACAAGAGTTGTTGAGAAGATTGATACCAATACCGAACTACAACAAATATGAAACTACAGGCGGGTAATTTAAATTACCGGCTGAAAGAAATTCTCAGCACCTCTAAAGCTCACTAATGAACACATTATATCTCATTTGTTTAATCCGTACAAAACCAATAACGACAATTTGCCATTTTACGGGCAGTTGCTTGGCAGCCAGCAGAGACTACAGGAACATATGGTCCCAGTCAAGAAATATTTTGACACATAACATAAGGGACATCTTTTAATTTTTCAGCAGGCAATCCAAATGTATTTCCAAAAAAGCTGAACCTTTTTAAAAAGAAAAGCATACGTACTGAGGAAGATATTTTCCTCTCTAAGTGCTTGACAACATAAAAGGATATCTAATTGTCATGGTTAAGCGTGAAATAAATATCTCGTCAAACACTGGCGTGATGAAAGACGTGACGGGTCCGGCTTCTGAAATATGGCCCCACCCTTGTGCTATGCTGGTTACAGCTCTGCTTGGTCACATGAGTACTACCAGCAGCAGAGTCACGTCTGGACGCCTCCCAACACAGACGCTTGCTAAAGATAGACTGGGCACCATCAGTGTGTGGTTGAGGTTAAATCTGTGTATCTGTGTCAAAGGGGACAGTGGTGGGCCTTGGTTTGTGTCCAAACAACAGGTTTTATATACAACTACAACATCCAAACATTTAATGGAGTGAATAAGACACACACACATACACACAGAAGTGGTGAACGTTATGGACTGACGGGAAGAATCCAAGTCCTGAAGCTCTTTCCAAATAACAGACAGCTGTGAGTCCCCTTGGGCTGTGTGTGTGTGTGTGTGTGTGTGTGTGTGTGTGTGTGTGTGTGTGTGTGTGTGTGTGTGAGTGAGAGAGAGTACACATTAAGACAAAGCTAGTTTGTACATTCATTCTCATGAGAACCAAGACAACTTACTCTTTTCATCCTCGTAGGAGCCCCCGGAGCTGTTGCTGTAGCGAGACTCCAGTCTGTTGTGAGCCCTGGCCATGCTGAGGCAAACGCATGACAATAAAAGTTCAAAATACAGAATTAGTCTTATTTCGTGACTGAAAAGTTTGAAAGTCTTTATTTAATTGAACTGCATAACTGCACTCGTATGATGCTGACATGTTTGGCATATTTGATCTACTTGCACAAGACTCTTGAGAGACCGTTGCATGCATTTAAAATAATGTATTGATACTAACCGCTCTTCACTCTCTCTGACCAGCTTATTCTCATCCGTGTCTGTCAGGTTCTCCTGGCCAGCCACCACAGTGTTACTGCTGGACGTGGTGCCTGAAAATAACACATTTCAGAGACATAATCTTCAGAAATACAGTCAATCATCCGCCACATAAAGAGCTGTCAAGTTCAAACTGAAAGTCGAGGTTGAGATGAGAATATGACGGGACCGTCTCCTCTCACCCGTCTGTGAGGTGGAGCCTTTGTTGCTGGCAGCAAAGCGATAGAATGGAGGGTTGTCACAGTGCAACACCACAGGGTTGACCGGGTCCGTCTGTTGCAGCTCAAACAGGAGCTCCTCCATCGTCTGGATGGTGTTGTTGCGACACAGGTAGATAACCACCTTCTTTATCTGAAACGGATACAAACACACAGTATTGTTATGAGAGTTTTAACAGGGGGCACTCCAGTTCAATTTCATATGGGGCTCTCGTTAGCTTTGTGTCGGTGTGTACACCGACGGCACTTACGAAAGGCAACAGTGTGGTATCACTGCTGACTCCACACAGGCTGATGAGGAACTGCAGGGTGATCCGCAGGTTGTTGCTCCACCTCTCGTTGGACACCAGAGCGTTCCAGGCATTCTCGATCTCTGGGCCAGGAACCTCGTCTCCGTACTGATAATGTGAAGAGAGAAAAAAAAAAAATCAAGTTGAAAGGCAGGAGATTTCACTGGAAAAGGCGGAGTCATTTCACAAACAAGCCCAAACATAGCTTCATACCTTAGCAGTCATGAACATGAGGTTATTGAGCACCAGCGATGTCGCCTGTAAGGAGCCCCAGCCGTTGCCTCTCAGACTGGGGGACATGCCCTGCCCCTGACCGCGTGGCTCTTCCTCTGGTGTGCAGGGGCTTGAGGCTGGGGGTAGGAGCCCCGTGTCCACCAGCTCAATGTTACTGAGCCAGGGTAGCAGGTAGGATAACATTATCTGTCTGCCGTTGGAGTGGGTGGTTGAGAAACGCTGGCTCACCTCTGGACGGGCCAAAAAAAATGTCAGAGGAAAGAAATGTTAGAAGTGCCTTAGGGAAGCTGAGCGTTCTTTAAATGTGTTCAATAACAGCAGAGAGACATCGGCAGCAAATGTAACAGCTATCTCAGGGAGTATACCAGAGTATACTGGCCTCTTGGGAGTTTTGAATGTGAGAGTTTAAAAAGATTGTGCTGTTTTGGGGGTATTCTTACCTGGCTCTAAGATTTAATGGGGACACTACATGCAAACATTCAGCGTATCTCACTGTAATGTACACATTCACCCTGAAAACATGTACCTGAGAAAAGAGGCAGAGTGAGCTCGGGGTACATGCTGGCCAGCTGGATGGAGAGTTGAGACAGGTTGACGCTGTACAGCGGAGGCAGAGGGCCGTGTGTTCCGTACAAAATATTCCCAGGCTTCTGCTCCACCATTCGCTTCGAGTACGCACACAGCTTAGACTCCAGCACCTGCAGACATATTGTTTATCTTTTACTGCGATAATGCATTGCAGGTTTTGGCTTGATGCTTGTATAAATGAATAAACATGAAACCTGTGTTTATGGACCCTTTTGTGTATGTGTGTATGTACCTGCATCAGCTGCATTGAGATCTCATATATTTCCCTGCTGGTGTCTGAGGCCTTGAACAACACCAGATTGAGCAAGGTCACAAGATCACATGGGTAATTCCTGGAAAAGTGAGGAGGAAATAGTCATTAGTTGCTGGTTACTAACTCAATGGATGTAGACTACCTAGCCTCCTACATGGGGGGATTCTAACGAATGTAACAAACGCATGATTCCCCACCTGTTGCCGCAGACAGTGGCGATGGCCTTGAAGCAACCAGATGCTAGCTGGTAAGACCCAGTGAAGCAGCGGTCCACGGCCCAGTTGAACAGATTGATCTGGTCTGGGTTTAGTTCTAAGAGCAGGATGACCACCTCACACCCCAGACGGTGCACCTACGACAAACACGTGTTATTATGTAGAGGCACGAATCCACACAGATCATGTTCATCATACTTTTTAAAGGGGTTATGAAAAATAATATCCAACAACACATAGAAAGTTAAAGGCAACAGTGGACCTACCCGTAGGTCATGGCAGGCCAAGATGTTGTCAAGCCATTTGTAGAGATAGCCGTCAGTAGAGAGACCCACATTGTCAAACACGGGGCCGCAACACAGAACTGCTGACATGGCCTGAGAGACAAAAAGTGAAATTGAGTTAACGCCAAAGTTTCTGTAAGAAAATGACAGAATAGCTCCTGTAGTGCAGCAGGGTCTGGGACGTTTGGGTATCGGTACCTTGAGAGCGCAGTACTGGTAGCGAGTGATCTGGTGGTTGCGGTCGCTGTACCGATCGAGGGGAGTGAACATGACGCTGAAGGGTCCAGCCCATTGGCTGAAGAGGATGAAGAGATGGTGTCTCAGAGACTGTTGAGGGAACAGAAAGCGCCTGTGGTGGACTGTGCAGATGTGAGGGTGAGAGACAGAGAGAGACATGGAGGGTCAAAATAGAAGACAAATGTAAATGTAAGTCTGACTAGAACTTAGCTTGTCAAAACACTGCGGAAGCTAATATATTACATCATAAAAAAGTAATATAGTGATTTACCAGGAACACACTGGATGAGATTAGCCACCATCCCGCTGAAATGGGCTCTGATATCTTTAAGCACGTCCATCTCCTTCTCATTCTCAGCCTCCAGGAGCATCCGGGTCAGATCCACATACTCCAGGAACAAGGCACCCAGGGCCAGCGAGTCACGCTCCAGTGCTCCATTAGTGCTGCAGGGCAGGAGAAGATAAGTTTACGTGTGCATCAGCGGGCAAGAAACTACGCTCTAGATAAAAGGTGGTGCGCTACCTGTCACTGATAACTGCTGCATTAGCCAGCAGTTCAAAGATCCTCAGCAGCTGCAGCCTGAGAAGATCCCTCCTCTCTCTGCGCCGCTTGTTCTGAAAGCACAGACGGGTTTTCCATTTACTGCTCAATGCATGTCAATATATGCGTGTTGTTTTGTGGATACCGGATTCTGAACTTACAGAGACTGAACATTAGCGTCAGCTTTCATAAATAATTAGACATTATTGACGTATGGAAAGCATCTCTAATGGCTTTAAGCATACACTGTGTACAAGTACAACATAAAAGACAACTTCTAAACTCTGATTACATTACATTTCATCAGGAGTAGGTTTTCACAATTTTCTGTCCGATATCAATAAAGTTAATCTGATCCTCTCTCCGTGCTGTCGGTGTGTTTCTCTCTCGCTGTGTTTGTGTGTTACCTCGGGCCGACGTTCCAGCGCTTCCTTCATCAGTGGATGGAGTTCTTCCACTAGCTCCCTATAAACAGGACCAGAGAGGGCAAAAATCAATTGATTGCTTCATTGCTAAATGGGAGTGATCAAATCATCCTTCCTTGTCGATGGAGGACGGCCTGATTTCAGGGAAACAGAATGTAACAGATCTCTATCTTGTCCTAAACACCACTAATCCTCATACAGTCATGTTAGACAAATTCGTCTGGGGAGACCTTAATCCCTTTGACAACAATGAGCGCCCTTTTGGAAAAACATTTTGGATTATAAATAGATGATCTCTTTAAAAATGAAATACCTCCCACACACAATGGAACCGTTGTCCTTTGAAAAAAATGCGATACATCTCTGTCCCTCTAAAGACACACTTATTTCCTTTATTTTCTGAATGTCAAAGAGGAAAGCAGCTCAGTTATGAAGAGCATGTAAGGACAGATGGGATTCAGTGATAGAAGAAGGCAGCGTGAAAGGACTTATGTAAGAGAAAAAGGTCAAATCTAGCACATCATCCATTTTCTGTTGTGATCTGTCTACTGGCATTCCCTCCATTCAGGCTTTGTGTGTTTACTGTTATTAACAGTTTATGATTGTTGAACATCTGAGCATTACATCAGAAATTACATCTTAGACGGGAAAACAACATCTAGCACATCATGATGCAATCTTTGTGTGTATCGTCGGTGCACATTTCTGAATGCTCCTGTTGCAGTACCTGAAGACCAGAGCGTTTGTGCATCCGAACCCGAGCACCAGAGACTCGGTGATCTCCAAACTCTCTGCTCTCATCAGCGGGACGAGCTGTTTCAAAAGCCAGGCTACCGAGGGAGTGCCTATCACCTGAGCAATGAAAAGAAATACACAAACGTTGATCAGAAAACATTAACAACCTAAAACTGATCCAAATCTACAACAAAACAAACAAACACATTCTCACTCCCAACTCGTTAAATACAGACGCTTGGTCAGTGGTTCAAAACTTCAAACTATGATGCTTCAGGTACCTCTAGCGTCACTTTCGTACGTGTCAGGGACAGTGTGTGTCAGTTTCCACTCGTTACATGTATAGTGTCTTTTCAAAATGAACTTCCGTCTTCACAGGAACTTAGGTTTAGGCAACAAAACCCCTTAGTTGGGTTTAGGAAAAGAGCGTGTTTGACGT
Organism: Leptoclinus maculatus; assembly: GCA_032191485.1. Lineage (NCBI taxonomy): Eukaryota > Metazoa > Chordata > Actinopteri > Perciformes > Stichaeidae > Leptoclinus > Leptoclinus maculatus. Next base: position 10,052,935 of record JAVDOI010000001.1, on the reverse strand, counting down.
TAACTTTACTGACAAACGTCTCATGTGACTAGGAAGTGACGTGAGTCACGTGATAAAATGTCAACGTTTACTTTTAGTTTCGCACGGGATACGAACAGCAGCCTCCTAAATGAAAGTCCTGTGTTTGTTGTTGCTTTTATTTCTGATATATATCAATATAATTTGAATGTATTTGGATTTTGGTCTGCTAGTTGGACAAAACAAGACATCTTGTGTTCTGGGAAATTGTGACGGGCATTTTTTCACTGTTTTCTGACATTTTAGAGAAGTAATTAGCAGAATGATCTATAACAACAATACAAGTTAATTGCAGGGCCTCTTTTCCCTGACTGTCTGAGAAATTGCAAAGCTTTTCAGGACATGGAATAATTGAATGATCCCAACATTTCCAGCACAAACACCCACCTTGTTGTCATAGGTGACGCTGCCGTCGGGCGTGGTGGCCGTGATCTCCGGTGTGGAGGCTCTGAGGTGACCGGGGGACATGATGCTGGGCTTAGCCACACCTAGACACAGGATCAGGTAGTTACGCCACAGAGAGATGTAGCTGTCACTGGAGCCGGCCGTGCTGGTCTTCTTAGCATTCACTGGACTGCTGCAGAAAGACAAAAGGCAGGTGGTCAGATATTTGAATCTCCCATACACATGGATCATTTGTTGTATCACATATCATTCTATGGTCACAGACTGTTGTTAAAGCAACAGTTAAATGCCTGAAAAGTACGATATAATAATGCGTGTTCTCGTACTTGGGGTCAACCAGTGGCAGCAGCAGCTGTAGCCGTGTGAAGGCGTAGGGCCAGGCGTATCCCAGGGCGGTGGGGCAGTGTTTGGGCAGGTGCTCCTGCCGCAAGAAGATGTGCAGACAGAGCACCCATGGGTCCTTCACACACTGGGAAAAGATCCAGACATGGCTGGGGCTCTTCACGTCGTAGGAGCTGCTCACCAGTCGAGCCGTCCACTCCACCAGCCACTGGAGGTCAACATGGTGGCTGAGGGGCAAGGTAGACTGAGGGAGGGGAGGGGAGGCGTTTAAGAGTGATACACGGCAGCTGAGGAAGTCATTTGGAGGATTGTGATATGAATAACTTATCTGATGTACTAATGTTACCGATACATGCTTCACATAAACACACGTACCGAGTCAGAGACAGCCACATGAACAATGCTGTCCATTACAGCTGGGCTCAGCTGGTCCATGACCTCTATCATGGGTTTGTCATCGTCCTGGAGGGAGATTCATAGAATCAGCTATTTATATAACAGCGTCATAGGATGTGAAAAATACATGCGCCATATATGCTGCATATCTAATGACAGCTAGAGAAATTTGCCACCAGCTACGTGATACTGTACATGTTGGTAATATCTGTCAAAATGTCAGAGAAGCTTGTGAATTGTTCTCCACTGTGTTTGCTTGGTGACTATGTGAGCTTCCTGTACTCACGTCAGCATGTCCCAGAGCTGTGAAGAGGCAGCGTATCTCTCTTAACACTCCGACAGCCAGCTTCCTCGTGCTGATCTGACACGAGCAGAGGAGCAGCAGGGCCAGGCCCTCGACCGCATGGAGCACTGAGCAGTGAGGGCTTCGCTCTGGCAGTCTGGGGCTGGACTGATGGAGATAGGAGGACAAAGAGGCAGAGTAAGTAAATAGTACAAATATTACTGCAAGTCACCTTGTTTGACCAGTTATTAAACCCATAGTTATGGCAGTTGACACTTTACATGGGTCAAATTGACATACTTGAAGAACCCCACCCTGCTTTCAGCTTATCACTGTCATTTCAGTGACGAGCTACATCATCGGACCAACGTATTTCAAAGCAAAGGAAACTGCAATCAACCACTAATCGCTGAGATTTTGATGACGTGATGGGTGAACAAATAACCAAATATGTCTGTAAAGTAGTAGTTTTAAAGTACAAACCTCAACTCCACCTCGCGTCTTCCCCTGGAGCTGCAGCGCTAACCTCCACTGAGTGAGCAGCTGGAGAAGGAGCTTCACTGAGGCATCCTGCAGACCCTGATGGGTGTCTTGAACCTGGAATCGTTAAGAGAGGGACATTTATAGAAGGTTTATATCTGGTGTTTATCAATAAACCAAAGCCTAAAACACACGTGTAAAGGAAGTGTAACAGTTGCAAATGCAGGAATAATGTCGTATTGGTGAGGTAGCTGCATGTTTCTGTCACGTTCAGATGTACCTCGCGCAAAAGGAAATGTGTGTAACCAAACAGGACGTCCTCCCTCCAGTCGGAGAAATCGAGTAACAGGCTCTGCAGGGAATTCTGGGAAATAAGACGAAGCTCATCGTCCATGTGCACAGTAAGTCTGAGGGGAAAGAGGAGAACACGTGAACAGAGTTGAATGAACAAGATCTTGTTGTACGACCTCATTGAAAGAAAGAAAAACCATCGGGGTTCCAACACAAATAAGTATATATTTGTCTCTTAACTCACCGTGAGAGCAGGTCGATGAGCTCAGGTTTGGACATGGCATCAGGAAGGATACGAGGAATGGCAGCCACACATGTCCTGAACAGGTCGATTTTAGGCTTCCTTTCGCCACTGTCAAAGATAGAGGGGAATGTTAAGCACGCTTGCTTAAGTCAGGGAAAGTTCAGTAACTCCAAATACCGGTAGGTCCAAAAAAAACAAAAAACACTGGACTTTGCAGTTACATACGTGATCATGTCCTCTGGTTCTTTGTTGAGCATCTGGACGCTGGTGAGCATCATACAACGACCCACCTCCTTGTCCAAGTGTCTCAGGATGTTGTCCAGAGCCTTCCGCACCTGGGAGTAGTACAAGGACATGCCTGTGTAGGACAGGAAGAGACACGCAGTTAGAGGCTACATTCACATTACACTGTCTTGAATGCCTACGGACACACACACACACACACACACACACACACACACACACGCGCACACACGCGCACACACGCGCGCACACACACCTATAAGTTTGGCTTCCTCTTCAGTAAGTGTCTTGCTGAGATAAGTCTTCTTCTTCTTCAGAGAGTTTCCAGAGGGCAGAGTGGCGCCTGTGTTGGGCATAGGAGGCTCTCCGTCCTTCTGTTGCAGAGCATCTGCAATCACCAGGAACGCCCGGAGACCGATGTTCATACGCTGGAACACAGATAAAGCACAGCAGAGAGAGTCTGTGCATCAATAGCAATGGCACATTTGTGAGCAGGGACACTTTGACATGACGAATTCATATGCTGGAAGACACAACAGACTTTTTACTACTGTGTATGAATATGTATTTGGGAAGATTATTTTTCAAAACATTCAATATATTCAGTTCATCTCAAAGGATTGTTGTTGTACGTGTAAGTGATCTTACAGTTTCTGTTATTTACTACTACAACATGTAGCTACTATATGTAACAATTGTTTATTTTTTGTAATCTAAAAATCCTAATTGTAAATATTTTTGGAATTATCCAAAACACACTCACCGCATTGGTGATTGTTAATAATGTCTTTACTGTGGTTAAAAGAGTACTCGGATGAAAACTGCTGCATCAGAACCACAGACATCATCTTTTTTATTCCATGTTTACTTCCTTGTCAAACCCTGGACAGGTTGGTTGGAGATTCAGTAGCGTTATGCTAGTTGAGGCTAATGTAGCCTCGAGCCACTAGCCTCAAGCTGAGATGAGGAGATGGCCAAGAGGTCTGCTAAACTCACTTCTTCCTAATTCCTCCAGATATATTTAATTTTCAAACTCAAGTGTCAGCACTTTGGGTAATTAATCGGAGATCTCCAAGCTCCCTCTGGAGAACTCCCCAAGACCCCTAAACAGACTTAAATGAGTAAAATCGGTTCCCCTTTTAAACTGCATTGATTCTAATGATTTATTTTTGGTTCATATGACCAGCACCGTGTAATCACATTACATATGATCAACCCTACGTGCATCTCTTTGCTACAGCTGAAGCATGTCCTAGTGCTCCAAACAGAGAACATACCATTCTTTACCTTCCTCGCTGACTGAGGACTACAAATAAAAAGTGGAATGCTCATCCTTGTGACGTGGCCCACGGGACACAGTGTTGATCAGTGTGCGATTGTGTGCACGTGAGTGAATGTCTGTGCTTGCTCTCTTTACCTCTGGGTTGAGACTGAAGGCTTTGGCAGGTTTCCCGACACTCAGCAGATCAAATATGATCTCCTTCATGGCGAAGTCCAGTCTCTCCTGAACAGAAGGCAAACAAACTGGTGTTACAAGATTTCTGAGTTAATGTGGTGTGAGGCAGCAAGCCCATCGACTGTATGTCACCAATAGGACATTTTTACTGTTCATAAAGAGAAATAAAAAAATGGAAAAAGAGATGTAAGGACAAGGCAATGCATGGATAAAATAAGTTATTTATCCATATGTGTTATTTACACATTGTTGGCTCCACACTTAACACAACAAGCGCCACTTCATGTCTCATGGCCTGAAGCAGAGTGTACCAACTTTGTGTGGGAGAGTATGTGCAAGTGGGATACACACCTGTGCAATAAACTGGATAATCTTGACAAAAATATTCAACGGCATGTCTCTGGGCACGACGCTCCGACTACCTTTGGGGAACAGAGTGGAGGTGATGGACGTGAGACGACTGGGGGAGGAAGGAGAGACGAGAGAGAGGAGAGACAGACGGAGAGGGAGGGCAAAGTGTTAAATACCTCAGCAAAATCATAACATGTTTAATGATAACACACAACACCATAAAAGTGCCCTGCATTTGCTAAAACATCACAAAGAAGAAGCATAAACAGAGTTTTCTTTGTGCCCTCATTTGTTCATAATAACTATAACAAGGTATAACAATATAGGTAACAATGACATATTGATGCTAAACCCTTGACAAGTTTAAAGTTATATTTTACATCTTGTTGATATTAATTATGTCATGACATGTGGCGGTTACCTCTGTGTTCCAGTGTTGCTCTCGCACTTTATTCGGATCATGTAGACCCACAGCAGGCGGTAGAGTGATTCTAGAGCCACGCGGGACATCTTTGGATCTCTATTCTGCATTCAGACAAAGATTCATCGTGTTTCACCAGGTGCAGCATTTCACAAGACTCAAAAATGTTTCACAGGGATTACTCTCAGCCAAACAGACAGGCATTCCTCATGTATTGTATCTTACTAAGGCTCGAGATCACAAACTGATTTCCCAATCGACTCCATTCCGATTCACAAGGTCCCGATTGGATTCAAGAGATTGTCAGCGGACTAATGCTGTAATTGTACAAGGAACCCTTTAACCCAGTGCACTATTAAAAAAAGTGACCGAGAGCAGATGAAGTAAACAACTTGCAACATGCCGCGCGCAAGCTTTACCGCTCGCAGTACTACTGTGTGAAACTGGCCACGGCCGGGTTTAAGTGCAATCCACATGTTTACAGATGATGTCAGACCGATTGGTATGAGAGCACCGCAATGTGCCCAGAGCAGATCAGCTGTTGTTTGTGTCCCGGCATGTTCTGACTCCACTGAGGTTTGCTTGTTTTCACGAATCCACTTGAAAAGGCAGATATTAAAAGATAGATCTTGGGATTTTAATACTCTATATCAGATCATTCAAATGAAGATCAATTTCAATTGTGTTTAAACCAGCCCTATACTTTACATACACATGATTTACTTAATGACACTACATACACTGCTTTCAGAGCGTATATAGTGACGTTCATTGTGATCATAAATCAAAAGTGTTAATGAGCCCCCATCAATCACTATGTTCTTAACCTGCAGTGCTTCCCTCGGGGCAACACATACTGATGGTTGATTGTATACGTCGTGCTGGTGCAGCAGTGTGAAGTTCAGTGTCATTCTTCATAGGGAGATACTTATTGCACTGGCTGCATTGCTTCTGCGTGTGAATACGACACACACACACACACACTACTTGTGATCTATACAAATAAAGCCGACTGCGGTAATTCTTGCATTTGCATGGTGCCGACAGAAAGGCTGACCTTGAGGTTTGAGAGGCAGTTGTTGAGGAAAATGTGCCAGCGGCTGAGGAAGAACTGCTTCTGACTGACACACAGCAGGCAAGTCACCAGAGGATACAGAGCCTGGGGTGGAGAGAGAGAGAGAAGACAGATGGGAGACATTTGCATCACGCACTTCAAATTCAAAGTTCATTCATTGAATGTAAATATAAAATAAAGGACTCAGGCTGTCTGCCTCACCATTTTTCTACGTGCATGCAAATTACTTTGAGACTGCTTTTAGATGTTGAAGCATTCAATGAAGTCAGACTTTAAAAAGGACAACGAATCATTCATTCTAAACCTTTGTCATCTGAAAACAATCATGTTCCACTTGTTTCAGGCCTCATGAATCCCTCATTACACTGTTTTGTTTGCTTCTTCAATCATCGATGTCTCGCTCTCTGGAATTAAACACATATGCATTATATTGCCACAAGGTTTCTTTCTGGCTGTCTGTCTAATTCATTTATGGACTTGTAATTGTACCATTGCAAGTTTATGTGAACTTTGTGTCTAGTCGGTTCAATCAGCTGGTATGGGCACGCAGACAGATCATTGTTAAACATGAATGCCTTCAATGACCCGTGTGAGTCCAGGTACACCCTTGTCACAAATGGTTGTGGAAATGCTAGGTTTTTAGGAGTGCATCATATACCTGTCACTCCTTATCTAAGTTGGTATTTGTTATCTGTCCACCTCGCATTTCAGTCTTTCTCAGGTACTCCGATTGCACCACATGTCATTCCTATCATACCTGCCCATTGTGCTCCGACATGGCAGGCTATTGCTCGTTTGTGTGCATGGATGCCGGCGCACTGTTCGTTTAGAAAACGTTTTTGTGTGCAGAGAGGTGTGTCGAGCCTCAAGATTCACGGTTTGCTCCGAATATTTGGAGAATCTGACGAAGGAAACACGCATAATGGCCGAGTAAGATGTCTGCAGCCCTGAGGAGAGGACTCCGTCACAGCAGGAGGAACCCGGGTACATATCGCGAAGAGCACATTAGCAGCAAGCAGCAATAATGCAACACGTTTGTCATCTTATCGGTCTATCAAAGGCGGGGCAACATTTTTCGGAGAAAACCAAAGGGGAACATTGCCTCAGCATGTTGCTCAGCTGCATTACAAAAAAAAATCACCTAATAATTATTTTTAATCAACTACTTTCAAGACTCTTCTACAAATGAGTGTTTGTATTTTGAAACAAGATCGATTAAAGCTGGTCACTGCACTACAATAATTACAGCATCGCCATCGTATGCCTCCGCCAACCGGTCACGTTGTAGTCTGTCCACAATGTCATTCTATACTTAGATATGTATGTAAAAGTGTCATAATTATCATATGAATTCTTGAGTTATGGCCAAATTCGAATCAGTTCGAATCAGACTTTTGTGCCAAATAAATTAAAAAAATCCCTCAAGGCGTTTAAGAAATAAACTAAAGATAAATAGAAATGTATCGGAAAGATTTGTGAGGAAATAATGTAGTTAAGAGGGTAAGAAGGTCCTTTTCATACCAGTCCTGAAAATGTACAGTTGCTTTACAGCGTGTTTGTTGGTGAGAGGCCACTATCTCAATAAGAGAGGTGGACTGCACACTGCACACTGCACTCCTGTCTCCTTTCCATGGAAAGATAAAAGCCTGCATGCTGAAGAGTTACAGTAAGCGCTTTCACCAATCGCTGTTAATGGAGAGGAAATGAGGAGAGAGGAGCAGGGATGAAACGGAACAAAAGGAGAGACTTACCAGAGAGTGTTTCTTCCTTGAGGACAGGTCCAGTGTGGTGTCGTACAAACTTTCTACGAAATTCCGTAGACACGGCACGTTCACCTCGTTCTTCACAGTCTGGGAGGAGGACGAACAACGCAACAGTTAGTTTAGAGAAGTGTTTTTGTCAGACCCCAACACTACTAAGACAATATCTATTCAAGCTTAACATTTGTATTATTACTCTCATTACTCTTTTATGATTATTCTCAAGATATAAACACTATATATTAAGACCAGCAGATATACTCTACAGCAGGAAGACAGAAACAATAACTTCAGTGTGACTGTGCTCTCAGCAGGAAGATGAAATGAACTTACAGCAGCTACAGGTACAAGTATCTCCACAAAGAGTCCGGCTAACGAGTGTTTAATGTCTTTGTCCTTCACTTCCAAGAAATACTGCGCACACTCCTGAGGAGAGAAAGAGAGTAAGAGACAGTTATAGAAACGATGTACGTACTTGATAATGCAGTGAATGCAATGTCACCGGTTCTAATCCCTGTATCGCTACGGGTGTGAGGAAATGACAAACATTCTCACCACTGCGATTACCATCAAAGGGACAATAAAAAAAGGCACATAACCCCTAATTACTCGAGGGGAATCTGTTGATAGTCAGGATAGGTAAAAATCAAGTAAGGGACCAAATGATTTCGTCTCTACCTGCATGAACTGGAAGGAGGCTTCAAAGTCTTCCACCGGGTACATTTTGATGCGGAAGAACTTGAGTCCCATGATGAGGCTGATGGTGGACTGGATGACGTAGGGGCTCTGCTCCTTCTGTCTCAGCTCCTTCAGCTCGGAGATGAACTTCTTCTTCACTGCTGGGAACCTGCCGAGTAAATGGCCACCAGATGTGAACGGTCGCTCTCTTTGGAAGCGTTAGCAAATGTTTTTCATACCCAGGTCTCAGGTGAGTGGGAGAACTACAACAAAGTGGCAAGTGTGTTTGTTTGCTATTATTTAACTGAACTCTGACTCCTGTATTCACCAGTTTGTTTTTGCATGTGCAAAAAAGTTGCATGCGCTTGTGTGCGTACGCGTTCAACATCCAAATAGATTTTGACCAACAGTGCTCTGCAGGCCTATATTTAGAATGGCATCTGGACGGGTGATGTGGAGGGAATGTGTGTGTGTGTGTGTGTGTGTGTGTGTGTGTGCGTGTGCGTGCACTGATTCTTTGGGGCGTCTGCGTTTGTTTTGCGCATGCTTTTGCACGCTTCACAGGGGGCTGCCACAGCAGTTCAGTAAGTGGTAAAACAGTCATCGGCCTCCTGTTTAATGAGGAGTGTTTAAATAAGATACACATAAACACTGTGATCCATAAACCAAGCTGGGAAAACACACACACACACACACACACACACACACAATGCCAAGAATAAAGTATGCGCCTCAAGATTGATTATGGTCTGAGTCAGTGTGTGCTCAACCTTTTCACAGCCCTGTGTGTAAAATAATGTATCACAAACAAATAACAAATAAGGAGTGTTAGAAATCATCCAGGAAGCTTAATCAACCACACAGTAGTTAGTCTGCATTTGCTAAACCAGATCTCAGTATTGACTTTGATCCAGCCGTGACGGTGAAGGTTAGGGGAAGGGATCGAATTATGTCAATGAGATAGAAAGATAGAGGTACAGGGATGTGTGTGTGTGTGTGTGTGTGTGTGTGTGTGTGTGTGTGTGTGTGTGACAGCAGTGACTGAGCCGCCCTGTGAACCTCCTCCATCACAGTAATAACCTCCTGGAAAATGGGAACAGTGCTCATCTCTCATCACAAGATTACACAGACAGAGGACCATCATCTGGAGTGTCATTATCCTCAGTTGCCATCAGACATCCACACACACACACACACACACACACACACACACACACACACACACACACACACACACACACACACACACACACACACACACAGAGACTACTAGCACAAGAACGGGCAGGCATTTGTTTCTTTCCCTCACTTGTACTCAAGACAGAGGGGCAGCATTTGTTTCCACTGAATGGGGGTCAAGAGGAGGACAGGCAGCTACTGTAACTACGTTATCACCTGGATCACAAATCTGCCTTCACTGTGAGACACATTTCATGCTCAGCTGTAAAAATAAGGAAATAAAACTGGATTGTAGATATTTAAGTGCAAACTCGTAAAGGCCAATTGTAGCATTTTGAATAACTGTAAATTAATTTACTGTAACACTCTGCATCTTCATTAGCTTTGAGATATTAAATGAACTTCAGATATTACTTATTGTCACTTACTTGGGTACGTGGCAAATTACCTCAACAAATTCATGTCGATGCTGTTGATGTACAAACATTTAAATGGCATGCACTCATAAACACACGAGCAGCATGAAGATGAATTTGCACATTACCTGGACTGAGCTACAACTCCCACTACTTCAGCATAGAGGTCAGCCACTAGGTGCATGTTGCCTGTGTTGGGTCCCAGATACCTAAGAAGTGAACGCAAGACACGAATATTATAGTATGTAGTGACTGTGATAACAATACACACATTTGCTATATTTGTGAGAGCCGTTGATGTCAACACCGCATGTGAATATGTTGAAGTTGGTCAGAAAGTGAAGACCGTATTACTGAAATTCAATGCATTTAGTGTTTCTGTACGTGATCATTTTTACCCTTCTTTGTATTTGAAGTGCTTGAACGTCAGGTTTATGACTTCTTGGATGAGTCCATCCAAAAGAGGATGGAGGGGGATCTGGATTGAGAGAAAAAAGTTTATTATTATTTTGTTAAGATTTCCGTCTTTTCACTTGATGAATCTGAACATGTAATTAAAACAATACGTCCAAATGAAATGAGCTATTTCAATGTATTGGTGATACTGATTCTTGACTGGATCAAGAATATGCAAAAAACTTTTTGTATTTGCATTAATTTAGATGCAGTGAGGCACGGCAAATACTGGACAACTGATATCAAGTAAGTTGTTAAAGGGAAAATGTGCCACGTCTAATGTGTCTGTCCAATCAGCATTGATAGTAAATGTAGTCGATTGAAGCAGTAAATTCCACAGTGTGTTCTGTGTTGATCGAGAAAAGCCAAGTTCTACTGCTTGCAAAGCCACGCCGACAGCGCCTACATGTACCAGGATGCATTGCACACAAGTTTCTAAAGCGCAGGATTCTTGCACTAAATATCCGAGTCAGCCCAAATGTATCTTCGTCCATAACATCCACTGCACTCATATTTTGGGATGGCTCTTTCACAATGGAACTTACAGCAGGTTTAGGAAGTTCTGTTTCCCCCGGGCTACTAGAAACATCTGAATGCAAGCTGAAGTCGCCTGTAGTTGCTCCTTGCATCCAACTACATCACTGTCACGTCAAATAAAGACGCTGGATGCAGGGAGAACAACAGATGTCAACTCGGCTTTCTCCGTCAATAGAGCACGTCGTGAGGAATTTATTGCTTTAATCGACTACATGTCCCATCAACGATTGGACTGTGTGATTGTGATTGGACGTACACAAACATTTTCCCTTTAATCAAGGAAGAGTGCGTTGAAATTGAAATACTGTTTGACGACAGACTTTTCTCTTTTACAAGTAAAACCTATTTATGCCGATAAATACGAGGAGACATGTTGTTTACGGTGTAAATTGAGACTCACCTGCTTCAAAACCTCTATAAGCACGAGAGAAAAGATGAAGTCTATCGCCAGATCTCTCCTCTCCAATAAGTAGTCTTTCTGTTGCTCATCACTGAAACAGACAGAAACAAAGACACAGTGTTGATCCTCTTCTTGCCTTTGTACTCAACACACGTGAGAATCTGCTTTTATTAAATTTCTGATGATGAATTAATTGAAGGCACCATCTGGTTCACTATGTAGCAGTGTGTACTCAGTGTGTACTCAGTGTGTACTCAGTGTGTACTCAGTGTGTACTCAGTGTGTACTCAGTGTGTAGTCAGTGTGTACTCAGTGTGTACTCAGTGTGTACTCAGTGTGTACTCAGTGTGTACTCAGTGTGTACTCAGTGTGTTTTACATTTGTATTTTTTCAATGGCAGTATTATTTTAATGTAGACGTTGTTTTTCTGCTGTTTGTGTGGGAGGGGGCTAAATGCACTTAGTACAGTATTGCTTATTGTCTTAAGTTAAAAAAAACTTTACGAGCCAGGACGAATACATTACATAATTCATAAGAACATATTGAAATGGTCCTGCACATCTGACATGCTGGTTTGTTGTGTGTGTGTTTCTGTGATTCAGAACTCTAAATCTACTCAAACGTCTTTACAATCCAGTGTGTGTGGCGTTTTGTGTCCTCTCACTTCTTGGACTTGGTGTTGGCCCTGGGTCGATACTCGTGGGACTCGTCTTCCAGGCCGTTCTGCCTCTTGTACCAGTCGAACAGAGTCCTCAGGATAGACGGCAGGCAGTACTCTGCTAGAGAACTCATACTGCTGATCAACTGCACCGAGAGAAGGAGAGCAGGGGCAGGTGGAGGTGAGCGAGAAAGAGAGAGAGAGAGAGGAGCGAGCGAGAGGTTAATCCCACTCCCAAAATAAAACTAGATGTGGACGACAGAGATAAACGGGTTCGGACAGGTCAAATGTGTCCATGTCAGCTCCACGCACCTGGTCGAACTGTGGGTCCTCTCCTCTCTGCAGAGATTTGTTAAGTGGCTTTTCCTGTGAGACAAGAACAGACAGACATTCATGTAAAAACAGGAAGACATTTTATTATGAAACTTTGTAATCAGAACTAGGGCTGAAGCTATCGATCATTTTAGTAGTTTAGTTTTCTACAGATCGACCGTATACTAATCGAGTAGTAGGATATGAAATACTTTATTAAAGAGTATTAGTACATACAAAAGTAAGACCGGTCTCTTAAAATGAACTACTAATTAATTTCCATTTTGAGATTGCTATCTCTCCAGACTCAACCTGTGTAGTCTGTAAACATTGAAGACACTTGACACCTACAGCGTGTTGGTGTTGCATTTTCAGCTAAATGTAAATGTGATCACCGGCTAAGTGCCTAAAACAAGCCCAGGACCGACTTCACTGTTTAGTATCAAACTAGCTGCTTCGGGCACTAACCTTGTTATGTTCCTTTCAAGAAACATATCAGGTGTTCAGCACTGAGTGCCGTAAACATACAACAACACTGAGAGAAAGGGACAACCCTCTTCACACCACTATGCAAGACTGTGCTCAGACATTTTGATTTGAAACTATATTAATAAATAATAAGCCCTAATTAAACCTTTAAACCCAAAGAAGAAGTTTCTGGTACACTTAGTAAGTGTGATAAAAGGTAATATGAGAGACTCAGAGGTTGGGTTACAGTACATATTACATATTTTGTTACTTCTGCAGGCAAATATGTAAATCCAAGACATCCACATGGTAATCCATAACTCTGTTTTGATCAAATCCCACCACTCTCTATGTATGTTCATTTTAAAATCCATTGATGAGACTAAAATGCATGTGTTCCATAAAGGTGGAGCATATACCTTCCTTAATAAACAAAAATAAATGCACCAGAGGTTATAGGAAATGATAAAAAACAATACGGGAGTATTGTGCACCCTCAAGAAAAATAAGTAGAAACAGAAAACACATATATTGAAAATGTGTGAGGCCTTTTCAAAATGATGGTTATATTATATATATAAGCCACACTGCTGGGGATCACTTCCTCTGTTATAAAAAGAAATGTCAACATATACTGAATAACACAATCAGATGCAATGTAGACCTGAATGATGCTGTAACCCGAGAGAGACGGGATGAGAATCAGAGAGGAAACAAAACAGTCACTCACCAGTGGTTCGGCCATGATGATTCGGATCTTGCGTTCGGAGAGCAGAGTGAAGTTGGCAAACAAGCTTTTTAGGACGAACTCGCCCGGCTTACTCTCAGGGTCCACGTTGACGGGCGCCATGACGACAGGACCCTTCCTCTCTCCCGAGGTTCCACTGACTGGCGGGAGGGGGGGCTTCAGACCCACTGGAGAGGCTGGGGGGGGGGGGGGGGGGGGGACACAAGGAAGGAAGACATTGTTATTATTCTTTGTCTTATTTCTATTAGGGGCATATTCATGTTTTAAGATTTTGGAACCACAGTTCCCATAATTTGGAGGTTTGTGGGGATGCAATAAGAAAAGTCAAATATTTTAGCCATCGTTTTAGCCTTTGTTTGTTTTTGCAAACTGGCACCGTTAAGTATACCAAATGATGTAATGGCGGTTCCTGTTCCTGCCATGTACCCATGAATGTACAACTATCACTGGAGTACTTTCACACTGAGAAACTAAACGCGTGATGAATCTCAGGTTCTGAATCTCAGGTTCTGAATCTCAGGTTCTGCTTCCATGAGGAGCATCTTTTTTCTCAATGATCTCTAAGCAGATTTATGAATGATATCCTCAGAAAGTGGGTGTCACACTTAATATAAGAACATGTATATCTGTCTGTTATGACTCTGAGCGGGGCTACAATTTATTTTAGGTAAAAGTGTCACAACCACTTCTGCAGCTCCGACTGCTACAATACAAACTGACACACTGCTGTTATCTTCATCAAAGAACCCCCCAGCACCGTACAGCTGAGACACAGACCCTCACGCTCATTCTCCAGCCTCTTGTCCGAAGAAAATCTGATCATTTATTTTTGTGAAGTTAAAACTCCTCAGTCATAACTTATTTGTGTTGAGGGTGTGTCCAGGTTTGACAGGCAACACTTTCCAGGCACACAGACCAGACCACACCCACCCACCCCCACACCCACACCCACACACACACACACACACACACACACACACACACACACACACACACACACACACACACACACACACACACACACACACACACACACACACACACACACACACACACACACACACACACACACACACACACACACACACACACACACACACACACACACACACACACACACACACACACACACACACACACACACACACACACACACACACACACACACACACACACACACACACACACACACACACACACACACACACACACACACACACACACACACACACACACACACACACACACACACACACACACACACACACACACACACACACACAGTTCTTGTTTTCATTCCTCCCTTCTGATTCCATCGTTAGGGAGGCTGGGCACTATCAATTCTTGCAAGACGTAATGATAAACACACAGAGGGAAAGATAGATAGGGAGCGGCTGAAGTGTGAGTGAGAGACAGGCGACAGACGGACAGAGAGACAGAAGGACAGAGAGACAGACGGACAGAGAGACAGACGGATGGAGAAGGCATTTCCTGTCATGCGTCTCTAGGAATATTGACATGCCCTTAAAATAGAACAAACTCACCGCTGTAAGAAATGGCGTCGGTGACTGTACAGTATAAGAGCTTAAGCAAGACTTTGTGGAAGTTCTGCATCCACTATGGATTATTATTAATCATATGTCATCCAATACAGTATAGGAGAAAACTCACACAAAGGTTACTTGTACGACCGGCGTGAATTTGCGGGTTTAATTCCCTGAACATGCCGAGAAGGACAAGAGCATTTCCCAGAAGTGGCTAGAGTGTGTGAGTGAACAGTGTCGGCTCTAACTGACCTTTCATGACCACGTGACCTGACCTCGCTGCAGAGGTGAAATGTAAACACTAATTCCCGGACAGAACAGGGGCCCCCGGGTCCTCATAAACAGTGACCCCGTTTGTGTGAAAGCCAAGCACTCGAACGAGGCAAACATGCGTGCGTGCACACGAACACACGCGCCTCCTGCGTGCTTACCAAGGCCCTTGATGAAGCTGATGACACTAGCCCTGCTCCATTTAGTTGGCACTTCCATGGTGCAGACAGCCAGACGGCGAGACAGGGATACAGTGGGTAGACGTGGGTAAAAAAAGGGGGATGGAGGAGGGATGGGAGAGGGTAGCTGCGTCTACGAGGTGTGAAATACAGCTCCCATGATAGACAAAAAAGAAATTCCTTGCGGAGTGATTAGCGGCACAGGATGAAGGTTGTCTTTAATATCCAACTATTCCACCATGACAGTAAATACAGACATCGGAACAACGTCTGGCTTTGGAGGCAGCGAGGCAGGTTTAACCAAAGCTAAACGTGTGAAGCTCCATCCTTCAGAAACGGACAGGCAGGTAGAGTGAAAGACGTGAAACTCTCATGACAGCTGTAATTCCACATTCAATCCAAAAGAGACAGGAAGATATGCGCCGTCCGCAGACCGGGAGAGCCATGGCTCGCGACAACTCGACTCCTCAGAGCCGCGAGTGGGAGAGATGATGCCAAAGTGTCTTCTCAGAATAGCAGTAGAGACGACCGCCTCCGTCATGAGTGAACTCTACCGACGGGGATCGAGTAAATATTCCACTGCACGGCTCCAGCAGAGGCCTGGGTCGATCAGAGGCTGCCTATAGGGCCCCCGTGCTTCAGAACTACATGAGCCTACAGACCAGCTATCAGTTTCAACTTCTGCTGCCACTCCGCGTCCTCCCGTCACTCCCGCGACATTGGAATCCTTGCATTGGAAAGTTTGTATTTGCAATAAAGTGCTTCTTTCAGAGTGGGGTTTTCGTGGCTCAACCCTTTAGTTGTCGGTAGCAGTTAAGTAAAGTCTGCTCCTTGTGGAGATCTGACCAGAAGAGTAGGGTTAGGAATTTCAACACTGCCCCGAGAGAGAGGCGAGGGGAGGAGGGAGGCGCTATATTTAGACCACTGGAGGTCACTCTCTTACATACCCACCACTCCCACTGACCCCTACTCACACACACACACACACACACACGCAAAACGCCGACAACACTCACAAAGACACACATGTACGCAACAATTGTTTTCCGAGGCAGACGGTGACAAATCAGGAAAACTAGGTAATGTGATTAAACTAGAAAGCAAACGGCACTGATCTAATTCAGTGCATATAAGGTTGACTCTAAACAGAGATAATCCGGTAAGGCTTCTATGTGACATGAATTTAAGACGTGTGTGCGTGTGTGTGCAGGAAGATGTAACTTGTCCAATAAAGCTGTCGATACAGCACACCGGTGCACTTCCCCCGGGACCCTCGTAGACAATTTGTTATGACTCAGCATTTCAAGAGATTAATCAGCAGTAATCTGCCACGTCTAGTCATTTAAATTCCACCTTGTTTTAATTACATTTTATATCCTAAAAGGTTTATTTAATCGACCGAGATGCCAACAAAGAAAGATGAGAAAGAAGCAGATAGACAGCGGACACGGTGGAGGATGTAGGAGACCGGCAACGATTACGCAATTAATCAATGTACAGGAAATGGATCAGCAACTATTTGGATACTAAAACAAAACGTTTGATGCTTTTCTTTGTCATACGCGACAGTAGGTATGTAGGAAAGTATGGATGCACTTGAATAATCAATATTATGTAGCCTACTTACTGGTAGAGAGACTACTTCACGTCTAGATTTAGGTTAACCTTTGTCCATCACGTCATAAACAAGCATACTGTAGTGATGAATCATGACTAACATGTGATGACACACAAACACCACCTGACTCATCAAGAACACGGCTTTTCAAGCTTCAGTCCTCATATAGAGGGTGGAAATCCAGACCCCAGGGCGTCTTGGCTTGTAAAAAGATAAATCACTCTTGTACAGCTTGTACAGTTTGTTGGCAGTAGGATGAGTCATTTTTTTTTAAAAGCACAGACGATTACCACAAACACACCGACTGCCCCCGACAAGACCGAACAGAACCAAGCCTGTGTGTTGTCAGAGGAAGCGGCTGACAAACACTCATTGCGTTTGATTAATGTATTCTGGCATTTTCACCGCGTTACTGTAGGTCCTTTAGTCGGTTACTTATGGCAGCTTTAAACAACAAAGGTAAACAAATAGGCTTGAATTACAAGTATATTGAAATAAACAATGGGAAAGTATGACATATAGCTGAATTATTAATTTTTGTAACATTACAGATGTAAACAAACCCTTCAGAGCATCAGAGAATTATAATAAACCAACAGTAACAATACCAGGTTTCCATTTTGATAATGGGGTGACCCTTTTGTTTACATTTGGATTCAGGGTTGTTCTTTTAACCAGCTAGCTTGTCTCAAGTGTGTGTGTGTGTGTGTGTGTGTGTGTGTGTGTGTGTGTGTGTGTGTGTGTGTGTGTGTGTGTGTGTGTGTGTGTGTGTGTGCGTGTTAACAAGGCTGATACAGGCATAGACAAGAATATTTCAGCA
Organism: Leptoclinus maculatus; assembly: GCA_032191485.1. NCBI lineage: Eukaryota > Metazoa > Chordata > Actinopteri > Perciformes > Stichaeidae > Leptoclinus > Leptoclinus maculatus. The sequence goes on along the minus strand of JAVDOI010000001.1, from coordinate 10,034,887 downwards.
CGGCTGGCACGAGATGGAACAAGTTGAACTTGATGAGGTCAGCTATTTATCTAGCGATTTCATTTGATAAGTAACTCGTGCTTGAAGCACAAAGCTAACTCGGACTTCTTGGGCCTGTTCTTCTGACTGCGTTCATCATCATGACCTTGGGGCAGACACACCTCAGCGACTGAATGAGGAAACACACACACACCATCTCATCGTGGTTCCTGTGATTAATTTGTTTAATGACATCAAATAAATGGCTGAGGAGGGGGAGGGGGAGGGTCCATCAACACATCCCCTGCAATTCCTCTGTATTCCTGACACCAACATCACCCCTGCTTGACAGTAACCTTCAGCACAGCCCTAAACAGCTTCCCTGCCAACCACATACACACACACAGAAACATTTGTATGGTGTCTGATGGAGGGGACGCGTACAAGACACAGACTGTTTAGCAAATAGTGCACATTGAAAGGCATCTATAACTAACAAAAGCAGCGTCCCAGTCAACAAATAAAAATCACAATGACAGGAAAGCCTTACCTTAAAAAGGTAAACTACAGGCTGCACGGTCACGACTATATTAGAGTGCCAGTGGTAAAACAGCTGTGCGTTTTACTCACGATAGCTGAGACAGTACAGCATGTCCAGTCGGGGATGATGCTGTTGTTGTTGCATTCATCAGCGACTGCCTCAGTGTGACATACAGTAGCTTTACTCTCTGTTTGGTAAACACTCACTCGCTGACTTCTCTGACTGTCAACAGCACACGTAGTAAGGTCGACATGAGCGATAAAACATGTCAACATGATCTGCGTATTTAACTGAGCTGGGCACAAAGATTATAAGAAAGTCAGAGGCTGACTTCTTCTTTTGTGGAATAATAACGCTGTATAATCCAGATTTACACCCAACTAAACCCTGGAGCAGTTTTCTCTCGCTCAACCCCCTTGTCTTTCATTATTCCGTTACGTAACATCGACAGATATTGACAGTGTGGATCATGCTGCATGTTTTTCCGTCTCATCCGAACACAGATTAACAGAAACAAAGTATGCGTAGTCTGTACGCTGCAGGAGCTACGGACTACTAGTCACGCATTTGTTTGGCACGCCAGCATCGACAACATGTGACGTCGGTAGCTGTACTCACTCCCTCCTAAGGACTTGAGCAGAGACTTGATGCTGATGTCAAAGAAGCCCGAATCCTGCTGGCTTGTCGCCATGGCTGCAGAGGCTGTGTCGCCACGGTGACAGACAGCAGAGGGAGGACCGGACGGCAGGATGAGGCGTTGCGGACGGAGCGAGTGAGAGAAAGAGGAGAGAACGACTGGGAGAGAGGGATGCGGGTGGGCAGCCGGCGATGCGGATGTTGCGGCTGTCTGCTGCTGCTGCTGAGTGTGTGTGTGTGTGTGTGTGTGTGTGCGCATGTGCACGAAACAGAGTGTGTGTGTGTCAAAGAGAAAGGGAAAAAAAACGGCAATCAGCCTCGCCTGCGCTCTGTATTGCTATCTTGCTGGCTAACACTCCCCATCCCCTCTCTGTTTTGCTCTCTCAGGACAGTGATACACAGATGTTGGTAGACGCCAGCAGCCAATCCTCTTAGAGGAAAGATGGAGAGACGGAGAGAGAGAGGGATGCAATAACATACAGTAGATGGTACTGCACGGGGGTGGGGGGGGGTGGGAGGATGGGATGATGGAGTAATATACAGAAATCCAATGTTTCCTGATCACTTTTGTTCTGTTCTGACTCGCAATTAGTGTCGACCAATGAGAGCCAAGAGAAGCATTGATAGGCAGTCAGTACCAGCGAATAGCCAGGAATAACAATAATGACGTCACTGCCTCCACACTGCACATACAGTACATTCTGACCAAGGGTTGAGTATGAAGTGCATGCGGCATGCAAACAGTAGTACCGGTACTTTTAGTAGCTTCCTGAGTGGGGTGGACACTTTTGTCCCACAATGCAAAGCACAATAAATTACCTTTACAATACAAACATCATCTATCTTTTTCTCTGTGATTTCCTTATTCACTATATGGTGCACAATAAGACATTCTCTAGTTTAAAGGGTAACTTCCACGGGGATGGAGGGGACTTCTAATATAATACATCCAGTATCACAGACAGTATCAAAGTGTGTGCGTAAATACTACCACTGTAACAGACATGCTCCCGTGGGAATGAACAGCTTCCACCTGGGGTCTGTTTTACCAATTAGCTTCATTTGATGTTTGGGTGAGTGGGGGAAAGGTTGAATCTGGCTGGGAAAACCTAAACAGTGCAAGGGAATGAAAAAAAACCTCCATCCCATTACAAATAAATAAATTCATGTTTTAAGGCACTGCTGTTCCTGACTCTCACAGAACTTAAAGATGGACTTAATGCTGCTTATCAGTTCATCTGATTTATAGATATAGCTCTAAACAGTACAATCTGCTGCTGCACTAGCGTATCTCTTATCTTGGCTTGAGAGATTTTAGTGAGTAAAAAATGTAGTTCCTGGGCTTGCTTGATAACTAACATGTTTACTGGTTTACCACCAGCACGCACTTTTAATTTGTTACTTACTTCCTTAAGTAACAATGTGGGCCGACACCAACATTTACCAGCACTTTGCTTGCAGCCAGTATTAACCTTCCACTCCACTGCTGTGGTTACATTCTTGACAAATCATTTTAAAGAGCTTAAGCATTGTTTCCTCACATTTAGACAATAGGTGAGTGAAAATAACGTCTCTCCCTTCACCTTAAACAGTCACACGGCCACTTGGCCGTCCTCACAATTGTCTGCCAAAGCATGAAATGTATATGATGGCCATGACGCTATGGTTGGGTGACTATGAGTGGAAGAACAAGTGGATAATTAGGGTCATCGTGTAATTCCCGGGATGAAGTGCGGAAGTGCCACAGGACATGGGTGAGGGAGGGGGAGACCATGAGAGGAGCAGAAAGTGCATAAGATACGGTATCATGCAAAGCGGTGGCTCGCAGGAGAGCTAGCGAGCACAGCATGGCCTGGTTCACATTAACAGACAATTACAGTCGAATCTCAAAGGAGGAGGAATAAAGCAGAGAAGCACTGCAGGGCTATTCCTGTCTACAACTTCTGCTTACTCCATTACAGTCCGGGGCCAATCGGTACCGGCAAATAACAACCTCTGCCTCTGTATTAACCTGCTTACTTTGGATAATTTAGACAAGTTGACGATCACAGAAACGTAAACCCAAATCTGACTTTCAAAATGTTCTGCAACCGAAAGTTGTCTGTGTGTTGCCTCTGTGTTGCCTCCGCTTGCAGCTGAACTCAAAGATGGTTGCTGAATACTGTTTGACCGAGGCGGTCCGTTCTTTGTTATCTCAAACCGCCGCGACCTCATCTCTTCTTGCTCAAGAGAAAGTATACGGACATGTCAAGGATTACTGTTTGTTGACCCTGTTTCTCACATTTCTCATCGGGTTGAAAAGCCACGTCTGCCAGCTGTGGGACCATGGGAGGTTTTAGTTGTTATGCATGGGCAAACTAAACATGATGACACAGGTAGTTTTTGTGGGAGTGGCGACGAGGCAGAGTAAGAGCAACACTTCTTGCGGGATTAAATAGCAAAGTCAAGAGAAACAGAGCAGAGAAGTGTGTGAGCACAAAGTGTTTGTTAGTGCAACTCATCTTCTCATCTATTCAAACTCAGGACCTAAACAGGGAATAGGGACATATCTGCCAGAGTGACTCACATTTATTCAGCTTACAAATCAAAATTAAAGACATAAAGACACACACACACACACACACACACCCTTATGGAGGTCCTAGGATTCCTCACATTCTGAGCAGGGGCCTGGGCATGCCAGCTGTTGGAATGTGACTCTTCCACACACACACACACACACGGACACATACACATACACACACACACACACACACACGGACACATACACACATTCATGTATGCACACAGACAAATTCACAAAACAGAAATTGCATTGCATTCCATTTAACCTCAACTTAAAGGAATTTTAAGCAGTTGCATAGTCTTAAATGTATTGACCAAAGTAGACGCACGCACGCACGCACGCACACACACACAATTAGGCATATTGAATCCTATCTGGCCTTTCTGGATTTACACTAAACACTAGCTGTTATTAGATTTCTACATAAGCTACTTTATCCAAATAGTGAAGACCCTAATTAAAATCTATGAACTAGATAAACTTATATTATTGATATGATATGAGCTGGGAGAATGTGACTCTTGAAAGTGACACAACGGGGTCAGCTAGAGAGAGGATGTCTCACTGAGAGAAGAGCGAAAACAAACACGACAACAGCCAACTTTCATTTTGGCATCAACTTACAAAAGGGATTAATGTTGACAGCCGAAATGACATGCGATGATGAAACACACCCGGTGGTGTAAGCAGAGCCCAAAACCCAAAAGATAGTCTGTTTACAATCCCATCTGAAAGAGCAAAGCAGCGGATCTGTAGATGTAGATGCTGGAACAAGGGAATGTGAAGTGTCTAAAAGATCATTTTAATAATCAATCAATTATCCAAATAGTTGCAACCACATAAATCATAGTGTGGTCTGTTAAACAAGACAACACTGAACTCTTATGACATGTGCTCGTGGGTGTTAACTGGTCCATCACATACACAGCAGATGAGTACACACACACACACACACACACACACACACACACACACACACACACACACACACACACACACACACACACACACACACACACACACACACACACACACACACACACACACACACACACACACACACACACACACACACACACACACACACACACACACACACACACACACACACACACACACACACACACACACACACACACACACACACACACACACACACACACACACACACACACACACACACACACACACACACACACACACACACACAGGGACTGTTTGAGGGTCACAGTTCACACAGTGGTGTCTCCTTGACACAGCTGAGCTGATCAAATAGATACCTCTAGTGAAGAATGTGTGCGTGTGTGTGTGTCAGTAGTTTTCATGCCAGGCATACCCGTGTCCTCAACATCAAAGCCTCACACATTATTACTATGCACATTATCACAGCATAGAAGCCCCATACAATTCAGTTCTATCGCATTCATTGTGTTGACTCCAAAGACACATTTGAACTCTTAAGTCTTTCCTTACTCTTCTTCACTATTATCGATTGTAATGTTGGTGACATTTGAATAAAAGATTATTCTGTTGATACTGTACCTTTGGTATACTCTAGACAATGGCATCAGCTAAGCATAAAATATGTAACAAAAGTACTGAAAGCGTGTGTGAACTCCTTATGATTTGCCTTTCCAGGAATAGACAGAAATTACTAGACTACTTAAGGTTTTGTCATTCTCCCACATAAGGTGGTTGGACATGAAATTTCCAGAAGGTAACATGAGAGAGAGTGAGTGGTTTGGGAAAAACTAAATACTAAAACTAAATACTCTATATAATAAGGATTAGTGGTGTCATTTTGTGCTGTTTTTCTCAAAACAGAGAAGGTATCACTTTTCACAGGGTCTACAGAAACCACAACAAAGACACTTGTCAAGTCAAGTCCTCACTTCACAGAGTAGAGGAGCCTTGGAGAGACAGAAGGGGCTGAACAGGTAGTCAGAGATCTGAGACTTTTACAAATCCCAGGCTGGATAAAAACCCAGCCCACATTCCAGTTGGGGGGGGGGTGGGGGTTGAGGACCAGTATTTCAGCTGGATGTTCGACCAGCCTTTCCACTTTTTTCCAGCATGAGAAAAAAACCCTCAGGTCATTCACATTCACTCTGAAAACCCCCAAAAACAAATGATCGCAAGCTTGTCTCCACCTACCTCGGAAGATCGTGGTCCTCTTTCTGAACTGGATCTTGCTAAACCTCCCGGTGAAGTCACTGGCTTCAAACATGTCCAACGACAGGGAGGCGATACGCTCCATGACTATCCCATCCTGGCCTTGGCTCTGGTGGTCCGGATCCTGGTCCTGACCGTGGCTCAGAGAGTGGCCATTGCAGCGGTCTGAGGCGCTGCTTTGGGCCCCGAGACTCGCAGTGCTTCCTACATCTTCTAGAGACATAGTCTCCACCTCCTCCTGGTTGTCTTTTGTCAAAAAAACGTGGCCCACCTCAGAGCTCGTGAGGAACAAACTACATGATGCTTCTACAGGAGACTCAGCAGGAAGAAACACAAAGAAACATTGGTTGCCTTGTTCCAGAAAAGCAACAAAAAAAGATTTAAAGAGACTGTTGAGGCAGTCCTAAAAAATCCCTGTTTTCGTTTTCTTCATCTCCTTTTTGGTATCCAAATTTCTTCTCGCGCGAGGATTTCTTGTCTTGATGATGACTTTCATTCAATCCAGAGCCAGTGAGCTCATTGCTTTGTTGTTTTCAGATGCACAGCTCTCCTGAGAGTTCAGGTTCTCCCCTCCAGAGTTTCTCACTCTTGCTTACGATAAAAGAAAAACACCTCTGCGTCTTTCTTTTTGTTCGAGAGGCAATTTTATATTCCGTGAAAGTTCAGCTGTCATCACCGTACGCGCTCTTTTTGCTCTTAACCCGGTCTTTGTTTCTGTCTCTCTCTCTCACCGAGTCTCTGAGGGTCAGCTGTGAGTCTCCGCTCTCAGGTGATGAAGATGGGAGGGATCCAATTCCAGCAGCGCACCTTGATTGGATGGTTTGGGAAGTTTGGGTGGTTCTCTTATTCCCTCTCTCTCTCTCTCTCTCTCACCGTCTTTTTTATACTTTTTTTCTGTCTCTGGGTTTTTTTTCCAACCACCTCCCTCCTTTGACAATGAGGAAATGACTTGTTTCTCGCTCACACACCTGATTCTCTCTCTCAGTAAAGAAGTATAGAATGGCATGCTGCGTGTGCTCGATTCAAACAGCCAAACACATGGCATGTGGGTGTGAGTCTCTGCACTCACTGGTCGAGGCTGTTTAGCCAGTTACAGTCAGCTCAATGAGTTAATGGTGTAGGATTACAGAGGGCGGACACACCCCTTTACAGACAGGGGGGGGGGGGGGGCAAAGCCAAACACAAACAGGAAGAATCCAGGCAGACAGTGTTTTTGTGAAAGTCTCGATTAGCAAACTTGAGGTTGCATTGTCAAGCAGTTGGAAATCTGCCCCAAATCCCCCCCCCCCCCTCAAAACCAAAATGACTCCTCTGCTGCTTATCTACAAAAAAAACAATCTCACAGGAAGTACAGTGACTGTTTTGGTCTGGCCCTAATTACATGTGGTCCTGTAATGCTGCCAATGTACAACAAAAACACAGAGATTTTACAAAAGTCTCCCACATAAAGTTCTCTCCAAAGAGTAAAGAGAGGCCAGTTAGCACACATTAGATTCTAAATCCATCAAAGGTGAATCTACTCTCACAGCTGTCCGTCACGCTCTCTTTCTCTTGAGGCAGGCTAGTTAGTATCTCTCAGGAGACGCTCACCCCGGGGTGACTTCCTGCTGTTTACGCCACTATTGTCATGACATCAGCTCCATTAGAGCCCCGCCCGGGAGCTCATGTGTGTAGATTTCAAAAACAACAAATCTTTCAACATCCTCTTATGAGTAAACATAATGAACAACATGACAGCCAACAAGAATATGTCAGCACAACAGCCTTAAAACATCAGTCTTAAGATCTTACTCTTTACTTAAAACAAGAGAGTACATTTTTTCTTTTCTTTCTGGCTTAAAAGAAAAATCACCTGGATGCACATGAAAAAACTTCATATTGATGGCAGAAAATGTCCTCACTTCTTTATAAAAAAGTTACCCTTTTAAGTGAGATGTTTAAATTTTAATTTTATTTTAAAACAATTTTCTACAGCAACCATCTGGCACGGAAATAGTTAACGGTGGCAAACAAGCTGAGGGAGGCACGGTGCCAAAGTCAGTTAGAGAGGCGTGCCATCCCCATGGGGAGCATTAAGACACACACACACTCACTCTTACACACATGCAGACACAAACAGGAGATTACTTTTAGTTTTTTCTTCCTTTCATTAACTGACAACTCCGACCAGCCAATGAAAGACAAGACACACGGGTTACCCAATCGTCTTCAGGAATGTGTTGGCAAACAAACAGCAGAGCGCTGGGGTGGTGATGACACGAGACGGTGACAACGACAACATATGCAAACCGCTTATTTGAATCATTCTTTTTCTACTACTGAATATAATAAACTACAGTATGCTGATGGGAAACATTACATTTGAGGTATCTTGACAGGTGCCCGTTGCACTCTGGTGTACGGATGATAATGGACTCCTGTTGTTTGCTTGACCTGATTAGTCGGTTGTGTTTACTCATCAAGGATAACCCCGTCTAGTCTTCCCATTCGCACTCTTTAGAACTCTGTAATGTAAATGAGTCTCTTGATTGTTTCTACGTGGGTGCGTGAGTGATCTGAGACACACAAGGTGCATTAATGACAAGATTCAAATATATATCATCAAGTCTAATAAATCTAAGATAAATACATTTTCTTTATTCACATACCCAAAAATAAATCCCTGAAGGGCAATTTGTCACGCCACATACATCACTCATAATCACAGTTATTCCATTTTGATTATCATAACCTCCTTTAATGAGGGGTTAGTAAGCAGATGTTGCACATAAATCAACCCGAACTTGAATTATGAGATAAGCATCGCCTTCTACCAACTATGCAGACATGCTTTGGGTGACTGGGACAACCAAACACACCCATGCTGGCACACACACACACACACACACACACACACAAACCACGGGCTGAAAATCTGGATAAACAGCAACAGTATCTTTAATAACTATGATTTCTCTGCTGCCTCAGCGCCCACTCAGTCATGCACGTCTTTCTTTGTCTAAGCCCCAACTTTTCCTCCCGTCACTTCAGTCACTATTTGATCACTTTTGATGGTCTCCTGGTTTCTGTCTTTGGAGCCGGAACTAGGAAAAGGTTGACGAAGACTCAGTGGTGCCAACCAGACTGAAATATAAAACTAGAACCTCTCCCACGCAGAAATGGTTGAAGTCAAAAGGAGGCCACAAGGAATGTGCCATTGATTTACTTGTTATCGTTATACTCTGTAAAAGATGCTATTAGCAGACACCACACACCTTTTTTTCGGCTATGTGTCTTGTTATTTTGTCACTCGGAAGTAACCTCACCCCGTGAACCACCTCTTCTCTGATTATCATCCCTCCACTTATCATTTAAATTGCTCCCTCTGAGACCTCTGCTACAATGGGAAACCTTTCATTTCTCCCGTCACTCAAACACACAAGCACAGTTGCACAGATCGTCCCGGACGCTCAGCCAACCCGGTCTAACAGGAGAACTGAGGGCACAAACAAGTGCACTTCAGTTCAGGGGTTTACTGGGACGAAGGGTTAAATTAACGACAAAACGTTATTGTTCTACTGACAGCTGCAGCCTGAGATTTATTCTGAGTAAACATGATTTTATTACACATGTTGAGTCAACACCAGCACAGATAAATACATGAAGACTCTATTAATGGGACATATTGACGGCATGTAAGTCACAGTGTTTTTACTTTATCTTTCCTTTAACGTCTCTTTGCACTGATTTATTTTAAACTAAAATGAACTCAACATATTTTGGGTCTTTCACACGTATCATCTAATAGAATGGAATGTATCTAGTTTAAATAATTGCAACACAAATACTATCAAACATTGTATGCTACACCTATGATTACTGCCGCTGCTGATCCAACTGATCACAGTCAACATCAAGCCTCCTCCCCGGCTCTACAATGGTGCCCCCTTCAGCCCATTAGAGAAATAATGATTCTGCTTACGCTACTAGTCACAATTCAGATTCAGGTCAGTCTTGAAGACACCTTCAGAGACACTGTGTTTGTTTGTTTGTTTTTAGACTCGACTGTCCCTTTGTATGGAAAATCATCTTGGGGAGAGAAAAGGCATCTCAGAGGATATAAAAGAGACAAGATACATAAAAATGTCAGGTTCAATTTTGTTAATGTTTGTCTAGACTGAAGGACCTGAGTTTGAAAACTCAAAGAGAGATTAAAAACCCGTCAATAGTTGTAGGAAAGGAGGGGGACATGCTCCCACATTTAATAATTGAGGCACAAATATTAGCCCGAGATATAAAGTATGCCCCTCAGCCTTTATGTATATATATATATATATATATATATAAATACTAGGGGTGTAACGATACGCGTATTCGTAGTGAACCGTTCGGTACGAGGCTCACGGTTCGGTACGCATGACGAACCGAACGAACCGTTCATATGTTTTTTTTTTTTTTGTTTTTTTTGTTTTTTTTTTTTATAAGGGGGCGACCGTGGCTCCCTGGGTTAAGAGGGTTGTCTGGTAACCGCAAGGTCGAAGGTTCAATCCTTGACTGGGCCGTGTCATGTGTCGAAGTGTCCCTGAGCAAGACACTGTACCCCTAGCTCCCCGGGCGCCTGTCATTGGCAGCCCACTGCTCCCTATATACAGGGATGGGTCAAATGCAGAGAAAAATGTCCCCCATAAAGGGATAAATATAGTGTATATATACATTATATATATATATAGACATTCTCATCTTTCTGAAAAAAAACTTAAACATTGAGTAGAAACACACACACACACACACATAGTTCCATATAAAACAGGATTGTTTCTTTTATTTGTGTATAACTACAGCAAACAATGCTACATTTTAGTTTTCATAAGAAACTGTTTTTATTTTACACGCTGCTAAGAAGACACCCCAGAAGATGGGTCACTCAGGTATAGTTCCATCATTGTTCAAAGAATAACTTTATGATGTTAGTTTTAATGAATGAATATATTTTAAAATCAAGTACGTTTCTCTGGCATTTATAGTTTTCTACTGTATTGAAAACGTACCGAAACGTACCGAAAACGTACCGAACCGTGGCTCCACTGTACCGTACCGAACCGAACCGTGGATTTTGTGAACCGTTACACCCCTAATAAATACGTATATATATATACAGTATATTGAGCTGCGTTAAGCAGATCTCTGGGGTCTCTAATGTGCAGACTAATGCATCTGCAAACAGCCTCAGAGCGATCACATCTAACAGCAGTAAAACAACATTCCCTGACTAATTATCAGACGTCCTGAAATCAAATCCTAAATCAAACACACCAAAACACACAAGTGAAATGAATTAATTCTCAACCAAGTACATCAACACACACGGCTCAGCCAGGCTTATGTGATTATTTGAAGTATAAGAGATATTCTGTTCGCAATATTCAGGAGATGAGCTCGACCACGAAAACAATCAAATCTCTTCTGTGTGACGGTGAGGAGCGCGAGTGTGTACCGATGTCTCTGTGTGTGTGTGTGTGTGTGTGTGTGTGTGTGTGTGTGTGTGTGTGTGTGGACTTGTGTGTGTGTCTCAGCAACATCAGTATAGTGATCGAAGTGATCAGTGGCCTGCACACATCACTGAGCAACAGAGCTAGAACAGTGCACTGTGAGTAAAAACATTGACCATGAGCTTGAACACACATACCTAACCATTTAACCACAGCGTCACTGCCTTGAGCCCAAGATGTTTGTCACTATGTCAGACTCCCTCCCTCTCTTCCTCCTGATTCTCATCACTCTCGACTGTCAAGTAAGCACTAAAGAAAATGCCAAACATTTAAAACATAATAAATAGACTCTCGTAGGTATTGTGGTCCTGTCATCATGATTAGATGGTTGGTTTGTAGTCGTTCCTTGTGGGCGCACCATAGAGAATAGAAGACTGGCACCGCTGCAACCACACTGTACCGTCATAATTTAACTGACAAGAGTGTAGAATGCATATCAAATGTGACATTTTAGTATGGCCACACGGTGGGCATTAAATCTAGATGTGTCTCTGTCACCGAGGTCAAGTAAGGTCTGAAAGAATCCGACTGGACTGATGCAGTAATTGTACAACTGGAGACATTTCACTACAAATAGTCTCTTTAATTCTAATGTGTGACATCAAGTGCACAGACAGCACGGCCTATATCTAGAGGAAGCTCAATCATTGCCACATATTACACAGACAAATGGTCTGCACAAGGAACACTTCTTGATGCATAGTGCCAAGGATTTTACAATGTTTTCACTCACAGGATTACACGGGTTAAGAAGTCTCTCTGACCCTTTAAACCACCCATTGGATACATTATAAAACGCATGGTGGTTTATATGAAACTATAAGGTCTTCCTCGCTGTTCCTGAAACCTCCACATGCTGCCCAAAATACATGTGATTAGAAAAGATTACTACATCTAAGTCAGTAGGAAATCCTCACATTCTTTAAAACGCTTTAGCATCAAGCGGCTCCACTGAATTATTGCTTTATACCTTAAAAACAACCAATTACAACTTTATGATAATACTTCAAGGCAGAGATAGGGGTAGTTTAGGAGAGATCTCCTAAACTAGGTTTTTGTAAATTGAGAACAGATATGGGAGTGAGGGGAAGCGCTGTGACACACATGACTTGCTGTCTGTCTGTGTTACTCAGTCCAGACACAGAACAATGGAGATAACTGGGTCGCCGTTTGCCGACTGGCTGTGCCAAACAGCTGGAGAGATGGAGAGGGAGGTGATTGAGTTATAGGAGGGGAGGGGGGGGGGAATAATGAGGAGGAATTAGCTTAAAATAGGAGCATGAATGGATCCGGCTGCAGGAGGAGATCTAGGCAAAGGGGAGAGGTATGATCATCCTGATACCTACTAATTAACTTCTCAGGAAACTCACTGAAGCATGTGGCTTTCCAGCGTCAACCCAATCACAAAAAAATATACATTTAAATCAATATGATTCAGTTTTGCGAGATTGTGCAGCCCACAATGGTGGCTGCTGCATACGAGTGCGTGTAAATAATACATGCTGTAACACTGGCTTTCTCTCACTAAATATTCACCCTGACTCCTGAGCATCTCAGCTGCTGAATAATAAAGTGCCACAGCTACTCAGGCGGGATGATGGACCATAACCCATTTAAGTTTCACAATGTGAAGGCTGTGTGTTAATCCACCAGCTAATCATCTCCACAATGAGGGGAAAACACCACACCAGTGAGTGGTCCAAAGCCTCAGACATGTAGGTTATGTTACCCCACGAGATGGTGTATGTATATATTGTGTTTAAGCCCCCAGACTGTATTCGTTATAGCAACTAGCAATGGTGACCTGGTTGGTTGTAAGCTAACTAGCTGGCAGCTAATGTTAGCTTTATCTTCAACCGTCATCACGACGTGTGTATTTACAACCACACCGTCTCTGTCAACATGAAGACTGTTGCTGCCTCACAAAGCGACGCGGTGTTTGTTCGTTGTGTGAGTGCGACCAAGGGAAACGTGGAGCGCGTGTAGGATAGTCACGTTTTAGTTTAAATTGTAATAGGTGTCGACAGCTATAACCAGCTATGCTAACTCGGTGACGTTAGCCAACGAGCTAGTTCAAGCCCCTGTGGTAGTTATATCGATGTTTTATCCAGACATTGTCTTTGTGGTCAACACAGCACCATTAAACACTATCAGACACAGCTCTAATGTGACATTAAACTCAACCGTACCTTTCTCTGCGTCGACCTCGGCGACTACAGGATCATATCCTTGGCCCTGGCTCTTTGTTTATGTGATTTATTAGTGGCCTGTTTTCATCAATCCGTCTCGTCTCGTCTCGTCTCTCTCTCCTCCGGGAGCCGTCCGTGCCGCCCCGGCTGACAGCGCTTATTGCTAGGGATGACAAGGGCCCCGCCCCTAGCAACCAATTGGATGCCGAGGTTCTGGAGACTGACGTTTCCTATTGGACAGGCGGCGGTGTCCGTCAACGGTGTCGCTAAGGGGCGCAACGCGGTCCAAGGGCAGGACACCTGCCACGGAAGGATGCTGAGCGCCGCAGGTGCGGTCAAATGAAGGGATGAGAGGGCTGTAGAAAAAGGAAAAGGATGTAGGTTGTAGCATGATACACTGGCAGCTTCACAAGCACATGTAGAGAGGAAATAGTCAGCTTCTCTTTGAGAATGCATTTGTGCTCATCTCTTTGTTTTAAATATCAATAAAGAGGCTTAGTCACACATCTAAATAAGAACTTTATTTCATAAGGTGAGCCCTCTTATTTTTTTAAATGAAACTCCACATATTTTTCATACTGCAAATCTAATCTAAATATAACCTATGTTTCAAAAGTATTCAAATGTATCAAACCAATTAGTTACTGATGGTCCTTGATACTTCAGTCATCTATTTAGCAATGTAAACTTACAATTGGCTCATATTCATAACCAACTATAACTCTGATTAGGTTTCGGTATAGCTCATGGGAAATGTAGTGTTGAGTGACATTAAAATAATGAGTTTTATCTGGAGTGAAATGACAGTTAACTTATTTCTGTCCTCAACAGTAGATTTGATTTAGTTTGGAATATGAATAGAAAACTCTATCATGTTTAAGCTTTGTAGATGAAAAGGACAGGGAAGTGGGTCAGTACTTCAGCTCTCTATTGGCTGCATTTATGGAGCTTTATAATTTTAGAACAGAACTGCTTGCTCAGCACATCTTATTTCGAACATTGTGTGTGTGCATGCTGGTGTTTCATTTGTCAGCTTAGGTGACATGTAGCATTAATGAATAGCTTATCGCTCACACAAAGGGGCTTTTAATGTTTTAATGTACTTCAAGTTTGTTTTCATAGAGCGATCTCTGTGTGGAATCCAATAAACAGGAAATCACCAACCTGCCTCCAACAGACACAATACATAACATATGACAAGATAGTCTCCTGTACCAAATAGTATACAACAAATATAAACCTGCACAGCATAATATGACAGTCCTCATTTCATGAGAGTGGGTTCCACTGCTTGGCATACAGAAATCTGTACACCTGTATAACATTCCTCGTCTTGTTCCTCTTTCACCATCATCTGGTTGTTGATTTTCATTGACTCAAAGCAACTGTAATAAGGCAGCAAAAATAAAAGTATATTGCACAGTTTATCAGTATAAAAAATATAAATAGAGACATGAACTTAAGTCCAGGTGACGTCTCACAAGCCCATGACAACAAACTTCTCATGTATGGATTCGTGAGTTACGTAGCATGCTCTAACCAACCGTTTTAATCCAGTTCAGGTCAGTCAAGCAATCAGGGGGGCTGAACAATAAAAGTATGATTTAATGGTATCAGGATGCTGCAGCATATTGGTTCAGGTTTACAATTATTCAAAGCACATAGTGTACTGTATTTTCTTTTTCTTTGTATTTGTATTTTATTGTGCTACGGAGCCCCCATGAGTTGTGTCCTTAATACGGTTAAAATTGCACAAAATGTCATGTAACAAAGCCAGAAAAAAAAAAATCACATTACACTCATTACATCAGAAACACATAACAAAAATATGGCAAATATGGGCATCAGTTTACATTCAGTGGGGAGCCAGGAAGCTACACATAACTGATTCCGACATGAACCGACATTCACTGATCGTCGATGGTTAAGTCTCTCTCGCTCATGTTTCTCTCCCATTGCCTGGTTTCTCTCATATTTTTACGTGCCTTGTACATGTAATTATAATCCTGCCTTAATTCAATACAATTCACATTGGCAAATACATTTTGACATAATTCAAATGCAGAATTCCAGTTTACATTGTCATTGTCAAAACACCCATGAAGGGTAAAATTATTTAAAATGTCTTTATTAGTAATATCAAGATTGATGATAATTTAATGTGCTATTGAACATTTAATTTGCAGATCTGTTTCATGAATTAAATATAATTTGTGGAATATATTTAACAATTTCTCATGCAATACAGTATAATCAAGGAAGCTAATAAAGTTGTCAATAAAGCCAACAATTGATGGCGCAAGAGACATTAACAGAGAGAAATAAGAAGACAACAAAAGACAGAGAGAGGAAGCAGAGAGCATAATAAATGTCATTGAGTATTTGGATAGCATACCTTTAATTGTTTTACTAATTTGAATCTTAATTGTTTCATAGAAGATATTAAAATGCCATGTGCTTTTAAAAATGTGAGCTGGATTTCGGCAATGGAATTTCAAACATGTACTAGTTTTTGTGGACATTAATTGAAAATAAATACAACCGCTGATTTGCAATTTTATTTGTATTATGACAGCATTATAGTTCCATAAACCATGTTTGAGTTTATGCAGTCCCAGACTCTTTCCTTGTTTTCGTTTGGACTGAAACCATTGGTCCTTGAACCTATTTCTCAGCTCAGCGTCTGATGAGTGTTACATCTGTGACTCGCTGAGCTTTAATCTGTAATTCACTCCGTAGAAAACGGAGTCTGTGAGATAAGAGAGATATTTGGCTGCGTGTCTCCCAGCTCTCTCTTTCTCTCATGCTCTACCTCGATAATCTGACCAAGGGGTCACTAAAGTACATGTATTCTAGAAAAGTACTATAAGCACTTTTCTTGCTTGATTTAAGAGATTTTAAGTCCATCGTGATGGTCCTCAGGGTGGTAGTGAGATGTACAGTATCTGCTGCTATTTATCCTCTCATCCATCTTCTTAGTTATTCCTATCGTCGCTGACCCCCAAAAGTGCTGTTCCAGCGTGTATAAAGTGTATTTTTTAACAAATGTGGAGCACGTCAGAGCCTGTGATTGTTAATCTTGTTCCGCCAGTTTCATTAAAGCAGTGCTACTTCCCTGTAGGAGTGTAAAGATAAAACCAGCGAGAGGCCTCTTAACCAGCAAGTTTACAAAGCGGCAGGAAAGTCCCTGCCTGGCCTCAGGCGTTGCGAGGATCTGCGCCGGTCAGTGACAACTGCTGAAGATAGGCTGGTGGCTGGTAACAAGGAGGCCGCGGCGTCTCCATGAAGATTGTCGAGGAGGTGAGGCTTTTGCGGTCTTTTTTCGCGATGTGTCTTCTCTGCCAACGACAGAGGAAGACTTCCACCTGCTCTCTGAAGAAGCTGGTGGTCAAGGTGTACAGGATGGGGTTCAAGGCGCTGTTGATGGGAAGGATGAAGATGACTATCCAGCTAGAGATGGTGCCTAAAGGAAAACAGGAGCAAAGTCGTCCACATTTTAAAGCAGTAAGTGCCTGTGGATGTTTTTTTACTAGGCTATTCCATAAGTAAAGGGTTCAAACAGTAGATCACTGATGTGTGGCAGCTGTTAAAGTAATGCAACACAGAATCATTTCTTACCAGGTATCTCCACCTCCAATAGTGAGAGGACTTTCACCAGAAATATCGGAATCCAGCAGAGGGCATCAGAGAACACTATGAAGAAAAATCTGTTGGCCACAGCCACATCTGTGTGCAGTCTGCTCCTCATGTCTGTGGCATTGATGCCAGTTTTATAGATGGAGTAGAACATGCTGGAGTAGGAGAGGGCAATCACCAGGAATGCCACCAGGTTTAGACCTAAAGAAATGCACAATCTATTCACACACATAAACGCAGTGGGGGATATTCACATCCTTTCCTTCAGTAAAAGTACCAATATATTAATGTAAAAGTCATTCAAAGTAAAACGTCCTGTATTCAAAATCCTGCTTAACTAAAAGCACAACTATTATTATAAAAATGTACTTAAGTACTCATTCTGCACAAACAAAGCCCCTTCCACTGATTATTATACATTACACTATTACATTGTTAAATACTGATGCATCAATGATTGCGCAACATTTGAATGTTGTAGCTGGTCGAAGTCGAGCCAGTTTTGATGACATCATACCAGTTAGATAGTTTAGTCCAGTGGTTCCAGACCTAAAGGTCGAGCCCTGTGCGGTCTCAGAGGTTGTGAGATTATTTTATGTTTCAGGGAAAGAAAAACAAACATCTGCTTCACATATTTGTATTGATTTTTGGACATTTTTCTAATCTTAGCTTATTTTGTGACATGAAATTGTAAATTGGATAATTGTACTCCTTTTGGGCCTCAAGCAATTGTATAAATGAAACCATCTGAGAAATTTCCAGGATGTATTACGAGAACTGGACACAGCGTCGGAGGCAGCTCCCTTTTCATTCCTGTGAAAAGTGCTTATTAAAGCAAAAAATGTTCAACTTCCAAGTATATAATTCAGAGGAACCTTCTGTATTATGGGGCCCCGAGGGAGCGCACAAGCATTTCCTAAAGCCCCGCTTCCCATCCCTCGGTCTAGTCCGTTGAGTATAGCCTCGTCCTCAAGCTCATTCAGATGAATGGAGGAAAGAAAATAACTCTGGATTCGGCTATTAGTGGATTTTACATCCTAATGATTCATCATCTGGTCATAATGGGAAGTTTACCGACATTTTTTTCCCCGCTGAGGTACAGAAGCCTCTTAATCAATGCAAGTCTATGGGGAAGAGTGTTTTTGGATAAAACTGAAACAAAATAGCAGAAAAAGAAGTAAAGTCTCGTTAATCTGCTTAGATACTCCGCACCACTGCATACATGTACATTTTTTCCACCCACAGGTTTTTATGTGCATGTACACACACAAACACACACACACACAAACACACACACACACACACACACAGAAAGAAAAGCCAGTGACGATAAACAGCAAACTATGGCACCTCATGAATTAATTCACATGATTCTCATTTAACAACCTAGATGCAAATGCTGGCACCCTTTCGTGGAGAACTGTCTCCCGAAATTCATTTAGCACTGTTGCCAGACTTCCGCTGAGTAATAAGAGGCCAGACTAATCATGCATTGCTGATGGAGCCCTGGTGTTTGCTGTGTAATAGCCAAATCTAATATGCAATGCTGTTCCCTGTTCTGTTAGTTGGTTGGTACACAGCGACATTCTCTTAAATTGCTCTTATGTGTTCTCTATATTTTCTGTTAACAGAAAATATGAGCAATGTCAAATCCACATGCACCATCTGCTCTTACACAGGATCTGAATACAAAATGGGAGGTATGTGATGATTGTTTATTATAGACGTAATGTTCTTCTAACGCTTTTTTATGATGAGCAAGAGAATGGCTTATTTGATTTGAAGCTCAGTATTTTATCCCAGTGTTTCGTGCATTTGATCACTCTACATTGTTGCTTTTCATCTTTGGGGCGAGAATGTTTCATTAGTTTTATTGGTTTGTCAAAATCAAGACTAGCGGTTTGTGCCAAACAACCTACCAAGAATTTAATTAATTGCTAAAATCAGCATTCACTGTATAATGAGTTTACATGAGAAAAATAAAGAGAAAATTGATTTTTTTCTTTTCTTCAATTTACCCAGAAATATCCCTGTTGAATATCCTTTGGCGGTAGGTTTTTCTTGCCTGTCAGAGTGCAGGGGAAAGCAGACCCCATTACGTCCATAGTAGTTTCCAAACACATCCTCATTCATCAGGGGCACAGCAGCAATAATGAACCCCAGTAGCCAGATAGAGGCCAGCACCACCTTGCAGCGGGACGACAAACATGCTGTTAGGATTTCACTTCAAAGACCACGATTAAAAAGGATTTAATTTCAGTCAGACTTACATCAAGGATGAAAGAGCATTACTAGCAAATGTTTACAGTCACATTAGGCTGAAAATGCTCTGCTCTTTGAGGGAGCCCTCAAAGAATCCCCCAAAACAAACACACATGATATTGATCTTAGATAAATCGACAATAACGAAAATGTAGCACATAAAGAGGAGGCTGGGGTGGTGGAGCTGCAGCAGCAAAAGGCTTTAGCACGAGTATATCAGCAGAGTAATGGTGAGAAGTGTTTTGATGAGAATCTTCTTTAATCTTTTAAGAATTCCTAATTAGGTGTTTTCACACACACACACACACAAGGTGAGTGAACTGGCAGCATGTATCTGTGGCTTAGTTGTATCGTACTTTTCAAGCTGGGAGCACAAAATGCAGATCAGCAGATCATTACCCACACACAATATCAAGAAATAAAAACAGCAGCATAAAAGCAAACAATTAAAAGACCGTATAATTCAACTTTTATTTCAGACTCATGAGTCCATATTAATGTATAAAATACATTTGCAGATGAATCATCCCAAAGCATATCAAGTAGGGACAGGTGAAACTATTAAAATAAACTTAAAATCAAGTGGTTGCACAACAGAGCTATATTTAAAAATAATAAATAAATAAAATGAATAGCTCAGCACAAAAGCTCAGTCTTTTAAAAAAGAAGCTAATACAGGACGGCAAATCCAATGATTTCACACCATAAGGTTGAATGATTATTATACACACTGTGAAATGATAAGACACCGAGCAGTCCTTATTTCAGTATTAGTATTATAAAGTAGCTCACCACAGTTTGAAGTTTGCCCGGGCGCAGGTTGCTGAAGGGGAAGACAATGACCAGGAACTTCTCCAGAGTCAGGTAGGTCAGGAGGAGCACAGACACCTGAGGGAAAACATTCACTTTAAATCTCAAAGGACCGTGATTTAACTCATAAACCACTTGCAGTAACATTTCTGATGACCATTTTCCAAAGAATACCATAAACTTGTATAGACTGACTTGAAGAATGCTTAAAACATGCTTCAGATTAACATTAATAACTTAATTAATAACATAAATCTGTTTAATTGTTGTCACACGTGTGTGCTGATGCAGTTTTGAGCAACGGCTTGTTGAAAACTCTGTTTGTGCATTCAAGTGCTTTTGTTAAAGCCATTTGAGACTGGAGAGTCAGCTCGTGAAAGCAATTTCTTCAATGCAAAATTAACTTTACCCTATTAACAACCTTCATGTTTGTTTACTGACCATGTTCTGATTGAGCAGTTATGTGTCGTTTACATGATTTATAGTCAATATGGGCGACAATATGCGAAACCATTGGTACGGTTCATTAACCCCTGCTCAGTAGAATCATGTTTTGACAGTGAGGTAGTCCACTGTTTTCTATCCTCAACACTCTGCACAACATCAGAAGTCAGTTAAGGATGCACCGATCCAATCAGATATCAACCACATGTGAACAATCCACATTAAAAGGTGCCTTGTTTCGGTGTTTCTTACCAAAAACACTGTGTGTCCTTAAAATCCTTCCACAGAAAACATTTGCAATCACGTGATCCACATTCCTACCGTTGGTTTCACTAAATCAAATTGTCCCTCGGAAAAAACTATAATCAGAGTCTACATGCAGTGGCTGGAATGCTGATAAAATGCAGTAGCAGCAACAGCAGTGGCTGGTATGGGATCAGTGCAAAAGCAGCATCAGCAGAAGAAGAGTAAGTAAGTGCAATCGACAGCTTGAACAGAATATAGATACTGTGTATATATATGTATATATTTCTTGGATATGTATTGCGGTGAATACATGTCACAGGCAGTGTTGTAGTCAACCAAGTCTTGACCAAGAGTTTATTGAGACCGAGACTTTCAGGGGTTGAGACCAAGTCAAGACCAACACCGAGACAAGGCCGACTAAAAATGTGATCGATTCCGAGACGAAATCGAGGCCTCCAAAAAGAGGCCTTGAGCTTGAGTACTTAAACGCTACAGGTTCACCTTCACACAGCAGATTAGCGTGTGTGTATCCATAACAAGTTACCTCTGAGGAGAGCATGGCCAGGAATCCAATGGTCCGACACTCAACGCTCTCCATCCAGAGCAGGGCGTTACGATTGTACTGCCCGCGGAATTTCACATCAAACACTCCAATGAAGAACAGGTACACACCCATGAGGCAGTCTGCACCTGAACGATAGGAGATGATGACAAAAGTCCATTTACAGAGGTGCTCTGTGTGGGTTTGTTAGAGGAGTCCATCTGTCAGCTGCTGGCACTTGCAGACCCGTTTCTCACTAAAATATATTATTTCTACCCTCCAGGGCAAGCAAGAGTAATCACTCACCCATGAGGTGAGTTACTGGGTTCATTAAAACACTGTGACTCAATGCTTTGACCGCTTTTTTAAACACAACGTGGATGAAAATAAAGATTTAAGGAAATAGGGATAACAAGAAAAAACATGACATGTCCTTTTGTCATGTCATGTCATTTTTTTCAGCAAAGAGAGGGAGAGTCAGAGTGATGGGGTTGTATAAGTAAAACTGACTGAGAGTACAAAACCTGTATATAGGGAGCAGTGGGCTGCCCATGACAGGCGCCCTGGGGAGCCGTTAGGGGTTCAGTGTCTTGCTCAGGGACACTTTGACACAGGAACACGTCACAGCCAAGGATCCAGTTACCAGACAACCCTCTTAGCCTAGTGAGCCACGGTCGCCCCTAAAACTTACCCAAGATATTAAAAATGAAACTGAAATTGACATTACTTATGGCCCTTGTACAGCAGTGGACATAAGCAAGCCTGGAGGTATTTGCATTTACTGTAAGATCCCTCAATCTTTATTATAAGGTGCGTTACTCCAGGCTTTTTCAAATGTTTATGATGCTGTAGGTGAGATGTGTGGGTTAGCTGTCTATATAAAACAGCTAACCCACACCTTCCCCTCTGCATTTCATTTTTACACTTCTCTATAAAACTAAGAGGATTCACTGTGACAATAAATGTCTCTGGATAAAAAGACACAGAAAAAAAAAACTGACTGCATGGAAGCCGTAACTATGGAGATCAAGATCACTGCCTCCATCTCAAAGAACCTATTAATGATAATACTGCTCACAAAATGCTGCCTCACAAAGGCTCCTATTTCGTGGAAATTGTCTTCTCTGAGATTTGATATACATGTAAGATTTCACAGGATCTTGATCACATGTAGAATTGAATTCAATGTGTTGATTCAGGATGTTCGACAGACATTATTACGTATTAAATCTTGCCCCAGAAACAGCTGATTGATTTGCCTTGATTTACTGCACTATGACCAGCTCACTCTGCTGCCTGTGTGACAAATAATTTGTGCAGTAGTGTGACCACTGCTTACAAAGTCAGGCGAGATGTCCTCAAGTCACCTATTCCCTTTTTTCCAGGCCGGATTATTGCAATATTACAGTAATGCCAAGAACTTGCTAGGCAATGTTTTTAATTACATACAAACATGTGGATAATATTGCACCAAGGCTGGATAACAGGACTTGTATTCCCCTATAAACTCCATTAGATCCCCGCTGCTGTTTTATCTACTTCAGGCTGAAGTCGAATTACCGGTGTTCATGACTCTAGAACAGCTGTCCCTTAAATATTAAAGTATTTGCCTCCAGACCTGATTAACAGTTTGAACTGCGATTATGTTTTCAACTCATCATTTGCTGGATAAAATAAAAAATCAGAGATGTGAGCAGTGATCCAGGCTACTTGACTCCATCACTTTTTTCTCAAGAACAGATTCACTTTTATAGATTTTTTTTTAGTTTCATCCCTGTGATTTTTGAATTCCACATCTACCGTTTACTTTTTACCACTGTTAGGATAAAGTTGACCTCCACCCTTACATGCACAGCCGTATGCTACATTTCTATTTGTATTTGTGTATTTGCACATAGTATACCTGAATGGACAATGGTGTGGTTACTCACAGCAGAGGACCTTGATGCAGGCAGCATGCAGGTTGTTCTCTGCTCGTATCAGTGACCTCATGCCGATGACAAAGAGGTTACCGAAGCAGGTAATGAAGGCCATGACCCAGACAGACACCCGCAGCACCATGTTAGCCAGCAGGTCCTCAAAGGAAGAGATGCCATCCGTGTTGGGCTTACAGGACCTGACATGAGGCGCATAGGAGCAGTACTGGAACGTCTTAAAGTAGCTGGCAGAGAGAAGGAGCGAAGAAAAACAGAAGGTGGCAGCAGAAGAAACGAGTGAGAGAGAGAGACAGAGTTAGACAAGCAATGACAAGAAAGATTGAGATACATCATGTTGGGTTTTTCGGTGGTGACAAAACACATGTAAGGATTGTGATGTAAAATGGTACGCACATGTGGGAAAGATTCTTCATAGGCAGGAACATCTTAGTCTGAACATCTGGGATCTCTATCCCCTCAAGCGCCCTACAAAACAAAACAACAGAGCATATCTCAGCACTGAACAGAAAGCAGCAACAAGTTTCTGCGTGTGTTTGTTTGTGTGTGGGTGTGTGCTCACAGAGACTGAAGATGTGTCAAGTGACTGAAGTGGCTGGGGTGAATCCGGAGAAGGGGATTGTGGGAAATATTTCTGAAACAAGAAACAGATTGTAATGAAGTCAGTAAAGCCTGCCTGGGTAATATGTAACGTGTGGCTGAAAGATCCAGATGTCCTTTGTCTTTTCTGAGTATAACAACAGGCAATCCTGCTCCACACTGCATAATGAATGCATTATGCATTTATGTATTTTTACACTAAAATTACAACTATGAAGTTATACCTGTATATTAACCTACAAAGAAAATACCAAGTACTTCCATTCTTTTTGCACTTAGAGTACAGCAACCTTTCTGTTATATTGTTTGCAATAAGGCATTGCTGCATCTGTTTCTCTGCATTTCATATCCCGTCTCTTCCTCGTATTTCTAAAGTAAACCACACATATTTTTGAACTGAGAGCATTTGTGCTTCATTGTTATATTGTGCATGCACGGCAATAGAAAAACCGCAAGGCTTTTAAGCAGGGTTTGTCTGTGTTTGGTTTGACCCTATGGTCGCTTTAATCTATGTTTTTTTTCCCCCCAGTTTGGCCACAGATGAAAGACAAGGACAAACCTTTTTTTATAAATAAGGTGTGATTAAATGGCCCTTTGCAAGACAATATGAACATGCTATTGTTGTTAGGAATGTGGCTTTAGAGACCACAAACTTCTGAAGTGCTGCTGGCATAAACATCACGTCAGAATGAGGTTATTCGGAGGTGGTTCAACTGTAGTAGGACAGCACTGAAGGCCCAGGTATAAAATGCACGGCCCGCCCACTGCGTTTTACATCATTTCGGACCATTATTAACTGTAGATAAAGCCCAAAAAGCTTTAAGACAAAATCTGCTATAGTTGAATAATCATTTTAATATGTACACATATCACAACCTTTAACTGAACATTTGATTCTTCTGGAAATGTTTGCCTTGTGAAAAAAACGCTGCTGCTGCGCCACAGGGAACAACGAGTAATGGCAGCTTGTGAGAAGTTCCTGCGCGCAAGAAAAAAAGTCACATTACGCCAAAGAGTAAAATGTAGAAGTGCCGGTATGCGTTCCGGTGAGTACCGGCCCACTTTGAGCACTGAGTACAGCTGTTTCTATTGGAATGAAAATATATTTGTGAACGTATTTTGGGCATCAGTAGCCTACATTACATGACCTGCAATTTTGACTTTGGCATCTATAAAATGTCTGCACTGCCTGCTGATGTTCCTGAGGGCGTGGTGTGTAATACCATTATTGATGGCTGCAGGTGTGCCATTTCCCAGGTCCTGGTGAACATGCTGGCTAACCGGTAAGGCTTACACTTGAGCGTTTTCCTGCAGACAACAAGTCAAAAATGTCTGAGGTGAAACAAGTCTATTCATATTCAAATGTAGAATCCTTGGTGATGTTTTTCCAGACAAGCAAACTTACAAAGCAGCTAATCCCAGTTGTTTTTGACACATTTCTTCCCCAAAACATGTATAGGAGGTTGAAATTTCCATCACATCTCCGCGAAGCCAGACGATCAGATACTCACAGTTTAAGGAGGGACTTGGAGACGCTCTTAAAGGTGTTTTTTGGCAACTCCCTTATCCTGTTGCTGGACAGATTTCTAGATACAGTGAAAAACGGACACATATTAAAGAAAAAAGAAAAAGGCAAATTCCTTAGTCAAAAGCAAAATGAGAAACATGCAGATATACTTATATTCATTGTTTACTCATTCATTCATTCATTGTTTACTCATTCATTTCCAAACATTGATTGTGGAAAGTATTGACCAAAGCATAGATAATTCATGTTTACAGGAAATTAACCGAAGTTAAAAAACAATTCGAATAACTACTGCAGAGGATCAAATTAATCAATACTAACCGATGGAAATAATTTCAGCTTTTCTTTCCAAAACGTTGTTTCGCAAGGATTAATCAAAACATCTCAAGAATAAATCTCAGCAGAACAAAACTACATGGTTTCCTACACTGATTCATTGAATCTCCATCCATTACCTTAATAACACCCATACCCAGGTTTTATAGACCTTTATGTGAATTCCTGCCATTGCTGTAAAATGTATTTTAAGGCGTCTTTCCATAAGAAACTCACCAGAGCATTCAAAGGGTCTCAAAAATACATTTAAATTCCCAACAACTGCTTAAACTAAGCTCTTATTATTATTTAATGTCAACATTACCATAGAGATACAAACACATTGGCTGGTACTCACAGTTCAGTCAGTCTCCACAGAGACTGGAACGTGTTTTCAGGAATACTTCTGATCTGGTTGTCCATCAGTAATCTGAAAAAGACAGAGCTGCTGTCAGAAACTGTGTGCAAATAGTTTTTTCAATCTCATTTGTTGCAGTATCCGGACATTGGGCTCCCACAGCCCTCATCTGTCTCCTCCACACACCACACCTCCCAAACACCTCGGCTGCCTCCCCCCCTCCCCCCTCTGTCCCCCCTGGTGAGCTGCATGGACACAGAGCCCTCATCAAAGGGCTCTTCCACCACCGACACTATGACCACCCTCCCCCCCTCTCTGTGACGACTGGCCAGGTGAGAAGACAGCTGGAGAGACTCCACCAAGGAAAGGCTGCAGGACCTGATGGCATCAGCCCCAGGGTCCTGAAGACCTGCGCCATCCAGCTGTCTAATGTCCTTCAACACCTCTTTAACCTGAGCCTGAAGCAGGAGGAAGTCCCGGTGCTGTGGAAGACGTCGTGCCTGGTTCCTGTACCAAAGAAGACGACACCATCTGGCCTCAATGACTACCGACCAGTTGCCCTCACATCACATGTGATGAAGGTGCTGGAGAGGCTGGTCTTGGCCCACCTCCGACCGCAGGTGAAATCCTCACTGGACCCTCTGCAATTTGCATACCAGCCTCATGTGGGAGTGGACGACGCCATCATCTACCTGCTGCAACGAGCTCAGTCGCACCTGGATGGACCCGGTGGCTCTGTGAGAATCACTTACTTTGATTTCTCCAGTGCATTCAACACCATCCAACCACTGCTACTGAGTGAGAAGCTGAGGGTGGTGGGGGTTAACGTGTCCACCATCTCTTGGATCACTGACTACAGGAGGAAGACGACGGCTCCACAACCGCTGAGAGTTCTGGGAGAGGATGTGGGCATGGTGGAGGAGTACAAGTTCCTGGGTGTCTCCATCGACAGCAGACTGAACTGGAAGGCCAACATCAACGCTGTGTACAAGAAGGGGATGAGTCGACTCTTTTTCTTGAGGAAACTTCGATCCTTCAACGTGTGCAGCAAGATGTTGGAGATGTTCTACCAGTCTGTTGTGGCCAGTGCATTGTACTTCGCCGTAGTCTGCTGGGGGAGCAGCATTGGAGCCGGAGACACCAACAGACTTAACAAACTGGTTAAGAAGGCCGGCTCCATCATTGGCTGCAAACAAGACTATCTGGAACAGGTGGTGGAGAGGAGGACACTGAAGAAACTATTATCCATATTGGATAACCCGGACCACCCTCTCCACCACCTACTGCAGGGACAGCGGAGCACTTTCTCCAACAGACTCATCCAGCTCCGCTGTCACAAGGACCGATACAGGAAAACATTCCTGCCCACTGTCATTAGACTCTATAATATATCACCTCTGGCCAAATCATACACAAGACTAGAACACTGCTACACTGTTGTTGTTGCTGCTGTTGGCGATCTTGTGCACTACTGTTTAGTTTATTTTTTCCTACTTAGTTAATTTAATACCATTCTATTTAGTGTATATACTGTGCATTTGTATTACTTTATTTTATTAAATGTAATAGGTCCTGCTCTGTTATTATTGTATTTTATTATATTGTATATATTGCATTTTCCATACTTAATATCTCTATTTTATTGTGCAACTTCGTTTGCTGCTGTCACAGACAAATTTCTCCTTGGGGATGAATAAAGTATATATCTAACTATCCCAATGCACCATCTGTTAACAGTCGATGCTGACTCAAAAACTGGAGTTTCTGCATTTCTGAAAATAAGAATTCACAGTTCAAATGCAATTGGTTCGACTTGATCATTATTACTCCAATTGATAGTAACACACAGACGATCCAGCTGACCAAACTGGATGTTAAAGAAGAGTTGTTAAAAGTAAGAACATTTTTTAAGTGAAGACTGACATTTTTTCGCTTTTCAACTAATTACCTGAATTTAAATTAAAACTCAAACTTTTATTGAAAAGTTGATACTACTTTGAGATATGTTTAACTTTGATTATCGTGCAACCATACAGAGGAGTAAAGCATGTTGTATTGAATGAGGCGGAAAGTAATTGGAAGATTTTAAGATAAAACACATTCATGCTCAATATGAAATCATTGATAGCTAAAACACAATTACTGAATAAATGTCTGGTGTAGTGTGGATTTCTGATGTAGCTACAATCAGGACACCTATTCACGTATGTCAGTGAACAGATGGGAATGCACCTAATTTGGAGTTTATGTTTTTTGGAAACTTCAAAAGCTCCCTAAACGGAATGGAAACACGCATATCACTCTACGCTCCAAAAAAAAAGGAGTGTGTTTCCATCATTTTTGACTTTTACTACGTTCAAAAGTGAAGTGGGATACTCACAGAACTTCAAGCCTCCTGCAGGTCTTCAAGATAGAGTAGTCGAGAGTTTGAATCTGGTTTCCCTCAAGATCCCTGATAGCAGAAATAAAATGGGGAACTTAACCCTCCTGTAATCTCTGTCTACCATCTGTGTTCAGGTATGCACACAAGCACAAACACACACATCGGTATGTCCGGTCAATTATTTGATATCTACTGAATCACAGACACAAGTACACTGTCACAGCAGACTCACAGCCAGTCCAGGGCAGGCATGTGTTGACAGAAGCTCGGGTGTGGAAGCTGCTGCAGTGAGGTGCCCACCATGGATCTGAAGATGAAAAGGAAAACATGTTATTGCAAATAAGAGATTCAAATCACACACTGCAGGAATTCCCGCCGTTACAGAGCGGAGGTGATGCACGGCTAGAAACAAAACCTTTGTGTTGGCTGAGCTTCGCTAAATAAATATCTTGCACTGATGTCTACTCCAGGTAACTTCAAACGCTGCAAATATAAATAAATAAATCACTGATATTGAACCATTGTCCTGCAAAAACAGGGCAACACATCAGTAGTGCATAATTAAACTCATTTCATTAATATCATACATACAAGTTCCAAACGTTTACTGGGCTTTTGAGTTTTCTTTCTGATGAGATGCCTGAACCACCACAGATGGCCCCTTTACCTCGCAAAGGAGCAGCAACGTTACTCGGAGCTCCCTCCGTATGTCTGAAGTCCTCATCCTATTTCTAAGGCTAAACCCAGCCACCCTAAGAAGGAAGCTAATTTTGGCTGCTTGTAGCCACAATCTCATACTTTCGGTAACTACCCAAAGCTCATGAACATTGGAACAAGACCCCGAGATACTTGTGCTTGCTTGCTTGGGGCAGTGCCTTCAGCATCTCAGTGCGAATCTCATCCACCCCTGGCGCCTTGCTACCGGGGAGCTTTTGACTAACTCAGCGACCTCTGCAGGGCTATAAATGAGTTTTCCCCCCCCGAGTCTTCAAACTCTGCCTCCTCAGGGGGAGAACGTTTGGGTTCAGGAGTTCCTCAAAGTGCTTTCCCCCTCCCCCGCTCGACAATATCCTCAATCCGACTCCACAGTTCTCCGCGGCTGAACACAGCCTGAGCCTGAATTCATCATGTTATGATGTCTGTTATCCATCTAGTTTTTTGTATTTCATTATTATGTGCAGAAAAGGCATCACCTGTTGTTTTAATTGTGCTAAATATATAATTATATTTGACAGGACTTAATTTACTGGTCACAAGGACATTGTAGTCTCTTTGTTGTTTTGCCTGGCCTAGCTCTCCGGCCCTTGATGCCTTCAGACTGTCTTGCCAGTTCTGCTCCCCTGACATACCCTCTTACATACAAACCTGGGCTGCATTACAATTTTGCAGAGTGAAATTATCCAGAAGTATTAAGCAATGGCTTGTTGAATTCTCTAAATGCTCAAGGTTTTATTTTAATTGCTTCCTTTCTTATCTCCTTTGGCATTGGACAATCCTTTATGAAAGCAAAGAAGAGAATGATGGTCCACAATTAATTGCGGCAGCACTACAGCAGACCCACAACAACAACAACAACATCTGCCGTCGCATGATTAAAGAGCCGAGTGTAAGTGCAGTCAGATTCTCTAGCACCGTTGTTATGAAATTCTCCTTCACATCTTTTCTTGACCTTATGACATTTTCCAAGGGGGTGAAGGAAAAGTGGTTGGGAAAAGACATAGGATGTCATTTTACTATTCAACCGAAGCCCTGTTCATCAGCTCTGCCATTTAAAACCAGAGACTAGGCAGAGACTAGGGACAAGGGATTCCACAGATGAATGGAGAAACCAAAAGAGGGACATGTGGTCAGACCCGAAAGGTACAAATGCTCTTTGAAGAGGCAGACTTTAAAAAAGGCTTTTATCTTTCAACCATAAACATCAAAAGGACATTTATTGAAGTGGATACCTGTTGTGGATAGAAAAGCAAACAGAGAACAGCATCAGTGAACAAAGACTGGGCTAACGATATTGTATTTTCGCTATTGTACAAAGAACAATACCAACTGCTGATCCAAGCCAAGTCAGTGAAGCAGAGACTGGATGGACAGAGGGAATTTGTGACAACGAGAGATAAGATAAAAAAAAAGGTAAAGACAGAGACAGAAAAGGGACTGTAAGGATAGCTCTCCGTCCAAGATGGCCTCAGACTATCTTGCCAGTCCTGCTCACCTGACTTACCCGCCCACATACGCATCTGGGCTGCAGTCACATAGTCGTCTTTTTTGCTTGGTAAGGTTTCTCACAGAGTGAAATCGCCCAGAAGTATCGAGGCATGTTAACAGCGAGTTGAATTTATCTAAATGCTAAAGACAGATGCTTTATTGCTTCCTTTCTTATCTCCTTTAGCACTGGACCATCCTTTATGAAAGTAAAGGAGATATTCTTTGTGTCTGACAATTCATTTTAATTGCCGTGCTCTTCTTGTCTGTGTTTCCTAATGTCTGTTACCTGTAACTTGGCTGCTGAATATTATTACCAGTACTGTACTTACAAACATGTATATGCACAACTGATATCCAATGCATTTCTCATCTCAGACTCAAATGTTGGAATTACTTTGATACTAGAAATCAGTCAACACTAAAACATAAGATTGTTAAGAGAAAACCATGCAACTCACAGGTACATGAGAGACTGGAGCCCGATGAAAGTGTCCTGGGACAAGCTGCTTAGCGGGTTATGATCCAACATCCTGGCACAAAGAAACATTGTTATTTATTGTTTTCAAAAGAATAACTCAACATTTTGGGAAATACCCTTAATTGCCGTCTTACGAAGAATTAGACAAGATGATCAATACCACCATGTCTGTACACTAAATATGCATCCGGCAGGGTTTTACCTTCGAGCATAAAGACAGGAAACAGACAGGAAAAGCTAGAGAAGCTGAGAAATCTTCCTACCAGCACCTCTAAATTTGACCAATGAACACGTTTTAAGTATTACAATGTTGCCTGCCAATGACACTGTGTCACCATACACACACTGGACTCCTACACTATATCCCAACTATGTGTTTTCTGACGAGTACTTCTTCTCTGGCTGGGCACTAAGTCTCACTAGGTGGTCCTCACAAAAATCCTTCTATATCAAGACCTGATGCGATGAATGCAGAAGACCTATAGCCTGCAACAGGCCTAACAAAGGACGCAGTTTAAACTCTGGACCAATTACAAAATAATCCGCTTCCATAAAACTTGGGAGCATTTCTATTTCCCCTCAACAGCTCTCAACATGTTGGCGGCGAGAGACGGTGGGCGCTTCGCCTCAGCATCAACGGCGTCTGTCTGGACGGCATCATCAGCTGTAACCTCCTGAGGGCAGTGCAGAGCAGCGGCTGTGAGCCAGCCAGTGGGGGCACGAACATGCACAGACATGCACTAAAAGCACCCGCGGTGGGCTCGGCTATGTCAACAAAGCAAGAAGACGCTCAGATAACTACAAACACAGAGGGAGAGTGACTTCATTCTGCACTCAGGTAGACATTACTGCACATCTTTATATAGCAAATACTTGTTTGATGCTTTATTAATGTTTACAATGTTAAATACAGCTCCTTTAAACTCTTGACATCATGGGATTAACAGAAATTCCTTTTTGTTTATTGGTGACTCAAAATCTTTTTCACAGGGAAAATAGGACACACAGCTGTATAAAATGTATGACCCCTAAAAAAAACAACTACTCTCCCAGCTCCCAAAAATAAATTCAATTCTCCCAGCTCTCAATACTGCAACCCAGATGATATTAAGCACTTAAGAGAAGATTTGTTTTCAGGACCCTAAACCAAGAAGGCAACACAAAACAGAGCATGGGTACCCCATTCAGACACATAAAGACTGCCACAACTACAGTGTGTATGAATGTATTGTATATTACACAGTGTCCCTCCAACTAAACTAATATAAAACCACAGCGGCGTTCACAACATAATAACTTCCTCATGTGTAGGTGTGTGTGTGTATTACTCACAGCCACACTAACTGATGGAGATCCCTGAACACACCAGGACTAAGGGAAGATATCAAGTTTTCGCTGAGAAACCTGAGAGACAGAGTGAGAAGCAGAGGAAGACGGGGTGATCTTTTAATGTAGTTTCTCTGACTCTCAAATATAATGTAATATTTCGCGCAAAAATAAGTATTCTCTAGTTTCAGTTCGTCAAATGTGAGGATTTGCTGCTTGTCTTTGTCATGCATCATAGCAAACGGAATATCTTTGGGTTTTGGTGAGATAAAACAAGTTGTGTTGACATTTCATAGACTAAACGACTAATTGATTAAGTAGAAAAAATAACCAGGAGATGAATTGAGAATTAAAAAAAATATGTCCAACTCTAGAACACAGTTACAGATTACAACATAAAACCTGTAAAACTTCAGTGTCCGCTATGCTTTCTGAGCTTAATATACTTTTTGAGTAAATCTGAACTACTTGCGATGCCTGGCTTCCTCCTGACGTTGGCCTTATTCCTTTCCTTTGCTGTGTGTGCTGTCTCACATTTGCACAGTGTCACAGGAGCCTGTTTCAATATCGTCAGTTTAAAGAACTGCTCAGTGGAAGATGGACACCCCATGAATTTAAAGTGTTTGAAAGAGTTTAAACGTTGATAACTATTCTTGCCAGAGTTTTCACTTTTTAATCGTTCTGTGAAAATCCTTGAATTCCAACCTTTATTTTAAAAAGGCTAATTGAGTTGATAAATACAACAAACAAAACAAATCAATTTATTATTTCCTGCCCTTTAGTTCTTCATTTGATACCTAATATAAGAGATGCGCTCATCGAAGATAAATGTAAAGATGAGGGAAAAAGAACAATAAAATCCATGTAGATATTTCAGGAGAGATTACCGTCATTAATGAAGTGAGCAGGGTACTTACAACTTCTTTAAACTGTGCAGGCCGCTGAAAGCATGTTTGGATATGAACTGGAGGCTGTTGTTTTGCAGAAACCTGGGAACAGAGAGACAAAAAAATCATCAGAAACCCTACAACTCTGACTGTTCATCTCTCTTATGCATGGAATCACCATCCACACTCACAAACCATTGACTTCATTAGAATGTAAAAGAGATTAGAGTAAAATCATCATTATCATCTGCTGCACTATCATCCATTTCCCTTTTTACACAGTAAGAATGACAGGATAATACTCTCATCGGCATATTCTCCACATCAACTCAGAGGACAGTCAACTGCAGGGAACAATCAAATTACTCAGATGTAAATTATGACCCTTAAAAACACACTAATAACAAGCCAGCAATTACTGACCTTTGGTCCGTGAATATGTTTGTGAAGGTGTGTATTCCCTACCAATTAGATTCTGCAGGATGCAGCTTGATGAAAACTATAATTATAAGTCATTATTCATTTTGGTAATACATGCAGGACAGGGGGACAAAAACCTCAGATATAGAGGTACTGGACTGGAGGGAATGTTGTGTCTTTCGTCCATTATTGCACCTTTTCAGTATTCATCAGCAATTAAGGACACTATTCCAAATTCCTCCAAAGACTTTAGTTCTTCACCAAGAATAACTCCCTCACCAACGTCTTAAACTGATACAGCATATTGTTAGACACTCTGAATCTGCCTCTTATGATACCAGGATCGGAGGATAATTGTTTGTAGTGTGAAGTCACAGTCTGTGATTTTAGCCTGGTGAAGTTAAAATGTGAAGTTTAAACTAAGCAGCAAAAAGATTGGAACCTGAATCCACATACAGGATTGTACAAGCAGGACGATACAACAGCGTGAATAAAAAGCGATTGCATTGTTTTTTTTGTCAGAGGTATTAACTCAACTTGATTTCTGAGGCTTTGGTAGGTAGTTCTGGTAAATAACTGTTACGTTAAATGTCTTTATGTCAGTGTGGGTGAGGGTCTTGTTTTGCAGGTTACTTAAGTATTTGTCATGATGATTTACGAGGCCCGTCTTCCTGTGTTTTCAAAAGTAACATGATGCAACTCACAAACAGCACCAGAGATGATTCAGAGGTAATAATAAAAACTGCATTAGCAAAGAGCTTCTGTGGCTCTCATACAGCTTACGTAACAATCACAATGTGCATTTATGTATACTCTTTAAATGATTATTTGAGCAACCACTAGATACAACTTGGAGATGCCAGAGAGACATAACTGACCCTCTGGTTGCCACATTATCAGTTAACAGCATTACATTATTTACTAAGGCTTTGTCTCACGTAATATTATCAATGCAATATAATATAATTGATTTAATACGAGACATGCAGTAACAACAACATAACCACAAATTCTTTTTCAAAAAGTACAAATGTCAGAAAGAGATTTACTGTCGCACAGTGAAATCATGTCTTGCACAAAGCATTAATACTGTCAACTAATCATTCATTAATGTTTTCTTTTCTGTTGTGAGAATATTTTATTGACACAAGGCATCAAATCTCCTCTGACACATTCTGAGGATGTAACCACATTTACTGTGTTTCCACACTTCATGCAGAAACATAAATCACGAGTAAACCAATCAAAAGTATCTATTGTGAGGATGTGGAAAGCAGCATAAAACATGACTCACAGTTTCTCGAGGGAAGAGTATTCTGAGAAAACAAAATCAGACAACACCCGGATCTCATTGCTCCTCAGCGACCTGTAACAGAAGCCATGAAATGACGCAGTTAGAAAAACACCTGATTCACACAAACAGAGTGCAGATACACTCAGATAGAGACAGGCAGGTAGTGTCTGAAGCATTAGGATTTATGAACATAAAAACACAACTGCTGCTATTTTATGCAGAAATTGCTTTTAAAGAGCTGGCATCGCATTCCCACGTAATAGAAGCACCATGAGTTGGAGTAAAGACTTGAAAAGGTTCACTGTTATGTCATCTGAAAAGGTTAGTACAAGGACAGGGACATAAAAGTGGCAGAGCACAAATATATCTACTATCCACCCACCCACCCATCCACACACACACACACACACACACACACACACAAACACACGGCTAGCGCCTGACATCTCAAGAGGAGTTCAGGTCTTAGCAGAAGAAAAAAAATGATATTAGAATTCAAGTAATCCTTTTTTATTTGAATCCCCAATAGGAATGCACTTGTTTTTGTCTGTTACACAACAGCAGGTCACACCATTAGTAGCAAAAATAGCTTATTTAACCAAAATATAACTTACGCAAACACCATCTGATAAACAATAAAACGCATCGGTAATATAATCTAAAGCGCCTTTTCATTTGCACAATACAGAAGAGGGCAACACAACTGAGAAACTAAATCAATGCTTTTCTTCAGAGGCCAAGTTGCAAGTGTTGCTCCGGCTGAGAAAGTAATGAAATGTATTATTCTGACCTATAGATCGGTGGTGAACCAGACTTTGTTTTAAAACGTATTAAGCAGGAAAGATGGTAAAGGCAGAGAAGATAGAATAAGCTGGAAATGGGGAAACACCATTTTTAATATGGACTACAGATATGTTTAGAATGGTTCACAACCTTGTAAAGGTCATGATCATCATCTCTCCATCTACTGCATTCCCAGGTGGTGAGATCATCTCATTTCAGCTGCCAGACTGAGTTCAGGCAAATGATGCAATAGCCGTTATACACAGCCATGAAATGGTTATATATTATAAAAACAAAGAAGAACCTTTTTGGAGGCCATGGCAGTCGGTGTTTTCTTCTAATCAAGACAGATTATTAAAGTTAAAAAAGTCTTGAACTTGGTAATTACTAATGCAGATTTTTATGAGTCATAGATATCAACACCTAAACCACACAAGTTTAAGCAGGTTTTGTGGAGCCGAAATGAAAAAATCGTGTCCACTTGAACAATAAGACGATGACAATTCATCACTGTCATCATCATGCACAAATACTGAAACAGTTGACCTATTGAAGGGGCACTCCAGCAATTTTATATTACACTGCTGGGGGACTTGTGAATCTATTAGATTTGTTGAAAATGATTCTTTTTAAAATTGATCCTCTCCAAACTCGAGCGTGACACCACGCTGGCTGTCAGAGCAGACAAAGCCTCTCCAGAGACACAAGACGGCTAAATTGATTTTGATGTGAAAAATATGTAAAGTGATGGCAATACTTTACAAAGTGCTTCATGTTCCCATCCACTGAGAACAAATGGCAGTTAGACTCAAATAAATTGCTCACTAACTGAGAAAAAGCTGAATAACAGAAAAAAGGGTATCTACGGGAATAAGATTAAGCATCAAACAAATAAATGTTAACTAAACAGAAAGTAAACACAAGTTATGTGCTCAACGCATGTGAGAAACTAAACTGCAAATAAGAGTGTCAACTACAACACATACATCTAATGTGTATACAGTATATCTGATTTAATCTTGCTGGGCAGTTGGTGCCACTATGTGTGTGCAATCATGGACTTTTTGTGTTTG
This sequence comes from Leptoclinus maculatus, assembly GCA_032191485.1. Lineage (NCBI taxonomy): Eukaryota > Metazoa > Chordata > Actinopteri > Perciformes > Stichaeidae > Leptoclinus > Leptoclinus maculatus. The sequence continues at coordinate 9,997,753 of JAVDOI010000001.1, read as the reverse complement.
GATGTCAGATAATCAAGTAGTGGGCTTAGTCACAGTTCAATCTAAAATCAAAATTGAAGCTAGGCCAGAAAGTGGCTTAAAAGTTAAACCGTGGAACTGATTCTGGAGCTTGGAAAACTGATTGCTGGCCAGGGCGAGAAAAGTTGAAGCATTTTTTTTATAAGAATATAAAAACTGCCCGTATAAAAGCAAAGAAAAACATGTAAAATGACCTGTTTCTTACACGCAAAACAATCCCAGACAAAATAAAACTGATTAGGTTTGAATAGGTTCTCATTATTAAGCTTTGAGAGGCATATTAATGAGAACAAGCAAATGTGAACAATAGCACAATCTTAGAAAAAAACTGAAATATCATACAAAGGTCAGGAAGAAAGAACAAAGCTCAATACCCCAAAACATCCTAATATCTATCAGTCTATCAGTTACAGCGTCGACTCTAGACGACCACAACAAGTCTGGAGATCTTGTTAGTGAGCTCTGGCAGTACAGGCTGATTAATCAGTACAGAGAGGACAGGATATAGTGTCCGGCTACTTTCTAAGAAACCAAATTGAAGAGGAATTAATTATTCAATGAAGCAATCAGTCCTTAAATTAAAAACGAGTTTTCAGACGCAGAGAAGCTGAGACTGAGATGAATGTGGGGACAGTATATGAACAAAATAAAAAATAATTATTATAAAAAATAAAATGTATCCATTCATCCATCTCTGTGACTCTACAAGTGGGTATAATGGTTTATGGATGCGTATAAATCATGGATGCTCTTGTAGTCAGAGTTCAATCAATGATTATTTACTCAAAGGTTGTGTCACTTCTTGTTGTTCCTCTTTACTCGGAGGAAAAGAGAAACGCCAGAGGCTGCTGCTGGAAAATGTACTTTCAACTATACACACTTATACACCCTAAATAAAAGAGATAAATGACACAATGAATGCATTAAACAACACTAAATAAGTGATTAAACAAGTTATATAAGGAAATGAGATTATTGCTGGAATGCTGAAACTAAATTAGTTTGTCTATAGTCCTGAAATTGGCAACCAAAATCGGCTAATTAGCATTTTAATTGATGAAAGGAGAGGAGCAAGTTTAAATGAATAGTTTGAGTACAACTGGAAGCTGCTATGCTACTAAAGTTAGCCTGAGGTCAGCAGAGCTCAGAAAAAAAGAGACATTTTTCACAGCAGACATTTGGCTTGTCATGGCGTGAAAAGCGCTGCATTCTATAATCGGAGAGCTAAAGATTTAGGAGAGCCGTGCTGGCTCACTGGTTGTAGATTCACATACTTCTTCTTCCATTGCACCTTAAACTATGACCCTCTTGCTCGTATATCTGCTGCACAGAGAATTGAGGGTCAGAACAGGCAGTAAAGCATGCTTGCTTGCACACTGCAAAATGCGACCGGATGTAGTAGAACATTGTGGTATTTTTGTCATACTGCATTTGAAATACTATGTATTGGGACATACTAAATATCTTTCTGGCATACCACATTGTATGGCTAGTCTGGACATTGGAACATGCAGAAAATGTCTGCCATGGAAAAGAGCTATAAGCACTTTGTATCTTGATTTATCAGAACACAAAATCAGGTCAATTGAGCAGCTGCGGAGACACTGTGTCTGACTTTCTTTACTAACTGTACTGGGGAAAAAATCACTTAATTATATTATTTTTTTCAGCAGATAAACACCAACAAGACCGGGGATGTAAAGAGCAAAGATGGTGCCAAAGCAAAACAGTTTTTTCTGTTTGTGTTTCTTGTGATATCGTGAAAAGCCAGCTGCCGTGAATGGGAAGCCATCAGTCAAAAATAAGGAGGATGGTTGCAAATGCTAAAATGGCTAAGCATTTAAATATAGCTGTAAAGTCTAACAAAGGGCAAAGGAAGCTTTGGAAATTATTTCGAGAACAGCCACGGTAATTGGTTTGGGCTTTTTTCCATCTGTTCAGCAAGACCCTTTATAAGCAAAACATTGATTGACCACATATAATGAATCTTGGTGATTTCAACTTGATTTGTGTGTTTTGTGAACAGGATTTAATGTTCTGACCATCAAAGCCTTTACATCTCCCAGAACAGAAACAACAACCTGAAAATAGCTTCTTTAAGAAATGAGGGAGTGAAGACTTCTCACTTTGAACTCAAATTGGTAGTCACAAAGATAGAAGCACACACACACACACACACACACACACACACACAGTAATTACAATCAGAGGACACTTACAGAGAGCTAACATTTGGAGAGAGAAGTGGAACATCCTGCAGGTTGACCTCCACACACTCCACATCCGTCTGTATGCAGTCACAACTCTCTGGATACTCCTGCAAGACTACACACACACACACACACACACACACACACACACACACACACACACACACACACACACACACACACACACACACACACACACCCACACACACACTCATGAATTCTAACTATAGAGGCTTATTACAGAATAATAATAATTGATAGAAGTAGTCCTTTGGGACACAACATGAATCCTTTGGTGGCTATTAAAGGTTACAATTAATGATTATTATTCATTATGGAACAACTGTTGAAATAAAAAATGCCAGTCACAATTTCCCAGCACCCAACAGTGATTCAATTAACGATGATTCTCTCATAATGATCCTCATCTCATTAATGTCTGAACACACAAATATACTGTGCACACACATGCTAAAAGTAAATACTACTTATACACAAATCCAATATACACACACACACACACACACACACACACACACACTTACAGCACTCATTCCGGAAGTACTTGTCCACATCATTGGCATCTTGTAGTGTTTTGCCAAATAAGTCGGCCCAGCCGATGTTGTCCCCTGCAAAGCCAGACAAGGAACAATAATTATCTGTTCAACACAGAAATACGTGAAATGACCATGAACAGGTGGTTGAACCTACTGTGGAAAATTGCATGCAACCACTTAGTTTGATCATACATGTTGCTGAATGTAATAATATAGCAGTAATTATAGCAATAATAGCAGTGTTTCCCACTTGGATGTGTTTATACCCCCTGAATGAGACTGTGATTTCACGGCTTGTTACTTGATGCCAATCTACAACACTAATCACGTTCCCTCCAGTGAAATACCTCTGCTTAGTAAATCCATGCTCTTCTTAATAACTGCAGTGGTTGTGTCAAAGCAAGCGAACATAATACGCCCTGTTTGGAAATTAGCAATGTTAGTGTCGTGTTTCTGACTGCGATAAGCCACGTGTGATTTTTTTAGGGGTGGATTTAGTGATTAGAGGGCCCCAGGCCAACACTGTCTTGTTTGAGTTTTCACCCTTTCTCTAACTGGGAATGTTGGTATTGGCAATAGTAGAAGAAGTACCCAAAACGTTTTTTTCTGAGGTTAAACTATGACCTATTAATGATAAAACTATTAATACTGCACAATGAAAGTCCTGCATTCAAATGTTAACTTCAAGTAAAGAGGGAAAGAAACAAAGTATCATTATTATTATTAACACAATGTACATTTACTTAACGTCTGCTTTCAATTCTAATGTGATGCTGGATAGTTTAATAAACAATAATGAATCACATTTTATAATAGATGATGTTTGAATTGTTTTATTTTGCGAGTAAATATGAAATGTAATCAGCAACATTTCTCTGTCAGGTAAATTACTTTAGGGGCCTTTTATTAGTTATTAGTAGTTATTCCATGTACATTTTTTTAGAAGAGACCCTTAAAGTTGGGCCCCCAGGCGGTAACTGGTGAAGTCGGCCCCTGGTGTTTTTTTTCCTGAACCAAAGTGGAATTCACTGACCGTGAAGTAGTCACGACTTGGGTGTGTGACGGACAGGTTCTATTGCTCTTGGCCATAGAAAGTGCAGTGTTGAGCATGAAGTTTGTACGAATGTTTTTTTGAGGAAGCCGCAAGCAGCAACACCACAGGCCAAGAATTCAGTTCGCTCTGAAGAGGCATGTGTTGAACTGGAACTACACTACAGATATCTCAATGAGGCTTCGTCGATGCTGTTTAATGAAAGTCAAATTTGCACCAGCGGAATAAATTAGAGCCGACATGCATGTTGTCTTTGACAGGAAGCCAGCACATTCTGTGTGCACACCAACCACAGTTTACAGTCAGCTAACATTTAAGGCCTCCCTGGTGCTGTAAGTGAAAGTAGATAAGAAACAGATTTGAAGAGTCACAGCTGATTATGAGCAGATGTGACGGAGGGATAATTTTCTTTGCTTATGGAAAGCCATTTTTCCCAACCCTTTGTGTAGTTCACTACGCAAGTGACATGTATCCTTTTAAGTGGTGAAATGTGCCAAGAGTTGGGTAAGCGCTGCTATTGAAGCTCAGTGCTGAGGTAAAAGTATGTTTAGACAGATCACTCGGCGCTGCAGTTGATGTCAGCCTTGGCTGTCATGAAATCTACTGAGCTCTCGTGAGACCATTCTCAAACCGCATCTCTTTAGGCTTCACTTTCAATTAAGTCTCCAGGTTGAAGCGTTGCCAAGTTGATTTTCCACAGTTGTTGCTTGAGGAACTGGCTGACCCGTAGAAGAGCAGCGCACGCCACTTCAACATCTAATTATAAATGTCAACTAGAAACTATAGTATAACAGCAATAATACATTCAAGGTCGTCCTTTACCATCTGATATTGACACTGATCTGACTCAAATCCATCCAGCACATTGGTATAAAAGGAGCTATGGCATTACCTGTGTGCATTACTGTTTAAATATGCCTCAGAGTCAGTCTTTGAGCCGCTCTTTGTCCATTGATCATCTGATACCTGGTCTGCAACTTCTCATTCCCACTGACAGGGTTTGTTCACTCCAGCTTTCAGAGCACGCTGTAGTGCAAGGGAGCCCCTGGAGGACTGATTTGTTCTGTCTTATAATGCCCGACAACTGCATTTGAGTTCTTATTCAGCAAGACACAGCCAGCTAACACAGTCAATGCACACAAATTGAGTGCCCTGTGAAGCATCATAGAGGCAGAGCGCATAATAGAGTCCCGCTCCCAAACAGAGAGAAAGAACAATTCATTGATCTCCATTGACTTGGTATTTCCTCAAGGTGACTCCTTGTCACTTATGTCTGCTGACAAACAACAGACTATGCCTAAAAAGCTGCTGTGTGGCGGGATGCACTAACTTTTCCAACATGGAAAAGAACCAAGAACTACGTTTTTTAGAAGCTGCTGAACTCAGAAAACCGAGGATACAGGCAATTAGATGTGAGTCATCAGCAGGGACAAAGGAAAACTGTGGGATCCTGACACTCAATATGCCTAACTTTTCGTGTGCAGTAAGCATTTTGTCCAAAAATGTCAGTTTGAGGCTAACCATAATTCTGTCAGTTTAGCTAAAGCATTTTGACATTATGCAACTTCTGTTATATGTGGATAGCGTTACAGCAGAAAGCTATGCGGTTTTATATCTTGCCCAACAAGCAAGCTAGTCCAACGTAACATTGCGTTGTCAATGAAACAAGAGTGAAATCTGGTAGGAGTTACTTCCTTTGTCGGGCAACTGAAAGAAGCAAATATGCATTACGTGGTCAGTACACCGCTCCCTTCACTTGGAGAGAGAGCTACTGTTGTTTGTGCACTTTTTGTGTCAATCATTATGCATGATATTCACACTGTGTACATTTTAGGCAGGTGTTAGGAAGGAGAGAGAGAGCACACAGCAGCTGTGCTCAATGTGAATCTCAGAAGTAACAGCTTGGGGAGATGTGCAAGGGAGATACCGGTGTGATGTGTGGAGAGGAGAGGAAAAGAGAGTCGAGGAAAAGAGAGTAGAGGAAAGGAGAGAATAACAAAGTGAGGAGAGGAGAGGAGAGGAGAGGAGAGGAGAGGAGAGGAGAGGACAGTCTAGGAGAACTAAATGAGACCAGTAGAGTCAACAGTCGTGTTGATTTTGAATGGTTATTTATTTCATAGATCTGTATGAGTGAAATAAATACAAGTAAAGCATGATCTACAGTATGTAACTTTATTTTTTAGAAATAATTAAAGAATTCTCTGTGTTCGCTTTTGTTCCCCAAAATGGCTGTGAAGATGGTGCCCATGAGGTGAGTCTCTCTTCTCAACTTCTTGGATGGAAAAGCGAAGTAATACAGCAGAGAGTAGGTTTGTGGTTATTGGCTGGATGGCCCTACTGAGACTAATTTGTGCATCCACTTGATCTAGCTGACAGGAGAACATATATTTTTAACCCGCAGCAAATAAATAGTTTTTCAAAAATTCCAACTCTTTATCAGATAGAGGAAATGAGTCTGATCTAGCCTCCAGTGATGGATGATGAAACACGTGGTGTAAGCAGTTTTATTAATTGAAAATGGCTCTTTTTGAAATACTTAACTTGACTATTGTGTATTACATCTTTTTTCTGATGCTGCCCAGGCTGTTAGTGTTACTCTGACCTCATACTTAACTTTCTCTTCTCCTCGACAGTTAATTGTAGAGGATAAAGACGGTGAGGAGGTTTGTCCAGTGGTTCATCCAGATGACCACGGAGCCGGAGACGTTACAGGAGAGCAAGGCTCCAGTTGCTCTGGAAGCCCGTCTATCTGTTTTCTTTTTACGATAGTAAGAGAACCGTGTGTGTTTGCTCTCAAAAAAATAGTTGCATACATCACATGAAGTATTGCTCGAATTAACTTACAATATGTGGTCGCATGAAAATGACTTTCAATGCTCTGGCTCAAAATATTGAAGGACATCTTTTAACAAACAATATCAAAATGAAACAGTCTTTGCTTTTTCAAAATGAAGACATGTGGAGTATTATGATCATGAGGTTACGGTTGCCTTTCAAATCTCAGTAGAAAGGGAACTGGCATTTCTAATTAATACTGAGCCAAGTGAAAATCTGAAACTTTTTCCTTTCCTGCTTGGCTGAATCTAGCAAGACACAATGTCTGTTGTGAGCACATGTTGAGTGGATAATGATTGCATGCTGACGCCTTTGATTAATAAACAAGCATGTCATCCTCAATTCCTCATCTTGTTTAACATTTAAGATGGGAGCTATTTGAATAATTACTTGATCACCTCCGCTTATCGGCTCACTTGCAAATGACAGTATAACAATAATGATAAATAACTTTATTTATATAGCACCTTTAAAGAGTTTACAAAGTGCTTTGACAGACAAAGCAGCAGAAGCAAGGCAATAATACCAATAACAGAAAGCTCAGTGAGATACGATAGAAATAAATAAAATAAGCGACGACATCACATAAAAGCCAGTCTATAAAAATGTGTTTTAAGAATTGATTTAATGATTTCAAAGTATCAACTCTCTTCCAATTGTGCACATATTTTCGTGCTGATCCCGGATACATTTGCTGGAAAGAACCGAGGCCACAATGTGGTTGAGACTCCAAACTTATTTGAGGCGGCAATTATATTCTAAACCTTCATCCTTTGCTGCACTGTTAAGTGACGAGTTCTACTTTTGTAGCCGTAATGACGTTAGACAAATATAAATTGCTGTCAGAAGAATTTGTAGGATGATCTCTCACTTGTGTGGATGCACAAAATCGAACTTGCCCACATTGTGAAGAGGTACATTTGTCACATGGCTTTATATACACACACACTTACCACAGCGCCGCTCGTCAGCTCCATTGGGGCAGTCTTTGTGTCCGTTACACTGCAAAGCCTGTGGGAGGCACTCACTTATGTTCCCGCAAGGGAACTGGCCGAGGGGACATCTAGCGTCTACTTCCAGCCTGCTGGCCAGCAGCGCTGAGGGAGAAATCCAGGAAAGAGAGTGAGATTACATGGACCATTCTCAAAATTAGCACCAAATTTCAGCCGTCAACATTCTTCTTTCTCCTGAAATATCAGGGGAAAGTCATTTGGCAAAAAAAACCTGTCAAATTGTCAACAGATGTTAAAGTTAAAGCAGGCATTTGAAATGAAAGGATTTTTAGACCAATAGTTTACAGTGAAGCTATACTGCTGTTGTGTCACATGCGTAGATACGCAGCAACTCTCACTTTGGAGACATTCATAGCTGCAGGTATTGAATAAATTCAGAGACTCAAACGATGTTTTGATACTCATCAATCTGACCTGTTACTGACTCTGCCTTCACTGCATTTAAAGTTATATCTTTATGGACATTTCAATTTCTAAAGCCCCGTCAAACTGTTTCTTTTGCGCTCTCTTTCGAGTACAGTTTGATTCCCACAGCCTAAACACCCCATCTCTCCCAAACTGACGGGAAAATTACCCGTTAAGCTTGTCTGGTGTACCTAATCCCCTTCAATGCAGATAATCCATCAAAAGCCGTCACGTCTTGAAACCAAGACACTTCACCTTTTTTTACTCTTACTGCACTATTACTTTCACCTCTGTGCCACCATTTAACCCTCGACCCATATTTTGATGCATGCGAAGCTTGCAAACGAGGGTGACTGAACAGATGAATTATTTATCTCAAAACAATTTCAGGTTTAATTTCAAAAGCTATCATATAGCACAGTTATTTAAGACCAAAATACGAGTTAGTTACCAGACACCTAAGCTGTCATAACGACTTAATTTGTCATGTCTCTGGCTTGAAAAATAAGCCAGGAACAAATCTGTCATTAATACCTGCCAGATAAAATAAATGCACTACTCACATCTGCAATACTGCACATGAAGTATTTCTCCTTTCTTACTGACACCCCATATAACAGACCTAAAAAGCTCTTTCTTGTACTTGTACTGTATGATCAGCAAACAACATTGTGTTGTAAATGAGCTGTTTTTTTAGTAATAGCCCAAAGGGAAATAAAAGTGTTAGATGCTGAAATGAAAGAGGAACGAGAAGATCAAAAGTTTGTTGGTTGACATGCTTCATTTTTGAAAAATATCTTTGTACACTAGGCCCTGGTTATTTCACTGGAGTGTGATTATTATAATTATTTATATTGTGATATTAGGGAGGAAGAGCTGATTCACAATGTAATTCAGAGCATTTTATATTCCCATAGAAGTACTCACCGTCACGTTTTCTCTTTTCATAAATCCCAACCTCTGTGTGGAAAATGCACATCTTTAAGCACAGTTAAAGCTGCCATTTTTGCATGTGCAACATTGGAATCTGCATTTATAAACTTGCCCTACAAGGCACAAAACGTTGCAAGAAATCCCACTAAACCGCATCCCAATCAAGACCAATCAGCACCACTGTTCAGTTTATTGAGGAATCCCCAGGAAGATTCAGAAAAGCAAACACAGGGAACATGTTCTCAGGTAGGTGAACAGCACTGTCAGCAATGTTCTACAACTGGGGAAGGGTCACTGCTGACTAAGAGATCACAGGTGTGCAGGGCAGGGACACACACAGCATTTTGTTTGTGGCTGTTGTATACACGTTAGCATTAATGTTTCATGAGGCAATTTTGGTTTATTATTTGTCTCGTGAGAATAATTTTGAATTTCATTGAGGATTTCAGAGGTGGTCATTAAATAATATTTCCTTAATTACTAAATTATTAAATTGCATTCATGACAACTGCTTACAGCGGGAAAGTCCTGTAAAAACACTTAACCGTAAAAATCAGAAGCATTATCAAAGCAGGGCTTTGTCTCCCCGAAACCCATTTCTAATCCAATGAGAAAGCGCTAAAGAGATTTGAGAGGGCTCTTGTTCCTCCTTAACATCTGTTGCGCTGGAATCATGGTGAGGAAGAAAAACCAGAACTTTATCCAGAACTGTCAGTATGAATACCAAAAATCCATCACAACAATATTTAAGTAGGCAATGTTCTGCCCTTCATGTTTTGTCTCTGATTTATGTGACCTCAGTGGACGGTGGTTATTGCAGTACCTTCTGTAAGGTGTCGCCCGCAGTACGCAGCCAATGTTCCCCTGAACACAAAGTCCTCATGACATTACCTGAGAAGTCACAACATCTAAATCAAATGCTTTGGAAAAACTCCATTCTAACACACACATGTAGAGTCACACAGCGAGTTTAACAATTAACTCTCTAGATTGTCTTGGCACAGCATTGCGTTCACAGTGTAATCTTTGAATCCATTCGCACAAACACAGGCTCAAATTCAGAACCATCGAGATTTGACCTGAGATGTGCCTAAAGCTATAAAAACAGACGACATGCCATTTATGAAAACAGACACAGTGGGAAAGTACGCTGAGGCGCTGCGGTGCAGAACAAAGCATTTAGACAACATAATGGATTTGGAATTTAACAGAGTACGAGGTTAAAGTTCAACGAATGGATGTAGACATCCTCAGAACTGAGAGTCAGCGCGTCTCCTCTACAATTAATGTTTATTTCAAACCCGATGTCCTGGAATCAATTAATTAGTTTGTTATTATGAGCTGTGTCTGCAAGAGCCGCTGTGCTGAACAGACAATACATCTGAACAAAATGAACCTCAGCAAACAGGGTTTGCCCAAGATGAAAAATGACCCGCGATCTACGAACAGAGAACCGAGAACCGATCCGCCTCAGTCTTTCTGGTTGGCAACTGGTTCTATTAAGTGAAATATATACAAAGCCTGCACTTTTTGCTGCAGTGCTATCACACAACTTTGAGCTCGGTTTAATAAAGTTTCTAAAGAAGCTTCCTGTTAAGTCCGGTTCTTCTATGTTTAGAAAAAAAAAGTAGATTCATCTACAAAATCTTCAAATACTAATAGTGGTTCATTGCAGACAGAAGCTGAAATGTATTTCTATTTAAAATCTAAAGGTGCCCTGTGGAGTTTCTGACCACTGGTAGCACTATGGAGACCGTGTGTCGTTTGTATTGTGCACACACACATGCATGAAGTGTCACACTATTCTGCTGATTGACAGCTGGTGTCAACAACGTGCCAAAAAGTGAAGTAATGTGCCCACAAAGGCCGCGAAGAAGACTTCTTGCGAGAAAACATGGATGTAAATGGTGGCCGACTTTTCAAAAATTGCTTTGCAAATATTTAATGAGGAAGGGAATGCACTCAACCTCAAGGGCACATTACTCACCATGTGTTTTAGTGAGACCACCTGAATGTTCGCTTACAATAAAACAGCAACTAGTGGAATGTGTTGAAACCATGTTGCTGCTTGTAATGACCATGACTGAACATCTCCTGCAGCCTGCTTAAAGTCAATTAGTGGATTTGTCAGGTACTAAATATTCTATTTATTTTCTCTTTTTAATATATATATATATATAAACAAATAGAATCTGTAACCAACCAAAGGAAATATTACATACAGTATAAAGCTCCCCTACTCTGAGACAATGATAAAAAATACAAGAAGCAGTTTGACACAGCACCTCTCCCAGAGGCAGGGAACCTTCACACATGGAGACCAGAAATGACAAAAACTGACATCATACCACCCCCGTGGCCCTTCCAGTCTGAAAGATGCTCGAGCCACATCTGGGTTCTCACTTCAACTGTATCTATTCAGCGACCAATGGGACAAATGTACGTGTACTGAATACATTTGGAGACTACCAGCGGCAAACCAGAGAAACAGAGAACCTCTAATAATGTTGATGGTTGACTGAATCCTAAATCCTCGCTCCACGGTCTCTGCTCCACTGGAATCTCTGCTCAAGGTTCAAAAATGGAAATTGCCTGTTGGTGCGCCAACTGCCCCCTCTCCCTAAAGACAGAAAAGACTCGATCTGACAGATGCCAGCAATCATCGGTGTAATTTTCTGTTATCTGACAGGAATTCACTGTCTGAATGCTTTATAATTGTCTAAGGGATGATTGTCTGAAGATTGAATGTCTTCCTCATTTCCAGTCCTCCACAAGTCCCAGAGAATCATTATATAATTTGTGACCGGTAGCTCTGTGAAGGATACAACGTCCCTGACCCTGAAGCTCTTGCAGCCATAGTGGAAAAGTTTGATTCATTGTGAATAGCTCGTCAATTTCCCTCAGAAAAATATGGAGTCAATTCTGACTGTTCCTGACTGAGGTAATGAGATGCAGTAGAGAGACACTGAATTGTTTACTGTCGTGTGGCTGTTGATATGATCAACTGTCTGCAGTTTACAGCTGATGCCAGTTTTGTAGATTTTGCTCTGTTCCTTTTTTATTGTCCCTTGTGGTAAATTGTTTGTAGTTTTTTTTTTTGTTATAATCTTTTAGACTTCTTGAATGTTCATTGTAACTGTCACGTGATATTAAAAAGCAATAACCCCGGTGATATCAATTGGCAAATTGAACAAAATCAAAAACATGTGTGGAGTGGTCATTTTTGCATCCCATTGTGCCAGCACAAGAAATTTCACAGTTTGGAACCAAACAACAGCATCATACGTGTCCTGACAGGCTCACCACTTGCATACACACACACACACACACATGAACATCATGCCAGAACTCGTGCAAATATTTTGACACAATAGGAGGTCTGAAGATGAGTCACAGACTGGGAGGTGGAGGGAGTGTGAGTGGGCATGAATGAATAAGATGTGATTCGGATATGTAATTATCTGATCTTTAACAGCTCAACCTCCCACTTTACAATCTCCAGTAATACCAACATCTGACGGATTGAGATGTGACAGTTTAGAGAAGAAAAAAATGTTTGTATAGTTTACTATGTCAAATTCCCTGACTATTTTCACCTATATTATTGATTATGAATCTACTCTTTAAAGCTCAGGGAAAAAAGCATCCTTAATTTTAGGCTTCTATCCTTATGAGGACAGTGGTCAATCTCGCAGCCATGCCTTTTCACCTCCATCTGCAGAGCAGTGCAGACAATTCCCCACAAAAACACGATTTCTATCCAAATTATATAACTGCAGGCCTTATTTGGTGTTTAATAAACCGTTTAAATACTTATCTGGACAGATAAGTATTTTTAAATCAAACAGGACAAGCCCACATATAATATTGATTAATTATGTGTCACTTCATGAACTGTCTCTTCAATTGCGGATGTCAATGTTCATTCACAAAAGCACCCTGAACAACTTGTGATGAAAGCAAATGTGAGAGGGAAATATAACAATAAGAAGGCTAAGAGAAATGTGAGAAATACGGCAAAAAGACTCCAATCAATAAAAGAATAGCCATGTAACCTTCTCCTCCCTCCACGATTCGTTACCTCTAATCTCAGTATGGCTCAGGTGGATGAGCAAAATGATGACAGGCACGTCCATCCTGAGGCTCAGAAGTTTTCCTGCGCTCATGTCGCTCAGGCTGTAGAGCTGCAGATCAATTAACGATAGGTTGAAAGAAAAAACGCCAGACGACAGATAAGTGAGCCAAAGTCCCAGTCAGTCCAAATGTTAGAGCGTGCCCGACATTTAAAAACGACCGAAAGGGCGAACTAAGTCATTGGAAGGATCTGTGGAAGTAGCTACGCGGTGCGCAAAAACATCCAGAGGTGACAGAGACATTCTCTCCATGTTGTACCTTCAGGAGCTTTCTGAAGACTCTCCGTTAAGCGGCACAGTATGTCTCTCTCTCTCTCTCTCTCTCTCTCTCTCTCTCTCTCTCTCTCTCTCTCTCTCTCTCTCTCTCTCTCTCTCTCTCTCTCTCTCTCTCTCTCTCTCTCTCTCTGTCTCTCCCTCTCTCCCTCTCTCTTTCACACATGCACGTGGGGGCGCGCGCGCACACACACACAATCACAAGCACCCGTTGACACGGTCTCGAGGAGCGCAAACGCTTCCTCCCCTCATCTCTCTCTCTCTCTCTCTCTCTCTCTTATTTCTGTGACACACCTGCAGAAGCTCATTTCCTGTCACTTTCCCCAAGCAGCACAAAGTATGAAATGTGGAGGTGCAGCATATGTCACAGGACCTCCTCAGGTCTGAGGATCCAGGCTACACATGAGTTTGGTTAGTGGAGCTGATAGCAGCAGGGATTTCACTGTGATTTATGTCTGTTGTACTTCCTAATTGTAGAGCAAATTGTTTCGTTTTTCACAGCGTGAGATGGCTCACATCTTTTGTTTTTCAAATTCTGTACCAGAACTTATAAAGCAGAAATAGCCTTGGCTAATTCCTCTTTTCAACAATGACTTTATTGTGATTTAATAAGCTAGTAGGCCTTTTTCTTTTTAGTCCAACAACTTCGGTCATACACTTGTTTGCTTATTTGGGAGTTCAATAATAACCTTAAACCCAAGTGTAAAATGTATTTTTGTCACCATGAAGTCGCAGGCAACCAGCTCCAAGAAGTCACTGCATCTGGCCAAGAAATAGTCCAGCACATAACTCCTGCAAAATAACTTGCCTTTTACACTTAGTTTTTAGTACTGACAAAATACTATAATATACTATATATAATATGATACTATAATGTGTTAATTAGTTAGGTTAGAGGTGCTGTTTCCTTCTGATTCCAGTCTTTGTGTTAAACTAAGCTACAGGACAAATATAACAATGGTAGCGATCTTCTCATCTGACTCTAAAGAAAATTATTTAATTACAGTGAATAATTTGGGTGAAACGATGTGGAAAATTTAGAAGTTGTTAAATGTCACCACAGAGACAAGTGTGCCCGATACAATCTTTTGGATATAATTGGAGACATTTGTCTTTTAAATACTTGGACGCATTTATGTCATCGCCATTTTGACACTAGCTTGGATTCAAAGGGCTTGATGAAAGTTTCATTACAGTATATTTCAATCAGTTGAATTACCATTTGGGTATGATATGCAGATAGGGCTGAGTTCAACAGAGGAGAGTTTTGAAATAGTCAAAGAATCACCCAAAGAAGTTTGTTCAACAAAGGTTCTCATGCACTCTCCGACAAAGTAGGATACGAAACAGCAGCCTGGCAGCAGCAGCAGCCTGGCAGCAGCCTGGCAGCAGCAGCAGCAGCAGCAGCATGGTTATAGTTAACACTGAGCACATGTTTCAGTGCTGTTCTTTGTTTTGCATGAAGAACCCAGAATTGTCCCAGGCTTTTGTGGCACCCTAACAACAACCCTGATTTTATTATAGTTATTATAGTCCCTGGACATATGTCACATTGCTCACCGAATAAAGAATATAAGATTGAAATGAAAACAGTTATAGAACTAGTCACTACACATAAGAACAGGGAATATTAATGTAAGCAAAGATATCATAAAGGTTGATGCTGTGTTTGTCCTTTTTTTTGCCACCTTGCATTGAATTATAGATCATCTGAAATGGAATATTTCTTGAACTGAATTCACAATTACTGGTAATGTTTTGGTTTTGTTACTCAGAGTCAGCCCCGAGTTCATTGACTGGTTCCGACACTTCTGAACTTCTGCTGTGTGAGTCTAAGATGGTCCCAGTGAGCTACGAAACATTTTCAGGACATTTATTTTCTTTTTAAAGTGTGATGGTTTTACCGACACAATATTGTTTCAGATTTAAAGAATCCAAAAGTAACTCCAAAAACGTCACACTAAGTTATACTTAGAAACATCAATGATGGGATGATGAGAAACCATGTCCACGTTCTGTAATTTCATTAGAAAAACATTATCAGGGTTTGATTTTCTGGAATACAGTTAGTTGTTTCATCAGACAACATGGCAGCTTACTCTCCACCAAAAGCATATGGTGACATTGAATTTGATTTCTATTGTCATTTAATTCATCTAAATTACAGCTGCTCAGAGTCCCAAAAAATGCAAAATATAGACGAAGAAAATGAGAGACTCAGTGTCCCTGAAAGAAAGCCTTGAAGCTACTTCTTAGGCGATCATGCGTGTGTGTGAGATCAATAAGTTAAATTGGCCTGGTGCATTAGTTCCCTGCCATGTTCCTTTCTGGAGCAACGGTTGTTGTTTTTCCAGTCTCAGCATGAGCCCTGGAGATACAAATGAACCTCATGACATCTGTGATATCACACATCTTACAACAGTTCAAATTAACGTATTACATTTGATGATGCTATTCAAAAGATGATTGCTTTTGCGATTTAATCCATGACATGTTTTTTGACCACTTGGGAGCAGGTAAAATAAGCGCCAAGCACAACACGGTATCGCCTTCGAAATTTTATAGTGCAAACGTGTCTTCAAACAGTCGTACATTTTACACACCCAGCAGGCAAACAGAGTAACATTCAACTGGAGGTGTGTTTGCTTTTGCTTAATACAGAGAGGGGAACAGTGAAAATGAGAGCACACTAAAGGGAATTGGTTTGCACTGACTAGCCTGAAAGACAATCTTGAACTTATCTTACTAGAAAATTCACTTTACCTTGTCGTCCGCCCTATACGAACAAATATATAGGCTCACACACCAATCCATTGTCCGTGGTACATCTCATTAATGCACAAGCTAGATGTTTTTGTTTTGGGGAATCTGTTCAAATGTAGCCATAGCAGTGTGTCATTGAACACAACACATGGAGTTACACATTGAAAAGGGTTTATCCCAAAGGGAAAGTAAATGTTTCATGGCAATCTGTTGATATTTGTGGTAGTCGTTGTTTAAAAGTTGACATAATGGAGTTAGGGTGTCCAAAATGTAGAGGGTTGATCCTCTGAGGAGTATGAATCTGCTAAGAAAATTAGATTACATTCAACCTATTAGATTTTGATGTTCCTTGTGTACAAATAGGCACAAATTGAGCAGGATGGTGGAACAAGCGGGAAAAGGTCAGGGAGGCCCCCAAAACCCCCCCCCCTCTAATTTGTCCATTAGTCAAGATATCTTGTAATGGAATGAATGAGGTGTTGGTCAAGAGCTAGACAATAGATCTGGGGGTTATAAATCATCCTCTGGGGACCAAGAACAAACACAATTTCATCACAATCTTGCCAACGGTTCATTTCATGTTGTGACTAATCACAGATTTCCAAATTGATCAACTATTTCAATGCAAAGGATAGCAGTGCTTTGTGTATGAAGTTTCATGTAAGATGGGGTCTCCACTCTTGCCAAGGATGCTCATGTCCATAGAAAAGTACTTGATCTCAAATGTTAGATCCAATCGGTTATGCTGCAATAGTTTGTACATCCCTTCATTTTCTTCACCACTGTGTCCTGCATTTTAAGTGTCTCTGTTGAACTTGCTCCGTGGTACACACCTCTGGATGCAGGTGAATATTTTGCAATGATTAGTGATGATGGACATGGTTTGAAGTCAGGGAATTGGCGGATGATGGTGGAGGGAAGAGGGGGGATTGGGGAGTGGCAGGCAGAGGAGGCAAGCATTAATACATGGTGCAAGAAGCTGAGGAAAATGATTCTTTAAAATTCAAGAGCTGGAGGCCTGAGAACCACTGTAGCTGAGTCAATGATCTAGTGGCGACCAGCAGGAGAATAGCCGTGCTTGATATGCAGGAGAGGCGATGAGCAGATTTCAGCCAAGAGTGTGATGAGCGCGAAGCGGGAGAGGTGATTTGCAAACAGGTTTGCTGGTAGGCAGAGTCCAAGTGATCAACAGGACGGAAACGATACACACACACACACACACACACACACACACACACATTCACAGAGACAAGCCGTGCACATGGAAGACACAAGAAGAGTGTGAAACTAATGCATTCATGCATTAAAAAAACATTGCACTTGATCAGTGCCAGTTAAAGCATTCAACGGCTCAGAGACAATAAAGAGACCAGAGACACCACAAAAGGCCCGGGTGTCCGCTCACAAATAGCAGAGGGAGCGAAAACAGGCAAATTGACTTTTACCAGGCATCAACCCTCACCATCTGCATTTGGAATGTGCACAAACACACAAATACAGACACTAGACTAAAGCGGCTCGTTTCACTCAAAGCATCACAAAGGTGTTTCAGGATTTAAAAAAAGCTGATCTTTATTCATGAGGAGTTTGTGAGCAGCTGGGAGGGCAAACCATTTGGCTTTCAGTTAAGAGACACAGTTGTAGTAATCAACATTTATGAACTCCATAGAGAAAACAGAAACAATCTCATCTTATTCATCATCAAGATTCAATCATTTCTTATATCTTTTCAGTGTTTTATTGTTACTGTGACAAAAACAATTCAAAGTCAAGTTATTTTATATGAATATGCATATAAATGTAGTTATTAAAGAATGAAAAATAAAAACCTAAATCATTTACAATATGCTTATTATATTATGGTTTTCATCACCAGGTTTGTGTATTATGGAGCCTTGAAACTGACTGAATATATACTGAATATGAAGGAATATATAAGTAATACTATAAGATAAATTATTCAAAACAAAGCCTGGGAATTTTTCTTTGACCTCCAATCAGCTGCTATTTATTTATTATTTTGTTCCTTCCACACTAGTCAGTTGATAAAATGAATGTAATCTACATTCATGTCACCCTTCTAGGCCTATTTGTCTTTCAACAGCTCGTTTTATTTTCATCTTCTTGTTATTTTCTCATTTTGGGTTCCTGGATCAGGGTCTGTCTTTACCATAAAAGGCACACCCAACTCATATAAGCATTGGGAAAACTGGAGATGTGGTGATTAAAATAAGAACCGTTGCTTGGGGGATATGGGAAATAGATAAATGATTAAGAGTGTATTCACACTCGTTTTAACCGGTTATTTTTAAACAGGCTCAGTTTGTTTGGGGATATGTGAACACAGTAATTACTTTTGAATGCAAGGCAATTGTCATGAGAGTGTGTGGTGGTGTGCACCCGTCAGAGCCTCTCTACGATGGCGAACTCTTGAGGTGGCATGTCACTTTTAATAGGATACATCTGAATAGTTTTTTTAATCACAAAAACGCAATCTATACTTTCTTTGAGTTTTTTTTCTTTTATTTGGTCTTTAAAACAGTGTGAAATCAAGAGAGCTTAGCTTTGCAAAATTGGTTTAGTTACATTTTTCTTTCAACTACGTGCTTTAAAATTTTATTTCTTTAACTTAATTGTGATTTGGGGAAAAACAAACTGTTTCTATGCATAACGTATTAATTGTCTGAAAAAAATCAACATGATACTTTAAGAACTTTCTCTCTCTCTCTCACACACAAACGCAGTCCAGTTTCATTACGCTTGTTGGGAACTTGAGTGCATTCCCTCCCTCACCTGCATTTCATTGAAAACTTGTCTCAGTGTGTGAAGTTTTTTCTTCAAATAGCTGTTCAGTAGGGAGCATTGGTAGCCCTTTAAATTTATTTTGGGGGCAACCTAGCTCGAGGGACAAACTTTCTCTGACAATGTGACTGGAATTTGATGAAACTAATTTCCATTAGTTTCAAACTAACAAGAAAACTCCTTCAGAAGAGTTTAAGTTGTCAGAATAAATATCTTTTATCTTATTAATGTATTCAAACTAAATTAGTCTAACTCATCAGATGTTGGTTTCGGCTCCACAATGGCACATTTTGCCTCCCACCAAGAATAGAATAAACCTATCGCCTTGCCTTTCAGCAAGCCCCCGTCTCTGCATGTGTAGAGATGTGTGTCAATGGCACTGAGGTGGAGCAAGTGAACAGTTTAAAGTTCCTGAGAATCAGCATCACCTGATGTGGTCATCAAACATCTCCATCCTTGTAAAAAAAAAAAAAAGCTCATGAATGGCTTTATTTATTGAGGAAACTTAAGAAGGGAAACATCCTGTGCAAAGTTCTCGTTAACATGGAAGCAACAGCAAACATCCTGACTGGAAACATTACAAACTGGCGTGGCATGTGCACGGCCCAGGACAGGAGCGCTCTACGGTGTGTGATTAAAACCGCCCAGAACATCAATTGGTAGCCATCTATTGAGCATCAATGATACCGGTGAGAAGATGTCCCTGTGAAGAGCCCAAAAGATACTAAGAGACACTACCCAGCCCAGCAACAGCCTGGCCACCCTGCTGGCGTCTGACAACAGATACAGAAGTATCAGCTGCAGCACCACCAGACTTCAAAGCAGCTTCTTCTCTCACGCTGTGAGACTTCTAAATTCATCCTCCACCCTCCACCACCATATTATAGTTTTGCTTTTTAAGTGTGTTTTTCTTGTGTGGCAAAATGGATCGACAACTACATTTCAATGCTCAACCCTGTAGTACAATGACAATAAATGACACTTAAACCTTAATTTTATGTGAGTCTCTCTGTTGTGCCCCCCCCACTGGCTAGCTGACGGTGACCGCTCTGCACTGCGCTCATGCGGCGGTTACTGCTAATAACTCCGTCCAAACATTGTCAGGGAAGCGTAGCACCCACCGTTCGGTTCCCCCTCAGGTAAGCGCTGTAAGCTCTGTTTGCACTGTTTGCACCGTTAGCTGCAAGCAGTGCGGAGGCAATAGATATGCTTTGAGAGATTCCCCTGAACATGAAATACAGCTAATAAAAAAACTGGTTGTTGAATTTAAAAACTATACTCTCTGAAAACCTTCTTTCAATTATATATGTGGCTGAGTCATGCACATTCTTCCTGGAAGGCAATATATCAGAGTAGCCTTCACAGACATTATTTGTATTGCAGCCGTCTGTACCAAATGATATTTACAACCATTTAAATTCCCAAAGGACTTTCCGTGATGAGTATTTCAACAAAGGGCATGTTTGTGCCATCCAAAGAGTAAAAACAGTAATTCCATGGGACTATCTGCCCCTCTGCTCGTCCGCTACATTAAAAAAAGGTATTAAATTGGGAGTGGTAAGAGAAAAGGAGTGGAGGAGAAGAATGTGGAGGATGTGCAGATAAATGAGCTCAGTTGCAGTGTCAACTCACAGTTTCCATCCAAAATCTGAACCAAATTTCCAGAAAATATTTGCAAAAGAAAATTCTTAATTAATGCGTGATTCCATCCACAACTGTTAACAGTAAATATTTAACGTTAGTTAAATGATTAATTAATGCTACATACAGTAGACTACAATTATGTAAATTATAAGATATTGGACAATAAACTTAATGACTAAAAAATGACTATACTTGGATTTTTCAACTACTTGGCTGCATCCTACCAGCTGTTCCTCCTTCTCAGAGGGATTTGTAGCTTGGGATATATTTAGGCTCAGGACTCACTAGGACCACCTACAAGTAACAGCCATATATCTAAACACCACCTGACATTTATCATTCCCATTAAATACCATTTCAGCTTTTCCCAGGCTTGTGCAGGTGCAGTTTGATGCATTATAATACCAAACTTGGAAAATAGCTAAAACAAAAACAAAAACAGAGGACAGCAGACCAAGGCAGGAAAGAAACAGAGAGAGATACTGTAGATGTATTACATCTGTGCAGCAGACCAGCATTTTATGAGGAACTCTGGGTTCCCTCTCGTTCACATCACAGCATGAATTAATACTACAATGGGGCTAAACCCTCTGGTCTCATTATAAATGTCACAGGCAGGTCAGGCAGAGAGCTCTGAGATAATTCTTACTCTCAAACCTCACATTGATTTATCACATGGAGTGGCACTAATGCCTCTCTGCATCTGCAGTGTTCATGTCAGGAGAAAGTGTTCAATTCCATGGAGTAATCTCGTTCTACTTCAGGAAGTGAATGAAAAGTTTGTCTCACTTAACTCCTCCTCCAACCCATTCTCACTCCCAACTCGAGAAAAAAAACGACACTTGGTCAGTGCCCCTCTGTAAAACAAACTGTGCTATAAAACAAAGCATTATCATCATTATTAGTCAAATCTTCTATGGATATCGCTACCAATGATATCATTGCAATTAAATAGTTTGGCCGCAATAATCTTGTAGTGAAAATATGATAATGTGACAGCCCTGTAGGGCCACTGACCAAGCATTGGTAATTGAGGAGATGGTAGTGTTGCAACGACGCCTCGTAAGAGAAGTGAAAGTAATGTAGAAGTCTGAGTTTGTTCTGAATTAAGCTCAATATCAACAACAATCATTCAGCTAAAATGCCAGACAAGTGTTTTTAATTTGTTATGTGGCCTTTATTTAACCAGGCAAGTCATTAAGAACAACAATGGCGGCCTGGCCATTGCTGGTTCTAGCTTATTATTATTCTCATTAATATAACGAGCATTTTTTTATATTTTATAAAATTGTATTGACAAAATAATTGTCAGATTATTCATAATGAAAATAATTGTCAGTCACAGCTCTACGGTATTGTATCTTCATCTTTTTGTGAACCTAAACAATCTAAGTGAACGGCTGTTAGATTGGAACTGGACTGATTTTACACATCAAATTGTGTTTCCAGGTGTTGGGTAGTACTTCTGTATATGTGAAAAAGCATTGTAAAAAGGCTTTTGATGATCTTACCAGACGTCTTTATCCCGCTCCACATCTGTGTTTTGTGGCTAGCGGCTCAAGGCTACATTCCTAGTATAACACAACCAAATCTCCAACTAAAATGTTGGTAGTCAAGTTGCATTTCGCAGTAATCTTACACCAAACACACGTTATAAAAAAACCTTTACTGGACTTTTGCTGCTGCTGTTTTGTACACTCGTTAGTTGAATTTTATTGTATTTACATAACTGTTTTCTCCATTTCTTTTGCCGATATTAATGATCTGTTATCTCATTTGTTCCTTATTTATTGTTTGTAAATATGTGTTCAGTTTTTAATACAATGCACCATTTGAGGCTGAAATAACTGAAGTTGTTTGGTCTTGAGCAATGACAATAAAGCTCTGGAATCTTGAATCATCAACTGTAAAGTTATAAGAGGAGAGCTGTGCTACTTTCGGTGGAGTTCTCTTTTTCACAATAGAAGAGGACTGAATCATACTGGTGTGTGTTGGCCCAAACAGCCGACCAGCACAGCGAGGAATGGGCGGAGTGATTTTGGAAAGTTAGTTGAGAACACAGTGTTTCAGATAAGGGCTGTAAATCCTTTTCTTGTTGAATGGTAATTGAGGAATTCAAGGTATGTTGTGGCCTGTTTGGAGACAGCAATGTACAGCCATAAAGCTTAGTGGTAATTAAATCCCCCTAGCCCAAAGAATAAAACATTTTCTCAGTACTACCTGTCCCGTGACAGAGCTCCCGAATCCTGGTGGAGATAGAATTACACTTCAAGGCTGAAAAAGTTGATTAAGTGCTTTGCTTTTACTCAGATTAAATGTACCTTATACTATGAGGTCTGTAAGGAGCAATTTCCAACAACGACATGAGATAAATGCAGGTGCATGCAGATGTGAATGTGCTGCAAACAGCCCTTTTAGTGAGAAGCAAAATATCTTGCAAAATATGTAATTGCGTTCTAGTCTTGTGAGCCGACCCGTCAGTGGACAAATGATGGTCTACTTTTGTTTAACAACACTGGAAATCTTGATCAACTTTAACAAACGCTTAATATCTAATCGCCCGCAAAGTCATAATTACATTAATTAAGATCACCGCGCTCAAGACAACCGCTAAAGGTGCAAGAAGGCCAAAAACATCTAATCCTGAGAAAGGAAGGTTCTGCACACGGTGGTCCAATGCAAGTATGTTATGACACAGCCAGTCCTTCCGTCTTTAGATTTTCATCTGGGCAAGAGTGGGCAAGGAATCTCAGATCTTATCACGGCATTAAATAAAGTGCACCCAGGCTCAAATCAAATAAAAATAACAGAGATACATATGAGAAGTAGTATGAGAGAAGAAACTGGAACTGTAAACTCCATCTATAGTTATATTGCTCATATCAAAGTCCACATTTAAACCAACAGGATAGTGATCAGTGTCTGCTATCATATTTCATATATCAACAAGGGAGGAAATTACTATGCGGAACTTGAAAGCGGTCGTATCTTGTGACAAACCCACGGAGAATGAGTTCTCCTCAGCTCTATGGACCACTTCGGTATCTTCCAGCTCAGTGTCTTGGTTTTACATCCCGCGACATACTGTTTTTGGTTCAGTACCGCGGCTCTCGTCATCGTCGTTTCCACATAAAGCTCTATCAACCGTCTGTACGCTGCCTACCCTGTCGTGAACGAGTTGTACATTTTCATTTTTCGTTTCATTTTCCTACAAGCAAAAGCTGCTCATTAGTATTCCCTTCACTGCCGTCAATTTGAATTATGCCCTTTCGGGGTTGTATTGGGGTCCCAGAGTAATGTGTGTAGACTGTTGAGTATTGTTGCCTGCTGGGGGAGTCTATTGGTTGTAGAGAACTACAGTGAAGGGCTTCTCTTTTATGAATCCCCAGCAAAACAGACAGTGAAATTGACAACAAGACCACAGGAGCTGTATGGGGACAGTGTGTGTGTGTGTGTGTGTGTGTGTGTGTGTGTGTGTGTGTGTGTGTGTGTGTGTGTGTGTGTGTGTGTGTGTGTGTGTGTGTGTGTGTGTGTGTGTGTGTGTGTGTGTGTGCGTGTGTGTGTGTGTGTGTGTGTGTGTGTGTACAATGTGTGTGACGAGCACATCATTCCCATTCTCACACTAGTTCTGACAAAGACAGCGGTGGCTGCAGGTTAATTGGACTCAGGTGGGGCACCGACGTGATGAGATTAGTTTTACCAAAGAGACCTCATCGTCCTGCATCATGATACTGGAAGACGCTACATACAGAGTATGTATTACATCAGTGTATTAAAAGTTGTTACAATTCTGTGATGTTAATGGAAAATATGGTGACAGAGTGCTCAATTTACGATCACAGGACCTCACAGTAACCTGACAGCTGCTAACACTTACACATCCCAGAGACATACACGGCAGCAACAGCCACAGACTGGTGATCCTAAAACAAAGGACAAAAGAGATGGATTGTTAATTAGGCGATGGACTCATTCAAAGAATATGAAACAACAAGCTTCCTGTCTCACGCAAACTAAACGTGGCATGTGAATGAATAAGTCATGAGAGAACTGTTTGGGAGGGGGCAGGTTTGCGTCAGTTTGCTGACACTATCTGACACTAACCCCTACTGAGGATACCAATTAGTGAGGAAAACCAGAAACACTCTCTTACCTCCTTTGACCCTCTTTTTTACTGTTTCCCTTTTTCGCTTCTTCATGCTCGCCTCAAACTAAAGCTAAAACTACGGCCAAAGCGCTTAAGAGCTTCATTTCTAAGACTTTGAGAAACTGCTCCTGCCTGAAGCTCTGTTCTATCCCCTGTGTCCCCACACTGCTAGAGTCAAAACTGAAGAAAACTGTCACCCAAATTTAGAGTTGAAAAAGAAAACCTAAACCAGCGATCCAACTCCATGTAGTCACAACCAGTCACCAGACGTGCCGATAAAATTGGGACAGACCCGAATTACGAGCAGTTTTCCCCAAATCCTGTCAAGTTTGTCCTGAAAATTAGACTAAACCTGAGTTTTGATTAGTTATGGTCTAATAAAACATGAAACACTTGTTGTGAAACATTATTTGAGTTGTGCCAATAGAGGGGCAGTTATGTCCGTAAGCTGTGTGCAATAGTGACACTAATTCATAAAGAACTATGGATAGTTATTACGCAAAGCTATGATGTTGCTGAATCAGAACATTTACACAGTGAACCATCCATCGCTGACATGAAGTCCGGTGTCCCTTTACATCCAGACAAAAAGCATAATAACGTATTAAAATAAGCATTTGACTGTTACATACAGCACAGTTACAGTGTTTCTTTTCCCCCAATGGTAATATTCTCACTCTCAATTTGTCAAATACCAACACTTGGTTAGCTGCCCTAAGCTTCAACCTATGACGCTCTATGTACCCTTCTAGCATGTCAGTTTCCTCTTGTTACATGGTGTCTTTTCAAAATAAACCTCCATCTTCACAAGAAGTTAGGTTTAGGCAACAAAACCACTCAGTTTAGGTTTAAGAAAAGAGCGTGGTTGACGTTAACTTGTCTGAGTAACGACTCACGTTCTCATCTGGTCACCCGACACCTGACCATCCATCTGAGTAGGTCAAACTTTGCTTTTTTCTGTATTCAGGGATGGATTCTCCAGCATAAGAGTGATAGGAAGATAGAAGTAGCGTCTCCCATCAGTATTCTCTAAATTCCCACTAATCTCTCAGCTGCTGAAGGTGTGTTAAGTCCACTAACGAATTCAAATTCATCCATTTTACACAATTTACTGTTCATTATGAATTGTGTGATCTGAAAATCATCTGTCCACCTTTCATTGCCTCCATTAATTTACGTTTGTTATGTTTATTTAGTAGTGTGTACATTCCTAGTAGTCAATACATCTTTCATTTATAGATAAACTGATACAATGATTTGTGTAGTATTGCACCACTGTAGACTGAGTTATGGACTCTGAAAGCTTCAGATTATCAAACATTAAATCATTGAAAGAAGGATGGTGCCACGAGGTAATTGAACGTTTTGTTAAATTCTGTTATCTAAAATTAAACTTACATTTTTGAAAGTAGAGTGTAGCCATTCTACCACAAATTAAATATAAATTGATTAATCAATCAGCGCAGTACCTTCTGTCTGATGGTGTCTTCTACATCCTGTGAGCTTTTGTGAGATCCATTTCTCTATAATCCAGAAAATCTAAAATAGCTTTTGTTAATCATCAACTAAACTGTAAAAAGTATTCTGTCTGTAGTGCGGGAGACAGTAACAAACAACGAGAGGAAGAGTGTGGGGGGGTGGATCACAAATAAGGAATGCAGGACATAATGCACGGATACTGTGATAATGAGACATGAGAGTGGAGCCGAGGCAGCTTTTCGACAAAGAATAACACTCAAGGTGCTGCACTACTCCTGGGATCAGCAGATAGACTAAAAGAGCTCTTTATCTACAAATATTAATGTTTGTCCCCTCTTATTTTATTTTTTTCTGGCCCGTACATTTCTTAATGAATGTTTCTTTTATTCTTCGAGCTGCTTTTTAATTGAAGCTGATTTGTTATTTGAATTATCTTCAGGAAATATTGACTATATTGAAACTGCAAGCATGTGCATATTTTTCCATTTTTCAAAAGAGGGTAAAAGTCTGTTTGGATTAAGCTTCATTCCTCTGGGTGTGTTTCTGTTGGCAGTGGTGGACTGACACCTAAGAGCTGCGCTGTCAACGTCTGTGGTGTACCACTGACCGGAGCGTGTCACTTTATGGCTTACGAATGTTGAAACAAGAAGTTATGCTTCCCTTCTTCAACAAGCCCGCATGGGGTTGGTTCTGTACCAGCATTGATTCAAGACATCTCTCCCTTCATTAAAACATTTGGAGGGACCCACAGCACGGGCTGTTAATTTGGTACGCTAGTTAGCCTAGCTTGCCAACTTTACCACTGTTTTCCATTAGACCTGCAGAGCAATGTGCTGCTCCCACACAGTACTCTCGTCTTGCATTCTACAAAGGAGCGGGTCTTGCCTTAGGACTGCCTTAGCTGTCTCTTTCATGGGTCCAGTTGTTGTGATGGCAAGTGATCAGTCTGCTCAAACCGAACAACGTACAAAGTGCATAAATCACAGATGGGATTGACATATGTAGTTGGCTGTGTGGCCTTTTGGAACTGTGGTGGTAACAAACAAGTTTTAGCGTTTTGCCCACACAGATTTTTACACTTGTGAAATTACAGAATATAACATTCTGTCTGTTCATTCTGTTCATTCAGAGGCAAACGTTCACAGCCCCCTGGAGAGCACTAATATGGCGCCATTGCAGCATATTGGAAAATATTAAAACACAACAACAAACAAAGTATATATACTGTATGCTGGTAAAAATGTTTTATTTCAGCTCAACTTCAAAGAGGAACTCCGTTGTTTTTACACATAAAAGTGTGTTTAAAGTACTACAGCACATATTAAACCTTCCAAAGGGAGCTGCACAGAGTCTGATAAATTGCTTCAAGCCTCAAACCAGCATGAGTTGGGACCAGATTAAAAATGAAAAACAATCTGGAGGTGTGGAGTTACTGGCCTCGGACACAGACTCAGGAGCTGCAGGAATCGGCTGCTATTTATTGAGAATGGGACGTGGCCAGGGACGTGCGGTCAGGGGAGCTGCCTCACCTGTCATCATGAAAAGTAAAAAAACAAATAATGATAAAATAAAATAAATAATATTTCTCTACTGATCTGTGATATAAATGTAATTTCTGTATGATTGCAATCATTTCAAGCATTTGTATAGTCAAAATCGCTGAATTTGCGCATGTCCTGTTCAAACAGAGAGGAGACATGTGAGGTGAGGCAGCGACGAGCTGTGCCTCCCCTCAGATTGCGCAATCCCTCACAAACTGGCTTGAGCGCATGTCTTTTGCTTTCTCATTGTTTGTCACCACTGTAATATTCGTAGACACTTGTATTATATGTCCTTTCTTTCCATAGAATAGGTAATGTATTTCATGTATGTGTAGAACATATTTAGTCTTGCTGATCTGACAGAAACCGCAGTGAAGAAGCACAGAGGGGAGGCAAACAGTACCTCTGCCTCAATGAAGGGGGCGCGCGAGAGCCCACGGGTCGGGTTCATGCTTGTAGTTCCGTTACTCTTCTTCTACACTTTTCTTCTTCTTCTTATATTTTGCTTTGACCGCAAACATTGAAGATTAAATATCTAAGCTTTAA
This sequence comes from Leptoclinus maculatus, assembly GCA_032191485.1. NCBI lineage: Eukaryota > Metazoa > Chordata > Actinopteri > Perciformes > Stichaeidae > Leptoclinus > Leptoclinus maculatus. The sequence continues at coordinate 9,969,403 of JAVDOI010000001.1, read as the reverse complement.
CAATTCTCAAAAAACAGGGAAATATGACCAAATCAACAGCAATTCAACGTCGGACAGGTAAAGTAACCTTTTATGTGTTTGTTGTTCGCTTTATAAATCCGTGGTTGTTACACAGATTATCGCGGGATCTCGCGATTTTCGCGCTCCGCTTCTGAAACACAGGTCGGCAGGTCGCAGATCGCGGCGTACACACCTGGTGCAATCAAATATGTACCTTACCTATGTGTGTGTAAAGAATGCTGATATGAAATATGAAAAACAACCAGTAGTCAATGTGCAAGCTGCCAATTGAATGGTGATTTAAGCTGCTCTATATTAGGTTCATATATTTGTAAATCTGACTCTGAAAGAGTCAATGCCTCACCAGCCACGAACCTCACCGCACGTCACTGGACGTCCTTGGCACAATGCGAGAGCCAAATCAATCAGGTTTTGACAAAGAATAAGAATAAATTGAATAAAAAAGTAACTGGTTCTGATTTTTATCCTATTTTTACTTTCCATCATGTGCACCGCAATCTTTTAAACCTCTTAAACCCTAGCCCCATTTTTAGGCCTCTGCTCAAAAATAGTTTACCCATACTCAAAGGGACATATCTCTCTAACTACAAGGTCTATTTGAATAATTTCAATTTTATAATGACACTAAAATGTGTGAGATGTGTTAATATAACACACAGCTCACATTGAAAATGTTCAGATTCGCCTGAAAATAATGCAATTGTTTTTTTTGCAGATACACCCAAATCACCCCTCACAAGTCATAGCACAACATGGCAGGAGTCTCTCTCAAAAGAAATGGCTTTGATAAAGTGAAGCAGGCCAGCGGTATCGATGTTTTTCTACAGGTCAGCTGAGGTCAGCTGGCGTCAATTCTGATTTTGGAAGCAGCACTTTCAGCTGTTTTATTGTAATTCTATATACTATATAACTATATATTTCACTTCTTTCATCACTAATAGTGTTCAATCTGTCTAATAAAGCAGTTTGGCATCATTTTGAGAGCCTGGGCCTAATATAAACCTGTAAAACAGGGGTTTTCCTCGTCTGATTTTCATTTTTGATTGGCGGATTTTCGCATGTGACACAGCGTTAGATGCGGAATCGAGCAGGGATTGTAATGATACGTTCTTTGAGTTGATTGAAAGAATTTCAAGCCAATAAAAATCGAAAACCGTGGCGTGCGCCCCCAAGGGTCAAAACCATTGGCCGAAATGGCAAAGACAGCCTATCCTTTATACAAGCACTAGACACTAGTTTTTTTCACAGAACGAGGAGAGGAATTTTGAAGCTTTTGCCGGACTCAGGGTGGAATCACCAATGCGGTCTGATATGTGCTTTGTCTGTGAAGGTGCCGTAGTTTTTGGTTGGGATCGGTAACGGAGAACATATCTCGCCGTGTCCTGGCGAAAAAATAGGTGAAATTATGGTAGTACTTGTAGTATATTGTAGTACTTTGTGTATATATATGTTTTTGAGTGAGTAAAATGGCATACATCCGAGCAGTCAGATCACTTATCAGCCCTTCGGTATATGATTCAAAGTATACTGCTTGTCATTAAACCACGGGACCATAAGGGTATGGATTATCAGGTCCCCGAAATATGACACACACACACACACACACAACTTCAGGCAAAAGAATGAACAAAGCACTTCAAATGATTTTATGTTGATGTGCTTTCTTTCGTGGGTGCAGTTTGTCAGACAGAATACAAATTTGCACAGTAATCCAGGCAGAAAAACACTAAAACTGTGCATAAATAGCTTGCGAATACCGCCTCTGAATGAATAATCAGAGCATAATGTGTATTTTTTTAACTGAATTAGGAAACAATAATAACCATATGCAACAGGTGAGAGGCTCAGGGCAGGTTGTACTTGTTCCTTAACCTCTTTTGTTGTTTCAGTTTCAGAGAACAGTGTGTCTTTGACATGTCAACATGAGTTTCATGTGCTGGTGAAACATTCCTGACTGATAGAGAAACCCACGATGGAGATATTTACATAACAAAAAAAGTTTTTGTAGGATGGGGAAGCAGAGAGAGAGAGAAGTTAACCATGAGACATGATAGCTCAGGCTTAATAACCATCCAGATGTAACCGCAATGGCTTTGTAGCAGGTACGTAATCATCCAAAGTTGAAGCATATGGGAATGCAAAACATCTTTCCATTTATCTGTCTATCTTGTCGTCGGGGTATAAAGCATCAAACAGCCATGGTTGAATCTTTATAAATCACAACCAGGCCCACTGATTCAAATTTTACAGCAGTGGAGATTCCAAGACAGGATGACACGCCAGACGGAATTCAACTAACCAACTGTTGACATGTTGCTGCAGAACAGGTCAAACAAACAAAGTTACGTTTTATGCTAATGGAATGGATGCGTAGTTTAGACAAAAGTTTCCTCATAACAATTCCCTTGTGCATAAAGCCCGGTCCATAAAGAAACAGTTTCATGGGTTTAGTGAGGAAGAACTTCAGCCAGGTCTCAAAAGAGTGAAGGCTGTCACAGCTTAATGTTATCGCCCATTATTTTTGTCTACAAATGTTTTAGCTGTGAAGCAAAAAAAATGAATAAAAAAAAAATCACAGCTCGAGAGAAACAATCTTTGAAATGTTATGCAGTAAAAGCAGCAGTCGACTATCATTGATTTAAGCTTACGTCTTAGTAAGCTGTCACATAAACCAATGATTTGAGTGGAAATATTTCCCTAGTGTTTAACTCTACACAGAAAAAAAGGAGAGGAAATATATTCTGCTCAATTTGTACCAAAACAATAGTTTTGCTCAGGTTGCAGCAGCATTTCAAGCTTGGAACTCGGGCAGCGACATGCTGCAGTTGTGGTGTTATGTTTGAATCTGAGCACAAGGTGAGGAGATTAAGTTTCTCTCTTTTCTGTTTCAAACTGCTCCCTACTGTTCCTTGTTGTATAGGTGACCTGATTAGGAAGCTACGGTTTCCACTGTTTCGGAGTAGATGACAATGCTGAACATGAAGTGCTCTGCGAAAATGTAAGCGTGACCTCCTATCTTCTGAGTGACAAAATCCAAACCAAAGACAGTCCTGTTTTAAAGCCAACATACTGCACAACCATGTGTTTGACATCTAATTTATAATGAGCCAACAGGACCTCACAAAACAATGACAGCAACCTGTGAGGAAACATGCCACTGAAAACAGTTCAGCCTATTACACTGAAATATCAAACTCAAACATGAGTGTTGATACTTCACCACTTTGTAAATCACCGGCATGAAAGCATCATAATGCACGAGCTGAAACAACCGGAAAATAAGAGCAGCTACAACACAGAAACACACAAGTTCCCCACAAGCAGAGAACACTTGGCAAAATGAAGTGAATCAGCGATGGCCTTCAGAGTTAATTAACCTTTGAAAACTAGAGTTGGAGGAAGTTTGGTGAGAACGGGATTTTTTTTTCTCTACAAATCCTTCTGCACAAGCACAGGTGTTTGCAACATTGCAGCAAGTAGAGCAAAAGCACAAGTTTACAACAGGCCGCCCTGTTGCAAAGGTTGCATTTAATACATGTTGCAGCAAATAGAGAAACGTTTGAGTGAAGCAGTGCTCTCCAGTCGTCTGTCTGAACAAACTCGCAGGCTTATTTCTTCCAGTGAAGCAGATTTTCTCAATGTTGAACATTGAGTTTTGTTTATAGCACTTTCAAATGGAAAAGCTATGATAGCAAACTAGTACAGCTCTCCATCCTCCTGGGATTTTATCAGCTCATAATTGCTTTAATTCAATCAAACAGCAAGATATCTCATGTGTGTCTGCTATTTTTCTTGTTTGTGTCTGTTTGTTTATCTCATGGACTGAACAGCTCCATCTGTATGTCATTAACATGCTGCCATACCTTATCTGGAGCTATATCTGAATGCCATTAGAGACCTCTTTGGTCTCAGTTTCGTGTCCACATAAAGAGGAGATGCCAAGAAAGCTGTTAGCCGTGCCTTGTTTTCATTCAGGCCGGCCGAAGGGAGCAGACGGATTAGCGAGACTGAAATGTTTCAGATGTGACACCAACACTGACTGTGTTTACTTCGAAAAATGAGCTTTGCTCCCGTCTGTCTTCTCTCATATCATTGGATATCAATGCCCAAATTGTGGCTTCTTTGAACCTGGACCAGCTGATCTGAAAAACTTTGTGGATGTACAGTGAAAACAGAAAAGGACCACTTCTTCTTTTCAGGCTTCTCAGGAACACTTGGAGGGGATTTCTTCAAATTTGGCACAACGTTTATATGGACACAATGTTGAACTAATTAGATTTGGGTGGTCAAAGGTCCCTGTGACCTCACAAAACACATCTTTGACCACAACCCAAGCATGAATATGCTAATTATGCAACCCAGTTTCACGGCAGGTTGTGAAACAGTCACGCAATTAAAATCTAGTGATTAGCGTACATGGACACTCAGGTTTTCCTTTTTTTTTTATCTTGTGTCACTCAACACGTAAATAATACCAAATAAAAGTCAATTAGGATCCTTTTCATGGTGTATACACAAATTAAAAGCAACTACGACTATGCAACTGTCAGCGTTGCTGATATTGTATTAAATATTGCAAAAGACCACTAAAAGTGGTCGGCTAGGTGGATGGATGTGGAAAAACAAACACAGAATTTTCAACCACGAGACCGGTGGTTGAGACGGCGTGTTTCAAAGTGTTGTTAAAAGACACACTTGTGAAGGTTTTCCAAACCCAACTATAAGTGGTTTTATTGCCTAAACCTTAAGTTTGTTTTGTAGACTAAACGTAACCATACATACTTATTTTAGGACCAACCGTGATGTTTTTCCTAAACCTAACAAAGTGGTTTTGCTTCGTTAGGTTGTCCCGACTGACTGACAGGCACGAAAGACCTCCACTTGAAATACATTCGTTTGAAAGTCGTGCTGAGCGACACAAAAAAAAAAAAAAAAAATTGTGTTGAGGTACACGAATCAAGAGGTTACATTTTGAGACCATTTCACAAACTGTACACTGATTTTAAATGAAACAAAGAGTTAGAAGTGCTGACCATCAGACTCACAGTTAGTAGAGGTTGTTAACATTCATGCATATTTATTTTAGGTCAATGCTGCAGGACGGTGACCCAAACAGCTGAAATCACATGTATCCCTTTCTGGTGTCAAAAATAAGTGCTAGTGTACTAAATGTATTCTAAATTTATTGGTGATATAATATCAGAAGGACTGAGGCTTTGACAAATCAATGCAAAACTAAGGGGCGCCATCATGAAACCAAAAAATATCAAATATAAATGTCTCCCTTTTGGGTTCTGATTTTTTGTTCCTCACACGAGACAAAGGACAAATGATTTACAGCTCAGATATGAATGCTGTAGCAGGAAGAAAAATGCAGTACAACTCAAGACACTTGCCCTCAATCTAACTGAGCATGTGCTTCACTTGCTTAAGACCAAACTAAAGGCAAGAAGCACCAAAAAATGAGCAACAAGTATTACCAGGGAAGCAGCTGCTGATGTCTTAATTAGTGACTGCAAAAAAGATGATGCATAAATGAACCATTCAAGTCAGCAGCTGTGCCTTACAGTCATGAACGTGAGATAAGGGAAGCGGTGCCAGTCAGTCAGTGGGTTCATATCTTTGAGGTGATCTGTGTGTGCTTTGAGAGCAATTAATTATTCTTCTGGTAAACATCAAAAGCTTTTAGCACTGTAAAAAACACAATTTGAAACAAGCTTCTTTCACACTGATGTTCGTATTATAAATGTGTTCTCAGCGCTCGCTTTGAAACAGCTTTATATCGAAAATGAATCACCTGAATGGATTAATAAAACCCTCATCACGTCTGTTTTCAACAAAAGTGACTCTGACTGTCCCTCTTGAAAAGAATCAGACAAATCCTCTTTTCCTTTTTCCCATGCGTAGAAATTATCATTATATTTTGCAGCATTATTCTGCTGAAAATAAGTAAAGAACTGTTATTAGACAAAACACCACACACATGGCAACAATACCAGTTAAAGTGTTTTAAGTGAAGCACCGTTATACATTTAACAGTTCACTAAGAACTTCTTGAGGAGGAACTGACAAATCATTTTCAATTGGAAAGGTCAGTGGATCTTTTCAATGGTGGAGAATAAAGCTCGGTGCACATTCCACTTAGCTACACCTGGGTGATTAATAAACAGGTCAGTCGTGTGGCTGGTTTCTCCATAAAACAAACAGCCTTTTTAAGTGATCATCAGGGAGTAAAACATGTGTGCAGCGTGTCAATTTTCGAGACAGTTGGGCACGGCACACAAGCTGAGGGCTGATCATCCTGCAGCTGGCCTCCCTCGGGGAGGGTGTATAGTGTTGAAAGGCCGAAACACTCAATGACACAAGGGAACATTACTGATGATGTGTTCTGGGCCCAACTGTCCCAAAATTCTACAACCTAAACCAAACCAAGATACACCCCACACAAGCTGGAAAACCCCCACTTGTCGATCGTCAACCACTCAAAACAAGGTTAATTTCCTGGAAGTGCTCACCACCTTGGCACAAAGGACAGACAGACATCATGTCCTGTGTTTTTTGATTCATTTAAAAAAGCCAAGACGCTTTGAGAATGGGAATCATACGATCAGGCACAGTGGTCTGAAAGGGACAAGTCAGGCTTTGTACATTCATTTTCCTCTGGAACCATCTTTAAATAGATAATTTGAGATGAAGATAACAAGATGTACTGTTTGTTAACATGAGCATATTTGAAAGCTGATTCGATATGTTAAGGCTTGAATATTCTGATGGAGCTGCGAGGCCGCGGTGCTGGTCTGGTTCTTTGTTTACTACTTACTGCGCATGTGCACCAAATAAGTTGCTGAATTCGGGTTCCAAAAGTAAAACTTGTATTTTAATATCAAATGCAAATTGAATTAACTATCAATAGTAAATGCTCTCGAGAACAGAGACCACACACTCTCACCCTAAGCAATCATGTGAGGTCTGCTGCTGCATTCTCAAACAAAGCTTTTATACTGCAGAAAAGACAGAGGGGGTCAAATCTGTCATAAAAACTGCAGGTGAGCCAATCGGTGTTTTACTTATACATTGATCATCTTGGCTAATGTCTTGAGCCAAACAATGTCTGGCTTATTATAACCACATGGTTGCAAGTCAACTCCTTCTTTCCACTGCTTTGTCCTCCTGGAGTCATCCTTCATTGTGCTCCTGGAGACATCCTTTGTAGTCATCACCCTGGCATTGTCTTCTCCGCATTCCTGGTGCTTTTATGGTCTCACTGTCTCCAACGCTTCTATCTTATGCCTCATGAAGATGTTCCTAAATCTGACCCTATCTGCCCTTTAATACTTCAGTGTTTAATACTTTTATGGCTAAATACATTCAATGTGTCAATATACTGTAACATATAATATCCTCTATCTGTAAACCTCCTGAGAATACATTCCATAGATAAATATATTGCAACTCCTGTGTTTGAATCACAGATTGTGCCTTTAACAATCACTGATATCTGCTCAATTGGATAAATTAGTGAAAAAATAAATAAAGGTGAAAAAATATTCTGACTCAAACTTATTCATGACACAGTGAAAAATTCTCTCAATCATAAAAAAGATTTGTCTTTGATTAACTGTGTCCATCCTCTAAGAAACATAAGTAATCAATCATAAATGTAGTGAAAGCTAAATAAACACATGACAGGAGAACCTCAGGAACAGGAAGACCAAACAGTATATAATTTGACATGCAGTAATTGTCGACAGACGAAAGCAATCGTGATTAAATCTTTTCATGCGCAGGCTGATAAGAACCATCTGTGTGTTTAATCTGATTGATTTATTGGTCACATGATGTAAACAGGAAGACGAGGGAGCACTGAAGGAAGAAACTTGAGCGATGCTTGCTGCAGACTCTCACAGCTGCTTTAGACTCAAAAGAAAACATGAGCAACAGCTGTCAAACTGTTTCGTTTGTGAACTGCAAAGCTGGAAACGTCTCCTGTGTGTGCTGTTGAGAGGGAGAGCCCTCTGAAGTTTATAACATCTCACTGGATTAATGACGGCGGTGTGTGTGTTGCATGTGTCTGTGAATGAAAATGGCGGGCAGTGGAACAGGACGATCCATTTTTGTGACGTTGACGTTGACATTTACACATGAAACGGCAATGCAATAAAAGGCCCCGAAATGTACCACATCCCTGCAGCTGCAACCGGATATGAAATTTCAGTTTAATAAAAACTTAAAAAAACTTAAACTTCTAAGAGTCAAGGCGAGCAAACTGAAAAAAGGTATCAATCCTGTCTTGCTTTAATCATTGTTTGAAGCATTTTAAACAGACACCAGTTAACAATTGAAGCAGCATGATATGAATAGAGTGATCTACGTATTCATTCTCTCTGCGAGGATGCATGTTGAATGCATATCTATGACATCTGCCGGACATCATCGCACAAAGCCTTCAAGAGAAACCGTCACTACAGGCAGTCAATGTCCCTGTTGCTACAGTAACTAATGTCGCGGTGACATGATACAAAGGCACTTCACGGCTTATGAGATTCTGGCCTCAATGAGAATGACAAGTCTGGAAAACTGAAAGCCAACACACACTACACAAAATGCAATATCATCAACGTAATATCATGATCACTCTTTATTTTCGAGAAAGACAAAGTAATAATTCTGTGTTTCTCTGCGTCTTCCTTCATGTCAGTCTGTTATGAGGCAAAAAAAACAACAAACGTGCACAAAAAAAGTTTTGTTCAACACAATGAATATTTTATTTTCAAATGATCGAAAAATGTAATTCAACAGGTTTTCAGCAAGCATGCACAAACATTTATATATTCATAGAAACAGCTCCAAAATGTGGACAGCTGTGGTTGTAATTACTTTTACACCAATCTACAGCAACTAAACCACAAGAATTATACAACACCCCACCAGAGACTCATTTGGTTAATGATATTCCATTTGGTAAACCAACAAAAACATGTACACAACCCTTTATGCAAAATTTTGAAATTTGTTTCAAAATATATAAAATGAATAAAAAATTAAAGGAACAGTTTGATATTTTGGGAAATCTAAGTCTCGGGAAGAAAGAAGAAGAAGCATATTTTTCAAAAAGTTTGTTTGCATGAAAAAACACAAAATTCTCTAATATTACTGAAATAAATTGTAACATGTTTTTTAAGCTGTCTTAGTATTGTTGCCTGTTTAGTAGTATTTTATCTCAGCTGTTGCCTGATTTTGTATTGTTTTGTCTGAAACATCAGGTCTCACTTGTAAAGATTGACTTAACCGGCTAAATTAAATTAAATGAAACAAAATAAACATTGAATGACTCGAGACATCCTTAATATACAACAGATATATCAGATCACACAAATATATCAACACAATCTTTCTTCAATGAATTAAACATCTTGGTTCACGGTTAAAATTTAGTTTCGGGGTAAAGTGGCAGCAGTAATAGTCAGACATCGCTAACAGCCAAATGTTTGGTGGCAAAAGGAAAGACACGAAGCCATCTTCAAATCCCTGACGTATACAGGTGCCTAAAGCTACTCATCCAGTGGAGGCAGATCAACATTTGTATTCACTCAGCAAGTTTGTCTGTCTGCTGTTTGGTGCTTTTAATAAAGCTGGTTTTACTGATTTAATCATACGGTCTATGCACAGGCCATTTAGGCAAATAGTTGGGCTAAATTAAGCTAGAAACCTCTCTGCGACCACTTTAACATTACACACACTCATTTGATTTTGTGTCGACATACAAAATATTGATCAATGCATGAATTATGTTTCAGGGCGCGTTTCGCTGCAGTGTTTCTACAGTTCATCTCGTGGGTGTGTGTCCTGCAGCCAGAGTTTGAAGACAATCACAGGATCTATGTTCCAGTGCTTGTGGAACGAGACAGCCTGCTCCAATGGTTCGGAGTAGTCATACGGTCGAGCCTATAATATCAAGAACAAATGGTTGTGTGTGTGTGTGTGTGTGTGTGTCTGCGTGCATTTTTTTGTGGTTTTCTCCAGGGCAATTCAATATCCTGTTATAAAAGCCTGCATAACCCACAAGTTTCTGTCTTTTCCAACCTACATTGAAGAGAAATATGAAGAGAGCAGAGCATCATCTGACACTGGATAAAAGGTTACGGTCTCAAATCTGTCTCCCATTGGATGGCCTTTAGCATATTTAGTGGAACCGTACAGACACAGTATTAATTGCAGTTATTTCCACAAACAGTTATTAGCGGCTGTCATCACAATCATATTAAGAACACATACTTGTGTGTGTGTGTGTGTGTGTGTGTGTATTGTTCCCTACCTGGTGGAACAGTGGACTGTGTGTGATGGGAACACCCAGGAAAGTGAAGCATCTGCCCAGCACCATGTCATCAGGAGCATCGTCACTGTAGCAGCGACAACCACTGGAAAGTAGCATGGACACCGCCGCGCGACTGAGCACCATCCTGCACACAGAACGCAGATATTTAAATAAGAAAGGGAATTATCTTCACAAAAATACATACGGTACAAGCTTCACGTGCCTGTGTGTGATTGTCTGAGGAAAACTGATGTGCTGTTTTTGTTTTTAATCATGCAATCAATGAAATAAAAGATTTGGTGTGTTTGAAAGAGGCAGTGTTCCTTGAATCTTGGAGTGAACATATTCTTCATGTACATATATCAGCATGTCCGTGGATCACGAACACCTGCTTAGCGCGTCAATACTATCAGCGCTTCCACCACTGTTTTTTTCTTTTAACATGTGGAGCATTTAGCAGCTAAGGAGCTACATTTGCCTCAGGAGTTGGTAGAGGCGAAAAAGAGAGCGAAAAGGCGAGTGAATATCGGACTAACAATTGTTAGGTGGCCAGAAAACTAATGATAATGATCCAAAGTCATGATAATGTTGCTCTGTACGTGCTATATGTGTAAATAAGCAACTGCTAAGTTTGTCTTGGCTACAAACAAGAAGTCATTTGATCCATCATTAAGGTGTTAAAGTCATTACTGATAATATTTATATTATTTTATTTTAACGATATCAGATTCAAAATGAGAAAAAAAGGGAAATAACAGAAAGCACCAGTTTTGCATTCAGTCTGAGATGAGCACAAAAACACAGACACACTCCCACAGAAGTGGTTGGTGTGTCCGTCTTTGCAGTTCATACATTGCCTGCTGAGGTGAATAAATTAATGGTGAAAATTCGCTTCACTCTCCGTCTGAACATTTTAACAGCAACTGCTTCTAACCACCGCAGCCTCACCCTCCTCCTCCGGTGGTGTAGCTGTATCCGTTCAGAAGCAAGCTGTAGCCGTATCTCTCCCCCAGGCTCACTGCCTCCTTTGGGTCATAGCATCGCAGCAGTCGCCGCAACCTGGGTAAACTACGGACGGACAAAAACCAACAGACGGAGAGACGCAAGGGAGGGAGTGAGGTGCATGCTGTATGTAGACACAAGGTCCTGGCTACATCAAATATCCACAATAACAGACTTCACAGGATTTATAGAGGATCAAAAACATTTTTAAAGTTGTGTCTGTGCTGCCCCAAAACTACTCAAAGGCTTTTCTCAGACCTGTGTGGGCATGTACAGATTGACATCTCTCTCACCCTCCCGCCAGCTTTGTGGCAGACGTCAGTAAGTTAGACCGTTATCATTTAAACTCGGTTCATGAACCCGAGCAGAATCGTTAGCCAGCTGGTGAACCCGTGTTGCATGTGTGCATGATCTTTAAATACAGCTTTAAAAGAGATGTCAATTATTCTTTAGCCACCACTGCAACTTCAATCAAAAAGCATTGATACAGAATGTTTTTGTTGATGCCATAAAATGACTAAAATTAGGAATGGTGGGTTAAAACAGAATCTCTTCTCCCAGTTACCTGATTAGTGTATCATCATCAACAATAAGTAGCCAATCAGTCTTTGGCACTGCTTTACTCAAGAACCGCCTCAAGATGGCAAAAGTCTTCCCACAATGCCCTGCAGGGAGACAACGTCAACATAAGTAGTGTGAAAAAGGTGAAGCAGGTTTGAGGCTCATGAGATGCGGTGCGGTGAGAGCAGCACTCATTCTAATTCATTAAATATTCATATAATTAAATCATGGCCAGGTCGGCATTACTTCGACTTACCGACCTAATGGTCGTTTCCACAAAGGGTTTTCGCTTTGTTCCGGCCTTCTTTACATGACGCAATATGATTGCAGGACTGCAATCCAGTTAGTTCAGTCAGTTTCAGTTTTCCACCTCCGATCAGAAGCAGCACCCAGCTGCTTCCATAAACTTTGTCTCATCCAGAGAGAAAGAGAGGGCAGACTATATGGCAGGTAGATGTATTCCAAAAAATAACGACTTTATTCTCATTAAAGTGCAACTTTATTATTGTAATATTGTGACTTTTTCCTGAAATATTAAAACCTTATTCTCGACTTCTCAGAGAACACAGATGTGTGGGTTTTGAATCCGTCATTTCTGTACCACCTTAAACTGTCTTGATTCAGTGAAGCAGCCATTTCAAAGGCAAAATGCGTTTAATAAATCACAACTTTGCATTATGCACGAGTGTTCTTGAAAACACATTAAATACTTTATAAATGAGACAATTAAATGAATATAGGCGGAGTGAACAGGCGCTCGTTTTTTTCCCCCTCTCATCAGTAAAACAAATGTACACGAGCCTTTCATATTAGATTAAAGGTTATAATTAGCCTACATTTATCAGAACAACACAGACATTCAGGCTTCCTCGTGTAGCACAAAGGGGTACTGCAGAAATAAATGTTAAATAAAAGACTGTGGAAGAAATTCCGCAAACGTATTTGGCAACCCAAATAAAATCTCCTGCGACCCACCTGAGGGTCCCGACCCAGTGTTTGGGAATGACTGTTCTGGATCAGCTCACCTCTCTCAGTGTTGGGCACTCCCAGGTTGATTGTGGGTATGGAGGCATCAGTGACATCGCTGTAATACTCTAAAAACTCAGCATCTTTCTCCCAGGTTGCCTTCACGACTGGTACTGTGAGGAGAAAGAGGAGAGGGATGAACAGAGACCGGGTGATAGAGAGACACATACAGAGCTCTTAATTAAGCCGATCTCCAAGTCCCTACTGCAAACCTGTAAACTCTAAAGGACGAAATCAAATAAAGAAGGATATCTACCACCTCTGACTGGGGGGGGGAGAAAACCATTAGGCCGTCTTTGAAAAAGACGCTGGATAACTACTCTGCATCTCTGGATCTGGATAAGAACACCATCTACATTACAACTTCAAAATGATGAACTGCCAGTCATAATCACACACTATTCCTTTTGGTCCAGTACACTGTCACAGTCTGCAATTCTAATGCAATTCTAATCCTGACTTTAAAGTAGCAGCCAAGTCAATCACACGCTGTTCTTTCTACTTGTTTAAAATAGCCAGTCCATAACTACTGGCTCTTTTTTACCCTAAAAACAGACATAGATGTTTTGGATAATTACACAAACTGTTGCCATTTCAGCCGACAGTCTAGATGAGGTTGTTGGGATTTTAAAAAGGTAGTTTTCCCCTGACAGGTTAACCACGACCGAATGACCAGCAGACTGTTAAGTGGCAGTAAACAAAAGAAGCAGTGACAAATTAAAAGTGTCAAGTAAAACTTTTTGCAGCTAAATGTCCTGTAATTTCCATTTAATTTCCATCTATTCAGAATGAAGATAAACTGCGAGTTCATTTTGGCAGTTTGGCTTGCGAATGTGCTGGTCGGTGTGTTGTGTTGTTTAACAACAACAAAATAATAGAATTACTCTTCACTTCCCCTTTACAATGAATAAAACATTGTAATATTGCGCTTAATAGGATTCATTCATTACAGTAATGCCTGAGACGGCAATAATGTAACTGAATACATTTTTCTGCAGAACAGGTCACTTTACTTCCCAGAACATTTAGCTGATAACACCTCTGTATTCATTAATGTATTGGTACTTTAAGTTAGGTTAAGGATCTGTGCACCACTGCAGAAGATAATATTTTTTAATGAATGAAACAGTTTTTTTTGTCCTTCAAAAAGGGTCGGGAATAACGCACATCGTTCCGAGTGGAATTTTTGGCAAGTTTTCACAGCAACAAATACTTCTTTCCTCGACACCGGATCTCCCTAGAAAAAAAGAGAAAGAAAAACAATGTTAATCTTCATTCAAAGTGATTTTTAAAAAGTGCACAGGTGAACACAAACACAGTGTGAGCTGCAATATTTACAGAACGTAACAGACCTAAAAGTGAGTCGGGAAGGCAAAATGAGGCACACTAGGTCCTCACAGTACTCTCATGTATTATTATTATTATTATTATCTGACCAGACATTTAAATACTAATATCCCTTTTGCACTGAATTCCCAGTTAAGGTGTCGCCTCTTATTCCAGATAATCATCAACAGTAATGGGGATGTTATTACTTTTTATAGCTTTCATTTTTGATTTGCTACCCTAACAGAATAATTAGTAGAAACACCACTTCCTCATGATGCATAACACTAACTCCTGTAAGCACATGATAAGCGCTAGAATATTCATGTGTTCTTTGTGACAGATGGACTTCAAATTTATGCTCCTTCTTTTTAGGAACATTTGCAACATAATTTGGAGAAATAGGAGTTATCTTATTAAGTCATGCATACAGCAATGTGTAGGTAAAGGATCACAGCAGCAAAAAGAACGGGAAAATAATCGTTTAATTAGAATATAAATAACAATTATAATGAGAATGAGAAACATCTTCAGCCACATCTACAGATACTAATCCTTCCTGAATTGAGGTAACCGTTTGTTTCTCTTCCTTTGTGGTTTCACAGCCTGGGCGGGTTTTCTACGGTCACTGGCACGCTGAGCACCTGCAGTGAACCTCAACCCTCATGTGACAAGCACATACGGTGTTTTGATTTCTGCTGTGGCTGAAGGGTGATGAATGATTGAGATTGCATACTGATGTGGCACTACAACAGATGATGAAGTTGAGATTCCCGGTTTTTAGTAGTTAGTTAGTTAGTTAGTTAGGAACTAGGGTAAAAGCTCAAAGTGTGTGTAGAAAGAGCGGGAAGAATCCAATCTCACTTTGGTTACATCTGGGGCTTTAAAGAGTAGTTTTGGTTTCTTTCAATACCAGCTTGTATTTGGTCACATCATAATTGAAATCATGTTCGTAACCATTCTGGCATGAGAGAGTTTGTGCTCAAGATATAAGGTCTAACCTTTGAATTCCTTCAAAAATGTTGTGACATACGCAGCAAATCTTGGTTCTATATTTCAGAAGTACAGATATTATGATTTTATCAGTTCTGTCTTGTAAATGTACATTGTTTTGTGTCCCACCTTTCTTCTGTAGCCTTATGTCAAACAAATGCCGCAGTACTCGCTCATCCCACTTAGCTTCCTACTTGTTTTCCTTCAGCCTTCAGGCTGACTCACTGTTTTACATTTAAATAGGCCGATTATTGTAATTTGATGTTTTTAATAATTACCTCCACCAAAATCCAGTCATGGCCACATTATTTATTATTTATTCCTGGGAGTTTCATTGAGAGGAAGCATATTTTTTGCAGTAAACACCCTAATTACATTTGCACAGGTACACACATTCACACCAGGAAGCTGTCCAGAACAACCACAGTCTGCTCCACTGGTGTAGTTGGGGTTAAGGGCCTTGCTCAAGGGCACGTCAGTGGTGGTAATGAGGGAGGGGCAAGCAGTGTTTTTTTTTACCATTTTCCCCAAGCAGATTTATTTATTTACCTACTAAATATCTTATGCTCCATGTTGTTACATTTCATATTCTGTCCGTAGAGAAAATTAAACTCGTCCATACGACATACAACAGACACTTTGATCCACATACACTCACATCACATGCTCACAAATGTTCACACATACACATACACACACACACACACACACACACACACACACAATACCTTACTGCAAATACAGTGATGATAAACATCAATTAATAAGAGTTGTACATACACAGTTGGGCAGGTAGGTTGTAAATGTCGTAGCACAGTCGTCTCTCGTCTCTGTACAAAACTCTGGAACTGCTGTCAGCTTTGGTCCATTCCCTTCCTCCCAAATGTACAACGCAACCTCGAAAAACAGAGACAGGCATGAAGACAAAAACAAGCCTCGGGGGGGTAACAGTAGAAACAGTGATTTGCAGTGAGCGCAGCTCACTTGGTTCCTCAAACAGTAATAATTTTTTTAAATGTCAAAAGTACACATTATTAGGCCCATTCAGAAGTAGAGCTATTGTGTGAATAATATGATTATAGATCTTCCAAAAGCTGCAGGTATAGAAAGCTGAAGAGGCCTTTTTAACAAAAGGCTAGCCAGTCGCTGGAGGAATAGTGTGTCCATCATTTTTGTTTTTTAAAAAGAAGAAGTTAAAATAGAAAATAAAGAAGTTAAAAAAGAAAATAGGAAAAAAAAAAAAGAAAGAAAATACATACACAAATACAGACACATACACAGATACAGATACATACACAAAGTACAAGTGTGTTTACAGGGGTGTTAGATGTGAGAACAATGTTGTTTCTCTTTTAGCCATGATTTAATACCTCTATTAAAAACATTACAATTGCATTTTCAACTCAGTTGGTAGACAGTTCCATAGTTTTGCTCCATTAACAGAGAAGACTGATTGTCCAAATGAGGTTTTGCGTAACGCAATGCGACAGTTCCCGTTTACTGAGGCCCGTGTGTTCACTCTACTGGTGTGCTGGTGTCTTGTAACAAATTCATTAAGCAGGGAATAGGCAGCAGATGACACACAGATTCACAAAACTCCTGAAATTAGTTTCAAAGTACCTCATGTTTCAAGTCGATAGTAAAATCCGACTTCAGAGGCTTATGTTGGATCCGCTCAGCGAGTCTGAAACACATAATAGGGAAAGATGTTGAAAGAAGAGAAAGAGCCGAATAGAAGTGGGAACTTTCCTTCATTGTATACGAGAATGTACATTAGTGAGTCAAAGTTATAGAAGTTCTGAGATGTTGGTTTGTTTCCAGCAATCCCTTTGAATCCTGTTTTGTGTTTTCGGGCATTCAAAAAATAGCAAAAGCTCCAGATTTGAAAGATTGGGATGCAGAGGTAACGAGTCTATGCTCAATAGATCAATGGAGTGCCTCTTTAGATGGCATAGACAAAAAATGTGATTGTGGATGACATCTTTTCTTTTCATGTATTGTGGACTGGGTCTCTCACCTCTGTATGTGCTACTTGTTTATATTCATTTCATTTAGGTTTCTACACCATGTCTTGTAATAGTGTCTGCTATAATTACCCTGAAAAATGAGAGACATATCAGTGAGACATTCACACACACACACCCACACACACACCTCTGGAGCAGCGGCGTGCTGAGAGCCCAGCCTGCTGCAGGGTCAGGGTAACTAAAGGAAGCGGGGTCTTCAGAGAACGCATAGTGGTGGATAATGGAGGGCTCGTTGTCATGGAGACGCTTACCCAAAAACCATCCCTTGGAGTTGCAAAAAGGTGCACAGGGCAGGGTGATATAAAAAAGAAAGTGGCTCAGTTATTTTCTAGGCATCAGTGCAGGAAACTGGATCATCATCAAGACATTCATTTAGCAAAAAGTGCAGAATAAAACATGTAGTCAGTGGCTGTCACGGGGTGTGCATCTCACCTCTTGGACTTGATATCTTTGGAGGACCTGCAGCAGATTAGGCAGTAAGACGCTGGTTTCCTCCTCTATGAAGAAAAACCAGGATGCTGATTGGCCATAAGTGGCAGAGAGACTGGAAAGATCCACACCACGTCGTTAACTTTATGCATTTATTTCACCCCACAGGAATCATTGCAGCTAAATTCAATTAAATCTGATTCATTTGTTTGTCATCTCCAAATATGTGTCTATAACACTCACTTAGGGAGCAAAGGGAGGATACTCCAAGCCCCTTCAAACTCTGACAGCTCATGGAGAAGAAGAACAACTGGAACTCCCTGCATGAAACAAAACAATTGAATTTGAAAATTAGTTTGTGTGTGTGGTGTGTGTGTGTGTGTGTGTGTGTGTGTGTGTGTGTGTGTGTGTGTGTGTGTGTGTGTGTGTGTGTGTGTGTGTGTGTGTGTGTGTGCACCTGAGGGATGGGAAATGAGAGTAAAACTAAGGAAACAATGAGGTCCAACTGGCACATTGTGCACAAAACAAAAAAAGAACAGAAGTAATTGTGTGAACAGAAGTACTCTGATTGAATTTGAAAATTAGTGTCTGTGTGTGTGTGTGTGTGTGTGTGTGTGTGTGTGTGTGTGTGTGTGTGTGTGTGTGTGTGTGTGTGTGCTCCTGATTGATGGAAGATGAGAGTAAAATTAAGGAAACAATGAGGTCCAACTGGCACGTTGTGCACAAAACAAAAAAGAACAGAAGTCCTCTGATTGAATTTGAAAATGAGTGTGTGTGTGTGTGTGTGTGTGTGTGTGTGTGTGTGTGTGTGTGTGTGTGTGTGTGTGTGTGTGTGTGTGTGTGTGTGTGTGTGTGTGTGAGTGTGTGAGTGTGTGTGTGTGTGCTCCTGATTGATGGAAGATGAGAGTAAAATTAAGGAAACAACAATGAGGTCCAAACTGGCACGTTGTGCACAAAACAAAAAAGAACAGAAGTAGTCTGATTGAATTTGAAAACGTGTGTGTGTGTGTGTGTGTGTGTGTGTGTGTGTGTGTGTGTGTGTGTGTGTGTGTGTGTGTGTGTGTGTGTGTGTGTGTGTGTGTGTGTGCACCTGAGGGATGGGAGGTGAGAGTAAAACTAAGTGAACAACAATGAGGTCCAACAGGCACGTTGTGCACAAAACAAAAGAGAACAGAAGTCCTCTGAATGAATTTTACAAGTGAAACAAAAAATAGTAAGTGTTGCTCCAGTGTTCCTGGAGATTTCCCAAAAGTATTCATCACTATTCCTTTGTTCTAAAATTCCTTATTCCTTGCGAAATGAAACAAGAAGTCACTATGTTGAGTAACTCCTGTTTTATGACCTCCTCCTCTCTAAGTGACTCATATGGAAGAACTCACAAATCTCGTCCACGCAGCTATTCTTAGTGGCGCTGACAGACACAGTTGTAAGGATTAATGTAAGTATGGCGAGACCGCAGAGTTCTAATTTAGGCGACTGAAACAGCAGCTTTATGTCAATACAACAGGGCTGTCAGGTAATTTATCTACACATTGCACTGCATCATTCAGAGAGGTGTTTGTTATCTAGCCCGTCCTCCTTGGTATAAATGGGGTGGACAAAATAATAAAAATACCTGTCAGTATTCAACAGCACCACAAACGGCAACCTTCAAAAAGATGAGTCAACACCTTGCTAAAACGGATTCAACAAGTACTGACCATCATTACCTTCATAAAAGGCAGGATTTGTTTGACTACATTAGTTTAAGCAGGCTGAGCTGTACCTAATAAGTGTAACTGATAAAAGTGACATTTCAGACTTTAGAAAAAGATAAAAGAAAGAATACAAATACACTTTTTTTTTTTTTACTTTTTGCAAAATATACTTATTGTCTTTTAAGTGAAAATGCTGACTTGATTACTCAAGACTAAAAGTATCACCAAAATGATTACACTTCAACCTGAGGGGACATGAATGAACATACACAATGCCTTGGCAGTCCATCCAACAGGTGTTGAGATATTTCAGTCCGGACCAACGTGTTGGACTGACCGGCAGATTAACTTCACCATCTCTAGAGCCGTGTCGCTAGCATGGCGGAAAGAAAACGTCTAGTAGAAGACTCTGAATGTTTCAACTGTCACATGTGTTCATGTAAAGCTACAGTTAAGACAAAAATGTTAAAAACGTCATCATGTGTCTGAATAAACATTCTATTATATCAGTTAAAAGCATGAAGAACACAACGTTTTGGTAGTGTAATTACAGCAAATGCACATGTAATAATATTCACAAAACAGTACATTACATTACGTCCAATCAGACATCCACACATTGAAAGTTCACACGCAAGCACACCTCTTCTCAGGTCCACTTCAGATTGTGAGGGTGTGAAACGGGGTAGGTACCATCTGCTGTATGTGTTGTAGTAAGATGTGGGTGAAAAGAGCTGAGCGGAGCAGCGGCTCTATAATGGAGGTTGGGTGATGAGGCTGAAAATATACGCAGCATTGGCACTGATGTCTCGGATTAAAAGCCTGCACTTACAGCCAGTAACAATAGGGCCGTGTGACAAGGCTGTAAAAAATTGTTTATCTCTCCCATTAAATCCAGGATGTGGAAAAGATGCGGATATGAATCTGTGTAAAGACATTAAAACTGAGATACTGCTGCTCATATTTTGGCAGCATCATGACCGAAATCGATGAGATGCTGAATGTCAAAAAAAAACTTCAACGAATAAAAAAGAAAAACAGCCACATGTCAGTCAGACAACAAGCTGTCACCATGTCAGAGTTGACCTGTAATCCCTGCCTCCAGTAAAAAAACAAACACTTGGTTATACGTCAGTCAAAAGCATGCGTGACGCACAACCTGCCATCATTCAAAACAGCTTGGTGCAATCAAGGTCCATCGAGCCGTTATAAACGTCACATCTAGAGAAAGCTTTCACTCAACTACCTCACTGTGACAACACACACACACACACACACACACACACACACACATGCAGAGATGATTGTACACATCTTACCGTAATGATCATGAAACTTCTCTCTCATCAGCACTTTCAGAAGCCGCAGTAGCAGCTTCCACAGCATGCAAATCTGATTTTATATTTGACACAACCTCTCTCTATTCCCACAAAAATATTCATTCATTCAGTTGTGAGACAGCCGTTTTAGTGAATGATCAGTTATGAATGAGTGCTACAAGGAGAATTTTTTTAATTTTACATCAATAATGCTTCTCTTGAATGTTGTGTAAATCTCTTTTTCATTCATTTCTTTTCAAACCTCTTATTCTCTTCCAAAATTGTGTTCTAAGACATGGTGGACCATCTCAACCCCCAAAGAGCCTCTGCATATATATATATTTATATATTTATTAATAGCAAATAATACATTTTGATGAAATTGGTCTCTCTACTAAAAGGCCGCTGTACGTTACTGATTAATCAGTCATTGGTGGTTTGTTCCAGCATCTTCCTATGAGAATACTGAGTGGAAATCTAAAAACATATAATTTACCAAGAAAAACCTGCAGCACAGTCATTTTTCATCCATGAGAAACGTCTGCCACTTCCTCTCAGGCTGCACAGATCCACAAAAACAATCTGAGAGTATTGGATGTAGCGCAAGAGGCGGAAATCCAAAACGTCGTTATTCATAAAAAAAACTCTTGCTGTGTGCGCACACTAGTAACTGAAAACAGCCCAAACCTAGCGGGCCAGGTTAGTTTTTTTCCCCATGCACAGCAGCTATATGCACTATTTTTTCCAGCCATTTAATAACAGAATGCCTAAAATCTGTGATTCATTTGGTGAAGGAAAAAAATATCCAGAGCCTCCTACTTTGTATCTAATTGTTCTTCAGCTGTCGTCATCATTCTGAAACCACAATGCAACAAATGTGGAGGATGACTCCTTTTCAAGTTGCATAACTCAAAGATGGGTAGGGTAGTAACTTGGCGTAAACAGCATCACTAATCTTGGAACCTATTTTTGAAGCTGACAAATCTGCTACTCGGCTGCTCTAATTGCAAATCAAGGATCCCCACAATAAAATAATTGTTTTCTTGAACATTAGGCCAACAGAATATCATTTCCTTAATTCAATTAGATTTCTTTAGGGAATAGCAACGTACGAACAACCCACCGGTCCAGTCAGAGACTGAGAAGAAATGACAATAAGAGGCTGCGAGTAAGTCAAAGGGAAGCTGTCAAACTGGGGGGAAATAATAGGATTTAGAAAAGTGAGGGGGGGGGATACATATGTGTTTTTAGTATAGTGTATGAATGCTCTTCAGAAGAACGGTCATTTAACAAACTATGAACGAAGAGTTTGTTTTGTGTGTATTTCATAACCATCAAGCTAAACTGAGGCTTCTCGACGTTCTCACTAACTGCATTTTCTTCTTTTCTGTCTCTCAGGTTGGAATTGGTGCGGAAACAACCTCAAACCACCAACTGGCTTCAAAACAAAGCAATCATGTCAAATTCATTCACAGTTCCCACTTCGTCCCTGGTGTCTCACTGATGTGTTCACAAACAAAGCACACGTCAAAGGACTAGTCAAAGGAAATAAAGATTTCTAAACAGTCGGGGACTTGAAGACATCTCTCATATGTTACAGTAGAAATCGTACCACGGAGCTCCTGCTGAAAATTGGTTTTGATGGAAAGTCTGCATGGCTGTCTTTCTATTTCACAGTAGATAGATAGATAGATAGATAGATGGATACTTTATTCAAATTTGTACCCATTACCCTGTACCCATCATTGTCAAAGGAAATACAACAATTCTGGGTATTTACTGCAGGCTGTCATATGTCCATATGCCTGTCATCTCATTTCCCCCGGGGTCTATAACAAATCAGTTTTCACAGCTACTCTGCAGGCACATATTAGTAAATAATTACAGCATGAGAGCAGAGAGTTCAGTTCCTCTCAGCTTAGGTAAGGCAGCTCTGTGGCAAGGAGGACACCTATTGGTACCAGTGTAATACCACAGCAGTGCGAAACTCTTAAGTCAAACGCCAAAAGTCACTGATTACACATTAAAAATGAATCTGTTCACAGCATTATTATCCTGTTATTGCAAGCACACCACATTGCATGCATATAGTAGACATATGCACCGCTTTTTTTGAGCCCTTAATGGTGCTCCCAAACAAAAACAGAACTGCTGCTTGAAAATCTGCCTCAAGCTTTGATATTACTAAATTATTTATTTTATCTGAAGGCACCACATTAAATAAAAAGGGTAGGCAATTTACTTTAGAATCATATAATATGTGAAATTCTCTTTACATGCCGACAGCAATCAATAAATCAAATGCTGTGACAAACAAAAAAAAAAGGAAAATAAATCTGGTATCTGTGGCTGTCGCAGGACTGTAATAAGCCTGTCCAATCATGTCATTCTGGATGGTCTCTACCTGCCCGTCTACGTGCCATACCCACATACCTGTGTGCACTCATGGCACGTGACCGGAATCTCTTCTATAAGACTAGGCAGACAAAAGTGTTGCTATGCTAACATGCTAGCGTGACAGCTGTGAGTGCTAACAAAAGCCATGTCCCTAGCGGTAGCAAAGCCGCTAGCGTGGCTCAAAATAATATAATAAAGTAAATGAACCAATGTATTGTGAAATAATCAATTAGGTCATTCAAATTTAACTCATTATTTTGTAAGGTTATCGTACCCTTCTTTTTATTTCATTGAAGTAAATTTTCCAAATTAGTTTGGTACTCTGGACTATCTAAAGTTACTGCTTTTATGGGTTGTCATTTCTTTGAGCAGCATTTTTCCGCCCTCACATTCAAATATTACACAGCGGCAAGTCACCCTCAGCTCAGAATAAAACCTCTGTATCTCCTTCTTTTTTGCAAGTGGAAGGATGTTTTTTTTAAGATTCATATAATTTAGAACACTGTGACAGCTGTCACTGATGGAACATAATTCCTAAAATATTGGAGATTATATGTTTATATTTCATAGTGAGCAGAATCATGGTGCAGCAGCTGATGTAGTTTTGCCAATTCTGTGCCTGTGTTTACACCTAAACTACATTTGTTGAAGCCCCTGAATGCTGTTGAGCCAAAATCCAAATAGATTTACAATCTACAATTTGTTAGAATTTGTTATTTGTTTTTCCCCCATCAGATTAAAGCCGAACAAATCCGTCTAAAATGAAATGCAGATTAGATTATTAGACCACTTTATAATCCATCATCCATTTAGGAAATGTCGGTCTGGTAAATGATGAATTAATGGATACTGAATAAGACAGTATTGTGTTATCTTATTGACTCTTTTCCCCGCTTGGTCTCAGGCTTTATTTTTAAAGAAATGTGCACAGTCCGTACATACAAGCATTAATATCTTAACATCTACTGGATTAAATGGAGGTTCTGCTTGTTATTTACCTGTATTGATAAAGGCTTTTATCAAGCTATCTCGGAGTGAACAAACTCTGATTAGATGTTCTGGAACCTGAACACTCAGATTTTCCCATCTCAAGGTTAGTCAACTCAGAGTTCAGGCTTCAGGTTCAGGGTTTGTTAAACCTGCTTTCTGAAACAGGGCCCAGAGCCAAGATCTAAACCCAGCAACTCATCTAGTGCCTGCCAGATGTTACCTGTCCCAGCTCAGCTGCCTGCTGAAGAATCTCCACCTTCCTCTGACCACCTCGGCGGGCGTGGAAGGAGTTCCTCTGACTCTGGATCACCAACACCACGTCCGACAATCCTGAGGAAAAACATGCACAGAAAAGCACACGATGATGCAAAAAAACAGGGAATTTGTGAAATACACTTATTTGTTTTCTTGACAGGTAAAACTCACAGTGATGACTTTTTGGTTTTTGCAATATGCAACAAATAATTGATTTGCTTTCCTGAACAATTTGTCACTGACAAAAAAATATCAGACCATCTGCAGTAAAATCCCTCACTCACCAATAGAGCTGTGTGGTGTGAGCTCCTGGGGCTCTGAGGCCTGCGGGGAGTCAAGAGGGATTCTCGTTAAGTCTGACGCACAGTGCTGAGCTCACATGATGAAGCAGAATCACAGCAAGAATCTGGAGGGGGGGGGGGGGGGGTCACTTACATGAGCACGACCTGTAGGTTTGTCTTCTGCAGAGGCACCTTGAGGAGGACGCAACATTACATCATCAAAATGCATTCATTTGTTATGCTGACATGAATAACCTATTCATCTTTTAGTCAATTTGACGATCAATGGATCAATTTACAACAGAAGTCGTACTTTGACGATTTGAAATTGTTTTTGGACTGAATATGTCATTTTAAAACTAATAGACACATTAACCAACAATGGAAATAAGTAGCCCATTAATAAGCAAATATTTCTATGTCAATATTCTTGTCTTCACTGGCACCACTTTGCCAACTTTTAACATCTTGACACATCTGTCAGAGCATGACATGCAATGGTGCAAAGTACAGCCCCACCAGTAGCAGATTAAACGCAGTAATAGAGTTATTTCTGCACCAACACCTCTTATCACCATCAACGAGATAAAACCCAGACTTTGAACCCACAGCTAAAAGTTGCTACGCAGTATGTAGGATTTGTGGTGGTAAACATATCCTACTCATGTATAAGCATGTCCATCTATGCCAAGGGTAGACATATGGCAGGGAAGTGCAATTGTGCCATTCTTTAAAGTCCATTAAAAATGTATCTGAGACAGGCTTGATGTAGCTGTAAATTATGAAATCCTCCTGACAGCTGCACAAACACTTTTCATACCTAGGCTGGAAAAAACAGGCATCGCTCGCTTAGTTTTCAAACTGGAAAACAATGAAGATTGGTCTGGAGATGTTGAATTTCTCCTGATGAAACCACCAAAACTGCTTCTGAAAGCTGTCAAACTGAGGTGAGAAAGAGGCTGAACTGTCACTGCCACTCACACAGGTGCAGGTTTGAATTAATCTGGCTTATTTTATGTGTTCTCTATCTATATAGAAAGCACTGTATGTGTACCACCAAGGGGAAAAACAAACCAACAGGTGCTTATGTATGGGTATAGAGCTGTAATGCTGTAGGAGGGGAAAAAAACAACAACATTGAAAATGAAATTTCATTAAGGATACCTACCGTTGTGATAAATATCTGGTTTTAGTATATATTCACACTATTAATATATGTACCCCAATATCAGCCAAAAGGCCTCTTTCACAGTTATGGCAGGAAAAACACAAGTGTAATTAATAACATGAATGATTGAGAGCCCCAGTAAAGACGTAAAAGTGTATAATATGCAGCTATCACATGTCATTAATTACACCTGTGCCTTTTCATATAAAAGGCGAAAGGGGTCTACAGCAATAACATGAAGGTCTATGACAATACTAATGATAAATGTGTTTGTTAAAACTTTTTATTATAAATCCACGTCTGAAACAGGTTACGTGTTTCCAGCGTCTAGTTCAAAGGCCCTGCACACCCATGTCCCACCCCCACAGGTGTTTTCACTTACTTTGATTAGACCTCTTCTCTTCTCTGTTGGCCTGTACAGACTGTGTTTGATTGACATTTCCCTCAACCTCCCATTAGATGTGTTGCTCCTGTTAGCTCAGGACAACTTGCACCTTAATCACTCACCAGTAATGTAAATCAGAGTTTTGGTGACATATTAAACGCCCATCATGAATCTGAGCAGAGTCCTAATTAATGTGTGTACAGGGCTTTTAATTTTTACATGATTGCTGACTGATATTAATGGAAAACAATTATATTGAAGTAAATGACCTGCACGTTTTATTCATAATTCATTTCAAAGACAAGGTGACAATTATTCTAAATTATACTAAATCTTACACATTGTCCCTTTAAACAGCCTATTGTTTACCCATCATTGCGTCACCTGCGTTTGTCAAGTTATCCACTATTAAATCCCCGTCTGTTTAGATTTTCAAAATAAAACAAAATACTCAATATTTTGTAGCAAACAAAGGACCACGCTGTCACTGACGAATAACTCGAGTGGAAATGTATAAATAGATACATCTATTGATACATTTTTTCAAACTGGAATGCGCTCAATGTCTTGTAAAATTATAAACTAACCTTACTGTGAAGGCCAAATTGAACCACTTCCGGTATTTTTCAGCCTGTTTTACACAGTGTATCCTGTTTAGTGCTAACGGTTTAGCTAACGGTATATGTGTCAGTAGGGCATCGACCCCACTTACCAAGCCAAAGAAGAAGCACAGCGACCAGTTTGCATCCGTTCACCACATTATGATGGGACATGGTTCCCTTGGCTGCTGTTTTACGTTTGAAATCACCGTATTTTCATGGCTAACTGGAGGAAAAGGTTAGCTACATTCCCATAGTAGCAGAACTCTGTGTCTGACTGCAGAGCGTGTTAGTGCAGAGCTATAGCGACATCTAGTGGTCACTATTATACTAGGTTACTACCTTGACATACAGAACTGTAGTTTATTGTGCTACAGTACACTAAGGTAATATTTTGTCCTGGTTATTCTGATTCAATGAAACATATAATGTAAGTTATATTAACAGACACTTTTTTTTCATGTTTAGCCACAGTAAATTGGCATCAAGTAGGACAGTTTTATTTACCTTCAGTTGTGGACCATCATTAATTTAAGTACAATTTTGAATTCCTGGATTTAATCATTGTTATTTCTGTTATAACATTACACAGATCAATTGCCTCACTGCAGCCTATTGTTACCTATAAGGTAATTATTTTACATACAAATATAATAAATATATAATATATAAAAACTGATAAATATATATTACACACACATATATTTCTTATTACAAGTAGGCCTACATTGTGTAGATAATAAAAATGTAAATGTATGTCAAATAACATTTTAAATGAAGGCCATGTAATGACTCCTTTTATGCCGCTGTACACCATTTTTACTTTCGTAAAGAATCACCACTGATAGTTATATGAGATATCATTCATGGAAACATATAAAATGATTTACACATTGGTCAGGTTACTTTTATATTATCTGTTTGGCTTTTAAATGACAATAGAACAGACTGAGGAGATACATCCCATTAAGCTTTGGTTTTTACTTATTTATGAACCCCATATCAACTATACTATAACATCTTCCACAACTAAAACTAATCTTTTCTGAGACACTTTTGCCATTTGTGTTTACGATTTGTACAAATACATTTGTCATATCTTTAAGTTTTTTTATCATTTCAGAAGTAAATTAGAATTTTTTTTTAAAATGTGAGTTTTTTAGTAAACCGTGGACAAACAAAAAAAGTTATTTCTGTGTTGATTAAGTGATGACAACAATAAGTTAGTCTACACATGACTGATTGATGCTGGTAATTAAACACTTATCTTTTTAATGTATTTTTCAAAATATCTGTTTTTACTCCCGCAAACAAAAGAAAAATGTTCATTATCATGGCAGAAGTATAAGTTGTGCCACAAAGTTACTTTCACACATTTTTACTCCTCAATCCTACAAATCAACAAAATATCTGTGCTGATCTGAAAGCAGCTACCGAGCTCTTATTGTCTTCGTCTGAGGAGAAGATAGGTAAGAGGAAGAAAAAAAAAGGTAATAAACTAATTTTATTTAAGCTTTTAACGGGCAGGCATTGTTTAAAATCTCATATGAGGAAGAGCTTCCCAGAAATGAGGCTGAAATGATGATTTATGTTCTCGGCAGTGCAGACTTGTGGTGACATTGAGAAAAAATGAGTCAAAGTTCTCCTGACCACTGAGTCTAAATATGGCCACTAAAGTTAAACAAGCTGGTTTTGATGTGAAACCGCAGCTGTGAGTGTTCACATTTGTGTCCATGTAAACTGAACTTTAGAAATCCAAAAGACAGAGCTTTGTTCTATAAGAGTAAGGAATGAGGAAGGTGTAAATACTGTATGTGCAGAAGGAGAGGCTGCTATTATTCACTTTCACACAAATGAGTATATCACCTTGTCAAACAGTTATAGGCGGCAATAAAACAGAGCCATAACTCCATTTTTTTCGTCTCTGTGTTTGAGTTTGCTGAACAAAGGTATTGTTAATACTCATGCTCCTCTAAAAGGTCTGAGCAAACATTACTTATTAATAAGAACTGCAGATGATGTTGTCATTGCAACACAAAGCTTCACTCATTATGTTTTAAACTGCGTTCACCCGCTGTTGTTTCCATGTCAAGTGGCTAAAGTCGTGCATTCCAGTGTCATTGTCATTAAAAATCTCAATAAATTGGAACAATATTTTTCAATTTGTTTGACTTTCTCATTTATTTATATGTATATCTTTTTTATTTATTTATTATCATTTACATTATTTGCTCACTTACTTACAGCAACATTTATTTGACTGACATTGCTTTATGTAGCCTACTATTATTTTTTCAATGAATTCATTAATTGTTTGTTCCATTAAATGTCAGAAAATAGTGAAAAATGCCAAATTGATGTTCTCAAAATATATTGTTTTGTCTGACCTACAGTATAAAAGCATACAGATATTCTTCTTACAACAATCTAAAATCATACAAACTTTTTGTAAGTTCTCAAAACTGCTAAATTTAAAATAAACTTCTCATCGACTAAAATATGAACTGCTAACATCAGGACTATTAATCTCAATTACACTACATTTATAGTAGCAGACAAAAGCAGTATAATCTTCACGTTTGAGAGACAAGAGAGAATGTTAATGGAGGTGTTCGCGCTTGGGAAATGACGTAAACGAAACCCGGAAGTGCTCTCGTGTCAGCATGTCTAACTTCACAGTGGTTATTAAAGCTGCAGACGTGAGGCAGGCGATACAAACAGCAGCCGCCACCGCAGGAGGACGCACACGAGAGAAAACAAAAGGTGTGACACCATGACCACAAGCAAACCGTCGCACAGCGGGATGAGAGTGACAGAAGTGGAAGAGTTCCTGAGGAATCCTCCGGACGGTTTCTCCGTGGAGGTCCTCTGCTCGGGGTACCGAGTCCACAGCGACCCGGAGAACAGCCTGGTGCTCATCGATGACTTCGACTCCTGCAGAGGGAAAACAGTTTTCCAGAAGTCTCTGGGAAGGTGAGGGACAAACAAAAAAAGTTATTTCTGTGTTGATTAAGTGATGACAACAATAAGTTAGTCTACACATGACTGATTGATGCTGGTAATTAAACACTTATCTTTGTAATGTATTTTTCAAAATATCTGTTTTCACTCCCGCAAACAAAAGAAAAATGTTCATTATCATGGCAGAAGTATAAGTTGTGCCACAAAGTTACTTTCACACATTTTTACTCCTCAATCCTACAAATCAACAAAATATCTGTGCTGATCTGAGAGCAGCTACCGAGCTCTTACTGTCTCCATCTGAGGAGAAGATAAGAGGAAGAAAAAAAAAGGTAATAAACAAATACAGATAAGATGGACTTTATGAGCTTTACTAAGCTTTTAATAAAAGGCAGGCATTTAAAGGTCAGTTTTCCAGAAGTCTCTGGGAAGGTGAGGGAGAATGAAAAAAAAACGACTGCATGGGACGATGCACGGCCTTACACATGTACTCGTATACACGCACACAAAAAAAAAACAACAACCCACATCTGATTTGTTTGTTTTTTTAAACAGGAAGGTGAAAATGCTAAATTTATGGGAGTACACCAGCATGAGAAAGAGTCTTCTGTCCAAGAGGATCTATCTGCTGATGTCCGCCTGCGAAGGAAACTGTTCAGCGAGTGACAAAAAGGCAGCCAACGAAGCCAGAGGTAACTTAAACTGTAGCCTACCACCCAGTGTACCATAGGACCATAACACAATTTGCAGCTCTATGCTGTTAAGTGGGTAATGCGGTTTGGTGGCATGACTCATGATGGCTGCCCAACTTGTGATGTTTGCAATGGGTGGAGTAGAGAAAATAACAGTACTTTTGCCACATACAGTCTCTCCTCACTGTGTTCTCTCATGTTTTCCTCTTCCACCCTGTTTCAGTGCTGAAGCAGTTTGTGGTGTCCATAGACGGCAACGATCCCATCATCAAGTGGCAGATGGAGAGAGGCCTGGACTGGACCATCTCCTCAGTGTGGGGGGAAAGCTACAGAGTGGATGTAAGAAGGACTTAATGGTCTTTCTCTTAACATTTGTGTTTTATACATACTTTCAGTTCTCTTCATGAGTTACATTTTGTATTTTGGTATTGAATGTGACTTTTCCTTTTATCAGATTGACTTGACTGAACCACTGGAGAGATGGGCGGCGAAAAACAACCACATCATAACTGACAAACTGATAAAAGTCCAACCTGTGTGGACAGACACCTCCTTCACCCTCAAATACTATTCTGATGCCCTCTTTGACTTCCCACACTGGTTTGGGTTCAGCAAAAGAAAATTCAATGTAAGTATCTCTTACTCTTCTTATTTTATGTCGATGGTAACCTAAAGATTTTCTGTATTCGTCCACTTGTTGCACTCGTCTAACTTCCTGCTCATATCTGTCGCCATTAAAGTTGAGACTGACGTGAGCCAGCAGTGGATGGAGAGCAAGAAGAAATGGATTTTATCTGCTCACTTTTTGATGGAGTCTGGGTCTGCTTCCTCAAGAAAGTTTCTTGATCAACAGATTGTTTGTAACCTGGTGAAGGACCAGCCTACCTCTTGGGATTGCAGTAACTATAATCGCTGTTGGGTCCAGATTCTTCTTCTGTTCAGTGGGTGGACACGACCGTCAAGGACTGACAAAGACATTCTATATGCCAGGAAGATTATTTATGGTGTTTTTGCTAGTAAATGAATCACACTTTACTGTTGTGTGAAGGGTCCAAATTTGAAAGGATCGTAGACTTTTGTACCAAAGGATCAGGATTTGTTTTTATTTTTTATCAAACACAATTAATGCTCTTTTACAAAAAAACAAAAGAAAACCAGTGTTTTAATTCAGTACTCGTCAGATAAAAGATAAATGTGTTGTTGCCATCACGAGGCACACACTGCACTAAGGGATGAGGAGAAGAGCAGATGAGGCGCTGGTGATGGTTTCCACGTATTCCTTATAGTCGCTGCCATAGAAGCGCACCAGCAGGTAGTTGAAGATGCCCACAATGGACATCATCAACAGGAAGAAGAGGATGCGTTTTCCAAACATGTAGCTCGGGGTGCTACGAAGAAATGTGAAAAAATATATAGTTAGACTTTGACTCTAAACACACACGCACACAACATATTACTTGTGTCCATTTACCTCTGAGAGGTTTGTCCCATGTATCCAACAAAGTACTTCTGCCTGACAACAAGATAGATGATCCCAGCGAAGGCAGCAGGAGCTTCAAATAGATGACAAACAAAAATAAATAACTGAATCCCATATAACCTTCATGCTGTTTCTTGATACAATACATGGACAAGAGTATGTTTGTCCACTTTTGGTCGAGGGCTTTGTTTTATGGTTTGGCACGGCCCATTTTCTCCAGTTAAGGGAAATCTTAATGATACAGCATACAATGGTCATGTGATGTGACCCACACAGATTAGTTGCATTTTTTTTTTTATCTTATCAGTAAAGACCATTAAACAGTTGGAAGTGGGTACAAGTCAACTGGAGTTCATGGTTTGTGAAGGAAATTCCCACTGTAAAGTTATCAGAACGTGGAATAAACGAGTGATTACCAATGTCTAAAGGGCTGCTGATAACTTGTATCAGAGATTAACATTCTGTAAGTGTTCTGGATTCATTATGTGATGAGCTTGCAGTATTTTCACTGATGTTTATGTCTTATGAATTATGTGCATGTTAATATGCATGTGTGTGTTTGTTTTCTGTTTGTTTGTGTTTTTTTTTGTTATTTTCTTAGTTTGATTGATGTATTATTTTCACTATTTTACTGGAATGCTAAAGTACATGTTTTTCTTTGTTTTTTGGTTATACAATTTAAAAATCTTTACGCATCAAATCAACTTCCTTTCTTTTGCATTATTTTCTTTCATGCTAAAATGGAAGACTTTATATATCTAACATATTGCACTTCCATTGTTATACAAGCACTTCTCTCCTTTTCAATAAAACAAATCTGTACAAAAAAAGAGTATGTGTTGACCGTAAGAGAGCCTACAGTTGCAGATGAAATACGATACATGTGGGTTTGAACATGAATTTATTATGTCTAAATAAATTCTCCCGAGAGCCATCTGTCTTGTCTCATCAAGGTCCATGAAGAGATGGTTTTCCCAGTTTAGTGGCCTGCACAGTTCTCTCACCTCAACTCTACACAACACCTTTGGGATGAATTGGGACTCGAAACTGTGAGCTGGGCCTGATCGTCTTACATTAATGCCTGAAATCTCTAACGCTCGTGTGGCTGAATGAGAACAAATCCCTGCAGCCAGGTTTCAAAATCTTGTGGAAAGCCTTCTCTGAGGTGTGCCAATGATTTTAGAATGAGATGTTTGAGTGTCCACGTACTTTTGTCCATATAGTGTAAATGATGCTAATTTGACTATATATAGATGCAGTTCTGACTTTGCTGCTTCTCAAATAAAGAATATAGAAATAAAAAATCATATCCACAGCATGATTAATGGTGTTAAACGTGTTTCCTCAGTTGCAGTGACTTTGTGTCGTTGTGTATTCTGTTCAAAGGGCAAAAAGTGTGTCACAGTAACGGATTAATGATTACCTTGATTGAGACACAGACCGGCACACCACATCACTGCCAGGAAAGTGGGATACGCATCCATGCAGTTACGGCTGGAAGGTGCATAAGCAACAGGTTGTAATTAGTATTTTTTTAGGAAGTCACTATGAAGCAATTTGCAAACTGTTACAGGCAGCGTGGAGATTGATACCAAGCCCCTTTGGCTGTTGGCAAATGTTTTGAAAACTGCAGAGCAGAAGTGGCCGTAAAAACAGTGCATGAGCAAGAAAACCCAGTGAGTCTGTCAGAGCGTTGGAGGAGCGGAGTTTGAAACGGGAAGCCAGGAAAAATTGAGCCCACTCTCAGAGTCGGCTCCTCCATGGCTGTTGCAAGACGTTGCAATAATCAGTACAATGTGTTGCACAGAGCCGTGCAATGTCAGAGCCTCAAACCTTCTCCAATCTCACACACGTCACGAGGGTTATCCAAAAAGACATCATACCTCAGAACAGTTCTCATCCTGGGCCACAAGCTGATTTGTTAATAAACTAAATCATTTCTGACTTTTCTTTTTATGTGAAATACTGGATATTTTGTACCCCTTTATACCGTTTAGACCAAACGTTTGCATCACATTTTAGAGGCTAAAGTTTGAAATCCCCACATTACTATACAAGACAGGATGTTGCTCAGGTGTTTCCTATTTACAAACAGGAAGTGCACTGTTGCTCGTGGACTAATAGAGCGACTGGACCAATAACTGAGATGTTGTGTCAGTTACAAATATTAGGTTTGACTTTCAAGCTTTAGCCTTGTTGTCAAACCACGTCTAATTGATGCAGCATGAAGCATTATCATCTGCAGTGCTGCAATTTATTAATATTTTCATTATAGATTACTCTATTGACTATTAATCGAGTGGCCTATGAAATGTCAGAAATATTCACAATTTCTCAAAGTCCAAGGTGACGTATTCATATTCTCCAATCAACAGTTAAAAACACAATCATATTCAATTTACAGTGATAGAAAACAGGGAAGAGCAGCACATTTGAGAAAGTGAACAACATTTTTGGAAAATCAATTAACAAAAAAGTTGTAAACGCATCAGTTAGTTGAGTAATTGATTGTTTGATTGTTGAAATTAGGAATCTAGTAGTCAGGTAAAGTTACTCTTGAGTTTAGTGCTTTTGCAACAAGCCTAGGCATCACATTTCTTGAGAAACAAGCTCGCTTTTATGTTGGACATGATCCCTGGATTGAAATTTGAGAGCTAGACATCTGGGCGGCAAATGTATGAGCAGTATTCACTCTAACACAACTTTAACTTTAACACAGCATGACGATGAGTCCCCTAACGGAGAGGCTGGAAGAATATATGTTTTCCATTTCCAGCAAGCATTCAAATGAGCTCTGTACCAGTTTTCTTTTTCCCCTATATGGGAGTGTTCAGGCAAATGAGGACTGCCTGTCAATGGAAGTTATATTCGGTGGAATGTAAAACCACGTAGAACGTTCATGACTGTTATCGTAGAAAACACAAAAGATATGGGATATGTTTCATTAGGTTAACAGAAGAGCTGAGTATGAAAGAGTACTTACTTGGCACAACAAACTCGTTCAAAAGCAGATGTGCGGATATTTTGACAGTTGCCCTCCTTCTCCACCTTCAGGGCAAAGAATGCTTAAAACACACAGATCATTAACGTCAACACAACATCACTTTGCTGAATGCTGAACAACCTTTGACTACTTTAGAGTTTGAAAAACTACGTTTGATGCTTCTTGCTTTTTCTCACCATTCTGAAGTACGCTGATGAGGGTGACGATGACCAGGAGGTAGATGTGTTCCACCACGATGCTGTACATGACGACCGGTCAAGATGTAGGAGCAGGTGGATTGAGAGGCTGAGCTTCTCTTTCACGTCTTTGCAGTCAGTTTACAGAACGTGAACTGATAAACATAAAGCTGATCTGTCTCTGACATCGTGTAGTCCCACCTCCATCCCACATACACACTCGTTTGTGGCTTCCTCTTCATGTAAATGATGCTCTGGCTTAATACAGAGGGGTGCAAACAAGCCTGCTACTTCCTCTGTGTTTTTGTGAGAGATTACACACAGATGCACGTATATAAATTTGCATTGCAGTGACTGTGTGTATTTATGTTCTTTGAGGCTCTTTTAGAGGCCTTTATAAAGACCAATGCATTGGGAATCTGTTAATATTATGTATTTGACAGGACAGATATTCAAAGTCCTTTTTCACAGCAAACATTTCGACTTACTAGAAAAACCCAGATGTTAATGTTCAACAACTCATTGGTGTTATTTTATGACAAGTCAACATGTTTTTAATCAGTGGTGGAAGAAGGACAGCTCTATACCACTCTGTGAAATTATTCCATTACAGCTAAAAGGACATAACTTCACTGGGAGAAATGAGCAGCATAATGTAATTAAAGTGTGTAGGGTAGACCTATCATCTATTCTAAGTTAATCATATATTTTGTATCTGAATTCTTGATTTCAAAGAATCTAGTAGGCTGTATGAGGGCTCTAGTATCAAATAAATGTAATGGAGAACAATATTTTACTCTGAAATATAGTGGAGAATAAGTATAATCTAGCGTAAAATGCAATAATCAAGTAAAGGACTCAATAAATGTTGCCCTCCACCACCAGTCTGCTGTGAAAAAGGTTTTTAGTGTATAACTACATTAAAATACAGCATTGTACAAGCTGTCTCAATGACTTGGCCTACCAACAGTCGAACAGCACCTGCATGTGCTTTTGAGCGGTAATGCAGCTGCTTTACTCCGGTGATGGTGTAGTTTTACTGTAATCTCTCCACAATTTCAATGTTGTAAACTAAACTGTACGAAATTATATTTTTCTATTGATGGAATAAATAACATTAACGTCACTACCACCTCCCACAAGTGTTACAATGTTCAGATACAATCAGTTATTAAATGATTACATATAAAGATATTATACAGTAATTAATTAAATCATGAATAAGTCATAAATAAAGAGAAAAGTAAAAAAAAAAATCTCAAAATATAATTATGTTTTCGAAACATCAAATTTGATCAAAATGCAATGCAATATGCAATATATGTCTCATTAATTCATTACGTTAGCTTTTTTATTAGATCAAGGTGTTAAATAATCATAATTAAACACGATAAAAGTCTTCTATTTGCAAATACAAATGAGGAGATGTGCTATATTGGCTGGTAAATGTGGAGCTGGTCTAAACAAAGCAGTGTTGGTACAATATTTAAGCAAACTAATGATATTATTATCTAAGAGGAAACTAACTCAACAGTACAGAATGTAAACGTCTTGTGAAAATAACTATGTATGCTAGTGTAAATCACCTGACAGCAGGAATGTGTCCCATATGGTCTAGCGGTTAGGATTCCTGGTTTTCACCCAGGCGGCCCGGGTTCGACTCCCGGTATGGGAACAGTTGTTTTAGCTATTTTAAAATTAAAACCTGTTAATGGGCGTAGAGTGAAGTCTGTTTGTAGTGTATTTAAAAATAATTAGTTGCCATACCACCAACTTTCATACACGTGCCGCTTGGTGGCTCGCTAATGCCTCTTGAGGACAGGTTAGCTGATCTATTAACGTTTGGGTATAGTAGATCAAACAATTACAACTACTGGGTTAAGATTATTTGAAGTGCATTGTATGTGACTATGTACATTTTTGGCAATCAACAAAGATAATTAAGATAAAATGCAAGTTGTCCAATTACAGGACACCTATTCACATGTTTGTTTACTTCTAAAACAAATAAAAACACCTGCAAATTACACTGATACAGTGCAAATTAGATACAATTACATCAATACAGATATTAGATTATTAGATATTAGATTAACATTTGTTGTCATTGTCAAATAATTATATCAGTGAAGAGATAATTATGTATGGATCGTAAATGAGAGACATCGTGTTTGGCTGCCAACAATGAAAATGGAGATTTTAATTGCTTAATTATTTTTCTTTTAGGTTGTAATCCTGCTAGATATTTAACGCCATACCACAGGTTTACTGGATTTGGTTTTACTTTGTATACCGAGTTGTACTGCCTACCAAACATTTTCACCATAAAGATGTGTTTTTTCTTTGAATGCAAGAGTCTGCAATCAACTGTCTGAAATGTTAAACAGTTTTAAAAGATGTTCCACATGGTATCACTGATAGTAACATGTTATGGACGAGGTAAAGATTGTTTGATGTCTGATTGAATGTACTCTAAATTAAGCTGAATTTCAGCCTGTTCATCTTTGAGTTACAATCCATGTGTCATAATCAGAGACAGTTTAGCTCTTAGCTACAGTCTCAGTATCATCAGTACTTTGTTTGTAAGTTTGTAACATGTGCAAAACTGTGGCTCACAAATAACTAGGTACTTGAAAGACTTTAGTATTTACACAAAAAACTGAAAATATAAATGATATACTCCTCTACGAGGAGATTGATTTCATAATAATGACATTCTGTGAAACAAAAAGTCATCTAAAGTATTTATTAAATCACTTTTCATGAACATTTTCAAGTGGTCAAAATAACAAAACAAAGCAAACAAACAGCTTTTGCTGTAAACATGATTGCTTCATACATCCCAGTAACATACAATATTTACAACGTGCCAGAGCATACAAATGTCATCTATGGTTCAACAAACTCCACCACTGAACATGCATTTGAACTTCATTAACCCATAAAAATGAACAACAACATAAATACAGAGAGATGTCACTACTTTAAACTTCTAAATTGCATCTTTATATGGAACAGTGCATTTTGCAAAATTCTCCTCAAGATACCACGCAATGGTTGCGGATATCTGTGCTTGGAGTTAGCAGACAACCCCCCCCCCCCATAGCTCAAACGAAAAGCTCAAGTGCATTGAGGGCCTCCGTCTCCATGTCAGTCGGTCTCTGAGCCGCAGCCTGCGACAGAAACTCATCCAGGAAGCTTTCGGCGTTGGGTGCGCTCGTCTGGGGAACTGCGCCGGCAGCGTTGACCCCGCAGTCCGCCTGGTCGGCTCCATCCTGCCCGTTGGCGAGCATCTCGAGGAAGCCGGTGCTGTCTGGTGAAAGGTTGCTCGCGGTCGTCGCCGGCGAGAGCAGGTTCGAGAGGAAGTCGTCGCAGATGGAGCCGTCGTAGGTGCTGGAGGTGACCGCGTTCGGGGAGGCCAGGGCGGTGCTGTCGGGTCGGAGGCCGGCGCCCCCCTGGTGACCCAGCATCTCATTCAGCTTAGCGAGCTTCTTCTTCTTCGCCTTCAGTTTCTTTATCAGCTTGTACCTGAGGGCGTCTGTGTCGCTGAGACCCGGAGGAAGCTTCGAGGACGGGCCGCTCGGTTTCTTTGAGTGGGATATTTCAGGAAGCCGCGTCACTCCAGGCAAAGGAGGCGACGTACCAGACGCCACCATCGTGTTCTTCAGGGATTTCTGCTGGTTATAAGTTATGGACTGAACCAGCTTTGACTTGCCAGTGAGGACAGAAGGAAGTGGGAGTGGACTTCGGGTGTTTGCGCTCTTTGCACCGAATCCCCCGTACATCTCCGCAGCTTTCAGCGGGAGACAGTCACTATCTTCTGTCCGGAGCGGTGGTTTAGGGTAGAATCCTAAAGGGGTCTGCTGTCTTCTCACAGGGTTGGGCGTGGACTGAGTGAGAGGAGTGGGCTTCACTTGTGTGACTGAGGTGGGTGTCTGGATGGGGGCTAATTTAGTATTCGCCTTGTGAACTTGGTTTAGTGGGTGTTTGCTGAGCAGGAAGGACCAGCGGGCGTTCTGAGGCTGCGTTGGTGGACTTTTCCGACCAGTGGACAGGGCTGAGGCGTCTGTAGAGGACTCAGGGGACGCTTGCTGTGCGTTTTCAACAGGTGGTGTGTCGCCCTGAGCAGCAGCAGCAGCAGCAGCAGCAGTCTCTGGTTTACTACCGATTCCTTTGAAGGCTTCCGAAGATGCAGGTTGAGAAATATGCGGCGCTGCTTTTGGCACCGCCGCCGCTTTTTTAACCATTTGTCTGCCCACTGTTTTGGATCTGCAGACGCCTCTACTTCGTCCTCTCCTACTAGGAGGCACAAATGTAGGATCACTGGACGAGCCATCCGTGGAATCAGAATCCGTAGAGTTGGTGAGCTCAACATCAGGGCCGTGGGACATTTCACTGCCCACTGCAGCGGAGGAGCTATCCGGTGTGGAGTCAACTATTTCCTTCCTGGCGGGAACACTCAAACCCTCAGTTTCTTCCTCGTCATTGAACGGCTGCATTTCTGAATCCACTTTTAACTCCACCAGTGTGAGTGTAATGATGTCATTGTGGGAAAGGCCCTCGAAGGCGTCGAGCAGCGTTGTGGAACCTATCGACGTATCGACGTCGGCCGCGACGGTCGTGTCCGTGATGTCGCTGCCGTCTTCAGATGCAGAGAGCGCACAGACGATGTCGGTGTCGTTGTGAGACGCCAGAAGAGACTGATCGGGAGAGCAAGCCAACAGCTCGTCTGCTGTCAAGTCTTTAGACGGGGGACATTCAGCAAATGTGCTGGAGGGAGAACAGACGCGAGGCTCTTTATCCTCCTTCACCTCCCAGAAGACGACGTGCATCTCCTGAGCGGGAACCGGGAGCTTTTGGTGGGTCTTACACTCCGGATGTTTCAAGTCGTCGTATTCCAGCCACGATCCTGTAAAGAACCGGTACGACAACACACGGTTAGAACTAAAAACAGTCAGAAAAGGCCTCGCTGAGACCAGGAAAGATCATGCAGATTGCAGAACATAATTTAGGCTACAAAGAGAATCGATAAAATAATGAAAGAATAATCCTAATATTGGTAAAAGAAACCTTGGCTGACAAGCCCCAGAGCGCATGATCTATGAAGGACAATGAAACAAGCCCTAAATGGCTGGAGCCTTCTGCACATTAACATTGCATGAATTGTCCAGCAGAATGTGCTGTTGGCAAACTACAATGTAGAGGAGAAAAAATATCAACCGTCATGTCACTCAACCAGAAGCTTCAAGCTTTGTTTGTACCGCAACGCGAGATTAGAGTATGAACGGAGGCGTTTATACTCGCAAGAGGGCGTACAAACAAAATGAACTGTGAAGAATCAAAAACACAGCTCATAGATATGCCCATAGACTGTAGGGGTCACTGGCAAAAACGCCAAAAAAAACAAACCTCCACAATGCCGAGGAGGGATTATAATTATCTGTAAACTCATATCTCATATTCATTGACGATGAAGATTTTTAAGACCGCCTGTTTCTGAAGCATCTAAAAGCGAATTGGCCTTCTTTGACTAATCCCTAAACATGGAAATAGTGATTGTATCTGAACTATTTGGGACAGAGATTACGTCATTTTTCGCCACCTTCATTACGGCGAGTATAAACTAAGCTTAAGTGTTTAAGATGAATACAGAGAAGCAAAAAAAAAAACATTAAAAAAAGCATTATTTTAGAGCTAAATATGGTCCTGAATAGATACAACCACTACAGATTTTATTAATTGCTCTCCAATCATGGACGTCCCTACATTTCAATGGTAAATATATTGTTGACATGTCATATCAGTGGAAACATACAACAGAAAACCTACCGTCAGAGTTACGAGTCCAGGCGACAAAGTGCTTAAGTTGATGGTTGTACTGTATGACGGTGGTGACGGAGTAGCGTTTCTCCTTGAAGGTGAAGTCGTATCTTCTGACATCGCTGTCGGGAAGCCCCTCCACAAAGTGCAGCGCAAACACCGGAGGCACACTGAACAAAACACAAAGCAAAAGTCTGGTGAAACGGATGGAAACGTTAAGACTTTCTCCAGTTAATACCTTGGATATGCGACGGTCACGCTTAAGATCTAATTGTGGACATTTTCATTTCAGACATTATCAAGTGTGGAGTAATAATGAGTCATTTCATTCACCCTGTCAATCAGCTACAGGCTCAACAGCCGACAGCATACAATTAAAGTGAATCACTTAATGTTTGGTGGAGCTGTGAAAGCGCACCGTTTCTTTCCGTCTCACGTAGAGACATATTTTTGTCATACTGATAACCTGCAGATTTCTGCTGCAAACAATGTTTGTAATTTTACAACCATACATCTGACTTTGCGGAGGATAATCTGGAGACTAGGCGAAAGCTGCTTTGCCGCTATATAATCATTAATCAATCAATAGCTAATATTGTCTGTTAAAAAGAGCATTCTTTGTTAGGGATGCACACATACCGATATTGGATACCGACGCAAAAAGCTTGATCGCTTAACAGTGACAATAGGCCCCATCTATTCAATTCTAGGTTTATATACTTTGTATATTGTATACTGGAATTTAAAACCATGTTCAAGTTTTGACTAATCTGTTGCTGATTAAAAAAAGTTTACACTTGAATTGTAATCCCTGTTCATTTTAAAGACTTTTTACCAAGTTGCTGGCGTACAGCTTATTCATTTCAATAATGAATAATAATTCATATAATAACCTTCATAAAGCCCCTTTTAAAAAAAACTAAGTGCTTAACATACCATGAAACTGAAAAGCAGGAGTGGATAGGTAGTGATTTGCATAAACGCCTGTTTATAAAAGTGTATTTTGTTCCGCTCTCATGGAGAAAGAGCACCGTCACCTTTAATCTTGAGCCTGGCCTGAGGATGCAAGGCTGCGCTCTGGCTCATAAAGAGTTAAAAGATCAGCAATATAGCCTGCTTTAGAAACCACCAGTAAAATCTTAAAATCAATTCTGAAGCCTACTGGTAGCCAGTGGAGATATGCTAAGACTGGGATCTCTAAGGTGGTCTCTATTGTGGTCTCTAACGAGGTCTCTAGTGACAGTTAAAATTCCAGCTGCAGCATTTTGAGCAAGCTGGAGACGTGAGATTGATTTTTGACTGAGGCAGGTGGAGAGAGTTGCAATAGTCTGAATGAGATGAAAATAAAAGCATGAATTGAAATCAGCATGAGATGAAAAGGACTTGATTTTTGACACATTTCTGAGGGAAGCAGGACGGCACGACAACTTTCTTTACCTGCTCCATGAAAGTCAGGTCACGTACACGTTTGTACCTTTTTTGTTACATTTTGGTTTCTTTAAGTCAGGACGGCTGTTTACGGCCTGATGTTGCCTCAAACATGAAATAATGATCCCAGTCTCCTCCACACAGTGAGGCATGCAGCTTATTAATCAAACACTGGTATTAGACTGGCGCTCGGTATCGGCCAATAACATCGGGATTGAAAAAGTCGAATCAGTGCAACCCTAGTAATCGTAATCAAACATACCCCCTGTGCTCCAGCAACTACCGCTCAATCATTTCCTAAGAGTGGATGTAATTACTTTGCAATTGAAGCAAAGTCAAAATAAAAATCACCACACTAAAATACAGTGGTCTTAATTTCCAATTGTTTCTTCCCACACACACACACACTCCTAACCTCTCCAGCATCATGGTCCTCCTCTGATTCTTCCGGCAGCACACGTTGCACGGGGCCAAGTGGACCGCATCAAGTGGGCACCAATCAGGCAAAACATTGGTGAAGGTGGGGAGAGTTTTCACAGCCCTGAGAAGTACAGCGGGAAAAACATTTAGGATTTATACAGTTTCACAAAAGAGGAGAGTGTATCAGAGAATATATTATATTTTCCTTACAACGTGGGGTTTCACATGTCAACTGAATATTAGTTCTGGGATCTGGGATGTCCGCATGTGATGATCGCTGGTGGATCTTGTGTCCTCTATTGATTGGGTGAGGGTATTTGTAATGACACAGCACTTAATACAGTGATCTGATTATTTGGTGTGGTCGACTGTTTCTAATAGACAGACGATAAAGAAAGACTAACAACGTACCCCTGAAAACATCTGTCGGAGACATCCACCAAATCAGTGCTGAAACGCTTTGTGTGTGTGTGTGTGTGTGTGTGTGTGTGTGTGTGTGTCCAGCTGTGTCACTCTCACAGCGAATTACAGAGCAGACGAGAAGGCAGGCAAATGAGAATTGAACATGTCATGAATCAGAATTGAGGCGCCATCTGATCAGCTCTTCTGATCGGCCTTCATAGAGACCGCGATCAAACTATTTAGAACGAACATCTGCCGATAAGGACCAGGAGGCTGATCGATCGGCACACCCTTAACAAAGACCGGATCAAGAAACTTCAGCAGAGCTAACCGAAAACAAAACATGAGGCCAGACATTTACAACACAAAACATTACAACTTCAGCACTAAATTAACAGAGCTTCGAATTGAGGTGCCAAAGTTCATCAATTGCGTTATTATATATTTTGTATTAACCAGTTAATGAGTGTTAGATATCAAAAGCAAAATAAACCAAGATTGACATCCCAAGTCGTGGAAAGTTTTAGACGTTTTATTTTTCAGACTTAGTTACAGCGCTGCAGGTCTTGCTCTATATCTCTCTCACAAACCAAATTTACTTTAAAATTAACACTTTCACATGAAGGTTTACTAGATACGCTCCGTAGGTCTGATAACGCCGCTCGCTAATCCTACAAGAACAGCTGCTTTCTCTGCAGAAATGCATAATTTAACTGGACAACAGCTGCTAGTAAAGACAACACGGTCAGCAACACCTGTAATCAGTCGTCCATGTTGAATTAACCTGGTAGTCGATCGGTAATCAAGACTGTTGTTTGTGATTTTCCGGGAAAGGCTCACGTGATAGGGGCGTGACGAATCAGGGAAGGACACGTAGTGACCGCTAAGAACCAATCAAGTAGTGAACACGGCCGTCTACGACATCGCTTCCAAGCGTACGCGCTTACGCCGTCCGCACTAGTCGGCAACCCCGGAGTTTTCAAAGTTATCCATCCTCGGGAGCGTTTTTTAAACGTATCCGTTTTCGGTGCTCAACACAAATATTTGTTCTGTGCATCAACTTAAATATGTCGTACTTCATCATTTCATCCCGTACCTTTCTTTCGTGGCGGTCTTGCATTCGCTGCACTTGAAGTCCCAGTGAAAGGTCGACCTGAAGAGAGGCTCCACCCACGAGTCCAACTCCAGCAGGAGAGGCATGGCAAACACCGGAGTTTCCCTCTGACCTGAAAAGGAGCACAAACACACGGCAGTTAGAGCATCGTCACAGGTACGAGTGCCGACAGAAGCTGCGGTTACACTCTCCACTTCAAGGCAAGTTTAAAGAATTTTATCTGTGGATGAGACTCGGGCTGAATTACAAAGATCACTTGTGTCAGCACGCCTGAAATGAATAGTGCGTGTGTGTCACCCGCCTGTATCTTAACTGTATCGGCATCTTTTGCCCCCCCCCCCCCCCCCCCCCTCACTATGCTTTCCCATCCTTTTTCTATTTTCAGTGTGAAAGCCAGCGAGCAAGTTTTTCCACTTTCATTGAGCCGAGCAATATCTAAGGTTTTCATGTCCGAACACGTCACTCTCTTTTCAGGTGATAATGTTTGCCTTGGAATCTAAACGGGGATTTGTGCAAAATATCTAAAGCAGGACACATCAAGGTGGTAAAAAAAACAACATTTTAGGTAATTAGTTACAGTAATCAGCTACAGTATGCGAAAATAAGACAGACTGCTCCTTTATATACACTTCTTCTAATCTCAGCCAGGAGGATGATGCGATCAGTAGCGTGTGTG
Source organism: Leptoclinus maculatus (assembly GCA_032191485.1). Taxonomy (NCBI): domain Eukaryota; kingdom Metazoa; phylum Chordata; class Actinopteri; order Perciformes; family Stichaeidae; genus Leptoclinus; species Leptoclinus maculatus. Next base: position 9,924,439 of record JAVDOI010000001.1, on the reverse strand, counting down.
AGTGTCTGTCTGTCTGTCTGTCTGTCTGTCTATTTGGGTGCCCAGTTATGGCTGCATGCTACATCATTTTTCCTTTGTATGAAGTGTATTATACGACGACTTTGAGCCGATTGCTTGCATTCAAAGCCGCTTGTTTTTTGAGTTGTTTGTTGTTGTTGTTTTACGCCGCATTACAGCCCAATGGTGTCTAGACGGGGGACTCAACACAGCAGTGGTCGTTGCAGATACAATTGGCAGACATCTGCACTTCACTGAGTGCACCATTTGAGTTTTCGCTGCAATCTGTTTGGCAAAAAAAAGTGGCATTAATCAATATGAAACCCAATACTCATGAATAGAAGACTTGAGGAGTCCCTGGAGCACCGTGTTGTCGAGTGTGAAAAACATTAATTCAGACATTTCACCCTCGCTCAAGGTAGCTTGGCACAATTTGCACATTGCTCCCAGTATCAGGGCTGGTAGCTCTAGAAATACAGTCCAAATAAATAATTGATTCCCTTGAATGTATTCACTTCTTTACATTGATCAACTTCTCTGTAGCTTCATGGGACAGTCTGCTCCTGCTTCTTCGACATCAGAAGGAAAAGTTCATATTCATAAAAATGAACCTCAGCACCAGTTAGGGCTGCACGATTATGGCCAAAATCATAATCGCGATTATTTTGATCAATATTGAGATCGCGATTATTGATCACGATTAGTGGTGTAACGGATCACGGGTCGATCCGTGGATCAATTGAGTATTTTTTCTTCTTTTTTTTTTTTACAGTGTAATCATCATAGTGTGTAATACAGTTTTACTGCTGCTGTTCCTTTTCAAGTAACAAGTCCCCGAATATCAATGTAGAGTGTCAGTGAACAGATATAAAGCAGTAGTGTGTTCACGTGAACGGAGCAGGTTAAAAGCATTTAACGGTGAAAGTCACGGCGAGCGGAGGAGCTTCAGAAGCCCCCGGCGTCATTTAAGTCACAAGTTTGGGATCATTTTGTCTTCCCTGTAAAGTATAATGACGGATAAGGGTGGTGGACAAAACCGTTACGTTATGTAGGCGTTATTTAAAAAGAAAGACATACGACAAGGAAAAGACTGTGACCGCTTTCACCACGGAGGAGTGATTCATAGTCCGGTGCTGCAGACACGCCCCCTCTGTGAGAGTCACACAGACACACACCTGGTGTGCCGCTGCAGGGTGCGTGCATGACACCTCCCATCTCGTTCTCCCCCTGGTGGTTGGCTGACTCTTAGTTGAGGAAGCGCTTGATTTGATATGTAGCAGAGCACGCATTTTAAATGTTAATATCGCCGACGATCACGCTCGTTTAATCGTGGCAGCCATAATCGTGATCGCGATTAAAATTCGATTAATTGTGCAGCCCTAGCACCAGTGTATCATTTTAATATTAACATTGCTGTTGTGTCATCAATGTATTATTCTCTTGCCTTTCTCGTCGCATATAATAAAAAATAATTTTAAATAGGATAAGTGAAACCTCAGATATGTCACATTCATTCAGAAAAATCAATTTCTGACCGGTAGCATCATCTCGTTATACTAACACTCAGATCTGGTCACATTGCTTGTTGGCTGCCACTAGCTTGAAATGGTAAAGACATTGAAACCACGCAGGCTCACACGTCGATGAAGGTGACAAACCCGCGACTCAAGATTAAAAGTCTAGAATTGCATCTAGGTTGTGTGAGTCAATGGAGACAGACACTAGTTAAGAATATCCAACATCATCACTTTTCCATACTCGGCTTGGTCGAGTATGTTTTCACTGACTGAGCTTACCCAGCTTGCAATGCAGCTTGGGCTGCAGTAGTTTGAAGACTGACATCCTGAGACACTGCAGGTCTGCATCGGCCTGTTGCAGCACATGATGTGGCACTCTCACAGCGCCATCTACACACAAACACACACAAACGCATTGCATTAGATTATAAAAACAAAACAAACATTATTCAGCTGTAAATTAACTTCAAATGCGTTTTAGTCAATGGGAATTGTTCACTGTTAGCAGCCCTATGTTTACAGTCAGATGACAGTAAGATATCTGTGCTAGTCGAAAAATATTTTCATTTGAAGCACACATGTCAAGGTTAGTTCACCCAAATCACAAAAAAACAACATTTTCTCATTTAACCCTCGTGTGATCTAGCAATGCAGACTGTTCCAGTTTAATGTGCCCAGATGTGGATGTATCCAAACGTCTGCCACCATCCGCTGTGATATTTCAATGGTCAATGTTTTGTTTCAGCACAAACACCTCCATTTTATTGAGGTCGCAGAATAATTCTCATGGATTAATATCTCAAAACCTGGAGAACTCAATCCACAACAATCGACAGGACTAGATAGGTGCAGATGAAACAGGTGATTCGGCTCTTTAAGTGACATTAGGGGTAAAAAATGTGTGTATTTTACAAACAAAAATGGATGCAAAGAGGAAAATAAATATGTCTAACTCTCTGTTCACTGTTGCAATGACATTACACTCAACAAGCATACTGCAGATCATCGGTTTAACTTACCTCTGCCAGTCTGTTGATGGATTCGGATGGAAGCACAAACGTCTTCATATCCTCTCATCAGCTGCCAGACGGACGACTGCTGAGACCCAGCTTCAGGTTTACACTTTCCCAAGCTCTTACAGTTCACCAAAGCAACAAGCAGTGAGTCCAGCCAACACAGGTTGTCGCTGTTCCTCCAAAACGGTCGATCCGGAACAGACACAAGCTCCTCTGACTTCGTCTGCGCGGCAGAGGACAAACCCTCCATTTCTGACTTAATGCCTCCTATGTCCTTACATGGGGCGATGTCTGCAGTCAGTGATTTCAGCTCCGTCCTTGCCGTCTGCTCATTGTGCAAATGCAATGGAGTATTGATTTCAGCTGAATAAATGGCCTCACTTGTGAAAAAGGACTGATTGGAGTCCAGGCTGCAGCATCTGTTCAGCACCTCACGAGGACCCTTTACGGGCCTGAAGTCTTCCTCTGCGGCACCGGGAGCACCGCGGTGAGGAGAGAGCGCAGGTTCATCCCCATCAGCGTTCAACAGGGCTTCTGATGAGCACTGCAGGTGTCCAGCTGGTGTCAAGCATGTAGGAGGAGCACATCTATCTGCACAAGCAGCGTTCTCTGGTTCCTCGACCAGAACATCATCATCATCCTCATATTGTAAAGACTCCCGTCCTGCGGTCTCTGCAACTGGAGAATCCCTGTATCCATTCACCTTACCCGCTTCTGTCTCGGGGGCTGCACGGTGGCCATTACTGACGACGTTTACAGCACCATGTGTGTCTGTAGTACTCTGTGGCCCAAGACTGTCACTTGAGCGCAGGCGTTTGTGTAGGGGTCTAATCAACTCTTCCTTTTCCAGTGCCACAGCATTCTTTCTTTTGTTCCCAACGGTGGGCTCCACAGGATCCAAGCTAGCCAACACATCCTCCAAGGACCGGCTGACCAGAGGGAAAAGGCACTATGGAGGAATGGATCGAGAAATGTCAACATGGCAGCTAGAAAAAAAAACACATTATATAGGCTGCTCAACTGGATGCGTGTGTGTGTGTGTGTGTGTGTATGTCAGCAGTAGTGGGACTAACCTGTGCGTTTGTGCAGAGGGTGACTGACTCCTGGAGGTTGATGCGGTAAGAGCGCAGAGCATAGGTCAAGCCCTTCGAAGTACACCAGGGACAATACTCCAGTGAGGCAGCTCTTTCCTGAACCTTTTATCAAAAAAATTTAAAAATAACAAAAAACAAAAAACCATTAAGATAACAGAAACGTGGTGTTAATTATGACCACATTTCACTCTTTTATAATTAAACCCAAGTTATCAAACAGTTTTACAGAAAATACTGAGCTTGAAAGAATCTAAATCTTATTTTTCCCCATTCGTGCCCATTCAATTTGAGCCGGCGTACATTTTCATCAGATTAACGCCATCTCTTTCAACTTTCCCCCCATCAGCATTCATTATTATATCCTTCTAAATCACATTTAAATACTCGTATGTAGACATGCAAAACAATTAGGAATGTTTGCTGGATTTACCTTGCAGACAAGTAAGAGTAAGATCTACTGAAAGTAAATTTTTTTTTTCAACCTTGTTTTCTGCTCATCAAAGCAGTGGGAGGGACAGTTTAGAGAGGATGGAATGAACAAGTGAGGTGAAATTGTATCCATATCAGTATGTGTCAAGTAATATCAAACCAATAAATAATACATGTATTCTATGTAGTACACAGTTTAAAAAAAACAACATACATAATACAAACACCCTTTGATTCCACACATTATATGCTTCGAATCTGCCAAATACTTTCGCCTTTTACTACTAAAGATTTCCGTTTTGTTTTGTATGATTTTGAGTGGTACTGTCCAGTCACAGTATTTTTTTTTCCAAATACAATTCAGCTTTGCGCAAGTGACAACAGTTAGAGGAAAACAAGAGCTCTACTGACTTTTCCCAAATACCCCACCAGTGGTGAGGCCAAAGCCCCCAAACCAGTGTCTTCACCAGTCATCGGCAAACCACTGCTGCTCTTCTGGTCCTCGGCTTTCCAGTACCATTCAAAAAATATTACCATGTCACTGCAACCTGGCTCACCTTCGGAGGAGCTGGGGGAGAACAATACAGCACCAACGTTACTCAATGGCTGACTTACATGTGATGTGTGTACATGGAAAAGCACTCCACTTTAGTGCAGTACAACACGATGATGACAGAAATGTGTTAGCCAGGATTTTACTATAATGTATGCAGTGATAACTTCCACCAAAACCAGGCCCCAAGCTGTTCCCCCTGCACATTCACACAACACTAACCTAAAGACAGCTTTCTGATTGCACACGTGGGACCACCTGGACAGCTACAGTACTTTCTGCCACCTATGGTGAAGCACAGGGTTGTATGTATTTAAAAATTAAACTGCACATACAGTTTGTAATATATGACAGCGTTTTGAGGTCAAAATGTAACGTTACAGCTGATAGCACTGACTTAAGAGGCTTCTACGAAGGCAGATACACTTGACTTAACTACATAATCATATAAGATGCTTAACGACACGTTTCTATTAGCTGGCTGGTGCATTAACGTTACGGCTATTTTGACTTGTGGTGAAACCGGTCAAACTCACTGTTGAGATAAACTCGATTAAGAAGACTACGCGCATTCATTAAACTATCAGCCACTGCACTTGGCGGCTAGCATGCTAACATATTAGCCTAAAGACGAGCATTGATTGCAGTCGCCACAGTCTCATTTTCTGTTCCCGTGAATAGAAATGTATACGTACCGATAGATAATTTAAATGATATCTGATATTATGATGCTGATCGGCGATATCCATCCACCCAGAACTGTATATATGTATTAATCCATGCCTGCGGAGTAGGTCCATGTGCACCCTTTTGCCAGTTCGTGTTAGAAACGTTGGTTTCCGCTCGGCAGCGGTTGTGCAGCACTCTTAGTCTTCCCCCCGTCTGACAGACAAAGGTTCCGTAGGTCCCCACTTGGTGGTTCAAGTGAACTGCAGCAGCCTGTGGTCAAATTATTGTTCATGTTAGGAAGGCACTGCCCATGAATCTGGGACTAATAATCAGTGCGAGTACATGGACATGGACGTAATAGATACGCAGCATTTAATAACGTTATCAATTATCAGTATTGCTTAACAGCAATAGATCTAGGTAATTATTTGTATTCATTGTCTTCAAACGCATCCTTTTAAAAAGGTAAATATAAACCAGAATGTCATGTTTTTAAGAGCAAAATATGAAGTGCTTGTCTAAAAAGTTAAATTCTAATTCTAATTTTCAATGTACTTTATTAACTATTATTAGTAGTAGTTGTAGGCTAGCAGCAGTAGCAGTAGTAGTATTTTCATTATATAATCATTTCCATAATGACATTGCATGTTTTCTGTTCTAATATTTCATATACAGCCTACTTATTAGTCACCTGAGATATTTCTATTTTGAAATACTAGCCTGCACAAATGTCTTCTTCATCCAGTCTAGTTTACTTATCTGGTTTTATAATCTAGGCTGATTTATTCATTTGAGAGGTAGAAAGGTGGAGTTGGTTAGGTGGGGGTTACATATGTCCCTCAATCTGGTTCTAAAACACAGCCCAAGTCTCACACATCCTTCCCTAGCCCACACGCACATTCACAGACGCGCATCCACGTCTCCATCCACCCAGTCCCGCCTCTCGCATGTGCCATCCTCCCTTAAGCCCCTCCTGTATCTGCTGCTCTCCTGTCCTCTAGTTTCCTCTTGATGACAACATGAATTTGCATATCTTTTCCTGGGAGCGCTCATTAGAATGCATAAACCGGCCGCCTCCTAGCCTCATGAGCAGGCTATAGCTCTCTGCCGTGGCATCTCCGGATGCAAAATGAGACAGCCAGGCAGCATCACATGCAGACATGTGGCTCGAGTCTGGGTTGTGATTGGCATTTAGAATCAGTTCACCCTTCCCTTTCTTAATTCAAGGATAAGGATAAAACTCTGTGTCGGCCATTTTTCTCTTTGTTTCTATTAGCTGCTAAGCAGATGCATATTTATTAGATAACCGTTTCCACATTAAAGGCATGTATAAACAACTCATCCTTTCTTGTGTATGTATGCTTATAATATTACCTTTAGTGGGTACATGGTTATTTTTTGCAAATCATGATGACCATGGACAATTTCTTTAATTTAGAACCCCCACCCCACCACCTCATGTAAGAAAAGCCTTTAAAGTCAGACTTGCATTACATCCACTTTGGGTAGGATAAAAAAGTCATATCCAGAGAGGCCCCTTTCACATTATGAAGTCATCCTCCTGAAGTTTCTGCAGGCCTGTTAAAAGGACGCCCTTTTCTCTTCTGTTTATGTGACAGAGAGTTTAACCTATGGTGGCATAGGTCACAAACATCTATATAATTACTTGAATGTAAATGTCAAATATAAGCAGAAAAATACACATGCACAATTCTTAAGTTGTAACCCTTGGTTATGTTCAGTAACACCAGTGCACAGCAAGGGCAATGTATATGGGGTCAGAGGACAACCACACAATTAATGGGAACAACACTGATTAAATACGTTATAATATTTGTCTGATGGTGGCGCTAGAGTAAGCTCACAGGGTCATCAAACTCATTACAGTAGTTTTCTTTGAGTAGCATGAATGTGCACATCAAATTGTATTACTGTGTAACCTTAGAAGATCTGTTGTTGATCAGACAAACAAGCAAATTAACAATCTTGACTTAATTGTTCAGGAGCAGCATAACAAAATGAGATTTCAGAGTGTTGTTGGATTTGTATCAGATACATATGAGAGGAAAACAGGTGGAAAAACTGTGAAACTTTGTGGGATAGGATATAGAATATCTCTCTTGTATTATAATCTGTATGCAATTATTAAAAAATGGGATATAGTTGTTCTTAAGTAAAATTATGATAATTAATTTGGTCCAACACAATGCAATTTCATTTAAGCAAATATGAGGTGGTATAAAAGCCCTGGTTTGTTTACATTATATGTGGGTAACATTCAATGAGATTCTCCCTGTTGTCTTTTTACAATGTAAGCACTTTAGGGGCTTTAACCACTTAACCGTCCAGAAAAATGTGCCTGGGGTTGGGAGAGACAAGCACATTATGAGGCTATCATAAGGACCTGTTATATCCATGGGACCAGCAATTAGTAAGTTTGAATGTATTGAAAACACCAGCAAGCATTATTTCACCCAGTCTAATTAAAATAAATTAATCCTGTGGACCTAAATGATTGCAAAATTCCTTTTTTTAAACTATAAACTGCTATATATACACTAACTTGGGCTCAAACTGCAGTGTCGCTTTGATCTCCATTAGTTTGTTTTAATTGTGGATGAGCACACTATCATTTTTTAATCAGCTACTGTATATGAAGCCTATAAAGATTAGGCAAAAAACACATTGTGCTGAGAAAAATATAAACGAGCCATCCCAAATCCTAGCAGGCCATATTCAATGCAGTTATCATGATTTGGTGCCTGTTGATATATTAATATATTAGCCTAATGGGACTACAGGCTCATAAGCAAACAGCTTGACTATAGCACTAAATAAGTGCCTGGTAAAGTAATCATTATGTATTCTTGTGGGAGAGACTAACGAAACACTGTGTGGTAAAGTCATTCTGAAATGAAAATCCAGGTGTAATTATTAAAAGGCAATATTGCTATTGTGTTTTCATTCGCAGCCAAATCCTTTAAAATGTCACATCCAGTGCGTAACTGTGCCATATGGAATGAGCTAAACGCGTCAATCGCCTTTAAAAGGCGAGTACGCGACGCTCACTTTATGCGTTTTTTCTAAGTAATAATTTGCAAATAATATCAAACGTATTGAGGAGAATGTACAATGGAGCTGGTTGATGAAGAGGGGGACAGTCCATCCAACACACACGCACATCATTATACAGCCGCCTCGTTCACTGACTTGAAGCGGCTCCACGTTGTCTCATCCATTTAACTTGCCTACTGTACACTGTGCTCAATGTAGTGAATTCAATACTATGGCAAACACACTACACTACTACCAGCTCCAGCATGCTGGGACAGGAATATTTTTGTATCCACGCGCTTCAGAAAAGTTCGGTGACGTTTCACAAAAGGCAGCCAATGGGTGCTCGTCTTCTATTAGGACAATGAAAACCCTCCGTCCAATAGGAGGAGCTCCAGGCCGGGCGCTGGCCAATGGCGTGAGAGCTCCGCCGAGAGTAATGTTAGAGAGCTGAGGACTGAAGACACTGCGTATCGCCCGTGTTCCCTCACACACAGCCATTGCAGAGCATTGAGATCCAGCCATAGTCCGTTGGTAAGTATCACACACGGAAATTTTAAGTGTTCGTAATGATGATAATGACGATAACATGTAAAAATATCATACTCATGTGTTTGCTATGATCGACTACGAGGCCTCTTAAAGCTCGAAAATGTTTTTTATTGCGGTGAAACGTGAAAAAACCAACAAAAAGATAACCGGCTCTAAGCAGGTAACGTTACATTACCCAGCCTGGGAGTGTAGACCAGACGCTCTTTAAAAAAAAAAGGACGAAATGAACATTACCTTTGACTAAAATCGACGAAAATTGTCTTTTGTTGAATACAAATAATTTTGTATATTACTGTCGTATCGTTTTCACAAAATGGAGACGAAGCAAACGGTGGATATCGCGTAAGAATTGAGAAATGTCTAGCGGACGACACGGTTAACGACAATGGTAGAAGACATAGCCATTGCAGTGCATTGCGAAGATGAACGCCTGTCAAGTGAAGACTGAGAAGCGTGTGTTTTTTTTTATCCGAACATTAACAAATTTCAAAAACATAAGAAAAAGAAAGACCGTCTCTAAACATACGCGGTCATGTGCTTTGTTTGCTAAAATTCACCGGAGGAGACGGCGAAAAAATTACCTCGCGATCTGCGCTTTTTACTGTAATGGCTGACTGTATTCGCATTGGAGGCAGAGCAGCGAGGCTAGTGACACAGAGGCGCAGTTCAGCTCAACTTTTTCCAACCGTGTTTTCTCGCGAAACAAACCGGTAACTATAAAATGTAACGACGGTAAATTAAAGATCAACCTTTCGTCGTTCCAACGACGCCATTGCGGTATTTTTCCGACGCTTTTAAGCCGTTTAAATCGCGGGTTGAAGCGAAGCGGTTTGCCGCGGTCGCTCTGCCCTCTATTGCATTGGCAGCGCAATGGCTGTGCGCTGACACAAAGAGAAGGAGCCATATTCTCCATGTTAGTGGATGAAGACGAGCGGCCATTAGGAGCTCATAGAAACCAAGGCAGTAGCCCTGCTCATAGACACAGTGCAGACCCAATGTATTACTATACAAACCGGCTAGTGCAATGGGAAACCATCGGGGGAAATATTTTGTCAAGATCGCTGGCTTTCCAGCCATATTTGTCGCGTTGGAAAGCGAACTGAAGGGCGGGAGGAGACATTTGAGGGGGACTTTCTTTCATGAAGAAGGCATTCTCACAAAATGGAAGAAGAAATATTGCCGTCGTTGTTGACCTCCTTTTCCACAACGAAAGCCTATGCGCCATTACTACACTTTGGTCGACACAGCTGAACTGGGAGTTTACAGTAGCGTTTAACGGGGGAATGTACAGGAGAATTTAAGCAGTTTTAAACACATTGACAAGACCAGCAGAATTATTTACAGAATAAGAGAATATGAAGACTGAAGAAGAAGATTGTCAACTGACATTTTTTAGCAGTTTGAAGTGTTGTATTGTCAATAAACATGCATTATTGTGCAATTTGTGTCTTTTTTCTGTGTCAGTTATTATGTTTGATAAAACACCAACATGGATGAACATGGGGATTTCCAGAAGACCTATTGTTATTGCAGATGAGGTTTAAGGATATTTATATATATTTTATTTCGAATAGACCCAGGTCCACTGTTAACGTCCCACGGAGGGCTACGGTTAAATGCAGTTACACTTGGGGAACTTTTTGCAGTTTATTGTGAAAGTCGATCTCTTCATTTGAAACCAATAAATCTATTTATGGGTGTTTTTCTTTAATCCGTAGCGATGTGTTGAGCCAGTTTTTAAGAGTTGACACGGACCACTCAGAGCCACCGCTCAGACCGCATCAATGTTTAAAGTCATTTTCGTCGCGTTCGTGTGTACCGGACCGGACCGCTCCGGTTCAGCTGTTTCAGCGGCTCCTTAACTTCGTGCCGTTTGACAGCAAGAGGGCGGGTCACTGAAGTAGCGCCATCAACACTAGTGGGGAGAAATCAAAGATGTTCACATTGTATAACACCAGTAACATGGTAGAGGGGGTATAACTTGCCTGCTATATAGAATTATGGTATTAAACTATAATTTATAAAAACACTTTTTTCCATATACATATATTTTATTTAGGTTTTAAAGCTTTAAGGATATACAAGTTGCTAAACTAAACGTTGTTTTTCTTTTTTTTTTATATAGATACTGCCGTCAAGATGGTGAAAGAGCCAGGAAAGCCGAGGGGCAAGATGTCCTCCTATGCCTATTTTGTCCAGACCTGTCGGGAGGAGCACAAGAAGAAACACCCCGAGGCTTCTGTTAACTTTTCGGAGTTCTCCAAGAAGTGCTCCGAGCGATGGAAGGTAGGCTTGATGGCTGATGGTGATCTAATGAGCTAAGTAGTCAGTTGCTGAAATTCCAAGTTTTATTCTTGGGGAATTGACTAATATGCCACTTTTTAAGTGGTGTACAATAAGATAGTTCAGGATGTTGGATAATTTTACAGGGCTTGATTAGTTGCACATAAAAGAAAGATATTGCAGCCCCTTATTATTGCAGAAGGAAGACCCTGAATACTGTTCAAAGGGTGTTGCCACAGAGAGTACAGTCAGCATGTTACTTATTTTTTTCTCCAGCCGATGACTCTTAAGGAGAAAGGCAAGTTTGAGGACCTGGCCAAGCAGGACAAGGTCCGCTATGAAAGGGAGATGATGAGCTACGTTCCACCCAGGGGATCCAGGACGAAGAAGTTCAAGGACCCCAATGCTCCCAAGAGACCCCCGTAAGTACTACAAATCAAGTCTGAATCATGAGCAGTTGACTTATGTTGTAAAGACACAATATGAAGCATTGTTCTACTGTGTAAATGACAAGCCCACTCTTCTTCTTCTTTTCAGATCTGCCTTCTTCGTCTTTTGCGCCGAGTATCGCCCTAAGGTGAAAGGTGAGACCCCTGGTCTGACCATTGGAGATGTTGCCAAGAGGCTGGGCGAGATGTGGAACGGCACCGCTTCAGAGGACAAGAAGCCCTTTGAGAAGAAGGCGGCTAAACTGAAGGAGAAGTATGAGATTGTAAGTACATCGGTTGTATTGATACATTTTTACAAAATATAATTCACGTTGTGCCGCTCTGCCTTGAGCACAAATGGCCGCATAAGTTCAATATCTTGCCATCTTTTTTCCATCACAGGACGTCGCAGCATACCGTGCTAAGACCAAACCAGGCGCTGGCGGAGCAGCGGCAGCATCAAAAGCCCCGGCCAAGGTAGAGAAGAAGGTGGAAACCGATGACGACGAGGACGACGACGATTTTGATGATGACGATGACTAGATGGCGGGTGACATATGTAGTGGTCATGTTCTTGTTTATAAAGCATTTAAACCCCCTTGTACACACTTCACTTACTGAAAGAAAATATGTTAGTATCCAAGGGGTAGAAAAACAACAACAAAAAAGGCTGTGTATATCAGTTGTTTTTATGCTGTACAGTTTTTTTCTCCTTTTTGTATAGTTGACACTACACAAGTATCGTGTCTGTTTCTTTCCGCCAGTCTTATTTTTTTCAGTGATAGTTCCTAGACCACTATCCTGCCTGGTACAGTGTAAAGGGGTGGGCTTGCAGTATTTAGCCTAGCTTGAGGTGCACAGCACATAAAAAAAACAGTCTGACTTAGATCTGAGTGTTTCTTCTTTTTTTCCCCTTTCCTGTGTGTTTTTATTTTAAATCACATGTTATCAAAATTGACGTATCACAGTTGTTTTACTGATCTTTATGTACCACTGTAATAGCAAGAATAAGAAAAAAAACAGCTTGTTTATTGTTGGAATTTAAATTGCTTCTGATGTCAATAAACTTTTTTTTTTTTAATAAATGTGTTTTGTATTGTGTGTGTGTGTGGGGGGTGTCTTATACGGTCTTGCTCATGTTTCCTCCTCCCAAAATTAAATGCCTTTTGATGAGAGCAGACTCATTTAAATTAACATTAATACACAATTCCTCTGCGTAAAAACTAACATGCCTGGTGTGTAACTGTAGTGAGAGAAACAGCAGCTTTATCAAAACACCCATTTCCCACACTGGAATATCAGCATTGCCAAATCTGAATGCAAACAATTGAACATAATTGATGATTAATATCAAACAAGTCTTTGCAACCGATAACAATCCATAAGACAGAAGAATGAACTATTTCTGGAGGGGAGTCTTTTCTGTTAACTTGCTTTGCCGTCTACTCGGTGAAGACATAATGATGCTGGGAGACAATTGAATACGACTGATAAGCTGTGCCTATGAAGTATGACTCCTCACCAAAACACTATGTATCGTGTGCTTTAGCCTGCTGAGGATGCAAACGAGCAGTACGTTATTGAAGCTCCTTGGCCTGGTGGCGGTACACTAAAAGTTAAAGCATGATCGCTCTGCACGTCTACATGCATCACTGACTGATACTGTTTTATTTAGATACAGCTGCTTCATCTGTCACGTACTCCTATCTAGGGTATAAAAAAAGACCATTTATATAAGACGGATTATGTGCTTTGAAAAAAACGGTGACATAAGAATATGGTTGTGTACAAACCACCGCAGTCCTTACCTAAAAGGCGCACACACTCACATACTGTACATTGTGGTGTCAACAACCCCCCCCCTCCATGGGGGAGAGCTTATACAGACAAGGGTTACCAACCCTCAGCCTGAGCATAGAAATGAGCTGAGCGGCACAGACATGTCTCGGCTCTGTGGTGTAAATTAAAAAGGATGGGTCTTCTTCTGTGCTGCACATCTGCTCAGTCGGAGCACCAATATCAGCCTTGGCCCACTCCCTGAGCCTTGGTATATGAAGTAGGCTAGAGGACAGGCAGACACAGGGCAGCAGCTGACCTCTGCACTGCTCTGACAAAAGCCCAGCCGGTCCCTGAAGGTGACATAGCCTCTTGCTATCCCTGAGCATTCCTCACACTCACTGATGATGCTTGCTTTCCCTATTAAAATGTGAATCCAGCAGATGGTGACAGCCATGGTGAAATAACCCCCCCCCCCCCCCCCCCCCCTCCAAGAGTGAGTCACATCATGGATGTGTTGTCTACATGTGAAAAACAGGAAAGCAGCGCGGAAAACTCACTGGAGGCAAACATGTATAATTACCAAACATGTGACAACTGCAAGCTGCTGCCACTGCTGATTATTGTTTCCCCACTGTTCCTGTGTGGACTGTGCAGTAAGGCCTGCCTACAACCACAACAGATTGAGGGAAGCAGTTATATTGGTGAATGTTTACACTCGCACCCACTGACTTGGCCTACAGATTCCATGCAGCAGAGGATCAGGCAGGGGAAAAAGGGGGAACTATGCTGGAACAGTTGCAGCGCCTCGTGGCTGCTCTCAGCTGTTGATCAGTGCTTGTGTAGGCCTGTGCAGGCCAGAAGTGCGCATACAGTATAGCAGGGTTAGCTACACAGCGCCACTGCCGGCTCCAAAGCCTGTTAATCCCAGCCACCTGGTGCCCACTGCGCTCAATCAGCGGTCTCCGGTGACACCTAGTGGTCGCATTGCTGCAACTGCATCAACACTGGTGTTACAATCCATCATCAGGGGTGAGATCAGAGGTGTTTACAAATCGTAGCCAATTTTCAATCCACATTTGACTTGAATGGTAGGTTAATAATCGGTCGTCAGTGGAAGAAGGATTGAGATTTCTTTCTTAAACATAGTAGGGATTTCTGGCTCTTTATGTAACTACAAGTGATGCTGGAGTTTGGATCTCTTCATCCAAAAGAAGCAACACTAGACTATAATACAATTATACCAAAGTAAAGAACATGAAGATCAAAATTGTACATGTACAATTATTTTTGTGTTATTTTTCCCAGTCATTTATTCACAATGCAACAAATTGAGCATACATCATATAAAAAATAAAGCAAAATCGTAATATTCTCTGGACAAAAAAATATAAATAAAAAGCTGTAGGCTGAAGCATGAGCTTATTGTGCCAACCCCTAATACTTCACAAAGCAATACCCTAACAATACCCAAAATAGCAGTGAAACCTAAAAAATAACATAATTCAGAAGCAGATCATAATTGTCAAAAAAAAGTATAGTTAAGAAACACAAATATATTTAAGGAACAACATCATAAACCAGAAACAGTCATTTCTGTCACAACAGTAATTTCTCCGTGTTGGTCACACATTTTATATCTTTCAAATATTTTGTTTTCAACTATTCCATAAATTGACTCTTGTCACACACTTATTTTTCCCCATTTGTCCTCACCATCTTATATATATATTTTTTCATATAATACATATAATTTCCCCTTAAAGTTTTGATTTGATGATTTATGTGATGTTTATGGTCTATCATCACTCCTAAGAATTAGTTTTCATCTAATTCCCCTTGAACTCGATCCAAAAATTGCTTCAAGTTTTTCCTTGAACAGAATACATTTGTGCAAATATAACAAAATGCAACTATTTTGACACCTTACAAACATCATTGATTTATAGTACAAAGAGATTTGGACCCCACAAGTGACCTTCATAAGTTCTGAATCTAGATTTACTTGAACACTGATATCAGTTTTGAAGGTACTTTCTCAACCAGTATGCTACATTGAACCTCTCATCAAATTGTCTGAAATATTCTTTGATTTATTTCCAAGATTGGTGAATGGATTTTTACTTTTAAAAGCCTATTAGTTATAATACTCCTTCCAGTTTCACATAATGGTTGAGCTGGTCTTAAACACAATTACTTTCCACAGTTAAAATGGGCTGCTCTCCTTGCAGGGGTTGGAGGTGTGTGTGGCAGAGGGTCTTCAGCAGAGTGGAAACACCTGAGGCCCAGTAGTATTCATTTCCAATTGTGCTCTGCCACATTATCTAATGAGCACCCACCCTAAAGCATTCCTGCCTATCTGATTCTGTCTGCCTGAACCCCTGCTTCTGGATTGATGGTTGCCCGTCTGCACCCTTGCATCGTTAAATCAGCCTTTTTGATCGATCTCCTGGCTTTGACCTCTGCCAGTTTCTGGACTCAAGCTGATAAGAACTTTGCTCTGACTGCCTTTGTGTTGTCCGTTTGTGTTCTGGTCTGTTCTGTGTTGCAATGTCACCCGCCAGGAAAAAGTGACTTTTATTGTAAACATCAGGCAGTCATGCAAATGATGTGTGGTCTTGTTTCATATCTAACTTCTGCTTTGTAAGAGATCAGGTAAGTAATTGAGTCAAAGGAAAATATACCTGGAAAATGCACTTGCACAATGCTTTCCCTCCTCCATGGTTGAAGCAGAATGAACATACATATTTTGTATTTATCGAACATTTTTGGTGGTTTGTTTTTGTCTGCTGTCAAATGAAGCCATGGCTTGTGTTTATGACACTTAATGGACGTCTGCCAGTTCAACCTCCATCCCCTTCACATCAGCCTGAGCAATTACATGTACGTTTGTTCATATCAAAGCCATGTGCACGCGTCCTTCTCTCCACCTACCTGTCATTGGCACCATGATCTAGTCCACCACCTTTTCATTTACAGGGTCACTACTCTATTAACATTATAACTATATTTTAAAAGTTGTTATTCATATTATGATTAATACCAAACAAAAGACAGAATCCTATTCCCTTTCCCTGGCATCTGTACTTGTCACACACGTGTGTAATCAATACTGCATTTATCAACTTAAAACGTAATGATGCTGATGACATGTGACGCTTTACCTCTAACAATATATTGTATCACAATTTAATTTATCCATGTAATTATAATATTGTGCCACTAACTCAGCCCACCTTAACAGATACTTTTAATTCAAAGTTGAAATCAAAATGTAAGGTAATCTGCTTTATGTCTTAAATTAAAAAAATACATTTAACCTACAGGGCCAAATAACCTTTCCTTTGCTTCATCTTTTGTTTCTTTTATCTGCTTTTGTTACGTTTATTGTTATGTTTAGTTTGCACTGTCTTGTTGTCTGATTGCTTCCTCCCTCTCCTATATATAAACACTGAGCTCTACTATTTGAGGTAAGTAGTCAGACGGCAACAAGAGGAGAACATGTCTGAAACCCACCATGAGTCACCACAGCACGATGACAGGGGCCAAAGAGGAGTGAGGCCAGGGCCACAGGTGCTTCTTAATTGCTGGCACTGATTGGGGGAGGAGCCAGCCCGAGGGCTGCGTTCACAACCCTACACTTCCTTCTCTGGGGAGCCTTTCCCACTACAATCCTATGTATTGTACCATGATGTTTTAATTGTGAAGTCAAATAAAAACATAAAAAAGAACTGATGTTTCCCTGTATTTTTTGAATACGTCATCATCAGTCTATAGGGAGTCTGATTGTCTTGCTGGGTTTATTTGGGTCAATTTGAATGATTGGACTGGGAATTTGCTGCTCTGCTTCCCTTTTCCTTTACCCATCTAATCTTTTATGTTTCTTTTTTCCTTTTCCATTTGTCTTCTAATGATTTTGAAATATTTAGCTTGTGACAGTCTAACATTTATTTTTCCAATTACTGATTGCTAAGTTTAGGTTCCCTTCTTGATTAGTTGATGCAAACTGTGGCTCTAATATTAGAAAATGTTATTTTATGTTAAGAAGTTGCCCGACAAAGGTCCATTACTGACATGGAATGCAACTTTTTATTTCAAATACGATTTTTTTCTGTTCCCACATGTGGGTATGAAAAATGTGAGACATTTGTTACTAAAATGCACAAAAGCTCAGTTTGTAAGCGCAGAGCCCTGACGTCTGAGATAAGACCAAGGCACTGTGATGATCAGTCACCCCCTGAGAAACCAGACCTAATGATAGTCATTTCTACTCAACAGCAAATCTGTGGAAAACAACCACTTTTCTCAACAGGCATTTTGCACAGCCAGGAGTCTGCAGCCAGCATAAGAAGAATAAGAAGCTCATCATAACCCCGTGTCTGAGGTTGTGTTCACTGAAGTGAGCATATCAAGCCTCTGCAGAAGACTGGCAGAATGGTTTGATTAATTGCTTTTTTTTTCTGGATAAGAGAAGAGACATCCCAAAAGGATTGTGATTCAGTGAGTTCTTTTCTTATCTTTTTCTTTTCTAATGGACGTTCTTTTTATAACAATGTTTTATTTCATATTGTGTGCATGCACGTGTGTAGGACGAATGTAAAAAAAATATTTAAAAAACTCTTTTTAAGGTGTGAAATGGGTTGGAAATTGATATTTGATATAAAGAACATGACCACAAACTAAGAAAGAAGGTGAAGAAAATGTGAAATATGTATTTTTTACCCAATATTATTGAATATTTGCAATCATTTTTTATGCACGATGTGAAATTACAGTTTTAGCTTGGTAGTTATTCATGTGATGTAAATTTAGTCATTCATTAAAAAAAAAAGTAGATTTACAGTATACATTTACTTATTCTAAGTGTTGCATATTTGAGTACAAATGGGTAAACAGGACATCAGGATGTGACTCAATGGAAGCCCAAAACAAAAGCACACACAGACACATATTTAACTTAACTGGGGTCTCAGTGCTCATGTATTTCAACTTGTTTTACCTGTCTTGTAGGAACATAAATCTACTAGCACAGTCATATTATTGAGACCAGGCCTCTCCTGGGGGGCAACACCCTGGAAATGATTCATGTCGAAATAATGTGCCCAAAAGTCATGAAAACATTACTGTGTGCATGTGTGTGTGTGTGTGTTTGTGCCATAAATATCTCCAATTAAGAAAGCATTTTCGTCATTACTGCTGGCTGCTTCTGAAAGGCAACATGATTCATCGTGAGGGACCAATCAGGAGCATTTTCTGAGTACCAGCCTCCCTCTGCACCAATCACGTGAGGGCTGACTTCCTCAGGCCTGGAGCAGGAGGGTCCACGTCTGAGTTGACTGACTTTAAAGAAAAACATTTTGTTTTACTTGACAGTGTCTTGCATGAGGTATTTAAAAAAAAATTGTTTATAGAGTGAACATGCTGATCTGATTGAAGCAGCGTTTTAAAGATGGTTTGCACCATTTCTCCCTCACTGTATACAACCTGTTCCTCCACTGGGTGACGCTGTTTTAAAGGACAAGACCACCTTGAGTTTACGTACATCCTACTTATCATGGTCACAGCCTTTCTGTGAATTCTACAACCTCCTCAGAGTATTGTAAAAAGGTGTCACTCATATTATGTAAATATTCACTCAGAAGCAGCAGACAATACTCATAGAAATGTTTTTGTCACTTGTATGTTTCCACAATTATGTCCTTCAACCGGTGTGACAATTCAGCGTACTTAATCACTTCATAGGCTTCACAAAAAGTTTAACAAAGAAGGTTTCTCAGTGGGAGACGAGTCAAGTCAAGAGGCAAGTGCATCTATGCCTGTGTGTGGATGGGAAAGACAGCGCTAGAGCGTGTGTGTGCATGCTCTTGAGCTTTTAAGCGGACAAAGCGTTGCAAAAGCTTGAGTAGGAGGCTATACAATTGTTGAGTTCTTGTGAAATCAGATTTGTCATGCTGCACTCATGGTTGCATATCATGAGTCATCTTGCGCCTCTTCTATGTGTGTGTGTGTGTGTGTGTGTGTGTCTTTTGTATGAGACTGTATTGTTGTTTTGGCAGTGAATGTCGTGATGTATGTGCTTGTTATTTATATATGGTTGTCTGAACTATGTGTGCAAACTGTATGTTGACTTGTAGCCGCTACACAGGAGACAGAAGTGTGTAGTGTATTGATGCAGAAAAAGAAAGACAGGCAAGGGCAGAAAGACAAAGAGCGTGACTAACACCATGTGGAACAACACTAACCATGATGTGCCTTCACTCCGACTGTTGATTTACAGTGGCCCTTCTCTTTAAGTGGAGAATTGGACCCTACCATGTCAGGAAAAACTTTGTGTTTAGTGCTAATCATCAAATGTTAGCATGCTGACAGGCTAAACCAAGATGGTGAACATGGTAACTATCATACCTGCATGTTAGCATGCTGACATTAGCCTTTAGCTCTTTATATACAGTCTATCGTACAGCCTCACAGAGCCGCTAGCATCACTGTAGACTCGTAGCCTTATAAAACCTCCTTAATTGTGAGAATAAGCATATTTCAACCATCCAGAAAAAGAAAAAAAAAACTAAGGATAATCTAAAAATAAATGAAAATAAAACACTACGAGGTATGAATGTACAAGCTCATTCTTTATGTCTAAAAATATACATTATGTGGGCCTGATGTGGGACACAGATATTCTTCTAATCAAATTGTTAAGCTAGAAGTTAAGTGTTGAGTTAGAACTGGCCTGCCCTAAATACACTTTTAGTTGACAAATATTCATGCTTGATCAACAAATTAATTATAAAATCAGTTAGATGTACTCAAGTATTTTGTTATTGGTATGACAATACTCACTCTCTGCTACATCTGATGGTGTACGATGAATGAAGGGTAGTTTCTTTCTGTGTATTGTTGTGTACTCCATGGTCCCAATCTCCATTATCAGTATATGGTTAAAATAACAATTATCAGTTTCTTGCACTGTGCCTTTATGAATCGGTTCTTCTGCGCGTATCCAAGCCCTCTCTATAGATCTAAGCTCTGACCAAGGTTGTACTCCATTAGCCACGAATCAATTCAACCTCAAGCAAGCTTCAGCAGACACGGATTGACAGGTTTAGATATGTACTGAGAAAATAATTACATTCTGCAGAAGTTGGCACGATAAAACATCTGATCAAATGCATCCGTGTGCTTCAAATCTGTCAAAGGAGCAAACAAATAATAATATTTACTGACAGGGTGTTATTTGTGTAGGTTTTCAAGCTGACATTTGGTGATACACACTGTGAATATAATATGGGTGCTGTGATTAGCACTGACAACTGGAAATGTGTTCTTAACAGCAGTGTTAAACATCCGTTTATTGATCCCTTATCAATACCTTTGGTCTGTTACATTCTCCACTGAGTCTCTCCATCAGTTTGTATTCTGTGTGTGTGTGCTGCCGTTTCATCATACAGCCAAACAAATCAAGCTCGAGATGAAACTGAAATGTTAAAGGAGTTGCTCAGTATTGTCTTAATTCAATATTGAGAGAAGAACCATCAATGCTTATTACATTAGCTGAAAGATGTGGAGGAAGAAAAGGAGGGAGGGGAAACAGGATGTGAATAAAACACAAACAAAAAAAACAAGTATGAGTGGAACTAGCTTTGCTGCCTCAATGTGTGGAGCATGTTGAGACTGGAAAGGCTGAATAAGGCAATCAGGTTATCAACGCATTACAGGTTTGATTACACTGATTATACTGCAATCACAGAGCCAATATAAGAATATTTCCCAGTTGGGAATTGCAAATAAGGCATTTCTCTAGCTCCGCACTTTAACAGACTGAACAAATAAGCCATCATGGGAACCGGGGCTAATGTTTTTATCTTTAGGTAAACTTATCACTGCTCTCTCGCAGCTGGGATTGTTTGCATAAACAGATAAACCCTTTTTAATACGTCACTTTTCGATACAGAAAAGTGACGTATTAAGAAGTGCACATTTAGACCAGTTACCATTTACAGCACAGAACAAAGTACCAACAAGACACTGTATTGGTTGAGTGCCAACAATTAAAATAAAACATTGCAAAGACTTTACATACGTAAAAACCTGCATTAATGTCTGTAAAGTCATTTCCAACCGATTCAGCAGCAAAAACAGGTAAAAAAGAGAAAGACAAAAGCTAAAGGGTCGGTATTTACTTACTGTTGCAGTCATCACAGAGCAAAAGCAGCATGCATGCATTCAGTATAACTTGAGTAGCTAGCGTAGCATAGAAGTGCTGACGCTAGTTAATGATGTGCTCACGTTCTCTGCTAATGTTAGCGCCACAGGTTTTTACATAGAAACGCAACGTTTTAGAAAAGTAGCCTACATCTCCTTCCAACTTCTCCGGGCAACAAGTATCACTTCTACCAAAACGTGCGTTTAAATGCCTGAAAATGAAGACGATTACCTGCTACCTGCCCGGCACCAAACAGGAGGAAACCTAGCGACTAGCTGCTGAAGAAAGTTATTATGACAGTGAATATAGCATGCATAGTCAGTAATGTAGGCCATTTTCACGGTAGACATTTTGTTTTCTCATAGTAAAAATCACAGGTGTTACTAATAACATCAACAATGGCTCTGTTCTATTCAAGTGACCCATGACAGAGTGACAGTGAGTCAGCATGCACAGTACCAGGACCCTGAAACTGAAGCAGCTAAATGGAATTCAGCCATCATTTATTTGATCTTTTACACCTGTGTGTGTATCTGTGTATCTGTGTATCTGTGTATCTGTGTATCTGTGCATCTGTTGTTCTGATGTTTTTCTGCACCCTGGTAGCCAAAAATCTATTAATGCAACTTTAAATAGCAAAACCACTTTCAGACCAACTCAAGTGTGTAAAAGAGTGTCAAGAGTGGAGCCACTCTTGACACTCTCACACTTTACATTGTTCGCAGTGTGATTAAAAGACAAAGTTAATGTCATAATGATCCTGTTTGTTATGCAGCCTTTTGGTGTCTGATAAGCCTTTAAACGTG
Organism: Leptoclinus maculatus; assembly: GCA_032191485.1. Classification (NCBI taxonomy): domain Eukaryota; kingdom Metazoa; phylum Chordata; class Actinopteri; order Perciformes; family Stichaeidae; genus Leptoclinus; species Leptoclinus maculatus. Next base: position 9,902,062 of record JAVDOI010000001.1, on the reverse strand, counting down.
TGGATCTATTCCTCAAACCTGGATCATGTTTTTCTGTTTCACCACCACATGAAACAACAAGCAGGCTTTTTAAAACACATTTTTTTAACACAGGGCTGTTTCATTTGACCTCTCTAGTGGAACATTTGAACGTCTGTTGTATCTCTGAGCACAACCAGCATCTGTTAGGTTACTCGTTAAAGATGCAGTAAAGGATTTTGTTATAGCAGCCCAGGGAAACCCAACTTTCCTCCAAGTTCACTGATGATGTTTTGAAACTTAACACTGTTCACAGTTTAGTTTTAAACCCTCCAAAGTGAGCTGGGAGGAAGATTGAGGAAAATTCACAAAACTCTCACAAATTCAAAGCGTGTACTTTGAAAAGGGGTATTATAAGTAAATGGGTTTCAGACTCTTATAAGACTTTTGAATGCAGAATTGTGGCACATTCAATAATGGATTGATCAGCTAAAATCATACTGATTAAAATGTACAACTGGATTGGCTATTAGTAAAAAGCCATTATTATTACAATAAACCCACATTAAGACACACTGGCAACGTAGTTTCATTATAGGGGTGGATACAATGACATGCACACCTTTACAATGCCATTACTTTACATATTCACTTTGTGAATCTTATAATTCACATGAGGTACTTTGTAAAATAATATAATTCAGCCCAGTATCATGGCAGATCATAAAGTAGTCACGACATGCAATCTATTGGTATCGTGTACATCGGTGAGGATGAAACAATGCCAATGGAAAGTCAATAAAAATCTTTTTTTTGTGGTGGACACACAAATGAAATGCTTCCATGTGACTTTTCAACAATCACAGCAAGTGATGTAGTATTAACTATCGACAAAGACCACTTATGGTGGGAAGGTAGGTCCAACAAACACTGTACTTTCAACCACGAGACCGGTGTTTGACATAGCGTGTCCCAACGTTCGTGACGTTTTTCCTAAAACTAACTAAGTGGTTTTGTTGCACAAACCTAACGTTTGTTTCGTTGCCCTAAACCTAACTGTATTTAGATATTTTAAGCCCAACCATGATGTCTTTTCTAAACCTAAGTGAGTGATTTTGTTGCCTGAACCTTACTTTTGTTTTGTAACGTAATGTCGTCCCGAAAAAGAAGTTGTTCCGTGGAACATGAAAGAAATGTGTGTCCCTGTACACAAAACCAATGGATTGCATTTGTTATGAACATTTGACAAACTGTCATGAGACTGTGTTGTATAATTTAGTGAAGCAAGGCATTGACGTGAATGAATAATGTCAAATAGTGTGTGCACCTTGTCGAGTAACATCCCAGGTCGTTCCTAAATCTGATTTACAGCTGCTTGACTGTAACATTTCCTGCACTTTTTCATTTAATTCAGGGTCAACTTAAAAAAAAACCAGTGCCTCCGATAAAAACGCTGAATCACTCTAGGCCATCGTTGCCCAATCAACCTTGTGTGTGTGTGTGTCCGTGAATGTGTGTGTTAGTGCACACAGAGACACATCCGCTCTTGACTTTAAGCCAGTGAATTTCAGCTGATGGAAACCTAAGCAGGAAGTGAGGCGCCAACACACACACACACCCCTCCCCATAGACAACTTATTGAAGGGGATATAATATAACTCATTGTAAGAATAATGTTTGTGTCTATAAGTATTTCATATATTTTACATCATGTAAGCTTTCGTGTGTTGTTGTTCAAAGTGTGAAATGCTGAATGTCACCCCCTTCACATTTAGTTTGTGAGTCAAGCTTGGAGTTGTTTAGCCCTCTCTCTGGCTTTGTTTTTATCTTAAGCTTCAGCAATCACTGCCATGATCCGTGAATGTGAGAATCTTCTTTTCTGTTGTTTGTATCACAAGGTTACGTGGTTACGTGACCAAAGGATAAACATTGAAGAGAACCAGCCACAGTCGATGGCGTCATCTAATCACAGCTATTTTGTGACGTGATAACTGCCTGACATCCACATAGTAGCCCTAATGCCAGTGCTGATAACGCCCGCCCCACCCTCTACTTCATACCTGCCTAGTCACCATGAGAGAGGGAGGAAAAAAAGGAAGAACAAAAGAGGGGGAGGTGAAGAAGGAAGTGGAGGCTGACTCCAGTACACAGAGGTTGGCACTGCATGCGGCTTGCCAATAATATCTGACTGCAACTACTGACGTGAAAAGGGTTGAGACATTAATCACAACAATAAACACTATGATTACGTCAAGTAGGGAGGGAGGGTGATAATAGTTACTTCAAATACATACAGGCTTGACGATGTCACAGTGGTAACTGGATTTTTCTTCTGTGATATCATTTAACAGGTTAAGTGCCTTCCTGATGTCATTCTCTCAAAATCATCCTGTTTGTCTCTGCAGTAAGAAAGACAGACTGTCTGGACCTCTCCCTAGAATAAAACAAAAAATACACATGCATATCAAGTTAAGAGAATCACTGTTCTCTCTAAAGAAAAGAATGTCTGTGAATGTGAGCGTGAATGGTTGTCTGTCTCCTTGTGTCAGCCCTGTGATAGTCTGGCTAGTACCTGTCCTGGGTGTACCCTGCCTTCTCCCAATGTCAGCTGGGATCGGCTCCACACGACCCTGAACAGGATAAGCGGTTAAAGATAATGGATGGATGGATGATGCAAGCAGTGCAAGCATTTGTTAGATTGTATGATATCATCACCAGCATGAATGTCAGTACAAAATGAGAGTTTTTTCTAAAAAAATGTTGAAATTGGCTCACACTGAACCAAATACACCAATCTGATGGTGGGGATGAATGAGACGTCAGAGAATCATCATCAGGATACATCATCTGGGAACCACGAATACCACAGAAATTTCATGGCAATCCATCAAATAGTTGTTGACATATTTCAGTCTTGACCAAAGTGGTGGACAAACATGTTAGAGCAGCTAAAAAAAACTCTCTCTCTCTTACACACACACACACACACACACACACACACACACACACACACACACACACACACACACACACACACACACACACACACACACACACACAATTCAATCAGACAAAACCTGACAAACTCATACGTATACAGAAACGGCCTTACAGGTTAAACAGGAGAGCCAGCTACTGTAATCTAGACTGAACAAACCATCCCTAGGACATGTTGTACAAACAGTAACAGAGAGACACACACACACAAAATGCTAAGTAACTCCCACACACACTCAGCTAAACAGGAAGAGAACTAGAAGCATTTACTCTCTCAAGTGCAGGTGCACGGATACAAAATACAAGCATTGAGCATGTACTTTATTCCCCTTCTGTGGCAGACAGATGGCAAAAACATCAGATGATGACAAATTGTTTTCACAGCAGGGGGTGGGGCTTTATCTACGAGTATTCAAATGTCGTTTCTCTTCTAGTATATCATCCAATAAACCACCAACTGCACTCGACACTTCAAAACATCAAACAGCCAAACGCAGTAACTTGAGATCTCAGATACATGTATCTCAGATTTAGCCTCAAGGAAAAAGAGTCTGTCAGAGAGCTCTCAGGGACAAATCCCTGTGTATATTTACCACTGAGTGTGAGACAGGTAGGCAGATTAGAGGAGCACCCACCTCCTCTTGATCCTAACAACAACAGTTCATGATAGATAAGCCCAGGCTTTGGCTGTCTCCTGATAAACCTGAGCCAAATCCAACTCAGGTTTAGACTGTTGCTTTTGAGAGGAACATGATCCTGCGTAAATAAAGGCAGCTTTGAGGATTGGTGACATTGTACCAGAGCTGCCAGTCACAGAAAAGAATCGGTTCATGAGAGCTGTTAATGACGATGACAGGAGAGAGTATTTCAAATGCAGGCTATAGATGAATCCGGGGGGGTCATTTACAGTTCCTTATGAAAACATTTACATCTGGGTTGAAAACATTAACCCTACCAGCCATCCAATCTTGTTCATCAGCAATAAACTTAGAAAGAAAACTCTCTTGCACACTTCTTGCTAGTGTGCCATTGCTTAAGCTAGACACTTGAGTCTAATTCCCTACCCCTGCCATAGACTATAACGTTACCATATGTGTATGAAAGTGAGGTGGCACCACAGTGATGTCGGCTTGTTTACTTCAGGTTACAACCCGTATTTGTCTATAGGTTAAAACAAGTTGAAGAATCTACAACTATGCTAGCGACTCTGTGACGCTGTAGCCTACGTAGGCGCAGCAGTGCTTTAAGCTAAATGCTAACGTTAGCATGCTAAGTACTCACAACGACAATGCTGATGTTTAGCAGGTGTAATGTTCACCATCTGAAATTTGTTTGTTAGCATGCTAATTAGCACTAAACACAAAGTGCCGCTGAGGCTGACGGGAATGTCAGTTTGTTTTGCAGGTATTTAGTCATAAACCAAACGACTGGATACATTGAACATTTAATGTGACGATGGCAAAAAAAAGTCAGGGTGTTATAAAAGTTATGACAATTCATCCAGAGGGGGACATGAAAACAAATTTCATGACATTCCATCCAATAGAGAGTAGAGACATGTCAATCACTTTACAGAAGACATAGTCCCGATGAAAACTGGTCACAGCGAGGCATGTGAGTTATTCAAAACAGTTATTGTCTTGAGGGGTGACCAAAATAAGGAGGCACACTTAAAACCCAAACTATCTCCGTGGTTATCTACCACTCGAGGAAAGTGAGATTTTGTTCATAATTTATGTGACTTTACTTTTTCAGATTAAGACGGCCAGTGTTCCCGTCGTTGATCTCTCTCAGTCAGGGACTGACGGCCATGAGGGACATTAAGACGAGCAGGAAGGGGACATAAAACTGTGGTGGGGAAATAATCGCTCACACCTCCTCTGGGAGAGCTGAACTGAATCGTCCTCCTCGTCAGGGGATTGTTGCGTTGCGTCGCTGGTTTACAACACTAACCTTTGCGCTTGCTGCAAGATCTCAGAATAGCCGATGGCACTCATGCATGTTAATAATCTGTGGGAAACATAGGGAGGCAGTGGCATAAGTACTGCTATGCTGAGCATCAGTGTTTACGGACCAGTGGTAACCACCAAGTGTGTTGTGCACGCTGCCCTTCAAAGCCAAATAGCAGCGACTGTTTTGTAGTGACACTGGAAACAGGAATAGATCAAAGTTCATCTTCTGCTCTGTCAGCGTGCAAGATGATACTGTATACCGGTTAAGCAACTTTAATCATGCCTTTTGACCTTGCAAACACAGAAACTCCTTTTCATGACCGGTGTTCTCTATATGTGCTTCATGTGCACTACTACATGTCTGTGTGTGGTCCGAGCGACACAGCAGGTGCTCAGATGAAAATCTAAATGAGAACAGAGTCAAGAGGCTTAAAAGGATTACAGAGTTGTATTGTCTTTATACAAAATGTAACGTTTATATTTGATCAGCAGACCTTAAAGAGAAGAACCGAGGGACTGTAGAGGTGACATGGTGGCTCATATTACACAGACCTGCACTGTCGAGCAAGTACAGGCAGGTACTGAAGAGGGAAACACACACACACAGTGTACAGATGCACACACTTGATCTAGAGACATTTTGGTTTTGGTTGGAAGATATGAGATGGCAGCAAGTCAGATAATGATACACAAGCATTTATGGAAACATGACGTCAACTACATGTAGCTACTGTTATGTTGTTGAACTCTAAAGATTTGTGTATATTTTTAACATAACATTACGTTTTTAAGGAGTTACATTGCTGGAGCCTTGAAAGCAGGAAGAAGCAACATTTTTAAGATTTAAGTTGAATTTTTGCTGAACATTGAACCAAGATTATTCTTAATAGAACAAAAGACCACAACGACTGAAAAGATCAGAGTCTAACACATTCATTCATGTGTTTCACATTCATTATTCATGTAAATGAGCTTTTTCCTAAATGGGAACACAACTTTTGTTCCTAATTGGACAAGCCGTCCCCAATTAACTGTTCTAAACTAGTCTGAAATTTGTCCTTGAGGATGGAAGGAACACACACACACACACACACACACACACACACACACACACACACACACACACACACACACACACACACACACACACACACACACACACACACACACACACACACTCACCTCTTTACCCAGATGTATATATACATATATATTTATATATATGTGAACAAAAGGATATGTGTCTTTGTTTCAGAACTGAACCGATAAATCAATTAACTGATTAGTCGATCAACATAAAATGAATCAACAACAATTTTGATAACCAATTCTTTGTTTGTGTCATTTATCAAGCTTCTCAAATGTGACAATTTGCTCTTAATTTCTGTTTTATATCATTATATTGACTTCCTTTTGTTAAAGACATTTGGTCAGACAAAACAATTTGAAGCCATCACCTTGAGAACATTTTTCAACATTGATCGCTGTACATTGAAAATAATCAAGAGATGATTTAATAACGACAACAGTCATTAGTTGCTGCTCTATTTGGTAGCCGGAAATCATACAATGACCTACATTTTGAAAACACAGCCAACAAAAACAGATTCACACCTTGTGTGTGTGTGTGTGTGTGTGTGTTTGTGAGAGTGTGTGTCAGACTCACTACCCCCTCTCCACTCTCTCTTTATGGTGGGGAGATTAGGTAGTTAATCCTGTAGATCTCAGAGAAAAGCCACTCCTGATGCCACAATGGATTTCACTCAGTCCACCAGAGAGAGGACAGACCTGCTGCCGATACACATCTCGACCTCTGACGGAAACAGGGCCCACATACACACACACACACACACACACACACAAACACACAAATCAACACACAAGGCGGAGCACTTCACCAAGGACAGGATATTATATTACATATGTATTAGATGCATGCTATAAATAACATCACAACCATATTGAACTAATATTATGAAACACACTCTTTATGATAATGCTTACTACTGTATTTAATCCATGTAATACTGTATTGTATGAAATAAATGTAATAATTACGACATGTCTGATATTTCCAGTAAAACCAGTTATTCACACCCAAAAGTCCATTGTTGTATTGTTTCAGCTCTGCAGGACATTCTTCACTTTCCATGACAGCACATGCAGTCCTGGATACTGATTTGCTTATTTATTGATTAAGTCATTACACAGGGGTGAACAGCCTTTCCCCCGTGTCTTATCCTCTAAGTAACTGATTACTTCCCATGGACCAACTGTCCCTGACTGCAAATACAACTGTTAACAGTCCCCTTTGAGTGCTACTGTGAATCCCAGAAGACTCAAGTTGAAGGACATTAAATCCAGATCTAGCAGTGCTGTTCTGCAGCTGAGGGTCCTGATCTTTAACCTTTCCAGACGTGACAGGCACTTTAGAGTTTTCTTGGTGGTTAATAAAGTATCATGTTGTTATTTGCTAGAATTTTTTTACAGCTGCTTGTTTCTCAGGGGTGTGTGTGCAGTCATTCCTCCAGCCTAAACTGCACTCTCTCCCACTCATGCTCCCACTACTTACAGCACTCTCTTCCTTGTTCAGGGGACTGACGCCATGTTCTTAAAGGGGCTGCATCAAGCAGCATGTTGAGAAACACTAAATCCGGATATAAAGTAATTCCGACTTCAAAATAAAACATATACTTAAAATGTAACATCTAAATACACCTAAAACACGATGCCTTCTATCAAAACTGTATTAAACATGTTGGAATAAATAACATTTTCATTTAAAAATGTATTATCTTCATGATTTATGTTCATCAATAATAATGATTAAATAATACAATAATGTAACACTGACAGGGCGACCCTGCATGCTAACATTTTTTGATAATTTATGTTACCAATATTTCTGTACCTTTACTTATGTAATTTCAATTTTTAATTTGGACTTTTACTTGTAATGGTGTCACAACCTGGCTTATGAGCCATGACAAACATGGGAGAACCACATGTCAATGGTTTAACAAAAGTAACTTATTTAACATAAGGCCGGGAGTGTGAATAGCTGTATAAATCAGTAATGTAAGGTGTGCATGAGAGTTGTAAGGTGCACACAAGGAACCAAAAGAAAACTGAGGTAACGCTGCAGTCTGAGGCCTGAAGGACAGAAGAGGATTATAAGAGTGAGGGTGAGCAAACCAGTTTATTTAAAGAGAGGTGTGGGTACTTTCCTTTAAGCAAATGATCTGAATACTTCCTGGAGGCTGTCGGTCACATGCAAGCCAAGTATTTTGCACTTTGCTTGTTCTGTTGAGAAAGAAAATGTAGATTTAAGATAATGTGATCATCTGAAGAACCTAACCGCTGAATATTCTAAATATTTTACTCTTGAGGATGCAGAGTTGGATGAATGCAACCCCATTTTACCCAACCTTACACCTCTTTTATTTATGTACCCCCACTTTTAGAACAGTGCTATGGAGTAAGAGTATCAATGATACAGAAATCTACATAGAATATCGACTTTTCTGGTATTCTTTACCATTATGGGATGCATATATACAAATATGTAGTTACAAGTACATGTAAGTATATGTCATTACTTGTACCTACACAATATATGTTTGCCTACTGCACCTGCTGCACCTGCTGCACATGTTCATATTGTCCATACTGTAAAGGTAATACATCTTAGCATATTCATTTCACACTGCTCATACTGTCCACACTGTATTTCTTAGGGTATTCATATCTACCCCTTACTTTTCATTCTATACAGGCCTATTCTATTTATCCTATGCATAAGCTTACTCTGCTCTTTCCTGCTTTTTTGCACTTGTGGTCAGTAGGCATACTTGTACTCTGTGCAGTGTTACCAACGTCCTTGTAATAAAGTAATAAAATCACCTAAAAGCTTTAAAAAAAGAAGAATGCGCATACTGCACAAGAAAGATCCACGCGGTTTTATTTTGTAATGAACAACCGGAAGTCCCACGTGTGTTTCCGTTCCTACACTGACGTTAGTTTTGAGAGGCAGGCTGACAGCTGAACGTAAAGGTACAGCGAC